>JARFIY010000001.1:18830000-20032500 GCA_036346155.1 Sinelater perroti
GATGGGAAAAAGTAGTGGATAGCGATGGATAGTACTTTGAATAAAACATAAGGTTCCATTCTTTCATAATGCCCAATAACGGCGGATTTGTACTTCCTTTATTATTTTATTTTATATTACCTTCTGAAATGTACACTTAAAACTATTATAAACTTAATGCAAATACAGCAATATAAAACTTGGACACTAATTTTGTAACTAGCTTCAATTTTTATTCCATCAGCAAAATGATTCTTAAGAAAACTAAAATAGAAAAACTGTTTCTAAATACAAAAGGTAATAACCAATACTTAACTATTATTTTGAAACCGCTCATTATTCTGCGCTATCAATTCCGCAACAACTTCAAGTTAACAACCTTCGTTAAACAATATTTCAGTCAAATTTTCATTTCAAAACTAATAAATAAAAAAGCAGAACAAACAAAAAGTCAATCTTCTTTAATGACTCAGCTCTTCTCTGGATTTAAGCGTATAAAGACCCTTAGTAAAGAGCTAATTTATATAGAAAATGGTACCAAAGCAGATGCCAAAACGTTGAGTATCTTCTGATAAACGACGTAATTTTATACCGTTCATATATTATTAAATTATATATTATATACAAAGCCCATATATTCAATTAATTCTATTAAAATAAATAGTACATGTACATTATTACGTAAGAAAATAAAAGTAGATTTTTAGACTTTAATATAAGAACCGATGGTATCAATCAGTTTCTTCAGACGGCCGGGGATGAAATCCACAATATTCTGAAAAAAGTGTTTTAGGGTATTGCTAAAAACCTTCTGAATCTGTTCTTCCAAATCTTCCGGTGTGCAAAGCTTGGTCCTGTAAACCTCATTCTTTGCGTAGTGGTACAGGCAAAAGTTACATGGAGTGAGGTCTAGACTTGAAGCATGTTTTGGAAAATGCCGGTCTAATTAAACACAACGCTGTTCCAGCCAGTGCATGGTCCATACGTAAGCATCTGAATGTAGCATTCATTATATTACGCACAAGATGGGCCGATGAGTTTTGTTGCTGCCACTCTGAACCACACGGTTATTTTTGTCGAGTTTGCATCCATTATTTCGGGTTCACTATCACGTGACATCCAGTAATGGCAATTATAACGATTGATAAAACTACCGACCCGGAAATAAGGCTTCGTTACTCCAGGGAATGTTTTTAATTTATTCAATACTACAATAAATTTTTGATACATTTGCATTTATTACTATTGATCAAGTCAAAGAGCAAAACATGATATTTTTATGGACTGCATTCAATTCACCATTGGCACACTTTCATAATTTAGCCAAATTCCTTGTAGGACGTAGATACCACTGCATCCTTCTAGATATTTTCGATGGGTGAAAGGTCAGGTGATTGTGATATTTATAAGGGAATTTCTATTCTGTTTTATTAAAGAAAATATGATATGTCATATGTTACATGTAATTGAGCGTTATCTCGTTTAAATATTGCTGAGGTCACTCTTTGAAGGAAAAGAACTACTACGGGTTATAAGAACGTGTTAATGTTAGCCTGACTGGTAGTGTTGCCTCTAACTTTGATCATATACCACAACACCAATAGTTGACTTTATATGTCTTATATGAATGCAATATTCTGACTTTCTTTTTACCATTTCAAGTGATCAGTAGATAGTAGCATACGGACACCGCAATCAAGCAGTCTGTTATGCAATTACAGATATTACTTGTACTTTAGTACATTCATGCATTTATGAATCACTAATGTATAAAGAGAAAATTTTAAAGAATGATTAGTCATATCAACTTGACTTATATCGCATCTATAAAAGCATTTAAATAAGTACTAAAATATGCAATACTATACGACTTGAGCACCCAATTGTTTCTCTTAGTTTCAATAAAAGAAGAGTTGTTTGAAATAATACAATATATAAATAAAATATTTATTTGTCTACTTTGCTCTTATTTTTCTTTTTTGTAAAAGTGAAATTGATCACTATTAAAACAGAATAAATTTATAACTATTTGGATTCAAAGATAATCAATACTAGCACAATGGATTTAACAATATAAAAGTCTGTTAACTGCTAATCAAGATAATCAAAAATATATACTATTTATGTTTCTAATTACATAACTATATATAAATGTTTAGAATTAATTTTACATAAGTTAAATAAGACTAGAAGTTAAATTTTCAAATTTAGTACTTTGTTACGTTTTTTCCAATGATGCGATAATAATGTTTTGATGTAATTTACTTAATTTTTTAATTTAATTTTAAGTTGATTTTGTAATCCAAATATACTTACTTTGCTGGTGTAATTTTCTCAACGCTAGTAGTGCTAAGGAAACAAATTATTTTCGCTTTTGTGTAATTGGGTAGATTAACATCATTTATTCAATTCACAGCCTTTCCGCCCTTTCTATTCAAGCATTAACCTTTTGCTCTATTTTATATTTATGATCTTAAATTTTTCGTTATTTTTGTTGCGCCAATTATCTTTTCTACATGCTTCCGTCCTTTATTACCATAGATTTTAGTCAAATTTGAATTATAAGCAGTAAAATTTTTGATATCTCTCTTTCTAAAATAACTTTTAAGGAATTATGCCAAAATATTAAAATTTATAATAAACATACTAACTTTTAATGATAACATAAATTTTAATGAAAGAACAACAAACGTGCTATAAACTAATAAATATTAAACGTCAAGTATAAGCCGGCTTAGTTTCCGCTTGTCTACAATTCTGACATATCGCCCAACCCACAAAATACAAGGTGGTTCAAATATAACCGAGACTAATTAAAAAAAATCAATTTGCAAAACACTTACTTACATATGTCGGTCTTCAACGTACTCCCCTTCAAAGTCAACACATTTTACAACGTTCTGGAAGCATCCTGAGGCATTAAAAAAAAGCTTTTGGTTGGCGGCGTATGCACACCCAAACAAAAGTTTAATTTTAATTATCGGGAAGTTTTCATTGTTGTTTTGGCGGTACGAGGACGTGAACTGTCTTGAAGGAAAGCTATCTGCTTTTCACCAGTCTTCCGCTTGGATCGGATTTTTTCCTTCACGTCTGTTGCCAGAAGGTCTAAATAATAATCTGCATTGATTGTTCTGGAATCCGTCAGAAAGTCTACAGGGATAATCCCTTGTCAGTTCCAGAAGAACGTTGTCATCACTTTTTCTGTCGAACGGCTCCTCCGCGCTCTCTTGTGTTTGGCAGAACCGGTATGTCGCTACTCGCGTAACGACTACTGGGACTCGGGAATAAAGTAATGCACCCACGTTTCATCGATAGGCACTATAAACCTCAAAAATGAATCACCATCGTCTTCAAACTGCTGTAGGAGACGACTAGCAGATTGCATGCGTGCAATTTTGTTCACGTCCGTCAAAGTACGTGGTACCGACCGTGCATTCACTTTGCGATAGTGTAGGTGGTTTTTCACGATGTCTTTTAGACTACCTACATTGATGGATTGCATTACTCCAAGCTTCTTATTCTTACGAATAAGCGCGTCTGCACGATCAATCTTTGGTTCGGTAACGATTATGCGGTTTATTCTCCAGGCATGCTGCCCTCTCTGAACCACTTACACCACTCAAACTTTTCCCCATACTGTGATTGAAGTCTGTGGTAAATTTTAGCGTACCGGACGTTTTTTCGCGGTGCCTTATGTTTGCTCGTACCTCTAGCAACTCCCAAACAGGACTAAACAGGTTTTAACCCAAGCAAGAGGGAGGGTGGAGGTTGTGTCTTCATACTCTCAAGGTCGCACAAATCAGTCGGTCACATTTGATTCTCCTTGTACACCTATCAGTTTTGAAAAAGATAGGCAAGTTAACTACCCCAACAAGTGGTGCTATTTATCCATTGTGTAACACTATTATAAATAATGGCACAAAGTAGGGCGTATTACATAAGTTTAATGTTTGTATTTAAATTATCTTACACAATTGGAAGATGTCTTCTTAATTTAGAAGATTTAATCCCTGGTTTAGAATTGCACCATTTGAGCAAAGCGTATAATAAAATACAACTTACTAAAGACCTAAGTGAGTTAATTTTCGACTCATTTTACCTCAATTTCATGTGAATATTTTCTTCTGGCTCCACCTAACATAAGGTAAATAGGGTCTGGCAGAACGATTTCTCCTTTTTGAAATAACTGCTAAACGCAATTATTTAGATTCTCGAGTCGTACATCTTTGAGCGACACAAGTCATGCAATTTTAACGGCCATCATGGTGTAGAGTAGTAAAAGGCATGGACAGGGAGACTTATTTTAAAAATGGTGATTATGTGATTACGGAAAAGTTTCAACCAAAAACACAATGTTGTGGGGATACAAATTCCGACAGACTGGTTTAGCATTGAAACGGAAATCACTCGGTAGACCTCATAGCTAATATAAATATAAACATAATACATGTTTACGCGCTAACCGAAGACTATGAATAGGAACAAGTAAAACAGTTCTACAACGATTTAAATCACATCCTAACATTTTCTAAAAAAACATAAAGTCACTAACGTCATGGCAAACTTCAATGCAAAAATTGAAAAAGAAAGACATGCAGATAACATTGGAAATTACAGATTAGGTATGAGACATAGTAGAGGCAACAGGTTAACCGCATTCTGTCTAGAGAATACTTGACGATTACAAATACCTTCTTCAAGCCACCTAAACGTCGCTTGTACACATGGATATCATCTGCAGATTCACCACGGAAATTATTAGAAATCAGATAGATTTGTATTAACAAAAGTTTTAAAAACTCTATACTGTCAGTAAAAACCTGTCCTGGAGCAGACTTCTGGGAAAGATGAAAGTGCTCTGCAAAAAAGTTATCAATCCACAAAATGTAACAATAAATATAGACAGAAGTAAAATTGCTAACGACCAAATACGACAAGAAATAACAGAACAACTGTAAAATAAATTTCAAACAGTAGCAATAAGAGAAGAAAAGCAGGTAAAACAGAAAAAATATGAAACAAAGCCAAAAAAATACTAATAAATGCACAGAATGCTAAACTACAGGAAAAGAAAAGATCTATAAAACAAGAATTGATAACGGAAGACATTCTTAGACTAATGAATCAAAGAAGGAAATATAGAAACATAAATAATAGAGAATATAAAAGGATACAAAATAAGATAAGGCAAGATATAAGCAAAATCAAAGTGGTATGATTATGAGAACAAGCACGACCTTAAAAGAAATAAACGAGAATCACCTTCGAATTATAAAAGACCTAATGGAGACAAACTGCTAGATATAAATCAACAACTGCTCAGATGGAAAGAATATATATTAGAGTTATTTGATGACAACAGGCCAAATTACAACCAACGAAAGCTACTTTAGAACCTGAAATTTTCAAGGAAAAATCATACGAGTAATGAAAATCGCAAACAATGGGAAAGTAACCAGGCCAGATTGAGTAAGCACAGAAATACTTCTAAAAGAAAACGGAATCAAGGCTTTAACAAAACTCTTTAACACCATATATAAGACCGGAGAAATACCGATGGATTGGCTAAAATCAACTTTAATAATAATTTCCAATAAAAGAAGAACAACAAAATGCCACAAACGCAGGACAGTTAGCTTGATGGGTCATGTTTTAAAAATGTTCCTACTTGTAATACACGGTAGAATATATTAAAAAATAAAAGACGGGACTTCTGAAGCGGCCTTGGAACAAGCGAAGCACTGTTTGGGGTCCAAGTGTTGGTTCAAAGAATTTGCGATATTAACCAAAATGTATTTATGGTCGCGATAGACTTCGAAAAAGTCTTCGATATTGTTAAACACGATAAAATGATTAAGATTCAAAAAAAATCGGGCATAAATGATAAAGACGTTAAAATTATTAATAACTTATACTGGCACCAAACAATAAAAATAGCACTAAATTAACATCAAAAGGAGTCCGGCAGGCTATATACTATTTCTATTGATTTGCAACATGTACTCAGAGGAGATATTTAACTAGACCCTTACTGATGTTGAGGAAGGAATTAATATTAACGGTTTAACAATGATGACACGCTAATAATAACAAACAGAAGTGAGAATTTTAAAAATTTAATGAATCAGTTAACAGATAAGTGCGAACAATTCGTCTTGAAACTAAGCATTAAGATCATTAGTAAAGAAGGGGACGTAGAAGACAACCGCATAGCGGTAAACGGCATAGCTTTGGAGAAGGTCAAAAATTGATTTATCTGAGAAATACCATCAATAAAAACTAGGACCCATACATATAAACAAAGCAGGGTAGCATTCATTAAGATGAGAAAGGTGTCATATACTCGAATGAAGATAGTGAGATGTTATGTCTTCCCTATTCTATTACATGGTGTCGAAGCGTGGACACTAACAAAAGGCACACTTAAACGACTACAATCTATTGAAATATGGGTGTATAGAAGATTATTATTGGATAGACAGAATAAGTAATAACAAGGTAGTGATGCGAATGAATAAAAATTAGAACGAGTTAAAGCTATAAAAAGCGAAAGCTGCAGTACTTCGGTCACATAATAAAACACACCAAAAAATATAAGTTACTCCATTTAATCATTCAGAACAAAATAATCGGTAAACGTGGGCTAGGTAGAAAAAGGACTTCCTGGCTGAAGAACATACGAGAGTGGTGTGGGAAGACGACTATTTAATTGTTCCGAGCAGCAGTCAATCAAGCCACCATAGTAAACATGATAGTAAACGACCGTTGACGGCCAAGGCACCCCAAGAAAGAAAAAACTCGTAGCATTCGGACATCGGAGAGAATCGCAGCAGTGACGCAGGAATGTGACTGGTACGCTCGCCAAATTGCTTGCGAGAACATGTTGGCAAACGTTCCAGCTAATGTTGTGTTTAGTAATAAGGAAGTTTATTTTTATTTATCGGAATGCGTCTTTTCACAATCAACGTGTAACTCTTTGGTGTCGTGTTACGGAATTTGGCATTACATTTTGTTTAGAAACCAGGACATGCAATGACTGTCACATCTGCTCGCTATGTTGCGATTTTACCCAATTTCCTAACGCCCAGGCTCAACGAATATAAACATCCACTGTAGTTCCAACAAGGTAGTGGTACCCCGTACACTGCAAAAATTTCTCGAGAGTTCTAGGACAAATTTTTCCAGGCTGCCTTATTTTATTACACGATCACCAGATCTGTTCCGAAGGCTGATGTCTCTCAACGCAGGCCGCTGACTATTCAGGAATTAAAAGATGCTAGTCACAACGCAAACGCAGCAGTATCAGTGGAAATGACTCGACAAACAATGCGGTTGATGACCGGTTGATGACAATGCTAAACACTGTTTCATGTGATTGTACAATAAAACAGAACATATGTTGCTTTTTATTGTTGTTTCGAGAGCATTCTGCCAGACTCTGTACTTGAAATACAACTCAAAATAATTATATAAATATCGTTATTCTATCAAAAGCACTAACAGAGTTTATACAAGCCTATTATCGTCATTAAACTTAAAGATTGATATATATATATATATATATATATATATATATATATATATATATATATATATTGATAATTCGTTTTTGTGGTTTTGCTTTTACTCTTTATAAGCATATGTATATATATATATATATATATATATATATATATATATATATATACTCTCAGACAATTAGGTAAATATAAATTTAGATAAATTTTAATAATTTAGTGTTAATTATGTATTTTACAAAAAGAGGCAGCATACTTACATTGCAAAATTGGTATATTAAGATAAAAGCCATTAAACAAGAACAAAGGTTTTGCAAAAGTTTAAAGAATGTTCTCAGATCAGTTAACCAACTAGGCAACTAAAAATGTAAGAAAACTAAATACAATGACATCTGGCATTATCGTTAAGCGAATGTATAAAAAAAAATCTGGTGTGAACATCACACGACTTTTCTTATCCTATTATTATATATTATACCGGGTCCATTCTCTCGGCCCTGCGCTGCCCTCGTCCCGGAACTTGTTATTTTAAAAAAGGATGAGGCGTGAGTCTAACACTCGAAAGCTGATTAAAATAAACAGTACAAGACAATAATTGACTCGTACTTAAAATTTTGCTACGTCAGTGAAGGTAACCGTGGGAGTTCGGCCGCACAGCCTTCGCCATTATCGCCTGGGTGCTCCCTCCTAGCGGCCCAGCGCTGCCCCCCGTCCTCCCACAGTCGGCCAGGAAGCTCTCCGAGCGCGTTGTGATTGGTCCGTTTAATTAATTTTTAATCGGATATAACTTATTTATTTGATCTCGGATCAAAAAATTTCATTGTAATTTTTTGTTCATCTCGGCCTGATCTATCCGGTAATATAAATTTCCCAAAACATTTTATGAACACCCGGTATATTAAAAATCCTGAGCTTCAATTTTTTTTCGAGTTCCTATTTTACCAAATTTTATTTTAAATTCATGTTTATCTCGTGATAACAAATCATTTTTATTCTCATAAATTTTTTGTATCTTCAACCGTTTAGATTCGCGACCGCTTTGCGACCGATTTTGCGACTTTGCGACCAAACGGCTATGCAGATTTTTACCAAAAGCTTCGCACTGCGTCCCCTATCTACAAGTAACTTGCATACCAAATTTCAAGTCTCTAGCTCTTACGGTTCTTGAGATATTCTGTTTACTGACAGACCGACAGACACACACACACGAACCAATGACCCAAACCAACTTTTTTGGTGTCCTGAGGCTATAATTCGTACAGAAATGTCAAAACTGGGTAGGTCAAATTTCCGCCGATTACGTTACTTTCCTTATTATAGGATAAGGAAAGTAAAAAGTAAAAGATAATGTATAAACATGTAATCTTAATATTTAAAAAGCATTTAAAATGTACATTGCTGATGGGCACTAGTAGTTAATTGAAAAATAACCGATTAGTTTAATATCAGTACCTGTTGCATTAGAGATAAATTAAAATTATTTTAAGAATTATCATTACATATATTTAAGACGACTGTTTGTCTTCATATATATGTCACAATCGAAGATCATGGACGTTAAACGTTTTTAATTCGTATTTAAGGTTTCATACATTAAGTGTTACGCAATGCATACGGAATTTTTCCTAGTATATTTTGAATTAATGTTATATTAAAAATAGATTGTGACGTCATGTCTCGTAGGTTACTAAGAAAATCTAAAGATATAAGGTTACTTTGCAGAGTCTTACGTATAATAAAAAGTAAGTTTCAATATTATTCGCCTGCCGATCGTGGGAAGAAATAATAATAGCACAAATATAAGTTTCCACAAAACAAACACTTGCAGCTTAAACACCCCCAGGCTCCACACAAAATCGTTAAGTGCTGTGCGACTTGCAAGGTAATGTCAAACGAAACGGATCCGCCAAGTGGATGCAGCGAAAATGCAGCGGACGCTGCGTCAAACGTGCTCAGATGTCAACGAAGCGAGTTAGCCGTCCACCGGGCCTTTTGATTGCACGGTAGCTCGCCGCGCGGTACACGGGGGCTCCTATTTAAATCTTCCTGCATATACATTACACGTTAATTAAGCAAAGATTATAGCGCAATGAATGCGAAAAGTAATTACCCAATTAAAATTTTATAAAGTTCCCGTTTGCGCGCCGAGAAAAACAAAGTTGGTCCTCGTAGAGTAAACCCGGGCGAAACGAAAGAAGATAATGGAAACAGGCCTGCAGTTATTTACTTCGAGACTTTGAAGTAAATAACTTTTAAGACAACATTTAAAGGAACCGAAAGGAAAGCAAGTGTATTGTTTTCCGACGTGACACGCCAATTAATCACTTACTTTCGAACAGTCCGCTTAAGCTCTCCGGAGATTTTAATATCGAAACTGACGTCTGTAGCTGCACTGGCTTCAGAACTGTCATATCCCACAGGAAACGTGAAGATATATCTATATATTTCTGAGATCAAGCGGGACTGTAATGCAATTATCTTTTAATATGATTTAGCGGGCTTCACTCTACTCGGCCTGCCTCCAAAACTGGGAAAATTGACGAGAAAGCAAACGCACAAAAGATGGGAAAGCGATACCTAAAAATTACCGGCCCTTTGTTTTCAGGTTATTTCTGGCACATACAAATCTTTGTTTTTATTGGGTTTTCGGTAACACCGGGTTCTATCTAATTCATAAAAAATTAAATAATAATATAGTAACCAAAATTTTATGTTTCATACAAAATAGTTACCCCAACCAACTATAATCGGATTATATAATTTGTTTGCACATTATATGAAGCGTATAATTTCACTAAATAACTAATGCAAGTTTATTTAAGATTATCTATGCAGTACATGAAACGTAATGAAACTAATGTTTTGTTTTTAGTTTAAAGACAGAATTATAACTAATAGATGTTTTAATTTTATCTATGCTATAATTTATAATGCAAGAATTATAATTTATTGACTTATTATGCCTATTAACATAAAGTGCAGTGCTGTAAATTCACATCTTACTATAGAAATTCCTCTTTTCTCTCTTTTTCTCCCATCTCCCCTCTCCCTCTTTCTCTTTCTCACTCACTCTCTCTTCCTCGCCTTCTATCTCTCCCCTTTCTTACCTTCTCTTTCTTTTTCTTCTCCTCTTATCCTCAGTTTTCCCCTGCCTATCTCTCTTCTCGGAACACCTTTTCTCTCTCCTTCTTCCTTCTCTCTTTATCTTTATTTCTCTCTCTACTTCTCTCTTTCTCGCCTCACTCTTACCATCCTGTTGTGTTTATAAGAGTTTTAAGACATTATGACATAAATTGCGGTTCTCCATGCTTCCTGCTCTTATGCCGCTTAGATTTCTTTATGTATCTCATAACCTATAAGTGGTTCTGCTTAAAGACCTTCCTTTTTGACACCTCCCGTTTATTTTTCCTTATACCATTAGCTTTTCTAACTCATTTTATCTGACAATGTGACCAAAGCACTAAAAATATGCCTGATTGACCTTGCTACTAGACGTGTTTGGATCTTAAGTTGATTCATGATCGATGTATTGGTTCGATGTTGGATCCAACGTATCCTTAATATTAGTCTATATGGCCACATTTTAAAGGAATCGATTTTGTTCATGCGACGATTCATCATCCATGTTTCAGCAACATATGTGGCTATGAAAAACACCAGTGCTCTTGTTAATTTGAGTTTATTGTTTTGAGATATCGATAAGTTTTTCTACTTAATTTCGCGACAGTGCTTTGAGAAAAACGTATTCTTCTTTTGATTTATTGCCGCATCATCCTTTATTTGTTATTAGTGATTCCAAACAAATGAATTCTTTCTCAACATCGAATTCAGCTATTTCTCTAATGTTATAAGGAGCGCTACCAACTTATCATTATCCTGTTTTATTTATATTGATCTTTAGTCGACATTCTTTGCTTTCGATATCATATTTCCGAGTTTAGCATTAGTAGTTTCAATTATAGGGACATCATTAGCGTATCTCAAACTGCTTATCTTCCTCCCACCAAAGGAAGAATCTAAATCTTAATTATCTAAAGCCCATCTCACAATGGTACTTTAAATATGCATTAATATAAAATAAAACCCTGCCATACGTTCACCTCTGTTCTGAATGAACCTAAAAATATTTTGTTGATTCTAACTTTTGGGTGTTTATTTTTATATAAACTTTGCATCAGCTGATGGGAAACTCTCATACCTTAGAGTGTTAGCTACAGTTTATACCACTTTACTCAATCGAAGGCTTTATCATAATCGACAACACACAAATATGTTTTTAAGTTATACTTCTAGGTTTTCTCGATAATTTGTCTAAAGTTTAATATTGGTTTACGTGTGGCTTTTTTTAGTATAAATCTGGTTTTTCCTTAAAATATTTCCTGCAATAAAAATTATTTTAGTCGCTTCTGATTATTTGTTGCATGATTTAGTTAGTACAATTTATATGATTCTATAGTTATTTCAGTCTGTAAGACTTTCTTGAAAAAGGGTATCAACATCGATTTGCATCACTTACTTGTCCCACTTTCTGCATAAAACTTTAATGAATATCAACATCCAGTTCTACCACGGCTTTTAAAGCTTGGGCGATTATATAGTTTAATCCTGGTGCCTTATAATTTTTCAATATTTTAATGGCTTTTTCTTACCCTGATATCAGTATACGTGGTTATTTTTCGGTTGATAGGTTATTTTAAAAAATAACTTTAATATCAGTCTCTTTCTAAAGTTTCATACAGTACTTCCTCCAAACTTTACCTGTGCCTTTTATGTGGGATGATTTAGCCTTGTTTATTTTTTATTGTTTGTATGATTTGAATTTTCTAGTAGGATACCTAACCCTATAATGCAGTTCTGAACTTTTTTCGTTATTTTTTATGATATTCTATTTCATTACATATTCTGCTAATGATATTTTTCCTACATGCTTTTTTAAGTCTTGTCCAAATCTATTTCAGCTTTTTCAATTTCTTCGATTTTTGTCTTTTGGCATCATCCATTTCGTAGGTCCTTTTATTAAGATTAGAGTGTCATTCGTCATTCAGTAATTCTTTTTCTCTGTCAATCTCTGTTTATTGGATCGTTTTATATCTTCCACTACCCATTGCTTTGAAGTACACCACACTTCTTCTAGGATCAATATTTCAGCATTTTTGTTCCAGAGTTTGCCGGTTGGTATTTCTGTTCTTTGATGAGATGTTTGTTTCTTTCTTATGTGTAGTTGTAACTTTCACAATTTATGGTGAGAATAACAAATTGTTCTTCCGGTTGGTTACTTTAAGTTATTCTTTTTGTACGATTATTATTAAAAAATGAGATTAGTTTTCTATCTGGTACTTATTAAAATAAAATCGGTATGATTGCACTAAAAAACATGTCAAATACGTTTGTAAGGTAATATAATTTACCATTTATATTTAGGCTGGCTATCGCCACACCATATCAATTTCTAATTTCAAAAAAGTAATATGCAGTACTGTAATTTAATTTGAGACTACCAAGAAAATTATCAAATAAGTTAACTTTTCTAGCAGAATAATAGTTTAGAGTATGGTATGAGATATAAAAATGATTATTTTTAATAACACAAAATAAATAATCAAAACAACAATAATACTTAAGGTATCTACTTTTTGCTCTTATAATTCTTGTTATATAATATATATAATTGAAGGTATCTTTCTATACTTCTGAAATGTTTCTGGTCTTTTGCAATCAAAACAATCTTACATGTGAATTATTTACTTTATATAAATGACCTGTAACAATCTTATTGCTACTGATTTTGTTCGGTTATTTCTCTTGTGCAGAATTTAACTAGTCGATTGTAGTTTAGGATCGTTTGTTTGTTGTACTGTTACTAAATAACGCTTTAGAGTTTGTTTTTCTTTAATTTAAATAAAATTGTTAATTTCACTTTTCGAGTGCTTGTTAGAAATAATGTGAGGCAGTCATAATGATAGAGCTATGTTATCAAGATATATAGCTTTTTTGGGTAAGTAACGAAATCCTCTAATAAATAAAGATCAGAGTAACATTTATGTGTCCTAGCTTAACAGCGTTCTACCTTTTCACAACATTCCTAATATAAACATGGCAGTTCTAGGTTGTATCTGGTTATCTTTAATGAAGTACAATCTTCGTTTTGACGAAGCATGTCAACCAAAAATTAATTAAATAATCAATTGATGTACACCATGTGCTCAGTCTTGTTTTAAGTAAAAAGAAATTGCAGACAATTCTCTCTCAGTAATACCTTGATTATAAGAAATATCAACTGAGAACCCAGGCATAAATCTCTTCCTAAAATAAAAATTTATTATCGTTTTTTGTGCATTTATCATTAATAATTATCATATAATTGTTTTAATTACTCTTTCTACCGTTCTACATTTTTTCTTATTCCGGTAGGATTTTCTCCTATCCGTCCATAAATCTGTTGATATGGTTTTTGGGTTCTTTAAAAAAAGATTTTACTATTTATGTTTTGTGTAATTTGGCTTCTTTAAGCGGTTTTTCTACTTCTCAGCATATGCCTTCTATGTATCCTTATTTTGCTTATATGGATTCTTTTATTTATTCCTTAATTTTTTATAACGTTGCTTTTTTCTTTTATTCATTCTATTATTTCGTTTATCTTCATTTACGGTTGCTATAATACTCTCCCTTGTTTTATGTAATTGTTCTGTTGTATTCCTTTTTCAGTAATCTTTTGGATGATCTTTTGTTTCAGATTTTCTGTTATCTTACTTTTTTTTTTTTAGTTGCTAGACGCTCTTACTCTTTGTCTACAATGTTTTATTTTAGTTTCCAATTTCTTTATGTATTTTATTTAAAGTGGGCATATAAACTTGAGTTATTATTGTGTCTTGGTTCAGTTACCACTTTTACCATTATTATTCTTTGTTATATAGAGCACATTCTTTTACCGTACTTATATTTTTTACATGACTATTTCGACCCATATGTTGCTACTGCTACTTATTATATATTCTCTGCTTATATATCTCCTTTTTGTGGTCATCTAATGTCACTCATTCCATGAATATCTAGTTGATTTTATATCGTTTGTTGTGCTTTATGTTTTATATTTCCATTATTTTTACCTTTAGAGGTGTTTTATCTTCGTTGGTTAGTAAACTATTTTAACTTTAAAATATTTAATTTTTAAACTCTCATAATATGTTTTGGAAACCATCGTACGACGCGGTAGTTTTCCGTTACTTTCCGCGTTACGTTTAGTATGATCCCATGGATGCTCTAAAACTAGCTTTTGTTTCTCGAAACATTTTCTTTTCTATATAATTTGTGTACATGTAATTATTCCACTGGTGCTTGGTCGTCAAAGCTTCGTTTAGGTACTTATACAAAAAGTATTAACCCTCTGCTCCTTGTAATACAAAAATGAAAAGGTCATAAACCTTAAAATTAAAGTTTGTTATCTCTTTCAATTATTAAGTGAAATAAATATAACAATAACAAAACTGTAAAGAGCTAATAATTAATTTTATATTACGCGTTTTTTAATATATTTTTTTAATTTGTACAAGTGCAAAAATAAGTTATTTAGTTCATAAGGATACTTTTTATAACAACCTCCTAAGTAATACTTGCAAAAAGTGTATAATCAACAATTTATCCAGACTATTATTATTGAAATTTGCAATAGAGTTAAATGACAAAAACAAAACTTTTTAGCAAATTTTGGCCTTGTGTCAAACGGGTGTAAAAAGGTTCCTTCCCCAAATTAACGCGCGAACTAATGATAAAATAACAGTTATTCTTTAAAATGCAGCTTTATTATTAATAATGACTTTCCTCTGACGTTTGCAAGTTATTCAATCTGTTCACGATACCAACCTGCCGACTTCTAAATAAAGCATTCTTGACGTGCCCCAACTTACAAACGAACGAACGACACAAAACAGTCACATGACTCACAATTCTCTGACCTTCGATATTGTAAATCCTTTTCCATCGTCTCTTAATGATAACAGAGGATCAAAACTTAATGTTCAGTTTTATCAATTGCCATCTGAAGCTTAGTGATAGAAATTATTACTACACCGTAAATACAAAAACAACCAAAGAATACACAATAATTAAATTTTTAGTGTTGAGAGACTTATTTACAATCTGGTAAAAACAATAAGCAACGCTTAATAATACAATCAAGTGCTTAAAATAATAATTTTTTTTTTAAAATACAAATTATTAATATCTGTATAATCCTGTTATAGTAGTGAAGCTTTATAAGTTGTTTAAGCGAAATATCTAATACTTAAAAAATATATTTTACTAATAAATTACATTGTGTAATGAGCTACCAAAGTGAATATACGTTGATTAGTAAAATATTTAAAAACTGAGAATTTTTGACATTCCTATTAAACTAAAAATTAAAAAAACAAAAAAGTAAAAATAGAACGCTGCTATAAGCTTAAAAATGCATCTGCACTATCTCAAAACAAAGCAATATTTATAATTACTATAGTACTTCTAATAGGATATTAGGGGAAGTGATGGACAATGTCACTGTGCTGCTAGCAGCAAATTTCCGACAGATTTTACCTGCAGTTTCTAGAGAAATGTGAGATGATAGTGTTACGGCGTAGTTCAAGTCATCACATTTGTGGAATAATTATTCTAAAACTCTTCCTGAAGAAAAAAAATATTCACTTGAGAAGCAAAACATGTGTGCTATTTTTCAAAGTTAGTTAGGAAAGTATTCCATATTTGTGGATAACACAAACATCTCTTCAGACCTAGGTACAGTTATACTTGTACAAACAGAAAATATTGGACCTGCATATGAAATTTTCAATATTGTATAGTATAATCCGCAATAAACATTATTACGCTGTTACACCAACCTAAATTACCTTTGCAAAATTTGAATAAACCGCTTAGATATCTTTTAATCAACTTAACTAATAGTTATACTTTTAAATATCAATTGCAATATAAATTTATTATATTTAGATTTTTTTACTAACTTTCAAAATTAGTAAATTATGTAATTAACGAAATTCTTTCGTTATGTATTTATTAATATTGATTTTAATTTAAATGAACCAATTATTCCATTTAAAGAATGAACGGCATAATTGCTTTATGAAAACGCATGTATTATCACATAAATATACATATATTACTACATAACTATTTGCTCTTATACTGTATAATAAGAACTTATCTACAAGCAGTCGTGGCCGAGCGGTTAAGGCGTCTGACTAGAAATCAGATTCCCTCTGGGAGCGTAGGTTCGAATCCTACCGACTGCGGATTGTAAGTTTTTTGCAGATATACATCTTTTTTATATAAAAATACACCTTTTTATATAGAACAAATTAATTTTTTTTGTTTTTTATTTTATGTTTTAATATAATTGATTTTGGATTTCAAATTTAACAATAAATAAATTATTGTGTCATGGTAAAAACTCATGACGTTTAACATGGATTTTGTTAGAAGAGGACACATGTTTATATATATTTTTTATATTGCAATATAATTTTTAACAAAAATGGTGTAATACCGTAAAGGAAACTTTCTACAGCGGTGCGAAATCGTAACGGTCACTTCCGGTTGCCGTTAACCGATTTGGCTGAAAATCAATCCCATGAAAGGTACTGACCTAAGATGTGTGTATGACAAGTTTGAAGCTGTAGAAAGCTAATAACTAGCCAGTTCTTAACTCTTTAGGTACCTTTTTTATTTTTTATACTTACTAGATACTATTTTAACTTTAGTTCATTTTAAACAAGGCAAAAAAATTAACTAAATTAGTTATTCCAATGAGTAAAAAATAATTCTACTTAAAATTTAGCTCTTCACTCGGGGTCCGTATCTGCCTACTCCCCAAGGAGATTGTCTCCCCAAGGTGCTTGGTCTTTTATAGGACTGGAAGTGAAAGTTTGATTGGCAAGAGATGCGTTGGGTGGGGGAAAGTTTGTAGGATTATTGCGTAATTTGAGATGCGGGGTAATAAGGGATTTCCATATGACGGGTTAACGTTGGCTGTCATCTCTTGTGTTGAGGCACTATGTGCGTTTTTCTATTTCAAATGCCTCACGTACTATTCTGCTGGTGAAACGGGAAATGGGGCAATGGTTTTAACCCCAGAGAAATTAATTTTCTGGCCTGTTTCTTTGTTGTGTTTGGTAAGTGCCGAACCATTATCGCCTTTTCGTACGGCCAGAGAATGCTCTTATATTCGGCTAGGTATCTGCCGATTTGTTTGATCTGCATAGGTCCTTTGGTAGTCTTCACAAGGTATTTCATACGCTCCTTGGGATTAATTGGGTATTGATCCTTTGCTGAGCGAATAAGCCCAGATATTTGGTTATTGGTCGTAAAGACCGTGCGTATATTTTGCCGCATTAGTATGCGGCTTATTCTATCGGTGATGCCTCTGATGTAAGGTAGGTCAGGAGGGTTTTGGGATTGAGAGTTAGTGTTTTATTTATATTTTTGATTATATTAGTTAAGGATTTGTTGGAATAACCATTTTTCAGTAGGGTGGTGGTAATGGATTTAATTTCTGTTTGGCGATTTTTCATATCGGAAAATCTGATAGATCTGGTTATGGGGGATTTTATAACAGAATGGATTTTGGTAGGGTAGTGATGGGATTTGGCAGTTAGGTAGCGGTTTGTCTGAGTGGGGGTTTTCTGTAGACAGTGTAATAAAAGCTGTCATTAAAAGGATTTCTTGTTATGAAAGTATCTAGGAAGGGAAGGAAATTATTATTATTAATATATATATATATATCCTTTAATTTCTTTTGGCACTAGAATTTTTCAGTTTCATTCTTAGTTTGAAGCCGTAGAGACCAACTCCTAGCAAATAAATCGAATAATCATTGACACTCTATTATTGTGAAGACTAAAGAATTAAGGTTAAAGTTGCATTAAATTTATTGCTTTTCTTCTAATATTGCAGAAAGTGCTAGTTATAGTGATAGTCATTACTCTTAGTTATACAGTCGACATAAGTCTATAGATTACAGAGTTTTAAATAAACACCCAAATTTTCTAAAATATTGATTACTAGATCATAAGAAGAAAATAATAAAAATGTTTATAATAGTTGGCATTCACGATATTCAGCAAAAACCCATAAATAGCAATTAAATAAGAAAGTGTGTATTTATATTAATTAGCATTTAGTTTCAAAATATAATAAATTACAGTTTTTTAATCACATACATACGTATAAATATAAAACTTTTATTGGTTTTCTAAGTTAACTATATGCAGTTTATTTCCATCTACAACATACAAAAAACAGACTATAATTGAAATTCCAAGAATTTGCACATAATTATTAAAAAAAAAATAATGTTAAGTACGTCAAATAAAACCAAATTTCACCAAATAGGTTTGTTACCGTGCTTTATAATTTTTATAAAAGGTGGCTCAAATTGAACAACGGATTTAAATTTTAAATAAAACAATTTTTGAAATAATCTATGATTGATTTTTTATTGAGTAATAAGATGCACAATCTCTGATTAAATATTGAAAATTGAATTAAACAGATAGACACATCGGCTTCGGTTGTAAATCTCGATTCTTTTCAATTACAATTTCGCACAAGTTTCGATCTGTTTCATCAATAACACGCCGGATTTCTGTTTGTGGGTTATTGGTGTAGGCCTTGGATTTCAGGTAATTCAGTAAAATATTCAAAGAGTGCTAAATCACAAAATCAGTTTATGTAGGCATTTCGTAGAATTACGCAACCAGAAACTTGTTGGTGCAGTAACTTAACTATTTACTACAGCTGCATAGCACCATCCCATTAGAATATTATTTGTTTTAGGACTATTGCCCGAAGAATGAACTTATTGTGTTTTCTACTTCTTCTTGTGGTTCCTATCCGTTACCGGATGTTGGCAATCATTTTTTTATTCTCGTTTTGTTACCCGCGGTTTTAAAGAGTTTCGTTGTCTTGGCATACCAAGGTTTTTCAACCATGATATACGTCTTCTGCCTGAACCTCTCTTTCTTATTATTTTTTCTTGTAATATCAGTTGTAGGATTTCATATCTCTTGAGATTTCTCATTACATGACTTAGGTTATTCCAAGTTATGCCTTTTTATTGTAGCAATTACTTCTGTTCTTTTTTTTTCGTTTTAGAATTTTCTTGTTACTTACTTGCTCGACCCATGAGACCTTTAACATACGGCGGTATGTCCATATTTCAAATACTTCCAATATTTTGCTTAAGGTACATGACTCAACTCCGTACAAAAGTACAGAGAAGACATAACATCTGAGTAAACTAACCTTCGTATTTAGTTCTATGTCAGGGCTATAAAGGACGTTTTTTATTTTCATACACGCTGCTCTAGCATTGACTATTCAGCACCTTATTTCTTATTATGTCATCTACCCAGAATTCATACCAAACAATGATTAGTTGGGTGTGTATTTCCTTTTCATGAATTACGCGAACATTTTACGAATCCTAAATATGGATATTTTGTTTATTTACTAACCTGTTAAATTGAAATTGCACCTTATCGCTAAGGATAATTTTTTGGCGGACAATTTAATTTACGTTGTTCTAAAAGTCAGTTACCGAATTATTGATAATAAAGAGCTTTGCCAAATGTTCTATTGTTGTGTACGATGTTGATTCTATGTTTTCGGATTTGTGGCGACATGTTGACTAGTTTTCCAGTATTCTCACAGAATTTTACTCCGTGGTGATATTCAAGACGTCTTGCATTCATTGCCTATCCAAATTTTGTAATCATTCTTTGGAGAGTTGAGTTATTTGGGGTACTATTTCGAAAAAAATTTAACGGAGTTTTCGTATGGTTTTCATAACATTTTCATCAATTTTTCAATGCAGTTTAAGAATAATTACTGAGAGTGTCCGTTTGACCTTCGGAAAGTAAGACGTTCCGTGGTCGCCTTCTCCGCATTATCAAACAACGAGTACGAGCTAACCTGAGGTCTAGTTCTTATCGATAGTTGTAGTTATCACTTCAAATAAATTCTAATTAACCTCAACCCGTAAATATCTCAGCACAACAAACAAACTCCCAAGAGGGGGGGAGGGTCCTCATCACAACAAAATGGGTAAGAGGAATAATAACGAACTTTCACCACATGCCACACTAACTAAAAAGTATTACTTCGATCCCGCTACACTAATCGCAGCTAACAAATATTACTTCTCAAACGACAACATTTAGAGCACTTCAAACATAATTCATCGAAGTAAATACGCTGCAGCTGTAGAGCAAATGTATATCGACGAACAAAATATTCCTTCTACCTCAACGCAAGAAACTTAAATAAAAATTCACCGATACTCCTACACTATGCTTCACATATAAAACACCAAGAAATTATAAAAGATTTTAAGGAAAACATCAAAGGAGAATTTGATACAGCCCAAAAAGGGTATAAACTCAGAATTAATTTAAGTACTATTGAGGATTACAGAAAAATCACCAAACTTTATAATGATAACAAATTAAATTACCACACATTTAAAGACCCTGAAAAGAACAATTTTTCAGTTATTATCCGAAACCTTTCGGTTTCAATTACTAATAAGGAAGTATTAGAAAAGTTAATAAACCTGAAATACCCTGTAACTAAAGTTACTCGTCTTTATAACAAGGACAGAAAGCCCATACCGCTATGCGCGATGGACCTGGAAGACACCGCAATGGCAAAGGAAATTATAAGGATAGTATCATTGAAGTGGAAGTAAGAAGAAAATCAAAAGAAATTTCCCAATGTAAGAAATGTCAACTGTACGGACATACACAGAATTATTGCCTAATGGAGCCACGGTACGTCAAGTGCACAAATAATCATGAATATAATAAATGCTCAAAAAAACCTACTGATCCCCCTCAATACGTGAATTGCAAAGAACTGCATCACGCGAACTTCAAAGGATGTAATTATTACCAGAAAGTTAGCCGTCAATATAACCCTTCAAACTTAAGTCAAACTAGAGCACGAGCGTGGATTTCACCAGCCACAACAGAAGTAGCTTTAAGTCAAAATATCCAACACTTGAATTCCTATGAACAACAAGACTACAACAGATCTTTTCCCAAACTACCAACAAAACCTAGCAGAAATCACGAAGCCAAACATGAATAACAGGACCTTCTAACCAGTATTGTAACAAAAGTAATTGAGCTATTGATACCACACCTGCATAAAATTATGGCTTATCTAAAAACACTAATACCATTACTTTCCTTTTATGGGTCTAAATAAAAAAATTACAATTAGTAATATAACAGTTCTAAATTGGAACGCTGATGACATAAAGAGGCAGAGCAGTATATTTATCGAGTTCTTGGCTAGACATAACGTTGACGTGGCTTACATCACCGAGACACATCTTATAAATACAGAAATTTTCAAGTTACCAGGGTACAATGTATGTAGGAGGGATAGGGAAACGCAGACAGCATCGGGAGGAGTGGCAATTGCAATTAAACAAAAATTAGCTCACTACCAGTTACCAGATCTAAACCTTGAAAACCTGGAATCAACAGCTGTTAACTTGATATTTAAGAATAAAACTGAAATCATACTTCATGCAGCTTATAGACAATCCAATAAACGGATTCTAGAAGAAGACATTTCAAAAATTTTCTGCACAAATAAACAAACGTTGCTATTTGGGAATCTAAATTGCAACAAAAATTCTGGGGATGTAGAGCTGATAACCCGAATGGTGCCAGGCTAAATCAAATACTGACGAACCACAACATACAAATATCAGCCCTAAAGAATATACTTACTACCCCTATAGAACAGATTATAAACCGGATATTTTGGATGTCGTTTTATTTAAAAACTTTCAAACACCTATCTACTAAACAGTTTTGAATGAACTTGATTCAGATCACCTACCGATAACACTCTCCTTCTCTAGCGAACTACTGCAAACACCCCTATTAGCAAAATTAATTGAAGGCAAAATAAACTGTTATATGTTTCAACGAGAGCTTGACAAAAATATCAAAACTTTGGACCAATTCATTCCACTAGCGATATTGATGAGGCAGTCAACCAGTGTACTCAAGCAGTGAAATAAGTGTACAACCAG
Source organism: Sinelater perroti (assembly GCA_036346155.1). Classification (NCBI taxonomy): domain Eukaryota; kingdom Metazoa; phylum Arthropoda; class Insecta; order Coleoptera; family Elateridae; genus Sinelater; species Sinelater perroti. The sequence continues at coordinate 18,852,597 of JARFIY010000001.1, forward strand.
CACTAACATATTGGAAGCAAAAAAAAAACGCAATGGTATCCATACTCCCGATCGAAATAGCCAACTTAATTAAACTAAAGAACAGACGTGAATGGTAACGGACCAGACGACCACATCTTAAAACGTTTTATAATCAGCTCACTCACCAAGTCAGGATAACAATAGACAACTACAGATATAATTTATATAACAAATATATTGAAGAGCTCCAGCCAAGAGACGCAACGATGTGGCAGGCTACCAAAAAATTATTAATGCAACCTAACATCATTCCGCCACTAACATCCAACGGCAACACATATTCAACTGACGAAGTCAAAGCTAATCTTCTAGCATCACACTTTGAAAAAGTATTACACCCAATGACGAAAACACCGTACAAAACCAGCAACAAGAAGTAATTGAAACAAACAATAGTTTCAATAGTCAACACCCCATAGAGATAGAACCAACTTCGCCAGCAGAAATTCAGAAATTTATTTTAAAACTACCCAACAAAAAATCGCCAGGTCCAGATCAAATCACAAATAGTATATTAAAACAGCTCACCAAAAGATCAGTGGCCATCTTAACAAATATATTTAACACCTGCCTTCGAATAGGATACTTTCCTAGTGAATGGAAACATTCTCACATATTACCATTCCATAAAAGTGGTAAAGAAAAACACAGTCCAGAAAGTTACAGGCCCATAAGTTTACTTTCAACATTCTCTAAACTATTGGAAAAAGTTGTACATGAGAGGATACAAAAGATAATGAATAAACCTTAATATCATACCTCATCATCAAATGGCATTTAAAGAAAGCACTCGACAACACACCAGTTAATGAAAATTACCGAATTAATAGAGACAGGCTTTGAGAATAAGAAATACACTGTAGCAGCATTTATCGACCTGCAAAATGCCTTCGATAAAGTCTGGCAGCTAGGACTAAGGTACAAAATAATAAGACTGGGACTACCAGACTATCTGGTTAAAGTAATTTCATCCTTCTTAAAAGACAGAACATTCTCGGTGAGAGTGAATATTGTTGTAACAAATAAAAACCAATATTGGCGGGAGTACCGCAAGGTAGTATATTGGGACCACTCTTGTTCAATATTTACATGCACGATTTGCAAACAACTGACAATACTACATTCGCCATGTTCGCGTATGACACTGCTATCTTAATACAAAGTGAAAAACTCCAAATAGCAGTGAACTATCTACAAAGTACCCTAGATGAGATGCACAACTAGTTTAACAACTGGAAAATTATAATCAACGTAACAAAGACACAGACAAAAATCGTTACCCTAAAACAAATAAAGAAGTTACCAATCATAAAATTAAACCAAAATAAGATTGAGTAGAACAACAAGGATTGCAATTAAATATTTGGGCGTCTACTCAGACACCAGACTAGGATGGGGCTTCCATGTGAACAAAAAACTAAGTGAGTGCTATGCCAGGCTGGGTATCCTATACCCGCTGATAAATCGAAAATCACATTTGCGTGTAGAGTGCATTATGCTAATATATAAAACAATACTAAGACTTATTTTAACATATGCGTGCCCTGTATGGAGATATGCATCTAATACACACCACAGAAAATTACAAGTTTTGCAAAACAAAGTTGCTCGAATTTCAGTGAATGCGCCATGGTTTGTGCGACCAAATTCACAAAGAACTAAATTTACCGCCTCTACTAGATCACACAAATAAACAGTGCAACAAATTCTTGGATAATATAAGTGTATGCGACAGTGCAGTGACGTATAACCTTGATCAAAAAAAGACTAAAAAGAAGACTCCCACAGGACTTATGTCAATAAGTACATAACTTTCATAAACAAGCATTAAAATGTATTAAATGTATTAAATCGATTAAATGTAAAATGTAACATATGAGGAATCTAACCCCCACAATGTTAGTATAAGTTAAGAATTAAGACTCACAACCGAATCATGTATACCAAAATCAATGCTGAGCCGATTGAACTATAATAAAAAAAGAATAATTACTCGTTCTTCTTTTATATAGCGTTACTTATTTACTAATCAAAAGATTCATTAATAAGATATTCCAAAGTATGAGAGCAAAATAATTAAATCCAGCGTTCAGTTTTTACTACCCTTTATTTATGTACTGTAAAAACATGCGCCTTTTAAAGAAACATTGCTTAACAAATAAACATACCAAATGAAAGCTACACAAAAACACCATTTGTATTTTCTTAACTTAACAAGTTAATTAATTAAATGTGAATAGATCATGTTTTGTTTGGAAAAGTAAACAAATCGATACTGTTAAATTAATCACGTGGATGTTAAAAAGTCATCAGTTGGAAGCAAAAAAACTGTAGTGTTTTAATTGTGCTATAGTTGTAGTTACAAAGAGTAAGACGTAATAATTTACTATAAGGGAAATTTTGATTTACAGGTAATAGTTTTAATGCTTTATGTTGCTCAAACAAAATTAGATCATTATTTTTGTTGTAAGAGATATTTAAATTTTTAAATATATTTAACAAACTGATATTTTGAAAATATGCTTTTATTACAATTTATGCCTTAAGAGTTTAATTTTATGTAACAAAACTTTTAAAATTATTTTAAAAAAATTGGCATCATTATAAAATTGAGTACCTTTAAGTAATGTATACATTAATAAATAATAATTTAATCACATTCTAATTCTAATAAAAATATTTGACAATTGCATCACTTGTAAGATGTGAGTAACTTATAACTACAAAATATATGTAATTGGTTTACATATAAAATTACATAATATTTTGGATCATTAATTATTTGCGTTTCATAAACAAAAAAAGTAATTAATTTTTTATAGATACAAAAAAGTTCATATTAAAAAAACTGAAAAGCACCCACGTTATATAAATATATGTCCGCGCAAAATAACCTGACGTTACAATCTAGACGTCCCAGAAAAAACCTTACTTTACTAACGTAGCACTCAAGTTTATATATAATGAGCCATAAAATTGACTCTTTCTAGTAAAGAACAAAGACGAGTCTCTTATCGTTGTCCGAATGGCTATTGTGGCGAAGCCTCGTGCACCTTTGTTAACCGGAGGGCTTAACGCTCACTTCGCTTCCTTGGCCGTGGCTTTTCACACTTCGCACCGGCTCTCTTTCAGCTTTTGCTCCATTTAGATTGAATATTTCAGCGGAATCTACCAGCAAGATAAACATAACTGGGCGAATTCTAAATATTTTCCGCTACGAACTCGCACAACTCCGCGGTTCTAATCAAAAGCGATTTTGCGGAGTCTAAAAATTGTTTGTATCGGAAGGTTTCAGATAATATTTGATTTATGAGTTTTGCAAGCCAGCGGGGTAGATCATAATTGTGCCTACTTTAATTTACGTAATACGAGTTAGACTCTTTGAAACGGCTAAGCAATAATTTAATAAAAATATCTCAACTTACCTGAATAAAAATTCTAAAAATGAAAAGTATAAAATGGATAATATATTTCTTTCAACATTGAACATTTATATTGCTCTACAGTGCAACAGCAGATATCATCGCAACTGAGATCGCTCAATAACCTACGACAGAGGTGTATTAGGTTTTAGCCAACCTACATCATTTAGTCAACTATCGATAAATGACAAATTAAATAACGCAAAATGAGCTCTTCAATAAAAAAAATTGTGTATCTTCTTAACAATAAATTTTATTGTTTGTTTCCTTTGTCCTATTTTGTTAACTTAGCAACTATATGAAGATAGTTTCTTTCCCATTTTAATAAAGCATGATGGATACATTGAAATTTTGGTAAATTATCTGGTTTATGATAAACCGTAAAGCATCAGTTATTATTTGTAGAATTTTTGGTTGTGTGCGTTGAATAATTGCAATGCTGGATTTACCAGCCATACAGTTTTATAGCCTAAATACATATGGGCACAATTATGATTTTATATATCAAAATTTTATTTAATAGGAATTATTTTAAACTTCCACATAGTAACCTACATAGTTGTCTCTTTTTTATTTTGATCTGTTTCCGCTTTTTTCTAATATGTACCTTCTAAATTAACTGGTACTGAGTACTTTACACGTATTATTTTGGGATTTTTATATTATTAATGAAAACCGACGGACATTATTTTATTATTGTCGTCAATATAAAGTGTCGAAATTTAATTTCGTTATCTTAATTTTATGTTTTTTAATTATTCCTCTAGCTGAAAGAATTATTCTTGAAGCTTCGAACTGGCTACTATAAAATGTTTGTGAATTGCAAAAGAGCCGTGTCATTTGTATATGTCCCCTTTATAGTGTAGTTTTTATTCGGAATATCAAGTACTGCGCTGGATTCAGAACACTGCTTCGGGACGATTTAATAGGTTGGAATTTAGATGTTGCATAATTTGTTCTTGTTCTGAAAGGTCCATTCCCTAAGTAAGATTTTAGAAGAGTACAGTATGTAGTTGGTAGGCTTCATCATTAGTCACTACATATATTTAAGACTACTGTTTGTGTTACGATCAAACGTCATTGACTCTAAACGTTTTTAATTCGTATTTAAGGTTTTATATATCAAGTGTTACACAATGCATACAGGATTTTTTTTAGTTTTGTATAAGCCATCATGCTAGATTGCTGCCGAACGATACTTTTTACCATCTATAGCCTCATTGGTGGCACTGTTGGTTAGTTTCTAAGTTAGATTCTAAGCAAAAACTAAAATGATTTTTTGGACTATATATAGAAGATACTTTATGCAATGTAATAGTAATTTTATCAATAATTTTGAAATTTCAGATAAATTTATTGTTCTATATGAACAATATTAATCATTGTCATTTAAGGACTTTCTAGTGAGAATAACGTTAAGAGTTATACATCTGTTGTTGGTACATTATTTAAATTTTTTAAAAGGTGCTTATTTGGAATATAATTAATAGGGGTGAAAACGTCAATTACATGTTGAGGAATTAGTCTATTTTTTCTTAGTTACTCTTATGATTAGCTTACCGTCCTATGTTTGGAGATTTTATTGTCAATTTCTTTGTGTATTTAAACAGTCGCCAAATTAAATTATTGTAGCGATTCACAGTTGAAATGTACACCAAAAAAATTTTTAATTATAATTTAAATTAATTACTTACTGAATTAATTGCTTTACATTTTATATTCCTCTGAAATAAGTCTATTGATTTATAAAGATGTATTTATTATTTATTTTCTGTTTGCGGTTTTATGGATTAGGAGTAACTTTTTTACAGCATCTTGTATAACTTCTAAATGTTTTTCTAGCGTTTTCACACATGTGCTAATAGTGGTCTAGTGGTTGACATACGGCTTGCGGTGCGGACAGATCTGGGTTCCATTTTCGAAGCTCTCTGATGCCCGGCGACTGGCCTACTCAGTCACTGAAAATATTTGAGTACCTGCGTTTACTCAAATAAGGGGTAAACCTCGCAGTTAGTAGGCCGTGCGGCTACGCAAGGCGTTAGATCCTTAACTTTACCATCAACAGTAATTATTATTGGTGTATGGTTTAACGATAAATCGTAATAAAAATCACACTGTATATGGTGAAAAAATAGAATTGGTTACGAAAAAGTTGAGATCTGTTAAGATTGTAGGGCCAATATATCCGAAGTACCAGTCTAATAATATGTATAGTTTTTTATGTATGAGATTTGACTTTTTCTTCTTTAGTTATAATTAACCTTGAGCAACACAAAAGCATTTTTACTGCAGTCGAGGCAAATTAGTAAAAAAGCTAGAAATTTTTATTGGGTACACGTATCAAGACGTTCCAAAGCGCATTCGATTCATAAGAGCCTCCGAAAAAAATGTTATTTTTTGTTATAATGCGAAAGTGCATTTGTGCACGCAAAAAATGCATGTATTTGATGCACTTTTTGCAGACCCAAAAGAATATTTTATTTCTCGCTTAATATTGACGAAAATAAACTCATTCCCGTTACTCCGGGGTTTTTAGGTTCGCTGATCACGAATACGATGCTTAGAAGGTGTCTCGATGTACTTGTGAGGCATAATTTTTAAACAACATATTCGTTATCAACGACCCCAAAAACCCCCATTAAGACAATTTAATCTCTAAAAATAAATAACTTTGAGCTGGTTTCCCAAAATCGCACTTTTTAACATGATAATCGTAATCAGTAAAATATCTTATATAGACAGTTTAAACTCGAAGAACAAACAAATTTGAAGTTATTTCCCAAAATCGCCCCTATCCCTAAGATTATGCTCTTTTCCAAGTCCATTGGGGCACTTTTTCAATATCATATTCGTTATGAGAAACCCCAAAAACCCTTATATAGACAGTTTCATCTCAAAAAACAAACAACTTTGAGCTGGTTTCCTAAAATCACCCCTATCCCCAGAATTATGCCCCACAAGTGCATCGGATCACTTTCTAAGCCTCATATTTGTGATCAGCAAACCTAAAAAGTCTTATACAGATAGCTTAAACTCAAAAAACAAACAAATTTGAGGTTTTTCCCTAAATCGCCACTATCCCCAGGATTATACTTTCCTCCAAGTGCATTGGGGCACTTTTTAAACATGATATTCGTTGTCAGCGACGCCAAAAACCCTTATTCAGACAATTTAAACTCGGAAAACAAACAAATTTCAGGTAATTCTCTAAAATCAACCCCATCCCCAGAATTATGCCCCCCAAGTATATCGAGGCACTTTCTAAGCATCGTATTTGTAATGAGCGACCCCAAAAACCTCCGAGTAACGAAAACGAGCTTATTTTTTCTTCGGCTCTTACGAATCGAATGCGCGTTGGAACGTCTAGATACGTGTACCCACTAAAAATTTCGATCTTTCAGTGTTTTTCTTACTAATTTGACTCGACTACGTTGTAATTTTCAGTTACAATATATTTTGATAAAATATTTTGGAAATTATCTTAATAATGTTCTTTTTTAGATTGTAACGGGGCAGGTAGTAAAATGCAGTCTGTAAGATTGCATGGCATAATTTTAGTTCATACTGATGTAGCTTAAAGACAATATTATTCAAATTTATGTCATTTATAATGGTCGATTTATGTTTTGTAAAGGTTTCCTAAGCAATATGTGCGGTATTATCAAAATGATTTACTTGTAAACTTTATAGTTGGATATTTTAAGGTATGACTTATTAGCATAACGAGTTTTAATTTTTAATATAATGTCTATCAAGTTTTGTTGAAGTAACATGTTTGTTTTGCCTTTATTTTGTTGATATTTTATTCTGAAATCCTAAGAAACTTTCCGAATATTTTATCTTATTGATTAGCATAGATAGCAAGTTTAAAGCTATACTATTCTGCTGAAAAAGTTTTTAAAGTTGCCTAAAAATTTGTTTAGTAAATGTTTAACTATGTATTTTACTGCATTAGCACCTGCATAATTTAATGGCTGTCATGTATACATTTTTCTTGCCTGTTTGGTGTTCTTTATTTGTTAAGTTATTTGTGGTTAATGTTTTTTTCCTATTATATTTTGGTAAATTGGGATAATATCTGTAACCTCAATAATTAGCGGGATGCGTACCTCCCTATAGGGCACATGTCATTGTAGTTTTCTTTTTCTTTTTAAAGCTATTGGTATTGTAAATAGCATCTATTACAATAGGCTTTTTTGTGGCTATATATTTGACATTGCATAGATAAAATTATATTTTTATCCGTTCTAGGTGGTTAAATTGGAATTATTCTGTTTTGAAGGGCTTTAATTATATTTACATTTTTTCTGATAGCTCGGCCTGTAAAAAATATATTTGATAGTTCCTTAGTTAATCTGTGTTTTTACATTGACTTATTTGATGTTTATGCGATTTAACTTCTTCTTTAATGTCGTTGATCGCTACAGAATTATGTAGATAACATAATATCATATAATAACAATTTTTCACTTGCCTTTTATTTCCATTTGTTTTTTATACTTTTCACGACTTGACATAAGTTTTCTAAGTTGTTATCTTTATTTTTATTTTATCGCCATTCTTACAATAGGCGAATTGCTGTATGATTCTGAATGAATTTGTTAAAGTGTTTCTACGAATACATTTATTAAAATTATATTTGATAGGAAAAATTACGTGTTGTGCTTGCTCGAGAAAGCATATGTAATAGTTTAGTTGACCACAATTACATTTGTCAACTTTGGGAATCTATTATTGATAAATTCTGTATAAAAATCAACGTAAATTATGTTCTTCTCATATTATTTACGTCACAATCATTAATATTATTAAAAGGAAGTATTCTTCAACACATTTTCTTTATCACTATTTAGTTAATTTAAAAGTGATACAGCTTAAAAACAAAATGATGTATTTTAATAAATATAAATTTGGACTTAGATCAATAATGCTGGATTGAATGATAAGGGAGCAATGCCTGCACGTTTTTGCACACTAAAAGTAAAATGCGAAGAAATAAAAACATATCCTTAAAATTGAATGAAAACATGTTCTTCGGCAGGGCCTGCACAATACGAATATTCATCCGAGACCAACACAGAAACAAAATCAACAATCAAAATATAGCCAATCTGCTGGTTGACACAAACGTAAATAATAAGCAAAAACACTTAAGCCTACTTCTATATTTATATATGGTGTAACTATCTATGCTAAATGACCGAAAACGTAACAACGAAAACAATATAATACAAACACATTAGCAAATGATTAACAAACTACAAATATTTCTGAATTAAATAAAGTTTTTCTACATTTGAAATATGAAAAAAGAAGGGGGAGTATATATAATGTTACAATAAGTTTTGAAAGTAATTATTTTAAATTGTAACTTTATTATTTAATAGTATCAAATACAACTAAAATTAAACATGTCCAGAAATATGACAAACAAATGCAGTTTCAAAACTAACTATGTGGAAAATAATTGATTATGCACCGCACCTCTTTCATTATTAAGTTTTGCTAGACGAGATTTCATCAGCGAGTCCAAATTCCTATAGAACTTTATACAATGATCGATTTTCCAAAACCCACCAGATGCTGTTTTCCATAAGGTTCATCCCAAATAAAATCCACGAACATTTTTCAGCTTTAAACGTGTCTTATAAAAGCAGGAACAGAATCCTACTAAAATGTCTAAATCTGCTGCAAAAATATTAATAAGATTAAGGTAACGTTTTTATTGTTATTACTGTACACACCTCAATTTACTTTGATCCGTTTGCATGCGAATAAAAAGAGTTTTATCTGTAAAGCAGTTTCCACCATTTTCCATAGCAGATAACAACCCGACGACTCGTAACCACATTCAGTTAACATTTACGGAACCACTTCATATCTTTTGATTATTGTGGTCCTGCTTAGTTGCAAAAGATTTCTCCTCTATGAAAATTATTATTCATCAGTTGACCAGCAACGACACGACGCTCTATCTACCACTTATCAACTGTACAAATTTTTTTAGATCTTTAAAGTGTTATTCATCTATAGGGCTAGTTAAAAATCCTTCTTTACTAGTTTTTTGAATAATACCAATATTTTAGTTTTTGCAGAAGTCCTGTTATATCAACATTACGGAACTTACCGATTTTGATGGTCTGTTTTCTTCTTCTAACGAGGCGACCTTTGTAATGGTCGAGCTTCTAAATACTTTTAACGAGCCTGAAAACTGTTTAATGAGGAACACCTAAATTGCGAACAATGTATACGAGGTGCGTTCAAGTTCTAAGGTCTCCATTTTTTTTATGAAAAAGAGTACTTTTCATCCGAAGAAGTTGAGACTTTTGGCGTTTTATATTTTTAAATAGTTCAAAAATAATACTGCTGTTATCTGATCACCATTTCAGCGTAATATGTGATTATTCAGTAATATGCTTTTTTTCAGTTGTACAAATGTATCTAACATTTTTGAGAATCCTCTATAATTTGATAGTGGCAAAGAGCATAGAATTTTTAATTAATTTAATTTCTAAAATATAATTTTTCTGATACCTTATAGTAAAACAAATTTTATTATGTGTGTAATGCAAGAGTAATAATTAACAGAAGCACTAATTTATATAAATCTGAAGAAGATTCTTCTATGAATTTTTTGTATTATTCAAGGGATTATGGTTATTAAATAAATTTTATCTTAATTTATAATCTTCACATTGACTGCCTCCTATTACTAAAACATTACTTACCTCTAAATGTAATTTACTTGCTATATGTTAAAGAACATAAAATGGGCTGCTTGAACTCCTGTAATTTAAACATTGCTATTTTTACTTTGCTTATCCTATAATAAGGAAAGCCGCTAGGAGGGAGCACGCAGGCGATAATGGCGAAGGCTGTGCAGCCGAACTCGCACGGTTACCTTCAGTGACGTAGCAAAATTTTAAGTCAGTGTTGGACTATATATATATATATATATATATATATATATATATATATATATATATATATATATATATATATATATAATAGGATAAGAAAAGTCGTGTGATGTTCACACCAGATTTTTTAAACATTTACTAGCTAACAGTTCGTTTTTAAGATTACTTCATCCCATGGTTCTCTTAGTATACCTCTTCTTTTTTTAATTGCTAGTGCTTCACATATCTTCTTTAATTGTCTTTAGTCTGTCATTTTTACTAGGTCTCCACATATTTTAATTGTTGCCAATCAATTGTTTTTAGAATTGGTTCTATTTTTAGTTCTTTTATCTTGCCATTGCGAATCCTTTCGTTCAATGCCTCTGACGTATTTTATTTTCACATCTTATATCTTTAATTCCATTTGTTTTGATAGAAACTTTTGTTTCCGTATGTCAGAACGGGTTGATATATTGTATTAAAAAATTTTATTTTTGTTTTCTTAGACTTTTTTCTTCGTATAAAGGTTTTGTTTAAAACAAGGTATAGTTTAATCATACTTTCCAGTCTGCCGTTCTTTTTCATTTAGTTCTATTGATATTTTCTGTTTTGTTCTATTACTATTACAGTTGTTTTGTGATTATTTGTGCTCAAATTTTTTCTTCCATATTTCTGATATACTGTATCTCTTGTTCATAACTTTCGTAGATAATTAGGTTATTATCCTTATTATTACTATTTCCATATTGCTAAATTCCATGTTCATCTTCTTTACTTTTTATATTTTTATCTTTACTATATTAATTAATGCAATATTAAATTTGTGCTGAATTTCGCTAGATTGCACATTTTAGCCCTCTTTCACTGAAAAAATTATGCTTTGTTAGCCTCTTTTCACGTAATCTTGTGTATAAACTGATTATATTAGCGCGGGTTTTAATGTCCACCTTTCTTCTTAAATGCTCAAACTAACTTTCTTGTTATAATACCAAATACTTTCTATATGTCTATAAATCTCACTAATGAAATGCTTTCGTTTTTCTCAATTAAATGTTTTATTGTAAATATGTGGTCAGGCACTTCCCAATCTATCCAGAATTTACTTTGTAGTTTTCTTAACTTTCTTTTTATAATGTATTTTAATCTTTTCTGAGGTATCTTTTTAATATTACACTAGTATAGTAGATCCTCTGTAGTTTATACACTCTCTATTATGACCTTTTTTGTGTAAGAGTAACAGTATTCCCGGTTTCCAATGTTTGGGCATTTTATTACAAATTCGCGCTTTACCAAGAGAATTGTTAAAATTTTATTGGCATATGTTCATTCATTTGTGTTTTGCTGTTTTCCTTTTTTTAGCATTCCCTCTGCTTCATACCTTCTTGTCGTCTATATTCTATATAAAATTTTAGATTTTTCTATTTGTTTTGCTCTTATCTTTTGTTCCATATTTAACATGTTCTAAAAGTACTCTTTCCAACATGCCATTATCTCGTCCTCATTTACTATCTTTCCGTTTTTATTTTTTATGTTCTAATTTCTATATTGTTTTGGTTATTTGAGCGTTTTTAAAACTTAATAAATAATAATATTTCTGTTTCCATATTAAATAAAAAACACTAATTTTTCCATCAAAATTGTCCCATTACTGTTCCTTTGCTGTTTTCACTATTTCTTTAACGTTTAACCTTTGTTACATATACCCTTTATAGTTTTATTTATTTCCGTTCTCCATGTATCTTTTTAATATCAGCTTCTTCCATTTTATTTCCCTATTTAATTTTTGTTCTACCTCTTGGATTATTTTTTGTTTTTATTTAGTTTTCTACTCCCGCATGTCTCTTTTGGTATATTTATTAGTGGATCTTAAATTTGTTTCCATAGATTTTATATTATTTGCATTTTATTTTACGTTATTCATCTTTAGCTTTACTTTTATTGTACTATTTTACTACCTATAGCTCATATGTTCTCATTATTTTTTTTCTGCTTTGCAATTTTTTTTTCGTATTTTCTATTTTTAACATTGCTAGGAAGTAGTCCGAGTTAATCTTTGAACTTCGTTTTACCCTTACATCTTTCAATTTCTTTCTATATTGGTTATTAATTATTATATAGTCAATTATCAATTTTTTACTACTGTTTTTAATTTTTGTAATCAACTTAGGTATTTATTTATGTTTAACAAATGCATTCATTATTAATAAGTTGTTCATTGTAAATGCAAAAATCAATTAATTTTATTCAGTTATTATTCCTGGATTCTTTTTCATGTTTTTCTGCTGATTCTGCTGTTTTGCAATTGTCGTATGGTAATATTGCCTTTCACAGTGTGATATTTTTAAAACATTTCATTAATAGTTGGATTATTTAAATTCCTCATATATATTAGAAAGCTAAAACCAACGTCTTCCGCTTTGCAACATTTTTAGTCATATATCTTTACCCTCCTATCCAATATCCTCTATTTTTAGGCCGTACCTAGATTTTGATTAATAAACATTTGTACTAAATTTGATATAAATCTGGCGAGAGCTGTGCAACTTATAAGAGATTCAATAATATTTTACCCATTTTTCCTGCTAATGAAATAAGTCGAGATATTGGTCACATGTGTGTACAAAATTAAATCAAATCTAATAAGAATCACGCTCTCACATTTTGTTCTGCAACAAGTTTGTTTAAGTTAATTTAAGTGGTGGCGCTATACATGCTGCAGTCATAGGTAAAAATTAGCTTTATTAATGAATTATGAATTAAAGTGCTTCATTTTATTTTAAATAAGGATTTCTTGTTAATAATTGGGTATACAAATCTAAACCTTTACATCAACTTTTTATATAGATATATTTCGAAAGATTTAATAGCACTACCTTTAGCGTTCCACGATAATATGGTGTTTAATATAATATTATTATTCTTATTATGTTGTTTATTATTAATATATTAAGTAGAAAAAAGAGTTGGAGTAGTGCATGCTTTATGTTTATACAGGGTGATTCTAAATATATGCGATAAACTTTAAGGGCTAATTCCTGGGGTTATTTTGATCATGAAAGTTTGTACGAATAAATGTCCAAAACAGCTTAGTCTTAAAGTTGTAGGATGTTTAATAATAAATTAAGAGTTTATACAATAAAAAGTAGATAATAAACAAAATGAACTTATAGAAATTGTTGAAAATAATCGCCGCCAACTCCAATACAGGCTTCTGCCCTCCGTCGTACTGAATGGCAAACACGTTCAAAAATACCGGGATTGACTCAAATGATGCAACAATGCGATTTCTGTGTTCCTCAACATTTTCAATGGGAGGTGCATAAACTAGTGATTTAAGGTGACCCCAGAGAAAAAATTTAGAAAATTTAAGTCTGGAGACCGAGGAGGCCACGGTTATGGGCTTCCCCGCCCTATTCACAGATTTGGATATGCACCGTCCAAAAACGCACAAGCAACTACACTGGAATGTGCCGGAGCACCGTCATGCATAAACTAAATTTGCACTCTTAATTGATGTCTAACACCAGTGGCAGTTTCTTTTCAAGAAAATGGCGGTATACGTTTCCATTTGACCTCATTGGCAAAAAATGTGGACTTACCAAGTGATCTCCAATAATTCTGGTCTACACATTAACTGAGAATTGGTGTTAATGGCGGACAACCTTAAGGTTTGTTGCGTATATTTAGAATTACTCTTTATACTACATATAAAACCGATGGTAAATTTATTTTGCACTTTCCTGGACATTGTTCGCTGCATTGCGGATATCGTAATCTTAAATGATTATGGTGATACTATATGCGTGAATGGTTATATATGTTCCAAATATTAGGAAAATGGCGTAAATAAATATTTTGCATACTCCAAATAAAAATATTCTATACAGTTGTAAATTATGATACTCTGTTGATCCAAATCTTGTTTTATTATTCTAATTAATCTTTTTTATCTTCTTGAACTAGGGCGTTTTGCCATCGTCTAGAAGTTAAATATATACTTTCAAAATTTGTGATTATATAAAATAAATCAAATTTAACTCTACGATATTTTTACTGAATAAAACACAAAATATTTGAACAACCCGGACTCCATTGCTATTAGTGTAGTTATGCATGAAATATGATATCGGATAAATGTTTTACACGACTCCGCTAGCATACGACCATTCTTTTAGCAATATTTTCCATAATGCTTTCCTACGAATGCAGCCCTATTTTAGCAATTACACGTCTGATGTACTATTTTAGTCTTGGAACTGTAGCAGATTTATTAATTTCATCCGTTCCTTTAAATAACCTTAGAAGAAAAGGTCTAATGGGGTAAATTGTAAGATCACAGTGACCAATCGATGATACCCCTCTGTAAGAAAACACGACCAACAAATTTGCTTTAAAGTGAAATGAATATTTTACGTGCTGTGTAATTTATAGTTCCATCTTGATAAAATCACATGTTATTCAAGTTTTAATAGTTGGTTTTATTAAAAAAAGTTGTTTAGCATCGCTGAATAACGTGCACCGTTGACAGTAACAGCGTTGCTAGCTTCGTCCTCAAAAAATTACTGGTCAATGATTCCTCCAGCCCGCAATGAACATCGAACAGTGCATTTTTATCGATGGATTGTTTTTTCGTGAATAGCACGTGGATTTTCGCTACCTCGGATGCGACAATTTAAACAATTTACAAAACTATTTAAAGAACAATTACCTTTATCGCTCAATAGCCTATTTTTATAATAAACTTGAATATCATTGATGCGTTGTTACGCAGCATATAGTACCATGACGACTTTGCCATGTGTTTACATACCAACTGTACAGATGCAAACTTCTAACGTACATTGAATACAAACGGTGCGCAATTTAAATCCTATAATTCAATTTAGATCATTCTATATTTTCCGAATGGACTAAATGTTGAATAATTCTAGAACCTTGTCAATATTTTCAATTGTTTTAGAATTAGTGTCTCAAGCAGTAAGATTACCTTTATCAAGGATACTTGAAAGGAGTTTTTTGGAGTTGTGCAGCGTAGGTTGCATTAGTTATAACTTTTGTAATAATTCAGTCATTAGATTTGAGATATATAATTAATAAAAATAATGGTTTGTTGTTGTACTGCTTTATATAATAGCAACATCTGTGAATTTCCGTGTGTTTCCCTTCATAGTTGATATATTTGGTTTTGTCAATAACTTTATTGTAGTTTTATTGCGAGTACTGATGATTCTATATAAATTTAACACATTAAGCAGGTAAATGGCAGTTTTTTCTTTTGTGTCTAAATAATTGGCAGTTTGTGTAGTGTTATTTTTTCGTCACAGTTTTATGGTTATTACACGGTGCTATAATGTGTATAGATTAAAAATCATCTAGTTTTGTTCAACTCATGTAATTCTAGTGTAACATTTGGAATTGGCACATTTCTATAGTTTATTAATCAGGTGATGTTAATTGCAGGATATTTTAAGTTAATTAATTATGAGTTAATTTCTTCTTCTATTGTGGTGTTATTAAAATAAAGTTGCCGGTTTCGGTGTTTCTAAGTGTAATAATTTACTTCATGTTCATAAAATTTTCTTAATTTACGATAGTCGTAACACTGACAGTGTTAATTAGGTTCATTTTTAATTTTTACCGTTACAGGTATTGGTAGAGTTTTCTGTAATTGTAGATTTTTATGTAAAGAATACAATTTTGATAGGATTTTAAGTAGATCTTAGAATTTTTATCCGTTTCATTTACAGTAAGTCAATCAAATTTATTTGGTTAGCATAGATTTATTTTAAATAAAGGGTAAGTTATTGTTAAATAGATATTGGTTTGTTGTAGTTATTATCTCTAAATAAAGGCCAAAATTATTTGTTTTTATTTATTTTAGTGTTTGAGGTATTGTAATAGTCTATTACGCCTACTATGGTAATAATATTAGCTTCTATACAGATAATGTTGAGATTTGCCAAGTTCATTTACATTGATAGTTTAATATTAATTTATGCGTAATACAAATATCCTTTGCTTATGCATGTGGTGAATACAGATCATTAGCGCGATAGCCAGGCTCACTATAATCGGCTAGTGACACCCACCATGTTTGACTTTATTATTATAGGAAGGCAGGTAATATGTTAATTAAAAAATATATACCATATTGTCCACTCACAATAATGTAATAAAAAATATTTAATTTATGTACCTATGTAAACCCGCCTTACACGGAACTCTAGAATTGACATTATCTGTGCTTATTTTAAATTGATATTTTGATTATACTTTAAGCTATACACACCTGATAATAAATATATTCTTATGAACAGCAAAATTCGATTAATTTGATTTGCGTCAAAACACTTAAGTATTGAAATAGCTAAAAAATAATAAGTTAACTTAATTGGTCCATTATGTGTAAGTAAATATTTATTTTATACAAATGTAAATTTTCTTTAATGACTTTGACTAGAAACTTATTAAAAGTTTTCAGGAACTTTAATAACATTTTTTTTATAAAAATTTATGACAAAATATTTAATAGTTCTTAGATTATTAACGTTATATTGCTAATGGTAAAAGTTTGAAACATGATGTAGCCTATAAAATTATAACTATGGCCATTCTATAAAATTAATGAAGTTATTATTTTAAATTTTATATACCTAAAGAGATAAATATAATAAACCAATAAAATTAGGTAGATGGTATGCTTAGAGGCAGTAGACGTATTTAAACAACATATAAATAACACAGAATGTATCTTCTGAATACTCCACTGACAAAAAATTGGTATGACTTGGCGAATCGTAAATATTTATATTTGTATCCCGTTATGATCTCTTAATTAGGTATTGTTATTTAATGAAAAATTCAAAATTTGTTTTTGTACAAATGGTGTAATTTAAAAATGTATCTAAAAGTAGGAACACAAGATGATGTAGTAAATATACAAAAATATGTTATCAAATCGTTATAAGAACTGATAATAAAAGAAAATATATTGTATACAATCAGATAACCTAGTACACAATTAAGGAAAAATTTTAAACTTGCAAACAGAATAACAAATATCTTAGCTCAAGTGTATAACAATATTTAAAACTAAACTATAAATAACTCGAAGAACTCAATTTTGTGGTTTTGTGTTATAAAGAAAACTTACGTTTTTTCTACTATTTACTTAGAGGTAAACTAAATTATCTAATTTTTTAAGTCTTATTCAGTGATAAATTTTACTTAAAGGAAACAAGAAAAGTCTTAATTTGTAGGCAAAAGACTTTCTAAAAATTTTGATGAAAAGAACGTCTTTAGAACTATCAAATACCTTCATAATACAAGAAGTTACTCTTTAATCATTTATTAAAGTCTTTTGTGAAAGGTATAATTATTCATCACCAATAAAAATCGTGTTAGAAATGATATTTGTATCATATTTAAATAATTTAAATTCAGAGAAAAATTTTCATATATGTATTTATGCAAGATGGTGTGATTTGTTGTAAAGTAAAAAATGTAACAAAATATTTAAGCATTATGGCTGAGACATTTATTAAATGTAAATGCTATTGAGAAAGTTTAAGTAGATTGACATAAATTGCTTACATAAAAATTAACACAAGTGCAGAATGCAAAATGTCAGAGACACATAGAACAATGAATCAGAGCATCAATAACGTCTTCGTTAAAATTAAGGCTGTGATAAAAGCCTAATATTCTAGTATTTTCACTTATATTGTGTTAGCTTCTCTTTCCTTATGTATTGCAGTTTATTTACATTGAATAATATTTTTCGTATATATAAACCTAAAAGCTCATTTTATTTTACCAGTCAATATCTAGAAGATTCGTATCCAAAATGCAAATATATATTTATATCTTATGTCAATAAAGAATTTGCTGTTATTTCTAAGTTTTTGAATAAAATAATCTCATTTCTAATATGAGTATTAAGTTTAAATTTATCGTTCAAATTTTATTAATATTTTACTCTACTATATTTGTCAAGAACAAAAAAAATGTTTCTATTAAATTTAAATAAAAATAATAAAGTGAAGCTGAAAATCTGGAAAACAGAAATGATTTTCAGTTGTAAGGATTGTAAGTAATGTTAGCGTGGTTCCGGGTGGGGCACAAGGGTGAAGAGTGAGAAGTACATGCGTTTAGTTTGTGGGCAGACTCACTGGGTCTGAATCCCACATGCCCGGGTTGCTCGACACCTACCCCCCGGGTATATATGATTATTCCTAATCCTCCCTATATAAACAAAAGTTGACAAACTGAACAGATTTATAACTGTTTTATTTATATTTAAAGGAAACTTATAATATTTCAGGAGATTTTAAACGTTGGTTATATCAATCAACGTTAAAATTAAAACGTTAAGAAAAACATTTCTTACAACACACTGATCTAATTTTTAAAAAATTACCAAAAAACAATATCGTAGACCCATAGTTAGTACAAGCTGCGTAAGTTAGAGTAGACGAACTTATTGAAGAAGAAATACCTACATTCTGGCTAGAAATTACAATTACTATAAACATAATCTGTGTTTAATATACATGAAGAAGAAATAAGAACAGATTAACAAAAAAAAGTAATTTTGGATTATCATATTTCAGCATGTATTTATACTTTAAATTGAGCATGTGCTTTAAAAGAAAAATTTTGTCTTTTAAGAACAAGTAGCAAACATGTCACCATCGTAAATTGCTTTCAGATAGCAACAGTACCTTTAATTAAAAATCTTGCGGTTTATGTGTGTACTATAAAGTGACACCCATTGTCAAATAGTTAAGCGTTTAAAATTCAGAGTTATTTGATAGGTAATTAAACTTTAAACATGTATTCATATGTAATTTCAACTCAAACATATAAAAATGATATCGGCCGATGAAAAAACCTAGAATCTCTAACACTTGACTGAAACAATGTATCTTACCAAATGGTGAAAAATAATAAAATTAATATACTTACAAAACAGTATTGAAGTCATTTGGTACAATACTAAAAATATTACCAAAAAATTCTGTAGAATGGTCCATAGAGTAAAAAACACTGTCTATATAATGCCCAGGAATTAGAACCATTAAATTTGTTCTCTGTGAACTTAGCAACAGCTAATAACAATAAAAAGTTTATCAAAACTATACAAACAGAATCCTCAAGAGAATTTGAAAATATACTCAGTACACAAGATATTTATCATACAGACATTCAAAATTATATTGCAACTGGTCTTGCGTATTTACTAAATGCAAAGTATTATATAATATGGCAACATATAAAAAGGAAAAGATACGACTGCAGTTTGTAGTTTGATTCAATGAAGTATACTCGGTCAACTGCAAATGCTCATATCTGCAAATGCAAATGCTATAAACTGCAAATATCATTACAACACTACTTAGTCAAATATTAGGGCCAATGTAACTTCTAATACTAAAAATAATAACTTTAATAATTTTACACTTAACCAAGGTAACACTAACAGCATTAATTTCAACAATTTTCTCTTGAAATTTAAAAATAGGTTAAATTAATTAATTAATACGACAAAACACCACGGTGTCCAACATGCTCGCTATATTTATAAATAAATTGCAATAATAAACGTTTTAAAAACAAAACTCAGGATTTTCAACCTACGTATTAAGAAATTCTTCCTTAAACATAATTATGTAGATATTTTATTGATAAATAAATACATTGCACCATCTAAACTCTAACGTAATTAAAACATACAACTTATTTGGATGACACGA
This sequence comes from Sinelater perroti, assembly GCA_036346155.1. NCBI lineage: Eukaryota > Metazoa > Arthropoda > Insecta > Coleoptera > Elateridae > Sinelater > Sinelater perroti. The sequence goes on from JARFIY010000001.1 coordinate 18,872,694, forward strand.
CAAACAGCAAATCTATTTTTTCAAATTTAGAAAGTAATTTATATTAAATACAATAAAACACAAAGAGTTAAGAAAATTGACAAACATGCAGTTGTTCTGTTCTGAAATAAATATAAAAGTGTAATACTACGCAATATTAATATAAAATTAAAATTAATGAAGGCCAAGAATGTTAAGAAATCAAAAAATTAGTGGCAAATAACATGAAGGTAAAAAAACAGTATCTGTGTACACTCCATAAAAGTAGATTTAATCGATGTATATTGGAACAACATCCCAATAAAATGATCCGTGTACTATTGAAATAAAAAACACAATCTCAATTCTTCAATATTCCAGGCGATGGTCAACGTTTATTAATTTTTTAGAAAATGTTAATTATACCACGTCATCAAATATATAACTCGCTCAAAACAAGCCTTGACCAATCAAGACATGTTTCCACCAAACTTTCACTTGTAATTTAAAAATATCCAAATAAATCATGCAAAAGCTCCATTCTTCTATGACTCATACTTCTAAAGTATTCAAATTAAGATTCCTCCTAAACAAGATTGTTTAATACATAAAATTATCCAGCGGATCAATATTTGAAACAGCTTTGATAGATAAATTTATTTGTGTTTACTTAATGTCTTAAAAGAATTCTTTGTAATATGTAGTATAGTAAATATATCGAAAATGGTTAGAACTATAAAATTCTTGGACAAAGTAAGATTTACTTTAACATTAATATTGTTTTAAACGCCTTATATTTCAAGCTTTTTGCAACCAAATGAACTTTTAGGCCGCAATGCCATCTTTATTTTTAAATTAAATAATATGCCGTTAACGAAAGGCTATTCATATGCTGTAACATCTCTTTGCGTTTTCTAAATGTATATTCTCAGAATTTTAAATAAAACACCCTATATATGAAAGGTGTTTCTTTTATAAATATTCTATGAAGAAATCGAACTTAGTAGTAAACAGGATGAATATGTTTTTTTTCTTAGAAAAAACGCGATTATAAGTTACTTATTATACAAATACAGAACTTAGTATATAGATTTTTTATTACAACTAAGCAAATACAAATTTAACATTTTTTTAATTTCACTTTACGTCATATTCAATGACTTGGATATTACATATTATTAAAGCGCCAAGGAAAAACATGCTGCGAATCGAAGAAGCAACCGATTTTAATGGTTGGGGGTTTTCTAGATTCGTCTTGAAGAGGCGGGGTGCGACTTATAGTTTTGAATGCGATCTGGTCAGATAATAACAGAAAAAAGGTGATCCTTTGACCAAAAATGGTATTGCGAGGGAAGCGCTCGCAAAATGGCGCCAAGCGTTTGACGTCTGTTCGATGTTAATTTTATTTTCAACATTATAATCGATATCAACATGCACTGTCGTGTCATTTTTCGGCTAAAAAAATAAATTAATAAATCGTTTGACTTTAAATAGGACGCAATTTGCGTCATACCGTGTTCCTTGCATTTCCAAAATTAATCTAAAATATATAGAAGTTCTTTAACGATAAATGCATTTTAGTATAAGTACATCTATATTAAAAAGTTGCACTTTAATCTTCTTAACTACATGCAAACTTTTCTTAAACATACTAGTGCAATAACTATGGTCTGTATTAGCATTTTTCCCTACATGTGCTGAATAACATTCTTCAAGTGGTTCAAATTTACAATTTTATATTCGTCAAGTTTTAAAGTATGTCTAACTACACAATACAGTAAATTAGAGTTAAATCTGAAAAGCCAATAGAAAATTAATCTAATATACGAGATACTAATCTTGAACCACATATGTTGTGTGGACTGATGCTTCGTTTTGTTGGAAGGTGTAATAGTTGTTGCGTTGTATTTTTTTAAATAAACACAGAAGAAGTTTACTGCCTTTAAAAACTGTTCTTAAAGCCTGAGTTTGTATTGTAACATTTTTTGACTTTCTGGAAAGACTTTTATCTTTGCAATTGTTTTGAGCAAAGTCCAGATTATTGAAAACATACAGATTCTCATCATAAAACACAAACTTATGATCAATGTTGAGAAAGTATTAGATTTGTTCTTTCTAATCTTTTTTATCAGCTTTTTGAGTACCATAAATATTACCTTTGTTATAAAGGTAACACCCAAGATCAATTCTCACAATGTTATGCTCAAATCTCTTGGAAATACTTAGATTGACTGCCATTTTTGTGTAGAACGTTGTTTTCGTTCTAAAGGACCATAAACATGTGTGATCTACAAGGAGTGGCCAGATAGTATAGATTTACCAATTCGATTGAAGCCATTTGAACCAATACGGCGCAATAAGTACTTATGATTCCAATATAAAATGTTGCAAAATATTTTGCACAATAAAAGCAACACTGATATAGATATATTTTAAAAAATACGAAGACTACGATTATTATTTTTTGTATTTTTACTAAATATACAGATTTTTAGCGGACCCAGCTTCAAAACTAGAGACCAGTTTCTATTTCTGTTATTTCTGACATCTGTAACGCCTTATAATGTTTGATCTGTGATACATAGAAAGTCAAGTCTAGACGCCAAAATCAGCCTGATCGGAAAATCTCAAGATCGGTTTGGCTGAAAGTGGCCGCAAATTTTTGTTTATGTTTAGAAGCCCCGGACATTGGTGAAACCATAGTTCTACGTCTCTACTTGTTTAGTTCAAAGAGTATTTTGTGTTACTTTGATGTACAGTATATACACTTCTCAGCGCATAATCCCCTATTGTTAAAAGCCAAACATTCTTTCTAACCTAATTTAACCCATTCAAAAAAATATATAAAATTAATACCTCCATCTTAATGTCCTTTGAGATACAGTTGCTATTAAGAAAAACTTAATTACTCAATATCCAGAGATTAAATTTTGTGAAATGTTAAAAATATGCATATTTATTTGTACTACTAATTTAAATCTATTAATTTTTAGAAGTTGTTATTTTTGGGATTACATTAATATATTGAGTTTTAGGCAAAAATGTAAAAAAAGCGGTGCTGAGGAAACAGTGTCCTGCAAGTAAATTTTACTGTTATACAAAGTGTAATCTAATTCTAAAGTCTCTAAATTTTTTCTCAGCACTGAGAGTAATTAGAAAGATGTGGTTAATTTTAAAAAACGAGAGAACTATTTCAGAATTTGTAATATATATGGCAGAACGATACAATGTACACAAGTCGAATCACACCCATTGCAGTGAGTATTTGTTTGTATACCTTAAATGTCGAAGTTTAGTGCTCAAGAACAAAATGTAATCATCTGTTTTTTTCTCATGCGTGGTAAAACGCCCACCTAAATTTAGCGCCCGAGTGAGACGTCGTGAAAACGTTATGGATGTTAAAAATGTGTGTCCAAAGTTTAAAAAAGGTCGAGAGCCGTGTGACAATGAATCGAAACAGCTTTGGCCTCAGACCAACCGGATCTAAACCATAATTGCGCGAGTGGAGCAAGTTGTTATGGAAGACCGTCGAATAATTGTCGAATAGGCGTGATATCGCTTCTGAACTTGATGACCTAAAAATGCAAGAAGCTTATTTAAAGTGGGTTTCACAAATGTTGATCGATGAATACTAAGCGGGTGGAAATGTCTCAGAACACGTTGATACGGGATGCTGCCATGAATTTCCGACCATAAAGGATACTTTCCGTGGCCGCTCATTTTCCGATCTAGTCGCTGTTGCATCAGCAATTTTCCAGTGGACAAAACACGCCCCTAAAGGAGTGTTTTCATCGATTATTGAACCATGGCGACAACCTTGTAAAAATGTGTATGTCTAAACAGAAAATTGAGAAGTAACAGGAGTTGCAACTTTGTTGGGCAAGTAATTTTTCAGATAAAACTTTAGAGACCTTAAAACTTCAACGAACCTCTTATGTATAAGCAGTTTAATACAGTGCTTAACATTTACAATAACGTTATTATAAATACAGCCTATACGTGCTATAGTAAAGGTATCCCACACTCTATTGATGTTTATCGATTTTATTTAGTTTTCTATGTTTTTTTGTTTTAATAGTTATTGTAAGAGCAAATTGGTTTTTAGTGATTTGTACTGTTGTTATATAGGTTTATATATGTATGTATGTATATATATATATATATATATATATATATATATATATATATATATCTGTATTTAGAAGAAATTTAATAATATTGATATAAACGAAAGGGTTTAGGAAAACCATTTATAACTTTGTATGCTCGCACGATTTAAAATGTGTAATAAACGCGTTACATTCAACGACTATCTCTTGACTGGAAAGAGCCGCGTCGTTTATTAGATAATTCTGAAGATTTCAGCATTGACTTTGATGTCGTTATTAAAAAGAGTCAGGGCCACAATCTACCTGCTTCTCAAAATGAGCTATCAGCCTTAAAAGGAGATTGGACTTTTTTACTATTACTTTGTGAGGCCGAAGTAAAAATTTCACCAAAAATACGCTAGAGTAAGAAAGTTTTTAGGTGTTAAATAATTAAGAGTTTTTAAATTTCTGCTGCCATCTGGAGTATTGGAGCGTTGAGGATGCTTTCTATTTTAATGGCTTTATTAATAATTCTGCTGATTGGATGGAAACTAAAAGGGAGTGTTTTTATCCAGAAAAATTATTTTTAATATGATTCATTTCTTTATTATGTTTAACCTGCTCCGAAAAATTAATAATTGTTCATACTGCCAAAAAAACTCTTCTTTGGTTAGTAATTCGATTACATTGATACGTTGGCGAATGGCATCTTAAAATCCAAATTAATAGAATATTGTTTCTTTAATTTTTTTAATTAAATTGAGTAAAGGCCCTTTAATACATTTTGATATTAGAATTAGCAAATTCTATATAAATTATCTATAGGATGATAGATGGATTTTTTATGTATATTTCGAGATTTCTAATTGTTGCAATATGCCTTTTGATTTGTTGCTTTTGACGTGATATGGTCTTTCAAAGAAAGTTTGGTAATACATGTTTATGCATTTTCATCGATGAAATCTGTATGTGATAAGTGAGTTTATTGCACAAGGCGTTATTTTGTTATTTTTGATTTTTGTCATTTTTTAAATTTCTTCGTTTCTTTATTATAATTTATTTTTGGGGCGGGGGGGTCTGGTTAACTAACAGATTGGAATAGGTAGTTTATTCTTGTCAGTGAAAAGCTCGTATTGTTTTAGTTAAGTATTGAGTTGCTTGATCTTTGAAAACTTAAATTACGATAACCCGATTAACATTTTTCTAATTATTTTGAAGAATATTCTGTTTTTAATTCAACATTTTATAGACGCTTTTTGCCGATGACTATACCATTCTTAGCGATAACTGAAGAATGATCAAAAGGTAAACTTTGGTTAACATTTTTTTATTATGTTTTCTGTAAAACTGGTGATTAAAAATCAGGCCAGTGATATATATTATTTGAGTTGTTAAACTACTACGTTGATTCAGTAGTTGTAAAGTTAATTTTTAAAAAATTTTCTTATTAAATTGCGCCTTTTTAATTAATTATCCATCAGTTTCACTTTATATGCTTGACGTTTCAGTCCTCTTTACCGATGAATATCTTATCCAATGATCACAGAGACTTTTCATATTTCTCAATTGAAATAATTGGTTGATTGTGAGTTATTTGTATAGATAATGTATAAGAATTTTTTTGCAGAAATTTGAATTTTTATGATTCTCAGGAACATGAAATACAACTGGCGCTCTACAAATCCAGCAAAATATTTATATTATGTCTTAAAGTTATGTTGTCTTAGCAAATTAGTTGTGAGAATGTTGTCTTTAATTCACGAGGAAATTGCATGGGCGATCTGATAAGTAACTTAATTTCGGTTACTTACGAAGAACAGCAAACAATAACATACGTGGTCATAAAATCTTCTTCTGTGGTTACAAAATCATTCAATGCGTTTAAAACGAATCAAATTAGAATTGGTGGTATAACTCAATAATTTGTTTCTAAAAAAAAAGACTACAAAGAAAATCCATAAAATTTAACCTATATTAGGTGACTCATGTCCGCACTTCAAAACTGTTCGGCTTCGGGTTAACAAATTTAATTACTATAGAATAAATATCGGGGTGTAAGGGGGCTAGCAACATCCTAAAAGCCCCAAATGTCAACCTCACCTGCACGAGAGGTGGTAGTCTACACCACCCCGTACACCCTGCTAGAAAACTGACGAGGCTCTGGCGACCCAGTACCGGGGGGTATAACCCGGCACCATTTGTCCCGAGGTAACGGGGCCCTTGACGTTGGGCTAATCACCCACTTGAGGTACGATGATTCAGAGAAAAATAGGAAGCCTCGGACTAGGACGGAATAAAAGGCAACAACAGGCGAGAAATAGGTTACGAATAGGAATATGGAATATTACCACACTTAATGGAAAAGAGGAAGAAATAGTAGAGGAGATGATAAAATACAAAACACAAATATTGGGAGTAGCAGAAATAAAAAGGAGAGGAAATGGTATAAGGATACTAGATAAAGGGTACACACTTCGGTATGCAGGAACCCCGGTAGGAAATAGAATAACAGAAGGAGTGGGAATCATTCTAAGCAACGACGTAGAATCAAAAGTGATCAACTGGGAGGCCATAAGCCCCAGAATAATAACAGTAGACTTAGCATTGCAAGAGAAAGTGGGGATAGTACAAATATATGCACCTACAGAAAGTTCTAACTTGAATGAAAAGAACAGTTCTATGAAGACCTACAAAGAACAGTAGAAAAATGCAAAACAAGAACCGCCATCTAATAATAATGGGAGACTGGAATGCCCACATCGGAAACAACAAATAGATGAGACACGGAACAATGGGGAACACGGAGTAGAGGAGAAATAAACAACAATGGAGAGCGTATGATCGATTTCTGCATCACTAATGAACTACTCATCGGAAACACTCTGTTTAAACATAAAACGATACACAAAATAACCTACGAAGCCGAACAACTTGGACACAAAACCGTAGTGGACTATATAACCATAACCAAAAGCATGAGATATGCATTACATGATGTCAAGGTGATAAGAGGAGCAGAGTTAAGCACAAACCATAGACTAGTGATAGCAGATACAATATTTAGAAAACCAAAATAGAAGTACCGAAGAAGTACGAAAAATCAAATTAGAAAATCTAGAAAACGCACTAACAAGAGAACAATATAGAAGAATAATTACAGATAGATTAAATAACCTCGAAACACAAGAAGGGCAGCTAGAGACCCCTGGAAGCTAGAAGAGAAATGGCAGAAATTCAAAGAAACCACACTTAAAACAGCCAGAGAAATATGTGGAACAAAAATGGTAAATCAAAGCAATCTAAAGAAAAGAACAAGATGGTGGACCGAGGAAATAAAAGCGAAGATTAAGTTGAAGAAAGAAGCATGGTGCAGATATAAAAGAACAAATACAGAAGAAGACAGAAACCTTTATATACAAAAAAGAAATCAAGCAAAAGAGGCGGTAAAACAAGCAAAGCAGGCCTCCTGGGAACAATTCGGCACAAAGATAGAACAGAACTATGTAGAAAACCAAAAACAGTTCTGGAACATAATTAAAAGACTAAAAGGTAATCAAGCAAAACAGATAAGAAATATAAAGAACAAAGAAGGAAAACTAGAAACAACGACCGAATGAGTTTTAAGAGCATGGAGGGACCACTACCACAATAAATTTAAGAACCAAGAAGATATTCAAGAAGAACCAGAAATGGAAAGATTAGACCAGGAGAATGAAAACGATGTTATTACAGAAGAAGAAATAAAACAAGCACTAAAAACAACACGAAATGGGAAAGCACCCGGGGAAGACGAGATTACATCAGAAATGCTCAAGATAGGAGGAGAAACAATCATAAAATGGCTCCAGATAATATTTCAACAAGCATGGAGAACAGAAAAGATACCGGAGGACTGGGAGAAAAATATCATAGTGCCCATATATAAGAAAGGAGAAACAGTTAATTGCAACAACTATAGAGCAATATGCTTATCATCAGTGCCCGGTAAAGTGTACTCGAAAGTCATAGAAAAACGATTAAGAAATGAGAGGACAAAATGAAGCAGGAACAAGCAGCGTTCAGGTCCGGCAGACAAACCCAGGGCCATATATTCACAATACGAAACATAATAGAAAAAACAATAGACAAAAACAGAGACACTTTCTTGGCCTTTATAGACCTTACGGCTGCTTTTGATCTGGTACTAAGAAGGCACATATGGAATGCACTGGAAGAATTAGAGACAAGCCAAAAGTTAATACGAATAATAAAAAGCATCAACAAAAAAGTAGTAGGCAAAGTAAGACTAAATGGACACAAGTCTGAGGAATTCTACATGAATAGAGGGGTAAAGCAGGGAGACAGTCTCAGTCCACTGCTATTCATCATATACATGAATAATATAATAACAAAATGCAAAAATGAAACCAGAAGAACAAGAATAGGATATCATAATCTAACACCAGTAATGACCCAAGAATTAATTTATGCAGATGACATACTCCTAATAGCCGGAAATGCACAAACACTACAAAATAACATAAACATTTGGAAAAGAAACCTGGAGGAAAAAGGAATGGAGATAAACACTAATAAGAGTAAAGTTACGCACATTACAAGAGAAGATAATATAGTACAAACTGCCATTCTGATAGAAGATAAACAACTGGAGTATGCGGATAAAATAGAATACCTTAGAACAATCATCAGTAAAGATGGAAAAATAGAAGAGGAAATTAGACACAGAATAAGTAAAGCAAACAAAATATACTACCAAATAAATAACTCTTTAATAGGCAAGAAAGAGCTTAAAGTTAGAACAAAAATGCATTTATATAAAACCATCTATACACCTGCACTAATATACGGAGCGGAATCTTGGACATTAGTGGATAAACTCAGATCAAAAATAACAGCTTCTGAGATGAAATATCTACGGAAACTAGTAGGCAAGACCAGGAGAGATAGAGTTAGGAACAAAAGCGTAAGGGACGAATTAGAACAGCAGCCAATAATAGAAGAAATAGAGAACAAACAATTAAAATGGTACGGATACCTTATGCGGATGAGAGCTGACTCATACCAGAGGAAAATTTTTGAAACCAGACCAGAAGGGCAGAGGAAGAGAGGCAGGCCCCGAATCAAATGGGAGGATAATATCAAAGAGTTGGCAAGGAAAAGAGGGAAGACCATTCAGGAAGCTAGGACGTTAGCTATGCAAAGAACCAACTACAAGAAATGGATAGAGGCCCCAACGCTGTAAGGCATAAATGGGAAAAGAGAGAGAGAGAAGAGAGAATAAATATCGAAAACGCGCTGTCTGAAGAGCTGAAAACAGATTTCACGCAAGAAATCATCTACAAATTCTATTTTTATTTTAGGTGAACTGAAAGCCTGCAAGTTAGCAGAAAGCACGAACATCTTTACTAAGCGACTTTAGTTTATTTTACATAATAAATTACATATAATACACTTTTGTAAAAAATGTTTAAATTAAAGTTATCACTGTACACTGAAACCAAAACAATAATTCACACAGTAGAGTGTACAACAGAAACTCTTTCAAAAAAGAGAAAAGCACACTATCATCTAGACATATGGCCATCCTTGCGATATTTAGTTAACTTTCTGCAAGTATCTAAAGCTAAAATTGTATCATTGTATTTTTGTTGTTTATTATTATCAATTTCTTTCTAAAACTCTTATAGTGTTTTCATTTATTTTATTATTAGGATTAGTAATTCAGTATATTAGATTGGTAGACAAATTTTGATTGTTAGCTGCTACAATTTTTTATAGAACTTTTGTCCACATAGGTAACTTCTTCTCTTTCTTTTCATTGTTTGTCATTTTTGCTTTGATTTTGTTCAATTTTCATGGTATTTGTATTTACATCAGTATTTTTATCTATGTATAATTTTTGTCTTTGTTTTCATTGGTTTGTATTGTAAGTATAAATAATTAAATTACGTAAAATATTGATCTTTGGCTAGAAAAATTAAATTAAAGCTATATTTCTTCTAAGTCGCTTGATTATTTATAACTGGCGTTTTTTAGGGAATAGAAATTGTAATCTTTTCCGAATAGCAATAATATTTTGTAACTTCTATGTTAAGTAAAAACAAAACTACATCCCACGGATAACGATTACCCTCTCACTATTCTTATCAACCTAAATAGCAATCTGCCTAACTCACTACTAGTCGATCAAATAAATGGGAAGTTAGTACGCTGGTGTCGCAGAAAACACGTCCAGTCCCCGTGGAGCAAAGGCAAAATCATTAGAAAAGTGGAAAAAAGATCTGTGAGAAGCCAAAAAGTATTATAAAAAATGATATAAGCTTTTACAATCACCCAGCAAGTAGTTTATTTTATTTTTGTATAAAGTATTTTACAAATATGTCTGTCTTATTGCAATTATCACATTGAATATTCGATTTAACTTTTTACTTTGCTGTCACCTACACATTGCTAGAGATAATTAAAATAAACATTTCCTCTTTGTTTCAGATTAAACGCGAAGCTGCTCCGACCAAAATCATTATTCACCTTTTTTATCTTGCAAAGCAAAACATTTTTCCAGCTCGGAAGCACCCAGCATTGTTCCACTGAACCGAATCTTAATTGTCGCAAAAGAGGGAGTTAAACACTGGCGATCCGATTAGTTCGTGAAGCGCTTTCAGGCCCGAGACTTCGAAACAAGTTTTGTTGTTCTGCATGGTTTTGATGAATGGCAGGGCTGCACGAGCGCGTTCGCCTCAAATTGCATCTCATAGCTATTCTAAGCCCATATTTACACTCGGCACACACGACAGCATTCAAATTGCGCTAAATTTCAGCAGTGCACTGGAAAGCGCGAGTTATTAGATGCGCTACGAGCGACCGCCGTCAAAAGCTTCCACAATAAAATATTTCAATGCCGAGGCGCGAGGCAAAAAAGAGCAAACCGTTTATGAACAAAGCGCCGGCTTACTTCAGTAACGAAAGCAAAGGGTTGCAAGTGACCTGTTTAACACGTTTTAACTTTTTTTTTATATATGGCCCTTGTTTCAAGACATCCTTGTGCTTCAAAATGAGGCGATTATGTTATGGTTTGTTAAATGCTTGGCACTACGTCCCTTTGTAAATTATCTCATTAAAAATGCCAAGCCTGAAGCATAATTGTACTTTTTTAATTATTGTAACAGCTATAAATTTAAAACAGTTATGTTATAGGAAAGATTGTTTTAGAGTAAAACAAGCGAAAATTTGCATTACGAATAAAGTAGAACGAACCCTATGCATGAAACTAAACTATAGGGTTTAACGAAATTTTATTGAAACGAATGACAATGAATTGTATTCAAATAAAAGTGAGTAGCGGCAAAAATTTAGTGGCCGTAACTGAAAAATTTGAGGGTCACTTCCGGTCAAACCCGTCTTGAGATTTTCCGATCTTACTATCGTCTATATTCAAATAACCTACATTGGATGTAGCACTTTCAAGTGACTTGATCAAGGCACAAAAATTCACATGTGATAGAGAAAAGTGGAGAAGGAAAATTGAAAAATATAGTTAGAAGAAATATAAAACCCAAACATTGGTATTGATGGTACACTAGGAAGGCTAAGTAAGTATGTAATCAATTGATTTGTTTAGTTAAATTCTAGTATTCTTCACTTAAGCATATTATGTGACAATAAAAGGTTTTCTTAACATATTTACTTTATTCTTTAAAAACCAAGTGATTTATTGTAATCAACTAAAACAACAAAAAATTTTTCAATTTTTATTGCTATACAAGGCAACGGCCTTCATGGTAAAACTTACATATATTTTACCTTTAAATATAAAGGTTGACCTAAAGAAAAGTAGAATGGCGTTCGTCTTCACAAATGTTGTGAACATATGTACGTTTTATATCGATATTTAAACAATTTTTCCAAATTTTCGTATTATTATCTTCAACAACAGAAAGAAGAACACGCAATTGATTTTCTTCTGTAACAACAGTTTTTCGTCGCTTCTCTTTTTCTTTAGTTACACTATCGATGACTAAAAACCAATGTAATAATGTTCTGAAACACTTTTCATGTGGATGTCATCTTTCTTAAAGAAAATAAAAACGTAATAAAAGTAATACAAAATAATAATTTATAATTTGACAGCTCCGCCACAGATATTTTTCCATGGCATGCTTTAATCATAATTCTTTTATTGTGCATCAAGACCTTAACCGAAATTATTAGGCACTAAATCAAAAGTTGTAAATAAATAAAAAAAGTTTAACGAAGGTGGCTGTTTTATAATTAAACATAATAATAAATCAAAAAAAAATGATATAAGTACAAATCAATATTTTTTCAAGACTAACTTGGCGAAAACTGAAAAATTACATATTTATCCATAAAATGTTAATATTCTCAGTAAAATAGTAAATTTACGCTTGGTATTATTTAGACAAAAATAAAAGGGAAATAAAAGAGGCTTCATATGGTATAATAAAATATTTGAAATTCTCGAGTAAACAATGTTTGAATATTACCATATTAGTTAGCCTGTAGAGAACACCCTGTACAATAATAACCAAAAATTAGATAATTTTCAGTTAATTTAGCCTCTTAACTTTAAAAATGCCAAATATCATTTTTTTAAGTTTAATTTCAAAGTCACTGTGATTAATTTTGTTAGGGCCTGATTTATCAGTTTTATTTGCCTTTTCTTGAATACCTTGGAAGGGTGCAAAAAAATCGTAAAAATAATGCTTTATTAGAAAGGCAATTAAAAGTGGGATAATTTGGGTAAAAAATACAGGGTTTTCTATTTAAAAAACTAAGTGTAGTTTTACCACGTGTTTTAGGGCCACCTTGTATATTTAAACATATTATTAAAATATGCAGCTTAGACAACTAAAGAAACTTGGATAATGCTTTTTTTTACAAATAATGTACCGTTTAGGATATATCGAACAATTACTCACTGAACGGGCACACTGTATATAAGATATAAAAAGAAACAAAAAATACTTGAAAATACAGTTAATTGAATAGAATACAAAAAAATTAGAAAAATACACGAGTGGTTTAGCAAACAGTAAAGAAAATAAATAACTAAAAAAGAAATTATTTAAAATCAATATTGAAAATTATTAAAATAATGCAAAAATAAAGAAAGGTTGTACATTTACAAAAAAGCTAGTAACTTATGTCAAAATTAAAGAGATAAGTACTAAAAACATAAATTATAAAATAAAACAGACTAGTAAGAATTAAACAGCAAAAAAATAAACTAAGGTTATAATATATAGGGCTTAATAAAAAAATAGCAACATTAAGAATAATTGTTTACAAAAGCAAAGCGAAACGAAAGAAACTATTACAATTTAGATTGATTTATACATTACACTAAGAATGTACACGAATATTACAAAATAAAAATAACCTTGCTATGAAAATTATAAAATTATGAAATTATAAAAAATAAGTTATATACGAACCACATACGAGATTGTCTGGGCAATCATTTTTCATAGTTTTTTTTATTTTATAATATTTGTTTCAATAATGTCTACGAAACTTAAAAAAACACATTGTGTTAGTTATTAAAAAATGTATAACAACTACTTTTATCATTTAATAATTGTCATTTAGCTTTCGAAATGTATAATAGTTACCTGTGACTAGTTATCGCGTGTACGGTAGTTAATATTGTATTCTAAAAAATTGGCCTCATATGTAGAACTATTCTTATGGAATACAATTCCACGAAATAATTTCTACATTTGGTTTTTGCCTTCTCTAAATTTATAAATCATTAATAAATAATATTTTTTAGTATTCGTTCCAGAATGTTTCAAAGGAACAATCATCAACATTTTTGAGCCTCTGATAAAACGGTAATCACAATCTCGTTTACTGTAGCTAAACTCAAAATGTGCAATGAGGCTTAAAACTTAGATGTCGCCATGCTATAATTTATGATTTATTTTAATTTAAAACCCATAATTTATCTGCTTTAAACCGATCAACAGAATGATTTATATGTTTTTTAAATAGAGTTGAACTGTGACGTCAGCAAAGGCTCCCCAACACCATCTCTCGCGCGATTATAGAAGCGATAACTCACAAGACAATCACTTAATTTTTAGAAGATTTTCGTCTGAAGATGTCCGTTGCAGTTGTGGATAAAACCACATGATGCATTATAACACCAGCCGTGAAACCCAACACGTTTATTTAAACATTTCTTAGATAAACATTTAATAAACACACAAAGTTTACGCTTTTATATTTTTAAAGTTTTATGGATACTCCGTCATAAAACCAATAACACTGGAACTACCTTATATGCTGTTGTAAAATTTAGCAGCTTGCTTGCTAATAGAATAAGAGTTCATGATAAAGATTAAAGACAACATAATTTAAAGTCACGTATATCAAGGACAACAATTATTGTATAACCCTTGTATTTATTATTATTATTATATGGAGATAATCATTTAATATTATGGAGAAAAGAGAAAAAGCTTTAAAATATTTCTTAATTAAATAAATCACGTAATGATGTAGAAAATTTTAAAATATGAACGAAAACACATGAAAACTGCAAAAATACTTCACGGCTGTTATACAAACAATCTAAACAGATGAAAACGGAGGAGAGTTTAACACAAATGCAGCTTTTTTAAATTGATTTTGTTGTTTATCTTCTAGAAACAAAAACGAAAAATAAAATAAAAAATAAATAGTTTCAATCTCGCTTATGACGGTTCGGATGTTATCTTTTAGGGTTAAAATTTTCGCTAGCTTATTAATATAAACTTTACTTTTCAAATAATCCCATAAATAAAAGTCTCCATATCGTGAGATAACATGTTCAGAAAATTTCGTGCGCAATAACGCCACATTTTCTTGCGTTGTGTGGTATCTTGGTGGAAATAAACATCGTCATTGTCAATTCAATTTAGGTAAGGTCATGAAAAATTGTTAGCATCGCATTATACTACTTCATATTCACCGTAACAGCATTTCCCTGATTGTTCTCAAAAAAAAATGAGCCATTGATTCCTCCGGATCATAAACCGCGCCAAACCAAATATTTTTGCACATACACTTATCCTTCGTGAGTAATTATTTCTCCTAAATGAGACAATTTTGTTTCTTTAATGCTTTTATGTCGAAAATGTGTAGCTATTGCTCTTTGTTCTAACATCTCAGAAACAATCTACGTTACCTATGGTTCATTTTCTTTAACTTTTGAGTTATTTGAATTTTGTATATATGTAAAAATAAAAAAAAGTAAAATTCTCCATATACTGGTTTGAGTAATGCATAATTCCTAAGATCACCATAGAATTAATGTTGTTAGGTCATGCATAATACCTTCCCGTACAAGAGTAACGTTTTCAGCAGAACGTGTAGTTTTTGGTCTCCCTGAATGCGGTTTGTTCTGTACAAACCCAGTTTCTTAAAATTTCTTTACTAAATTTTTATTAATTGTTCAAAAGGGCGATTGAAAACTTCAAAATAGTCATTTTGTGATGAGTTTCTTTTATTCACTAACCATTTTCCTAATAAGTTTTCATGATTTTATACGCTATTTCTGTAAAATCGGGGCTATGTTTAGATTTGTATATGATTCAACTTGGTGTATATGAAATTTCATCTGAAATAAAGTAAAAACTGTGTAGTTATAGTCATTTAAAATCTTAAAAATAACAAATTGATTAAGAACGTCGAATTTAGCTTTATACTATTTTATTCCGGACACTGATTATTACACCTATATCAAATAAATGGCCATTTAGTTAAATTCTTTCAATCTATTTACAGAAGTGAATTTATATCTTACTTATTTTACATTGTATGATATTTATTTAGATAAACTAACAAATAAAATGTTACATAAACACCCTGAATAATAAAAACCAACAATGGCTACAAAAAGGCTACTGATCAGTCTTATACATTTACATATCAATATGGCTCTAACAAAGTTTAACTTATTATAGACCATTTAACACAAAAATATATTGATCAGTACTGTGACTCTCTACATGTACTAGATATCAGCACTTGTAATAGCAAAAAAGGTTCTTTTATAGTGTTCTTTGTAGCGACTGGCCCGAATTCAAAGACCTACTCAACAATGCTATAAGAGAGAGTAGAAGTAACGAGTTATATTAAGGTGTTGAACCTTTGCACAAGCATCAGGAGCAACTCATTAATAAAAAAAAAGATCATATTTAATTATTCTAAAATTTTACTAATATAATATATTTCAAGTAATTTTTGAATTATAATAAAAATATCCATCGCTATTTTAGTAAAACAGGTTAGTATCAAGTTAGGGAACGTCTTGTCAAGGATATGCAAACGATATCGTCTTGGCTGTCACAGATAAATTTAAAGAAATACTTTTTTTGCATAATGCAGAGTAAGTTAAAAATTACTAAAAATTGGTATCTGTTATTGGGGTTACAAGTTGTTCCCAACAAAAGCACAATTTATGCTTTTGCCATTAAAGAAGATAAAACGCATGCAAGCAATTAATCGAAACAATGATATCATTGAACAAAAACACGAACTAAAAACCAAAAGGTATACAGAAGACCACCGGCAGTTAATTAGAAGTGTAAAGATGAAATCTTACAGTGGGTGTACATTTCATAATAGTGAGGTAATACATCACTCAGGGAACAGCGGCCTGGGAGAGATTAAAATTAACGAATGCGTTTCGAAGCTCATTTTTGTGTATATTCTAGTAATTTCATTAAATCTAACAACTAGTATTATACCAGGATTATCCCTCACCACCTGTCAGTCGAGAAAACAGCAAAAAACATTTAAATTTCCAAGGAACCACAGGAGTAACAAATTTATATATTAAGCTTTCTAACGCTTCCTTTAAATTAATCTGTAAGAGAGAATAGAGTAAATAAAACAGCTAACCCCTAACAAATAATAGGGAGATTTGTTCATAGACGTGAATTAAGAAATATTAAAGACATTGGAATGGTAGTGTTTTGGCCAGGTTTTTATAGACAAATATACCAGTGTATTTCAAACAAAGATTTAGACAGTTGGGAAATATGTGAAAATTAACATCGGTAGAGGCAATAATAAATAAATATATTGTAATATTAGCTAGCCAAGCATCAATCCAAGTACTGCGGTTGGACACCATTATCTCAAAGAATATATGAAACTACAAACAATTACTAAACGTATTGAGAAGGCACCGTACTGTTAGGCTTCTCGTCTCATATAAATAGAAGAAAAAGAAAAGTAAGCTTTTTTGTCGGGAAAAATACTTTTTCAGTAACATTAACAGACAACGTAAGAAATTACTATAAATACTTAAAAAAAAAAGAAAGCTCAGAATGTACAAAGAACAACAGGAATAACTTTAAATGTAAGATTAAATGTAGATTACTATCTGAATATTTTAGATTAAATATTCACCTCAATAAAATTGGGTAAAAAAGCAGATACACTTTATAAATCATTTGAGAAATTTATTACAACTTTGAAAGAGCTAATGTTGCTCAGTACTTTGAGCTGGTTTCCCAAAATCACTTCCATTCCCAGAATTACGCCTTTCGTGTGCATCGGGTCACTTTTTAAGCGTCATATTCGTGATCAGCAAACCCAAAAACCCTTATATAGACAGATTAAACTGAAAAAATAAACAAATTTGAGTTTTTTTTTTGAGATCGCCCCAATCCTTAAAATTATGCTTTTCTCCAAGTGCATTGGGGCACTTTTTAAACATCATATTCGTTATCAGCGACTCCAAAAATCTCCGAGTAACGGGAATGAGCTTATTTTGGCCAATATTAAGCAAGAAATATATATTCTTTTGGGCCTGCAAAAAGTGCATCAAATAAATGCATTTTTTGAGTGCACAAATGCACTTTCGCATTACAACAAAAAAATATGAGGCTCTTACAAATCGAATGCGCCTTGGAACGTCTCGATACGTGTAACCTCTAAAAATATAGAGCTTTTTTACTAATTTGCCTCCACTAATATCAAACATAAATGTGGTAAGAATTGTAATTGAATTTTAATTTTAAGTGGTTTTTATATGTAGGAAAATTGTTCTAATTATCATAAATCTGGTTAAATAAAACAATTAGGTATTAATCAAACACAAGTATATAAAGAACCAAATATAACAAAATATAAACAATAAAAATACCAAATATTGTAAAATGAGAACTGCAAAGTAATCTAATTATGTAAATTAAACACAACGTTAGAAAATTTAGTTTATTTATACTATCTTTAATATCACATATATCGTTATTATCATAGTAAGCTGTAATTTATTATTTTACCAAACTGTTTTATGCAAGTTTTAGACGGTACTAAGATGATTATAAACAAGAACGTTGTAATACTGTAAAGGAAACTTTCTACAGTGGTGCGAAATCGTAACGATCACTTCCGGTTGCCGTTAACTGATTTGGCTGAAAATCCCATGAAAGGTACTGACCTAAGATGTGTGTATGCCAAGTTTTAAGTGAATCCGTTGAATAAAACGGAAGTTATTGTGTCTCCAGACACACAGACAGACAGACAGGATGATAATCTCATTAACTTTCTACTATAAGCTCCGCTGTAGAAAGTTAATAGTTATAAATGCTGGAATAATACTTGGTATTTAAAAATATGTTTTATAATTTTAGTTTGCAACAAAATACGCACAATTAAAGAAATACCTTCCATTCAATGTGATACATGTGGAAATAACTGATAGGGAAAGACACCCTATTCACTCCACTAAATACACAAAAGCCGTTTAGTCAGATAATCGTCATGAAGCATAAAAATTTTATGCTTATTCGAGAAAAGTTTGACAAATCTGCATTCAATTTTATGATTACTAAAATATGAAATTGTATGGGACAGTTTGACCCTTCCAAATGCGTTTGTTTATATTTTATGATAGTACATACTGATTATGAAAACTTTGATATCCCTTCAAGCTTGCGAGTACTTGCAGCATGATTTGCTTTAACTGTTTTACGCAATGCTTTATACACTGTTGAGGTTTTTTATTGTTTGTCATTGATAGTGAGCTTATCCTCACAATTTTTTGAAATATAACTGGGAGGCAATATTCTGAGCTAATAATTGACATTTCGACCAGCTTTGGCTGCTGATAAATTTATATAAACGTTTGAACACTTTATACCTATACCAACTTAAAACATATACTAAAGCACAAGAACCACTGTTTGCAATTCAACGAAGTTTCTGTAATATGAGAAGAAAATTACATTAAAACTATGATATTTAAAAACTGCAAGAATGTTTTGAGCAACCTTAGTATTTTGTATTTGAGCTACAGAAAAGTGAAAGAAAAAAGAAAAATAAATTAAAACATAAATTAAAAAAAAGTAGAGATAACTACAACCTACCAAGACTTCTGAATAAAATTATAACCTTCGATTGTAATTTGATTCTCGGCCTACACAAACTGAAAACAAAGAAATTGTTATTAAATAAAGCGCGAGAGACAAGAAGAAAATGTGTTAAATAGGAAGCATTTTGTTATATTACAAAATATAAATATTATGATAGGTTAATTAAGATTCCTGGAAGCGTAAGGTAAATGGTTGCAACTGGTGAATTTTAAAAATTAACATTTTAAAGAAAAGCGTAAGCAAAGCATTAATTACCTAATAAAATTTGAAGTGTGTGTGATAGAGATTAATTAGGTGGTTTAATAATGCAACAATACGTTAAATATGTTCAAACATAAAGAAAATTTAAACAAAAATCGAATTTTGGTGCACTTCCAATAATTAATAAAAGGGTGCATATACGTAATTTGTGCTATAAACAGATTGAATAGCAATTCCCTAACAAATGATTTGAAAAGTGAATAAAAATTCACTACTTACTTGAATTACCCAAATCCCTCACTTTATATTATTGGCAATTTGTGAGATTAATCTAGCAAATGTAATTGGGCTTTATGGCTAAAATACACAGCATTTCACAATTTACCTTAATTCAAAAAATATAGAATGTTCATAAGGTAGACCATTAACTAAATCACTTTTAATTGATAAATACCATTATTTTTGTTAATCGCTGAAATCACATATTAAATAAAATTTATTTTTATTTAAACTTAATTATTTTGAACATTTAATTTATATATTTTTTATTTTGAAGAAGTAAACTTGCAAGATTTTTATTTATTATATCGACATATATTTTTATTGGTGCACTTAGCGGTACTGAAGCCTCAAGAGCTTATTATGCTTACTAACATGCACTTATACTAGGACTTAAACTAAGACGTCACCCATGGATTGAACAAGCTCACGGATAGCGGAGCAAACTCTTAACTGCGAATCTACGGACAGCCCTAGCGACACATAGTTTGTATGAATTGTGTACTTTCATAGATTTTTATACTAAAAATTGAAGTTTTGATTATTTAGTATTTGGTTTAACAACAATAACAATCTTTGTTCAAGATACATGCATTGTAAGTTTAGTATTTAGTGCTTCATTATTATATAACAAAATAAAAATTCTTACAGTTTTTCATTATTTTATGAGATACTGCTTAACTTCTTAAAAATAACGAATCCACACATATCAAAAATAAATTCTAAAAAAGTATTTTTCTTAATACTACAGAAAACTAGTAAGAAGAAATTGGGTTCTACCATTTTAACAGAATTAAGTTAGATATTTTTTATGAGAAGAGACTTTGTCACTTGTCGTAAAGTGATATTACAATGGACATGCGTAATTTGGAAAAAAAGTTTCATAACAAATTTTTTAGTTATATGTATAATTATTTTGGCCTAAAGAGAATTTAAATCGTCACTCATATAATGACACAAAACGATTTGGAAGATATAATAGCTTAACTTTGTAGAGGGTAAGTTCAGCTTCATCATTTTCCACAAGACACTCAACAAGCAAATTAAAGTGGGCAGGAAATCGATCGTGATAACACGGACTGTATGTTTGTATTTTTTTATTAACTGCGGGGACATCAAAATCACCATTTGGTACATATCGTGGGGCGTTGACTATGGTTGTCAACATTTAAGATGTTTATGTTAAAATTATTAACCGTTTTCCGCAGTTTTATACCATAAATTCACACTTGTGTGAGGATGACTTTGTGCAGTAAAACCTTATTTTCAAACAAACATTTGGGTTTTACGTAATGTAATTATATACCATTAACTTTACGGCGCATTGTTAAACCATCTGTGGGAGAATATTCAACTTAGATTAAAGATTTTGAAATGCTGTTTATAAATCTGAGTGGGATGCTAAAATTGCTGCAACGTCAGCGAAGGTTATATATATATATATATATATATATATATATATATATATATATATATATATATATATATATATATATATATATATATATATATAACCTTCGCTGACTCTGATGTACACATTCTGGGGCCTACATTATAATATTAACTTGAAAGACACCAAAGCTGATAACAAATAGAGTAGTTTAATGTATGTATGCTACTGATTTTGAAAATCAAGCCTTAATATCAGAGTGTGTCAAAGGTATGTATTACATCTAGAAATACTAATCAGTATCTATTTTCTTAAAAATCTTTGATAATTATGTTAAAGATTCTACGCATTTGTTTAATGGTGATATGTTTCTTACGAAATATAAAATGATAATCAGAAATTAAATTGTTATACACAATTGTACTTAACAATAATGTTTCAAATATTTTAGATAGTATTGACAATAATCATAAAACTCGTGGCAACTTTCCATTCCATCAAAGCATGAAAATTGCTTCAAACAGAAACATAAAGCCTTTATTAGAAAGCTGTATCAAAAACCTTTCTCGTGATCAAATTATAAGTGGGTGTCTTACATGGGGAATTCCAGTTTTAATCTTGATTAAAGTGAATTGCTGGATAGGTAAAAACATCTGTGAGGAGGCTTCAAGAAACTGCTAGATTTTGTTCTCTTCTTTTGAGAATGTATCAATCATTTAAATTATTTGGAAAAACCATAGCGTTCTCTTAATCCTTTATGATCGAATTGCCATTTGTAGTATGAAAAGATGTTTTAAACCTTTGATCCATTTCTGAAGAGAATGCAACTAGCTTCTATTGGGGACAGTAAATGAGGTAGTTCTATATAAATTGGTTTTGAACGTAAGAAAAGATAGATTTAAGTTCAGCTGTTGCTTAACTAAAGTCAGCTGAATATGCGGTAACGTTTCATCTTCTACTGAGCCGTCACTTTTCAAAAATTTTCTGTTTTACTGGTATAGGACAATTAGGATTTGCGTTAAGCTGTATTTTTGAAGAGTTCCTGCTAAATTTCAGTAAAATATTTTGTTGCTATTCACAAACCATCTTTAAAAGTAAATATGTGGCGTCTACCAATTCTCTGAATAACTTTTAGAAGGTAAGTTTATTACACAAGCAGGTATTTTTTGTCAGCTTGTTACACTGATTCCTAATGACAGAATAATTAGTGAATGGCCAGCTGACAGATTTAAGCCAAACTAAATTTTCTTTTAACTACACAAAAGTCAAATAAACATGATAATATTATTGGAGCCCTAGATGAGTAGGTAATTTTTCCTGTCAGTAACCAATAAAGACAAATGTTATATATTGCCTTGATTAGTTCTATACCTTATGATAAAAGTGCGTTTTAATTTGCATGTATGTTGAAACTTGAGTGTAGATTTTTAATAACTACATTAAAAGCACTTCTGTTTTCTTTGATAATTGTAAGATTCTGTATTTTTATCTGCTAAAGCTTTAATTACAATTAAATGGTTATCTAAGATTTTTGGAATAATTTTAACTATCTATATATAAAACAATTTAATTTCATATTTATTTCTTGCTATGTTTTTTTACAACCAGATTAAAGGTTCAATTACTTTAACACTACAAAAATAAGTGGAAAATTGGAATCAGGTTTTGCAGAGTTGAAATTTGTATTTGATCTTTATCAGAATTTAAGAATTCTAATAGTTTAAATTGATTAGTGAGATGCAACCAACAGTTTTCAATTTTTTGTGTTTTGCTTGAGTAGTCATCTTGCCATTAGTATTTTTGCGAGTGAGTTTTCTGCTTTTTACTTTGCGTCATTCAGACACGCTATGCGATTGCTGGTATATGTACGTTAACCGACTGTTGTGGATACTGATAATTTAATGGCACATATTGCAAGTGATAATTATGATTTACTTACTGATTTAGATTTGTTTGCGTGGCAGGTGAATAATCATAAACCATATTGATCTTTAGTTTGCCCAGCTAAATTTCTATACGCTCCGTGCACTGATAGCGTAGACATACGTTCGCTTGTTACCTGCAAATTAGTCAGATTTTCAGTATTATTTTATAAAATTACGCCTATATTCTGTAACTGCAGCCTTCACCTTTTCTACTGTTAAGTATAGACAATGCATAATAAAGTAAATAATCACAAAAACCATAAACGATTGAACTACAATAATTATAAATCATATAAATATTAAATATAGTTTATAAAAAAAAATTGAGACACAACTGCTAATTCTAAACAATCCTTTTGAGTGCATGATTACAGCATTGAAGTTGCGAGCTTTATGGCCGATGTTCAAATTTACTTGCAGAAGAAAAATTTCCTGTACTTAACCACATTGTAGATCGTCACACAATTTTATGAACATAGGTAATATATCTCCTTAAAGTGACGTGCAGAAATAGTGATTTAAATTCTATAAAACCTTTTTATTTTTAAGAAATATGTGTATATGGCGCGCGCACGTGTGTGTGCAACTAGGACATGCTGCGCCTTATGCTCTTCAGTCACGGTATTCCAGCCAGGTCTTTCATATATCAAAACATTTGAGATAGAGTACGATCGCCGATTTTCTCATTTTCAAGCAGTTTTCCTATATAGATATTGTCTAAGTCTGAAAAATGTGTAATCAGCTCGCGTTTTATTTTTTGTATTTGCCTTCCGCAGGCGGTCAGTAATGACATCTTCGATTTCATCTGCGTACATCTAATTTGGCTGAGAAAAAACTTGTCTGAATTTGTGATCGTCTTTTATTATCCTATGTACGGCGAATTGAGCCTCGATTTGGTGAAATCACATTGTAATTTTATCGGGAGAGAAGGGTGACAAACGCATGTTTGTTAGGCATATGTAGCGCCGATTTTGTCATAAAGCATCAAGCCATTTTTTCACTATTTCCTAATTAAATAAATTGTGCACTTGTATAAAAAAACGTACTACACACTTCTGCCCTGGAATATGCTCTAGACTCGGTCGTACTGTTTTTTTCTTATAAGTGTGCTGCTTGAAATTTATTGCGAATGGACAACTTTGCTTGTGCTAGGTGCGATCTAAAGTGGTACCAATAAACATCGATGCCGTGGATAAACTGATAAAGGAAGATCGTCATATGACTTATCGTGAAATTTAAGCTTCCTTAGGCATTAGTATGAATAGCATACATTAATATTGTATGAACATTTAATCTTAAAAAGCTGTGTGCGCGTTGGCTTTTGTTAAGTTAACGATCTCTCAAAAAGGTTTGTGTTAATTGAACTAAAGAAATGCTTAATAAATACGATTACGGTGCTTTAAAAACCGTTCATAAAATCGCTGCAAGTGACGAATCTTGTATTTATGCGTATGAGCCCGAAGGTAAATAGTAGTCGATTGTATGGGCCTTCCAAGATGAGCCAAACACAACAAATGTCATTTGCGCTTGAAGCACTTTGAAGCAAATGGTTGTCAGTTTTTAAAAAAAAAATCAACATGTCGCAACCGTGGTGGTTTTAGATAATCATAAAACGACCAATGCTAAATGCTACACAACCATTTATTTGCTGGGATTCTTCGGAGAAATAAGAGAAACCAACTTACACCGGAACATTCCCCATCTCACACACATCGAAACAAACAACTGACATTTTGAACACTCAAGATGTCAAATAGGTCATCCGCCATACTATCCTGATTTAGTTCCTAACGATTTATTTTTAGTCTCACTCATGAAGACAAACTGCGTGGACAACGATTTTCGATACTGAAGAGGCGGTCGATGCATTCAAAATCCATGTTGTGGAGATACCTGATTCGCTATAGAAGATACTATGAAAATTGATTCTAGCGTATGCAACAATATATTTAGCGTCAGAGAGAATATTTTGAAAAACAATAAAAATAATAGAGAGAAAGAGAGGAAAAAGAGCAAGAAAAATCAATATACTAATACTCTCAAAAACGAAAAATAAATGCAAAGAAGTCATAGATTTTGGTTAAAACATGTTAATTTGTAAACAAGTTTCATATTCTACTACAGTGAAAGAAAGCTATAGGATAGACAATAAATGAAAAAGCGTAATCTAAAGTTATGACTATATGTAAATTAAAAAATACCAATAAACTTTAAAACTCAAAGAAAAGTGTTCACTGTATTAGGAGTATACGGTCCAAAACAAGACAAGGAGGAAGAAACGTGGTATTTTTACAAAAAATTACAATAACTTTAACTTAAGTGGATATGTTATTATAACTGAAAATCTAAGCAAATAATTAGAATCACACTAATATAAAATGCAGTTGCAACATTTGAAGAGGGAATAGTTAATAATAAAAGGCTAGCGGTTATAAAACTTTAGATAAAGGTGTTGTTTATCAGCTACTCTCTTTAACTTAAAAAATAACTTAATAAAGACACGAAAACAACAAGTTTGCATATGATAAAGTAATAATAATAACAAACAAAGATGATTTCCAAAAGTCAATATGTAAACTACAAACTATAGCTAAAGGATACATTTGCTAAATATCTAAAGTAAAAACATTATTCAATTTTAGTAAAGTCATCGATTAAAAACTAGCGCTATATCAACAAATGTGTGACTCAATAAAAAAAAAATATATGTAAAGATGCGCAGCTGAAGTTATACAAAAAGGTGGTAGTACCTGTGTTACTTTAAAAAACGTGATCTCAAACAAGTTATTTAAAAATACAGTTAAGTGAAATAAAATCCTTGAGATTACAACAAATACATCAGTATGACAAGGACTAAATATGTTTTCAGTAACCCACAAAATAAAGCAATACAAAAAAACTGTAAACAACGCGTAATAAGAATATCATATCATTTAAAACCCCAACTTAAAACTTTGTTAGTGGTAATTAAAAATGCCACATTATCATCAGCTACTGATGAAATTAAAAATAAGTTAAAAATACTACCAGTTATCAATGTAACACGCCTACTGACAAGAGATGAAAGCCCTTCCTATCTGCGTAGTTGATTTAACCAACAGTCATAAGGGTAAAAACATCTTCACCTTGAAGTCAATATATCATTCGATTTTGCTCATATCAATAAGGAACAATCAAACAGATTACCACAATGTCATCGATATCAACACTACGGGCACACAAAAAGTTAATGTACAGTGAGTGCACCAAGCAACAAAAAACTAAACCAACATGTGCCAATTGCGGAGGCGATCACGTAGCAATCTACCGTGGTTGCAGTCATCATGTTAAACTTCAACAATAATACATGAAAAATAGGATAATTCCGAATAGTTTTCGCGTCAATGCAAACATACGTCAGCAAATTAACAAATAACTCACACGTCAACACCATCTCCTCAACCTTAGCTGAAACTCAACCGACCGAATTCTCTCAGTTCTCACATTTTATTAAAATTATTGTAGACCTCGTAAAGTTCTTTCTTCCACACATTAAAACGTTCCTTACAATCACCAGTAGAAAGTCATAAAAATTATTATACACAAAGCGGCACCAGAAGCCCTAGGGACAAGAGGGAAGAACTACAGGAGAAAAGGACCCAAGATATAGAACAACAAACTACAACAATTAATAGATAACAAATGCATAATTTACCAACAATACCTGACATCAAGAATAGAAAAAAACAAACAGCGCTACAAAGAACTAAGTGCAGAAGCCAAAACAGTTATAAAAGAAGCCTATCGTAATAGCTAGGATAATTATATAACACGTATAGAAGAAGATGTATATGGACTACAAAAATCGGCATATAAAATTATAAAGCACCTAAACAAAGAAAAAAAAAGATACTGAACTATATAAATATATTTCTAAAATTAAGATTACTACACTTATTAATATGTGCTGGAAGCAAACTAAAATTCCTCAAGAATGGGCCATAGCCAAAATAAAAACACTTTTCAAAAAAGGCGATAAAACAAATTGTAATAATTATAGGAGCATCAGCTTACTAAATTTAAGATATAAATTATATTCGAAAATCATAACAGTGAGAATACAAACAATAGCCAAAGTAATCCTAGAAGAAGAGCAGAATGGCTTTTGCAAAGGACAATCCTGTCCTTATCTTGAATCAGATCATAGAAAAACCTAGAGAACGTATTTTAAAAACACATAGCATTTGCCGACTACATTCTTCAAGATCACAAGAACAAAATTATGGTCAATTTTAGAAACAAAAGAGGTTTCCATCTCATCTGATAAAAATAATAAAAAATCTTTACTGCAACACCAAAATAACTATAAAAAACAATGACAATGGCAAAACCCTGACATACATAAATCAAGGTATAAGATAAGATTGTGGTCTATCACCTATTCTGTTTAATATTTATATTGACGACATGATAAAGTCAGGAAAACAAGAAGCACCAAAAGAAATTCAAATAAATATAAATGCATATATTAACACAACACTACTTGTAGACCACCAGGCTATAATCTTAAATTCAGAAGGCAATTTACAACGAGCAATCTACAGATTAAAAACATATCCGAGATTAAAACTGCCAAATATCAACAAGGAAAAGAACCCATAAAATCTAAAATTATTATTAACAAGACCAATCTAGAACAAATACAAAATCTTAGATATCTAGGTTGCAATGTCTCATACAACCAAGACATCTACAAAAGATTAGCCAAATTTCAATGAATATACTGTACTATAACAATATCACTAAGAAACAAAACAAAAACGGACACACAGATAAAATTTTACAAGGTAGTGGCGGTTTCCACATTACTATATGGCAGCAAAACATGGACAACAAGGGACCATAGAAAATCCAGTCCGCAGATGAGGTTCCTAAGAGGAGTCAAAAAATGCGGCCGGTTAGACAGATTTACTAACAAACGCATCACAAACGAACTACAAGTACAACCAATACGAAACCAAATAATCAATTACAAAATGAAAGAAACATGTCGACAGAATGACTCTCAGAAAGACTCCCAAAATTAGAAATACAGTACAACCAAAAGGAATTCCAGATGTAGGAAGACCTCGAATACGATGGAACATTGAACCGGAACAGGCCGCAATGCCTAATCCTTAAAGTAGGCAACGACGCGTCTCACATATTAATATGCTATAATTCATTTTTAGGTTTAATTTATTTCGGGCTCATTTTATTTTTATGATCACTTTGTTGTAGTGCGCACAAGCAGAAAACAAGCATTTTTAAAAGAGAGTATTTACTATTATGTTATACATTGATTACTTATCAAAAAAATATGCTTCTGACTTAATCGCTGGTAGCATGGATATTGATTTTGCTACGGTTCGGAAAATAGATAAATAAATAGACAATGGGCTGCTATTAACGGTAACAAAATAAATTATAAAATCACAATAAAATCGGCTAATGGCAATTTTCATGTAGTCTGTAGAAAATATTGTAGTCGTTCTCACCCTCCCCCATCCCCCAGAAGGTTTGATTGAAAAGACTAAATTAAGTATTTTATTTTTGTAAAAATTACTTAAAAATGTATTGGTATATTGAAAGGAATATTCTTTTATGAATAATAAACACTACTATACTTCTAAGGACAAGCAACAGTAGCAGCAATAAAAAAAATATGACACCCAAACTAATAAAACCAAAGAGGCTATAATTCTTTACTAACATAAATCGACCACAATTAGTTATATTAGATAACATATAATGTTATCTACAACTAAATGGTGCAGTTTAGATTATTAATCGATAATATACTATTTATAACTTTAAGATGCTGAATATTATTACATGCGTACCTTTTTAGCCTTTAAAAATATATTTGCATTTAATGTTACTTTTTATATGTTTATAAACTGCTTAAACAACACCAAAGATCAATTTCTGTCACATCGTCACATTTGTCTCCCTCGAGGCTTAAAAGCAAAGTTAAAATATTCTTCTGACGTTTTCTACAATAAAGTAGCGTCCCTACGGAATAAATTTTGCTGTATTATTTTGCAAGCAAATATAAATTATGTAATATCCGCTTCTACGCGCAATACGTGGTCGTTTTAAACAGAGAAATAATAAAACCGCGTATTAAATTACCAATTTGCTTCAACGCGGACATCTGTATTATCCCTGAAATTTATAGGTTTAGTTTCGGTTTAAGAAATTTCGAGATCGTTAATTTCTGGCAAGAGGCAGACTTCAAGCTTTTTGCATAAGGCAAATCTCATTCACTGTATTTCTCGAGATTTTAACAGGATCGGATTGCAACTAATGACAAATGAGCGGTATAGCGTGAAGACTGCGACTCTGTGTCTGTCCGCGCGGAGAATTCACCCCCAGCCTCCCGCAGTGCTTGCCACTTCAGATAACTGAACCGCTATTCACTGCTCTTTCTGCAACAGAATTGCCTTTTAGAGGCCATTTGTGCGTACGCATTTCTACCCTGTCTCATCCAATGTATGTATGAATGCAGCGTGTATGAACCTTCGCAATGCATAAATTGCAGCGTACCCATGAGATAGTTCCCAAGATTTCACTTGCATGATATAAGCGTTTTATTTTATCTTCTAAATCAGTATTGAATACAGAGATGATTCTTATAAAAGAAACTAACTAAATATATTGCATTTTTGATAATAAATGTTATTGTGCTATACTAATGGGAAAGTAATTTTGGTCATAATTTCTATGTTTCATATATATATTATACTTTACCATATAAGCAAAAATAGTCAACAGCACAATAAAAGAATTTAAAAACTCATTACAATGATAAACAAATTAAAATAAATACTATTAATTAAGTGTGGAACGAAGTACCAAACCAAAATGGAATAAGGATGAATAAGTCCAAAACAAAAATAATGAAAAGATAAAATGAAAAGAAACAATTGGAGGTAAAAATAGATGAACAAAAAATAGAATAAGTAAATAGCTTTCAATATCCGGGAGAAAAAAACAGGAGACCAAAGTATAGAGGTAAACAGAAGAATAGAGTCAGCTAATAAAGTGTATTACGCATTGAGTAAATAAAAAAAAATTCGGCTGGTGGAGGCATCTCCTAAGGATGGAAGAAAATACACAGACAAGGGTGATTTGGGAATCGAAAATAATAGACAAAAGAAGAAGGGGAAGGCTAAAATAAACGGAGCATGAAACTATTGAGAAAGAATTAAAGAAGAAAGGAAAATCGTGGATAGAGGCCAGAAGGTTAACTGTGGACAGAAATAACTGAAAAAATTTATATCGAACTGAGCGAATTACTGTGTTAATGTGTAATTAAACAATTAATACAAACATAGGATATAAAATACTAAAGTAAAATAATTTTTAGTTTTATATGCAAATCATGTATTTACAATGAGATCATTAAAATTAAAAACAAAGAGGGAATAGTCCTTTACGAAACTGGTTTTTTAAATTATTGTCTGTTAAATTATTATTTGAATCACCCACGTGATTATTTTTTAGTCAAAAGTTGAGGTCCAGCAGTTTTATTGAAATTGTCGAGGAAATGGAGCAAAAATCTGTTATACCTTGTTAATACTAAAAAATAAATATTTTGGTTAGTAGCATAACACAGGATATGGTGAAACACATTCCAACGAATATTTTCTAAAATTAGCATTTAGAGTTTGACTTCATCTAGATTTTGGCACTGTACTTCATTTCATACAAATCGTGTTGGTAAGTAAGTAAGTGGATTGAATCTTTTGAGCTTAGTCTCATCATCATCCGAGTCCAATATTTGTTCCACTAATGTATTGATTCCCAAAGTGGTCCAGGTGGACCCCCAGGGGTCCATGGGAGACTCGACGGGGGTCTGCGTTGGCGTGACAAAAAAATGGGGGTTCACAATTCGTAAGCGGAGGTCCACGAAAATTTATCTGGTTTCTATAGTGAAGAACTAAAATGTTGGCACCTATCAATGAAGGCAGATAATATTTTAAGAAGCTCAGAGACTGTTACTTGTAAAAACTTGCATATTCCATATTCAGTACAACGTGTCGAGACTTGCAAAGCGCTGCCGCCGTCCGCAATGATTATTCAGACGTGCAAAGGGACGAAGTACGACTTGTGGTGTGTGTGCTGCAATCTTACATGAACTTGTTTGATTCTTCACCAATATAAATACGATTACCACGGATAAACGTTATTCATTTGTTTCCCGAATTTCGAAAAGAAAAGTAAAGTAAAGTGAATCACTGTCGGAAAAGTAAGTACTTACCTGCCTATTTGTTACACATACTTTTATTTTATTTATTATTTATCTATTTATTTTACAATTTATTGTACACGTAAGTGAAAAAAAATGGACAAATTACAAAAAAATACGTAGGTACAAAAGGTGAGGCTTATTCCTAAAAGAAATCTCTTCCAACCCACCTGCGATAGGAGATATATTTATGTTGTAATAAGAATATTTGTAATGGTTGCATGTAGTATTATTATTATTAAAAATTAAATACTGAACAGAGCCATTATTAGATATTTCAATAAAAGAACAGAAAGCCGAGAAAGGTTGAACTTCTTGTACCTACTTTATTAGTAATTTTTTTATTACCCGACTGTGTGGTGGTTCACTAATAATTAAATATATTTTCATAAATTGTACGTGTCTTTATATACTACATACTCGTAACGTGCAACAAAGTAATAAATAAATAATTAAAATCGCGTAGTTTTGATATCAAAATATTATTTATAAGTATTTTCTATAAAATTTACAGAAATATATCAAAATATAATTAATGAAAAAATGTTTTACATTACATTCAAATCGGTTCAGCCGCTTTCATAAAACTCAATTATTGATCTTAGCGATTTATTGCTTTTAATAATTAGAATCAGTTTGTCGCCGGTATTTTATTTATTTCATTGCAATAATCAATTAATCCTGTTAAAATAGTCATATCCTGTTAAGTAAGACCGCCTTAAGATTACTACAACAATTTTTTTTTATTTACAGGTAGGTAACTGATACGAAACATGGCTGAATCTAAGAAGAAATGTCGATAGTACAGTGTTGATTATTTAAAATTTGGTTTTCTTCCATCAAAGGCAGACAAGCGATTGCCCATATGCCTTTTATGCAACAAATTTTTGAACAATGACTCTATGAAACCATCGAAGCTCGAAGATCACCTAAAAAGGTGTCATCCTGATAAAATAGGTAAAGATTTGAAATATTTTCAAACATTGAAGGAAAAATATGAAAAGAGGCCCACCGTGCACAGTATGTTCGCTTCAACGTCGGAAAGTAACGATGATGGCTTGCGGGCATCTTACAATATCTCATTACTTATAGCGAAATCTGGAAAATCGCACACCATTGGAGAACAGTTAATTTTACCCGCTGTTGAAGAGGTTTTAAAAACTGTTCTACACAAATCTCCATTTGACATACTCAAAAGAATTCCTTTGAATAACAACACTGTACAAAGACGTATTGATGAAATGATCTCTGATATTGAAAGTTTCTTTTATAATTATCTGCAAACAACTCATTTTTCTATTCAACTGGACGAGTCAACTTTACCTGGTAATGAAGTATTATTATTGGCATATGTTCGATTTGTTATGGACGAAGAAATTCATGAAGAGCTACTATTCGCAAAAACTTTGGAGACCGGCACTAAAGGTGAATAAATATTTAATGTCCTGAGTGATTTTTTTTAAGGAAAAATCGATTCCATTCACAAACGTTATTTCGGTGGCAACAGATGGAGCTCCTGCCATGGCCGGACGAAGTCGTGGGTTTATAAGTCATCTTAAAAGAATTATACCAGAGGTAACTGCAATTCACTGTGTCATCCACCGACAACACCTAGTAGCGAAAATTTGGTGCTAAATTGCCAATCGCTTCAATGTGATTAATGCAGTTAACAAAATAAGAACAATGCATTAATACGCGTTTATTTGCACAATTGTGCGATGAAAATGATGAAGACTTCCAACGATTGCTCTTACATACTGAAGTACGCTGGTTGTCGAAAGGTGCATGTTTAAAAAAGATTTTTCTCACTTTTTGAATCAGTTTTAGAGTTTCTGGAAAGTAAAGATCCAGATTTAAAAGAAAACCTGATCAATTTGAAAGCAGACATCGCGTATTGACAGATTTGTACAAAAAATTTAATGACATTAACTTACAATGACATGGGGACAGCTTCAATTTAATAAAAACAAAGGGTGTAATTTCAGCTTTTCTTGAAAAATTAAAATTTATGAAGCAAAATATTAGTCGGCGCGAATTTTCCCAGTTTCCAAACTCGTCACAGGTAGAATGCTTTGATGAGGATATTCACACATACGTTCAACATTTAATTGCTCTGCATGCTAACTTTAAAATCAGATTTGAAGATATTCTGACGATGGAAATACCACCATGGATCATAAATCCACTTGATGAAACGGAAGTGGAGAATGTGATATTACAAGAGGAGCTACTTGAGCTTAGCACTAATGAGGAACTGAAGGTGAAATTTAAAAGAGGGTATCAAACATTTTGGCTGCAGGCAGAAATACCCGAAAAATATCCTGGACTGTGGGGAATTGCGAGAAAGCTTTTGATAGCGTTTTCCTCGTCATATCTTGTCGAGAAAAGTTTTAGTGTCGTTACAAACCTTTAAACAAAAAAAGAAGGAGCAGATTGAATATCACAGAACGGGGAGATTTGCGGTTATTCCTAACAAAACTGAAGCCAAATATTGATAATTTGCTGTCAATCCATCAAGTACATCCTCCCACTAAAATTATGACTATTTTGTGATTGTCATTGTAGAAGTTACGTTACGTTATTAATAATTTATTTTAATTATATTAATATATAATATTAATATTACAATGTAATATGATAACAATAATAATTAATAGTGTAATAATTACATATTTGAATAAATACAACAAGGAAATATACTATTTTTCTTTTTATTTTTACCACTCCGAATGGGGTTTTTCTAAATAAAATATGTGAGAATTGATTGGTTTCTTGTGTTGTGGGTAGATGTCAAAGGAGTAAAGTTGGATGGAATGACTTTTTTGATTGGCTAACTTTACGATTTTGACATCCACTCACAGCACAATCAATTAATTAATTAACCAATAACTCAGCCGCAACGCAAATATCCATAGTTAGATCTAATCTTCACATTTTTTTTCGAGTTTTGGGAATATGGTAGAAATGTAGCTGCAGGGGGTCCACCGGAACCAGTAAAACTTTCAAAGTGGTCTATGAGAAAAAAAAGTTTGGGAGCCTCTGTACTAATGCGTTTGGGTGAGAACTAAGTTAGCTATAATACTACACTTACGTATTTTTTCATTAACTGTTCATAGTCCTCAATTCTGATGAATTATTTCATTTGGGGCAAATCATGGGGCATTTACTAAAGAACGTAGTGCTTTTGATTGAACCGCTTTATAATGTCGATGTTCGATCTACTTGCTGCTTTACATAATTGTATCCCATATGACCATATTGGCCAAATAATTATCTTCTAAAGTAGGGCTTTACTCTCCAGCGACAGTTTTGATTTCCACCCTAGAAGCCAACACATTTTCTAAAATTTTAGACCGAACTGTTTACAATTTGAGATGTGTTTTCTCCGTATTGAGGGCCTGACCAGATGCGTTCCCAGGTATTTAACGGTTTTGTCCTGTGATATTTGTTTGTCATTTAGGAATACAATTGGGCAAGTTTTTCTTCCAGTTGTAAACGTTACATGAGTTGATTGGGATTCGTTTATATGAATTCGTCATTTTTTGAACCATTGCGTTAAGTTATTTAAATGGGTCTGTAACTATTGGGATACTGTGTTTAGGTCGACATGCAATGATAATATCGCAGTATCGTCAGCGAATGTGGCGGCTGTAGGACTTGATGAGGTCAGAAGATCAACAGTAAATATGAGGTACGATAGCAGTTTCAACGCGCTTCCCGACTTTGATAGGAAATAATTATGTGTGGGCATCTGCGTATTTAACTAGAAAATTTCTGTTGGTGAGATATGACTTCAGCGTTTTGTAGTAGCCTTTTTGATTTTAAACAACAAACCGTCGTGCTAGATCTTGTCAGTGGCTAGCACGTCGAAAAACACTGCTAAATAATATGTCTATCTTAAAAGTTCTTCATAATTCTGTCTGATAATTAGGTATAATATTACTTTTCAAAAAACTTTGGATAGGATTTGTAGCAGGCTGATTGGTCTGTACGACAGCAGTTGTTCTTTAGGCTTGCCAGGCTTGTGGCTTACACTGATTTTGGCAACTTTCCACGGTTCTGGTATATAACGTAGGTAATCTTAGCACAACCTTAAATACATAGTTGGGTAATATACTTAAATCCTTTTTTTAGTAGTTCTTTAAGAACTTTTTCCTTAATTAGATCGTAAAAATACTGGGGATTTCCGTTAGAATCGTGGTTTAGATTTCATTTGGACTGGTGCTTTAATGTATTGATAAATTTCTTACTTTACTTCTGTGGTAACTTGAAAGTCAAATGGACTAAAAACCTCCATTAAGTGTCTTGCAAAAGTAATTTTTATCGTAGTCATTTCTAGCCCAGGTGTTGTTTTCAAGTCGAATAGGTGGTATGTATTTCTGAGGTTGTTTTAGTCTTTTTATTGCTCTCCAGAGCGAGTAGTCAGAAGATTTAGTAGGTCTTAAGTGTTTAAATAGTTTTGTATTAATTTGTTTTGTATATTACAAATGAGCTTTTTGGGCTCAGCTGTTACTTAGCTTCCTTTTGTCTTTAGGGTGTTTAGTAGTTTACCACGTTCTAAGTTGTTGCCGTTTCTCTGCTATTTTTTTTGACCTTGTTTGAATAATTTAAATTATTTTTAACTAAACTTTTCTGTGGTGTTTTCCGTTAAGTTGCTTATTGGATTGCTTGATTAGAAGCTTTTAATGAGTTCTCAAGTGTTAACGGTTTTTTAATTATTCCTCTGTAGTGATTCCAATTTATAAATTTATTGCTAAGGCTAGGATTTTTTTTTGAGTAATACTATTATTATTAACGGAGTGTGGTTTGAGGACATGAATATTTTTCACAAAACAGAAGTTTTATAAATCAGGTGTTTTACTCAAATCTGGAAGCCAATATGTTAGTTCGCCTGTAAAAAAATAGTAAAATCCGTTGTTGGTATTGTCTTCAACAGTTCCCTGCCTTTGCTAGTAGTTACTCTTAACCCTCATTGCTCATGTTTCTGATATAAACCTGCCTTCTAGTGTCTGAAAAAAATTTTATTTAATGTTGTATTTTAAGGGGCAATAGGCTGCTGATATGTTAAGAGGTCCTTCCCAATCTAAGATTGTTATTGTAGTAGACTCAAGATGTAGCTTGTATTTGAAGAGTTCGTAGTATTGAATTATAATGTTGACTATAATTACTGTGCCAGCACGTGCAGTATCATGTGGGGGTCGTGTAACATAAATTATATAGTTTCGCACTTATAGATAGCTCCTGTTTGTATAATGACATTCAGATAAAAACGTAATCTCTATAGAATTGTGTATAAAAAAGGTGGTTAATTTATCTTTGTGATTGGTCATGTCGTTGGCATTCCATACTGCTAGTTTAGACTGTAGAGCCATGATTTATATTCGAGGCGACGATAGTTAAGAGATATAGAGCCGTTCCTATCTATTTTATTAAGGTTTTTAACATTTCCTTAAGTTCAGCCAAATCATTAAAGTCATTTTGCGATGGTATAGGGGGTTGTGATAATATGTTGCTACCATTTTGTTATATTTGTTGTGCTGGAAACTGTCTCGTATTTGTTAGTTGTTTTTCTTAAAGGGAGAAACATTCTTTGTTGTATCTCTTTGTACATATAACAATTTTTATAGTTGACAAGGTAACTACTAGTATAGCTTACAGTCTTGACATTGTTGTTTCTATCCTTATGTGGACATTGAGATGTTGGGTGTGCATTTCACACAATGTGGATTCCTATTGCAGGAGTTGTTTGTATGGCTGTGTCGTTTGCGCTTGGAACATTATGGTATTTTCCTTTTTCCTTTGTCAGTTTGAATTTAACAATTGAATGATCTATTTTAGTTATGCTATAAATTATTTATTATTATCGGGCGCTACTAGTTCCACGAAAAACAAAGGTAGTGAAATGTTCGTGATTCTTTGTCGGATATTTGCAATATTCATAACCGTAGGGCCTTAAGTGTTGAGTTACCTTTCTAACTGTTATAAATCATTAGATTGATGTAGATTTCTTAGGACTACTATAAATTTTCTCTTTTCTTTTCTCTTGTATGTATAAAAGTCGGTACTTACCTTGTAGAGCTTTAACTATACTAGCATATTTTTCTGACGTTTTCGGTAAAACGTTGACCTGATCGTTATTTAATATTTTTATTTTATGGTTACCTTTAGCTATTGCTTCTAATAATTAAATTAATGGTTGGATGATTTGTATCTAGAAATAAAAACCGGCGGAGGTTTAAGTACCGTAGCGGCTATGTTTTTGCCGTCATCTTCTTCGCCTGCTTCACTATCGCTCTGTACTTCATATTTATTTAAGAGGTTGAGCCAGTTGATTGTATTTTTTATTTAACTTGACTTTGCAACTTCTTATTATTCCGTTGTCTTTTTTTACTTTTGATCATTCTCCAACCTGAGGCGTCAGTTAGTTTGATTGGTTGTGACAGTTGATGTACTACATTATTTTGATAAGAGGAACTTGGATTTGTATCGGTAGAATATTATTTATTGGGGAGTTTGGGTATAAATTATTTGTAGGCAGTTGTTGCAAATATTAATAGTTGTGTAATTTATTGTTGATAGCCCTAATCAATTTGCATAGAAAAAATTTGTTATAAATATTGAAGACGTGGTTTTGATTAGGATAAAATGCCAAAGCGGCTTTGTATTTTCGTATTTACAAATCATTTAGTTGAATCGCCTGATTAATATTAAATTGATAAATAAATATGCCTAACCTTAGGACTGCGGCTCGGATAACTAAAAAATAAATATCAAAGAGATTTATTTTAGGTACTTCAAAAGTACATCACGCAAAAAAAATATTTTTCCAATAAAAAACACAACATTTAAAAAATGGAATTACTCAATAGCTTAAATGTAGGAAATTTCAAACAGTAGCCAAACAAAAGGTAAAATTTATTCGAATAATCCGTTGGTATACGATAAAATAATAAAAAGATAAAAAAGAAAACAAACCGAACTGAGCAATGTATTCTTTATGTTGTCATTTTTTTGACATAGACGACTATTTTACAATTTTTATTTCTGTCTTCATAAAATAATTCTTCAACCCCTAATATTGTTCTGTTTCTAATATTTGTAAGCCATGACAAACTTCTTCGCAATGATTAATTATAACAGTCGGTACTTTCTCTCTTTAAAATATATCTGAAGTAATCCCATTTATGTTTTTAATTGTTACAATTAATTATAGTTTATATTTCGCATTTTTCTTAAAAATCTCTTCACTCGTAGTTTCAGACACTTTGAATTTATTAAATGCTTGCATTTGTAAACTTTATATTTCTGCGCATTAGATAAGAAGCTGTAATACATAATATTGAATAAATTTCTCTTTTAACAAACATTTTGGCGACTTAAATTCTTGCTTTAATTTTTTCATTAAGATTCCAAATTTTATTTAACTGGATTCGGGGTATTTATAAAATTAAACTTGATCACTTTATTTAATATCTAAAAGAAACTTACTTTTTCATAAAAATTGCATTAGCGATTATCATTTTCAGTTTTATATAAAAATTTTTTAAGTATATTTTTATATTTTTTATTAAACTAGTTTAATAAATATTATAAATCCTTAAGGTTATATATAAACATTACTATGTTGTCAGCACAGCAAATACATTGATATATACATTAATTTTTATAATTTTATATTCGTTCGACAAAATTTTTCTGGTAGTTATTTCTGAATAACCATTAAATAATACAAGTTTTTCTAACTTTCTCTTAATATTTATTTTACGGGTTTTAAATTACTTATTTTTTCGCTAACTAAGGTAAACAAAAATTGTAAACAAGATTATTTACAAGCAACTAGCGTCACTGTCCATGACTAGTTTGTAGCAAATGTACTGAATTTTTTAAGATCTTTCAAAATTAGTTTCTTGCTTGTGGTAGTTATAACGATAAGCACCCCTAGTGGAATTACAGATCTTATACTCCTAACCTAAAAGATTTCCAAATGCACTTATCAATTCAAAAATCAGATACTTAGTAAATCATGTGTGAATTTGTCATTTTACCATATACCAATAATCGCGAATTTCAATTTTTAAGGCTACATAATATTTATGCAGCTAACACTTTATTTCAACTCCGCCTGCAGTAACTGCTGGGTGGATTGAGTAGCCCAGTAAGTACTGTAGCCGGTCCCAAGCCCGGATAAAGGAGGAGGGTTGGGCGTAGTGTTAACACCCCTATCCTGTAAAAAAAGCAATGTTGCGAAGACCCATATTGAGCCTCGGAACTACGGACGGATGTCAAGAAGACGGAAACGGCGAGAAAAGGACATGATTATCGGAACATGGAACGTAAGAACGTTATATCAAATAGGCGCTCTTGAAACGACTATGAAAGAAATAATCAAATATCAAATGGACATAACAGCCCTACAAGAAATAAGGTGGTTGGGGTGTGGAAGTTTGACTAAATCAGAACACCAAATATATTACAGCGGGGCAGAGGATACACATGAATTAGGAGCAGGATTTATAGTAGGGCCACGAGTCAAAAACAAAATACTACAGTTCACACCAGTCAATGAAAGAATATCATACATACGAATTAAAATGAAATTTAACAACATATCTATGTTCTCGGTACACGCGCCAACAGAAAAGAAAGAAGATAACACAAAGGAGCAATTCTATGCGACACTAGATAGAGAAATGCAGAAAACACCCAGCAATGATATACATATAGTTATTGGAGATCTAAATGCCAAGGTTGGCAAGGAAGAAGTATATTTCCCCACCATAGGCAAACATAGCCTACACGAGGAATCAAATAACAATGGGGAAAGACTTATAGAGTTCGCGACGGCCAAGGGACTGACAATTAAAAGTACAACCTTCCCACATAAACGGATACATAAGGGCACAATGAGAGGAGCGATGGGTGAATCTGATCACATGCTAGTTAAGACAGTGTTCAGGGGCAAAATAGATAACGCTCGAGCTATACCCACGCAGAGGAATAAGAAATACAATGTACATAAAATAAAGGATGAAAGCTACAGAACGAAATACCAACAGAAAATGGAAGAGAGCATTAAAGAAAAACGAAACCAAGTAAGCGTGGAACCGATAGAGTCAGTAGAAGAAAAATGGAAGCAAATAGATAATATTATTGTCGCTACGGCGGAAGAGAACATAGGATACATACAAAAGAAACCAAGAACAACATGGATGGGACACAGAATGTGAAAAGGCAATAGATAAAAGAAATGAAGCAAAAGAAACTGCTACAGAGGCCCACCAGGCGGAAAACCGAAGAATACGGAAAGCTAAGAGGAGAAGTAAAGAAACTGATGAGAAGAAAGAAAAGAGATTTCCTCGATAAACAAATAGATGAAATAGAACAGGCAAGAGAAGCAAAAGAGGTTAAAAGAATGTACAATATCATCAGAAACACCAAACAAGATTTCCACCCCAGACCCTCAATGTGCAAAAACAAAGAAGGAAAATATATAACACAAGAAATGAAGTAATAGAACAATGGAAACAACACTTCGCAGAGCTGTTAACACAAGAGGAACGAAACGATAGAATACCAAAGATAACAAGAGATACTGTACAACCGGAAATTAAAGAGCCCACAATAGAAGAAGTAGCGGCCGCCATACAAAGAATGAAAATGACAAAGCACCGGGAATCGATGGCATACCAATCGAGTTAATAAAGTACGGGGAGACGCACTAATCAAAGAAATTCAAGAGCTAATCAACCTCATATGGAATAAAGAAGAAATGCCAGAAAATGGAACACAGCAATTATCTGTCCGATATACAAGAAGGAGATAAACACAAGTGTAATAACTACCGAGGTATATCCTTACTGTGTGTTACATACAAAATTTTCACAAATATATTACAACAAAAAATAATGGTATATGGAAATGACATAATTGGAGAATACCAAGCCGGCTTCCGACAGGGCAGATCTACAGTGGACCAAATTTTCACAACAAGACAAATACTGGAAAAAGCATGGGAGTATAGCATACCAATATTTCAACTATTCATTGACTTTGAGGAGGCATATGATAGCATAGATCGAAACAGCTTGTACAACATCATGGAAGAATTAGGCATCCCGAATAAATTAATTAGCTTAACAAGAATGACAATGGAAAACTCTAGAGCTGCAGTAAGGATACAGAATACAATCTCCCCGATGTTTACAACACCTAAAGGGGTAAGACAAGGAGATGGACTTGCACCAATACTGTTTAACCTAGTATTGGAAAAAGTAATTAGAAAAGCTACAGGCAACACTGGCAGCACCATCATTAACAAGTCACACCAAGTGATCGGATATGCGGACGATATCAACCTGGTAGCAAGATCGGAAAGAGAAGTCAAGGACATATACAGAAATATAGAAACACAAGCACAAAAGGTGGGACTGAAGATCAACGAACAGAAGACAAAAATGCTAGCAGTAAAACCCCCAAGAAGATTAGGTCAAAACTATACAATAGAGGACAAAAATTTTGAAGTGGTACAGCAGTTCAAATACCTGGGAACCCAAATAAATAGTGAAAACAAGATAACACAAGAAATTCAACTACGCGTAACAGCAGGAATAGAACATATTTCTCATTAACATCAATCTTTAAAGCATCATACATAACAAGAGCAACAAAATTAAAGATTTATAAAAGTATGATCAGACCGGTAGTCACATATGGATGTCAGTCATGGACAATGACCAAAGAAGCAGAAGAAACACTATTGCGTTTTGAAAGGCGAATATTAAGAAGAATTTTCGGCCCAGTACAAGAAGATGACATATGAAGAATAAGGTACAATTTTGAACTGAGACAACTACATAAGGAGGCAAATATAGTAGAATTTGCAAAACTACTAAGACTGAAATGGGCAGGACATGTAGAACCAATGGAAGCACAAAGAATACCAAAGAGAATATTCCAATGGCGAATTGAAGGCAGAAGAGGTAGGGGCCGTCCAAGACAAAGATTGTCCGATAACATAGAAGAGGATGCACAGCAAATACTTGACATCCAAAACTGGAGGATTAGTGCACAAAACAGGGAAGATTGGAGGCAAAAAATACGGGAGGCCCAGGTCTAGATGGGACTGTAGCGCCATGAAGAGAGAGAGAACACTTTATTTCGCTAATTAAGTTAGCCAGTGGCAGTTAGACTAGAACCAACAAAACGAAAAGTAGAAATTTCTGCAAATAGTTTACATTTCACTTCCATTTTTTCTACAATAATAGGAAAAAACAGCAAATACATCAATACTTGAAAACACCTGAACAAAGAGCTAACTAAAAATTTCTAGAAAAAGCAAGTATAAAATAATAAGCAAAAATGCTAAACTAACTTCATAATGAGTTGATAAGATTTGATAAAGTGTAGCACTTTGAGATACTGTAGAAGATTAATAGAATCTGACACTCATTGTATTACGTACTCAGAAATCATGCATGTACAAAATACACTTTCTATTTAAAAACTAACACCAATACATGACGTTGCATACAATTAACTCTAGAGTCTCATAGAAAAGTGCACTGGAAGCATTATTCCACCTGTTATTTACTGTCGAGTTTCCAGTGTCAAGAAACGTCAGTATTGCTGTATATGCAAATGACTCAACACTAATTACGTCTCCCATAGACCCGGCGATGATTTTCAGTTATTCAAAATCGCCTCAACAAAACCCAGATATGGCTTAGAAGATGGAGGACAAAAGCAAACGAAATAAGTACACGTTGCGTCTACTACTAAAAAGAAAACATATCTGCCGCTAATAGAGTATAATTTAAAACAAATTTTAATAAGGATGGTATTATAAGAAGGTATAAACAACTGAGCAATTGCCTACACGTTACTTTAAATGTATTAGGAGGTACAATTCTTTTATTATCTATTTTTTTCATATTTTGAAGGAAGCACAAAGAACTGATATGAAAAGCGTGTCTTATATTTCCTATGAGTTGGCATTGTTGGTATCCGGCCAAAAAATATGCCATAAATTAGGACTGATTGTGATGCCAAAATGCCAAATCAGAACTGTAGACAGAGTAAGGCGACAATTCGATTCTATAGATTTTTTTTAATTCCTGGGGGTTATTTGGGTCGTATGTAATTTGGGATTATCCATATGCAGCAGTACCAGTCAAACTAAAATATCGGTGTTCCAAAATAATATAAATAATGCCAAAAACGGCCACAAATTTAATTATTATTTATCAAATAGTTTAATTGTTTCTACAGTTTATCTAACAAACCAAATGTTTAACTTAATGTTTAAAACATAATAAAGATTGTATATAATTTGGAGGAGGCGAATTATATTCTCAACAAAATTCTCTTAGTTTATCACCTCTGTCATTTTTTTCTAGGAGCACGCACAGATCAGTAACATTACTTACAGGTTTAATGCCAACTTTAAAATTAAAGTCGTCGATTATAATATTTATGTATTGTTTTTTTTTTACTTGATTTTAATATATTTATGATTCTATACAAAATTCTACATTCTTTTCGTTTTTATCTACAGTGGTTGCACAAACTTCAAGCTTTGCTAATATAATTATGTCCGATAATGGATATACTCTATAACAACTATTTATATATTTTTATTAATTATGATTGTAACTATTTTAATATTAGGGTTTGTAATTTTTAAAATAATATATTGTTTTCCCTCCTATTTAAATTTTCCAGATCCTACCTATCGAGTTTCCAATATACCCATTATTTCTGTATGCAATGGACCCATTTTCTTTATAGTATTATGTGTCTTTGAAACATCGCAAAAAATTTTTATATTCCGTCTGTTTGCAATATATTTCTTTCTTCAATTACATTAATTGTGGAAATATCTTGTGCAACGGCTCTTCTTAAAGATTGTTGATATTTAAAAAAACCTGTTGGCTTATAATCTTAAATTATAGCAAATTATTTTTTTTTTGTCAGACCAGTGCAGTAATTTCTATTTGTTTTCTATATCTTAGAACTAAAAATGCTCAGGTAGTCTTAGCTAAACCCTTTGTTATCTAATGTTATACTTATAAAAAATAATTTTTTGATTAATCTTAACTTTATAGTTATAGCACTGTTACCCATTATCACGGCAAATATAAAAAACATATACTAAATACAATATTAATGTATCTGTAATTATAGAATATTTATACTCTAAATTTTACAATGTACA
Source organism: Sinelater perroti (assembly GCA_036346155.1). Taxonomy (NCBI): domain Eukaryota; kingdom Metazoa; phylum Arthropoda; class Insecta; order Coleoptera; family Elateridae; genus Sinelater; species Sinelater perroti. The sequence continues at coordinate 18,917,412 of JARFIY010000001.1, forward strand.
TTAGCTTAGTATATTAGCCGTGGTGGCTTAATGGATAGATCACTAGACTACGAAACCAAGAGTTGCGGGTTCGAATTCCGCTCTCGCCAATTCGATCACTGGCAATAAATGAGTACCTGGAGGTCAAACTCTGGGGTAATAATAGGCGGTCGGTACGTAGCTCTAGCCACGTTACTACCCTTGTGTACCGTAGGCTCTAGATTGTACAGATCTATCCTGTTACCACCCCAAAGGGTCTTCAAGACCTGTTACGGGGAACTATTATTATTATATATGAAATGTCATCTGGTGTTTTAAAAATCAGTTGAAAGTTCCAAATTTTATGTGACATACCTGTATAAAAGCTATAATAAAGTTACCAATCTCAAACTAACAGAAAAAAAATGTTTATATAAACACTTAAAGAAATTATAAAACAACATATTTCAGATCTAATAACAAATAGCCAAAAAACATTTATTGTGCAAAACCTAACAGAAGGGCCGCGTCCATAGCGTTATGGTTAAGAGTTTGCTCCTCTGTTTGCGACTAGGCGTAGACGGTTCGAGTCTCCCATGGACGCAGTGGCGTGACATTAAGTTAGTTAAGTAAATGTTAACAAGCGCAATAAGCCCTTGAGGCTGCAGTGTCGGAAAAAACCTGACATAAACTCTTTAAACAGTTTTTTTTTATTTGTTGGAGCTTACTATCGTGTTGTCTAAAAACTTTCAAGCGTTTCACGTTTTTTTATCACTTTATTTAATAATTTTGAACAAAAACAACTTATAACAATTAATCGAAATATTCTCTGTCAACATTGATCATTTCCTTCCAATTTTCCCGCAGCTTCATGTTCCCGTGACGGTAGAATTCGGAATTCGAGTCAAAGAATTCTTCAAGCGATTCTATCATTTTACGAATGTTTGCAAAACGTTTGCTTTTCAAAAAGTGTTGCAACTAACTAACCAAATGAAAGTCTGATGACGCCAAATCTGGGTTTTTGAAGCCGATCCATTTCTCATATTCAGTAATCAATCGATTGACTAAGAACGGAATGTCATTTTGACGGTCCAACAAAGTTTGACTGGAATTCACCCGTTTCGCCTTTTGAGCAGCAGACAACTCATGTGAATCCCAACGCGTCTTCTTTCAGACCTTACCAAACTAGTGGAGGATATTTCCAATAGCCTGAGGGCTACATTCGAAGTTATTGGCCAACATTCGGCATGTCAATGACGGAGTCTCTTCAGTGCCTTGAAGAACGGCTTGACGATCAGCCTCTTTTGGACGTCCAGTTTCTTGCCTATGATCTAAGCCTTCATTGCCGGCTTTAAACTCTACAAAATGAGTTAGAACCGTCGACTCTCCAACTATACCTTACCATACTTTATTGATTTGGCGAGCGGTTTCAGCAGAATTTGGTTTTGAACTCAACTTCTACTCGTGCAACATTAACAATCTTTTTGCTTGCGCGTAAGCTCCATACTAAAACAAAAATATAATTATTGTATACTAAATTGCGGGAGATTGCCAGCTAACGTGTAACTTAAACGACTTACATGCCAGAATATACATATATACATGCATGGGTTTCCAGCGCCGGGTTCTCGGACAGCGAAGGAAAGCTGGTAACCACATAACGACAGCGGCGCCTTTAAACAGTTACAAGCCGTTGGAAATTGTATATTATTAAAACAAACAATTAATTTATTTTATTTAAAAATAAGCTACATCAAAAATTGAACAAGTTTTTGTTAGTGTAATTTTTCAATTTTTCAAACAGTTAATAAAGTTGACTTTCTGAGAAATATTATGATACAACTAAAAAGAAATACTGTTTGTTAGTGACTGTAGATTGAGCGGTCCAGACTGAATGAAACATGAAAATTTAACCAATAATTTCTATTTAGGAAGAAGTAAGTACGCATTTTATTAGAGGTATTCTCCTTCAATGTCTATGCAATTTTGCTATTGTTATTATCAGTTGTCGACAACTTAGTAAAGTTTGCCGTTTGAAAACTTAACGCTCATTGCTTCTTTCAGTGCGTTAAACAGATTGTAGTTACCTGGAGCAAGATTTGCCGAATATGCCTGCAAGGCAGTAACAATGTGGAGATTGCTATATGGCCATGCATTGATATGATAAAGTTCTATTTGGCGGCGTTGTTCTATACGACTTCAATAACTCGCAATACCACTTATTGGTAATGCCCTTATGAAGTGGCGGCCAGTCAATCAACAGAATCTTTTTTCGGTTTGAAATAGACAATCCGGGCGTTGTGTTTTAGAAATCATGTTGCTATTATATAAACTAGCGCACCGTGGCAAAATCATGTTTTTTTGCTGTAACTACATTCAAATAACATCTGCAAAACTACCCTGATCAGCTGCATAAATTTTTGGCATGCTTTCGAATGCTTCTTTTAAACCGCGAAAATATGGAAAATCTAATATGCATAGACCTTTGTCACCTTGAAGTCCTCGTGGAATAGTATATGCAAAGTCCTGTGAGATTGACTTGCTGCATCTGCCAGTGCATTGAATTTTAAGTGCCTCTATGCCATTATTAAGTCATACATGTTGGATAATGTGTAACTAGTACGCATTCGCAAGGAGACTTACAGCGAGGCCAAAATTAAATCAGGTTGACTTTCAGAAACTTAGATTGGTCGATTTGTAAAAATAGTAATTCCGCTTACATAATTTTATTTCAGTTTAAAATTAATTTTACATTTATATACGCAAGGCATCATAGGCCACTCAAGTTTGGAGCTTTAGTTCACCTACATAAGGGTACAATAAGAATTAGCTGCAAATAACTGCTCTTGGTAAAAAATATTTCTTCAGTACAACACAAAAGCACTGTTTGCTGTACCTCGACTTACTTCATGTGAGTTTGTAGAAAACGCGTTTAGTAAATTATAAGTATACATACATGTAAGCGTACAAGTGCGTATGTGTTTGTGTGTATGTATAGACAAAAATAAATTGTCTTTTTAATTTTCTTTCATTTTTTGCTTAAGTGCCTTTTATTTATGTTTAAATATTAAATATTTAACATAAACATATTATATTTAGCGTTGAGTTCTTTTATTAAAAGATCTGATTATAAACAATTATTATATATTAAATACAGAATATTTACAATTATCAGTAAATGCTTGAAAAATAATATAAATATAATTAAAAAGCACCTTACAGGAGTAACTGTAGGCATAATTTACGTTTATTTTCTATACCTAATAACATAAAGGCATCCTTCTTAAAATTGTTTTAAAAAATAAAAGTAATGATAAAGGCAACATCTGTAAATTCTATACAAAACTGCTATTTGTATATGAGCAGATATTTTAATAACATCGATGCATGTAATTTAGTTTACGTTGTTTTTTCTTGCTTTTGCGCCATACGTATTCATACATAGACTCAGTTTTTTTAGTTCTATTGAAGAATACATTCTATGTTCTGCGTCATTTACGATTTTTCTGCTTCCATTCTAAGCCAGATACATGCAATAACGACAACAATTGCCTTTGCTTGCATCTGCGCGTTCAGAGACAATCAAAGCGCCCATTTCCAAGAAGCCACTTTTAATAGATGACCGTTTTCACAGAATAAACACAACACTTAGAGGTATTTATTCTTTTTGTTTAAGGTAAACTGCTGCAAACTGAGTATTGTATTTGGTGTGGTATTTATTAGCAACTTACATCGCTGTACCAATAAGCAATAACGGACTTATTATATATTAGTGAAAATAAATTTTAAACAGCACACTAAGAAGGAAAGTATTCGAGCCATTAATATTTTTTTTTGTATTTGTGACATACGGCAGTATGTCGAATAATAAATACTTAACACATATTTTTGTTACGCGCTAATTTGCCAATTTATGGAACAAAAGCTGCCTTTACGCTGCAATTTTTAAGAGTATTTTCAAATTCGTTTTGAATTTTTCTTCCAAAATTAGTTTTAAAAAATAAATATATGAATATCTTTATTCTATAATTTTTATAGGCTCAGCTCTGATCGAAAATAGTTCTAATATAGAACGCATTAAGAATGAAAGCTAAAGCGGTTTGGAGTTTTTAATAAAATTTTGTTTGAGTTAGTTATAACTTAAAATAAATGTATTATTTTTCATGCGACAATAAAAGAAATTGTTATGTAATGTTTAGGGTTTAACATTCACATTAATATTTTCTAATAGAAATAAAATAACTAAATAATAAACTTATGTTCAAGAAACAGGACGACCATTTTTATTAAATTGTAAGCAAATTCTGGTTACTTAGATTTGTGTACAAGTTTGTATTTTATAACAATATTTGCTAAAATTTTTGATTGTCTTTAACAATCAACAATTTTAGAATACATACCTATTTTTGCTTTTCTATTTTAAACTCGAAAGAAACGTTCTATCATTTTAGAACATATACAGAGAATATATCTTCTTTCGGCAATTTTTATATCTCCCAAAAAGCAAAGTGGACAGTTTGGACCAGTCATCTAAAAAATATTATTAAAACCCCATAAAGTACACGAGGTATACGTGACATTATGGCGCGGTACGTACTTTTGCGATAAGGATGCTATTTATTTATTGTCATTAAGTTGAAAATTATCTTTCGATCAAAAAATGGAATTAATTCCTAAATATTTTCTTGTGGAATTTTTTACTAAGTTCGATTTGTATTATCTCAATAAATTAGTTGATCAATTCACTTTGTTGAATGTATGAATTTAATCGTGGTCGTAGTTCACTAACGGTTGAATTTAAAGAAGACCGTCGAAAATTGTATGTGGCGCCAGCAAACATCAATACCGTGCCCGAACTGATAAAGCAAAATCATCATTTGACTTATCGTGAAACTATACTTTTGATATTGCATGAACATTTAACCGTGAAAAAGCTGTATGCGAATTTGATCCCGCATAAGTCAACGATCGCTCAAAAACAGACTAGTGTCAATTGCTTGTAGGAAATGTACACAAAATACAATTGCGGTGTTTCAAATTACGTTTACAACATCGTCACAGATTACGAATTTTGGATTTATGCGTATAAGCCTGAAAGTAAACAGCAGTTGACTGTATGAGTCTTCCAAGTTGAGTCAAAAACAATAAAGGTCGTTTGTGCTCGAAGCACTTTGAATAAAACAAGAACGGTGTAATACCGTAAAGGAAACTTTCTACAGCGGTGCGATGAAATTAGGATAAATTTTTTTAAAAGAAATTAAGATTAATGTCTCCATAATGATCAGCGTCAAAAATGCTGTCGAATAATATATGCTGCATGACATATGTGAGTATAATGAATTTTCGAAATCGTAACGGTCACTTCCGGTTGCCGTTAACCGATTTGGCTGAAAATAAATTTCATGAAAGGTGCTGACCTAAGATGTGTGCGTCCCAAGTTTGAAGTGAATCCGTTAAATAGAACGGAAGTTATAGTGTCTCCAGGCATACAGACAGGACAGACAGGATGATAATCACATTAACTTTCTATAAGCTCCGTTATAGAAAGTTAATAATTGCCTGTTTGTTTTTTTTTAAACTAGGCATGTTACAACCGTGATTTTAGAAAATCGTAAAATGACCAATTTTAAGTGGTACATAACAATCTGTTTACCGAAAGTCTTTTGGCGCCGGATTCTTCTTTACCATGGCAAAGCGAGCTGACACACATAGACGCAAACAACTAGCTTTTTAAGCATTCAAAATATCGAATTGATTAGTCATCTGTCGTAAAGTCCTAATTTTGCGGCTAAAGATTTCTTTTTGTTCCCACTCGTAACGAATAAACTGCGTGGACACCGATTTTCGACGCCGGAAGAGGCAGTTAATGCGTTTAAAACCTATATTTCGGAGGTACCTGATTCTTGTAAATAAGTGTTTGGTGCTCATCTCTAAACCCCCTTGTCCCGAATCCCATCTCTATCTGTAACCTTGATTGTCCGCTACCCACCCTAGTCACAACAAAACGGGATTTTTACCGCCGCCCGGCATTCCGATTCGAACTCTCGTGAGCGACGGAGTCGTCAGCCAGCTGACCAGGTACTCTATTGCGCTGTGCTTGCACGCTGTCGTTGCCTTTTGTACGTTCCGCCCCGTCCGTGGTGCCCCAGTACATTTGGCCAAGGAAAACCCATCCCCGGTTTGAAACCGCCAAGGAAGAGCACGCCAAAATCTGCCGTCCAGGCTACCAGAGACCATTACTTGCGGTAAGTCTCGTTTTAGTTGTTTCCTTCGCACATTTGTTCCCAACAGCACTTTTTTCCCGCAGTCTGGAGAGTGCACAACTGACCTACCGCCCACTATATTTGAAGTTATTTAATCATAGTTGTTTTTTGTTTTTTCTCAATTTCTTTGTTTGCTTAATTATTACTTTGTGATTAATTTCGTTTTGCCCAATACATAGTTTACACAGCTCTATTTGTTTTATTTCCTGTTTTGCTTATCGAGTTACTTTAACTGTGCTTAATTATCAAACAACAAGAAATGCTATAAAAGTTAAATGCAGCGTATGTAACAATGTATTGGCTGTCAAAGAGCATATTGTAAAAAAAATTCGAACATAAAACGTTCGTTTTTGTAATTTTTTTGCAATAGATATCGTGTAGTCCACGTATATTATAGCTTTTAAATCTGAAAAGTAACTTTAAGCAATAATATTTTATTAACTTTAACTTTTATATAAAATTATAATCCTTTAAAATTACATAAAATTTTATGTATTGTGATATTATAAACTTAAAAACTGAAAAAGGTGTATTAACTAGATGTTGGTTCATTAAACATTCTGTTAAACCATTTATAGAGTGAATGCTTTCCTGCAGTCGCGGAAGAAGTGAAACCTCAAAATAAAGAAATACTGACATCGAGGCGACAGATGAAAGTAGCAGCCCACAGTTTTCTTAGAATTACCGCTTCTTCTTGGGTTATATCACCATACTAGATCATTATTTTTATAACTCGACCTCAATTATTTGATGATATATCGCATTTTATCGTAGACCTCTATCGTTCTTCTTTTCAAATCACTGACGTGGTCTTTCCCAGCTGTTTTCTTCAGGTTTATTTTCGAAAAGTATGTCACGTGGTTGCTTCAATTCACAAACAAAGAGAACATTGGTCGGTGTTTAATCAGCACACTCATAGATGCAAACAAAAACAAATGGAGATATTGGTCTCCGTTTCGTTGATCGCGAAAAACGACCTTTGATAGATACTTCCCCATTGTCCTATTTACGAGCTCGACTATTCCATCTGACTGGGGGTGTAACGGAGTTGTTTTTGTCTCCTTAACGCTCAGTATTTTGTATAGTTTTGTAAACACCGCCAATTTGAAATTTTGACTTTGGTCGGAGCGTAGATCTATTGGTATTTTATATCTGCCAATTAGTTATTTTACCAACACCTCAGCGATTATTACACTTCCTTAATTTGATATACCATAAACTTCAACCCATTTTTTAAAGTAATCCATCGCCTAGAATAAATTTATTTCTGCTGTCACTTGTAAGGGTCGCATCAGGTCTATCAATAGCAGTTTTCTCAAAAGGACTCCTAGGGTCCACATATTTTCAGTAGCAATCTTTAATAGCTTCCTTGTAGTTTACCCAATAATGTCTCTCGCGACCCTTCCAAAGTCTTTACAATTTCCATATGGCCACCAGACACGCAACACTTCTGGGACTTTCTTCTTTGGAATAAATAACTAAAAGTTTCTTTGAGATTTATCATTGCTCTTAAACACCCGCTGTAAAACGTTATATGCTACTGCGATGAAATTCTATTGCGCCCAAAATAATTTTACTGCTGGGGGTGGAGTCACTTTTAACCAGTTAGGTTTTCTTCTAGATTTCTTTTATTAGAAAACATATTTTAAAGTTGAATCTCCTATCTGGTCAGGTTTTAACTCGCTAGATTGCTACAAGTTACTATTCGTAGTTGTTTACAGCGTAGGGTCCATTTTCTTTTTGATAGACTACAGCGATTCCAGTTTCCTGAATAGGGTCTCGTTGACAAGGCATAGGAGTTACGATCGCTGCCCCCAGCTCTATATTTCCTCTCAGATTCATACTTCCATGCCTTTTAAATGCCTAGATGCAGTTAAAAGGAATTATTTGCTTTCTTGAATGTTAATCTACTATTTTAATTTTATTTTTATTTAAAAAGTTAATTATAATAAATAAATGAATGATAAATCTAAATAATAAATCGTAATTAGATTTTTATCCTGTAAAAAAGAATAAATTTTATTTGGCGGCAACTAATACCTTTGAATCAATTTATTATTAGTTTTCATTTTTAATCTATTTTATGATAAAACTGCTTTTGATCTGATCCTTAAATATAATAATTTTTGTATTAAAAACAGTACTGGTAAAAAGCTTAATTACATGTACCGCATTTTTATAAAAATAGTTTCTTACTAGATCCATGGAGGATATTGGATATATAATAGTCGCATTTTATAATTGAAGTTTGAGATCGGTTTTCACACCTTAAATAAGCGAATTGGTACAACACAGAGCAGAGCACTTATATTTTCTAAGAATGAGACGCTTAAGCAAAAAGTACTAATAAAAGGTTCTAAATTTACATACAATAAATTAAGAGAAAATAAAGTAGAATTTATATCACAGACAAACGGAGGAAACACGTTTAATAAAATATAAATAAAAAATGAGTAATAGAACTCAAAAAGATAAATAATTACCTAAACATTGTTCAAATTGTGATAAAAATACGAAAATCCGGAAATAATTTGAATAATAGCCTTCTTCATCTTCTGTCGTCAAGGCTTAGGCCATTCTGCCTGTTCCGAACTTCATTTGATTAGGACCATCTTTTCTTCGGTCTTCCTACATCTCTGCGTTCTCTTGGGTGGTAGTTTAGGATTTGTTTCGGTATTCTTTCTTCTGTCATCCTATTAACGTGTTGTCTCCAATTGTTTCTGTATTCTTCTATTTTGTCGTTATCGTTGAAAATTTCTAGTTCTTCCCTTATTTCTTCATTTCTTATCCTATCATTCCTTGTGCAACCTTTAACATTTCTGAGAAACCTCATTTCCGCTGCTTGTATGCTAGATTTGTTTTTTGTGTTTGTTATTCACGATTCGCTTCCATAAGTGAGTACAGGGATGGCCATGGCCTTGTAAAATTTCATTCTTGTTTCTTTTCTTGTTTTGTGTTTTAGCGTTCTATTTATTGTCCCGCAAATTGCTTGGAATTTATGAATCTTGTTTTCTACATCTTTATCATTTTCGTATGTGGTGTCGCAGCCTAAGTAGTTGAAATGAGATATCTGTTCTAAAGTCTTTCCATCTATTATTATTTTCGATCGCACTGGTTGTTTTCCTTGGAAGGCCATTATCTTTGTTTTGTCTTTAGATATTTTAAAATTGTAGTTTTCGCAGAGTAATTTGAGACGGTAAATTGATCTTTGCAGATCGTCTTCGTTCTTTTGAATTATTGTTAAATCATCGGCATATAGCAGTAAGTTTATGTTTTTGTCGTCTCGTAGTTTTATCCCTGGGTTTACTTGTGGTTTCCAAAGTTTAACCACGTCGTCGATATAAATATTAAATAAAGTGGGTGATAGCCCACACCCTTGTCTTAGTCCTTGATTTGTTTGAATTTTATCAGACTTACTGCCGTTGTTGTTTATTACTATATTTGTGCTAATATATAATGATCTTATGATTTCTATAAGGTGGTTAGGGAATCCCTTTTCTTTCATTATTTCAAGGAGTTTATGTCTGTCTACGCAGTCAAAAGCTTTTTCGAAATCTATAAATGCAAGGTGGGTTTCCAAGTTGAATTCTCTTCTTTTTTCAATTAATCTCTTTAAAACGAATATGTTGTCACTACATGAGCAGCCTTTGCGAAATCCAGATTGCCCTTCGTCTAGTAATACCTTAGCTATGGGTTTTGTTCTTTCATTAATTATTTTGGAGTATAATTTATAGGTGGTGTTTAGGAGGCTGATTCCTCGATAATTTGAGCATTTTGAGCGGTCTCCCTTTTTAAATATTGATATGACTTCTGCTGTCTGCCATTCTGTTGGGATCTTCTTCTTTCGCCAACATTCATTTAAAAGATGTAGTATTCTGAATTCTAGAAGTGGTCCTCCATATTTCAATAATTCTATACTAATTCCATCTGGCCCTGCAGCCTTCCGGTTTTTCATTCTCTTTAGGCATTTTCTTAGTTCTTCTATGGTAATCATGTCAATTGTAAAATCAGTTTCATCAATATCTTCCTGTATTAAAATGTCCTCTTCGTTGATTTCTCGATTATTCCATAGGTTTGTGCAGTGTTCCTTCCACTCTTTGTCGTTAATCGTTTTTAATTTTGCTACGTCCTTTACTATGCTGTTCAAATGTTTTATCATTTTATAAGCGAATTCCTGTCTTCCATATACGTCGTGTTCTATGTTGCTTATCAGTTTTTCCCAAGATTCTTCGTGGGCTTGTCTTACGATCTGTTTTACTAAGTTTCGTTTTTCATTGTAGCGTTGTTTATTTTCGGGGGTTCTTCTTTGTAGATATATTAGATATGCTTCTTTTTTCTCTTTTATTGCGTTCTCTACTTATTCATTCCATATTTTTAATCCTCTAGTTATCTTTCTTTTCTTTTTCTTCCCTACTGCTTCATTCGCTGCTTTAATGATGCCGATCTTTATATTATCCCATTCTTCATTGATTTCATTACTAGTGGGTGTACGTAGTAAGTGCTCTTGTAGTCTGTTTTGATATAAATATCGGGTACTTTCCTCTCTAAGGAGATGTATTTTGAAAAATTCTTCTGGGTTTTTTGTGTTTGTGGTTTTTCGTTTCTTCCATTTTGTCAATAGGGTTATAGTGGCTACTAGAAGATAGTGATCTGAATTTATATCACTTCCCCTGTAAACTCTTGCGTCTTGCACGAGGTTTGTCATCTTGTTATTGACTATTACATAGTCTATGATTGATCTTAATCCTCTTGCTGACCAGGTGTATTTGTGTATATCTTTTTTCTTGAAAAACGTGTTTGTTAGTTTTAGTTCGTTGAAAGTAGCGAAATGTAGTAGTTCTTGTTCATTATTGTTGATTACGTTTTCGCCGCATGTGCCTACAGTTCCTGGGATGGGGTCTTTTCCCACTCTTGCATTTAGGTCTCCACTTATTATGAGGTGGTCTGTCTTTGTATACTTGTTTACTACTTTCTGTAGTTGTTTGTAGAACTGCTCTGTTTCCTATTTCTTTCCCTCTTCAGGGGCGTATACTCCTATAACCATCATGTGTCCTCTATCTATTTTCATTCTGGTAGTTACTATACTTTCATTGATATATTCGTAGCTTACTATTTTGTTTCTCCACTTTTTATTGACCATGATTGCGATTCCACTACTTGCCCGTCTGTTTTGGGGTATTTCGCTGTAGATCATTATATAATTATTAGTTTCTTTAGTGCCTTTTAGTTTCTTTTTTGTTTCACTTATAACTGCTATGTCTACTTTTCTTTGCATAAGTTCTTTGTCTAATTCAGTTTCTTCTATTCCTAGCCCTCTAATATTCCACGTGGCTATCTGTATTCTCTCCTTAATTCCAGCTCGTTTGTCCTTTTCACGCCTTTTACGTCTGCTTGGTGATCCGTCCGGTTGATTCTCATGAATTTTGCCAGTAATTTAAAATCCCCTGGCAGCGTTACGAGCGCTGTGCAGGTTAAGCCGGTAGTGGGGCTGCCACTTTTCTGCCTCCGGCAGGCAGAGCAATTTCTCAGGTTACTATCCCTTAGACACGTTGCCTTCTCTACGGCTGTTGAGCCGTGTCTGCTCATTGCAACCGCCCATTCTGGGTCAGACGTTGCAGACTCTTTACCACATCTGGTTACCCTCACTTATTTAGCCTGCGGGTCAACGCAGTTTCCAGGGTGTGGCACGTGGAGCTATAAGTGAGGGTTGGGCACCCTGCGGGGACCAGTTACCGGGAACCATCTCCCATTTATAATGCTCGATGTGACCGTCCCGGCAAAAGGTACTACCCCTTCAGCGTGAACCCCAATACTCCTGAATTATAGCATTGCTTTCATTATTTAAATTTTTGTCAAACATTTTTAAAAACAAACTTAATTTTTAAATAGCTTCAACATTAGAAAATAGCACTAGCATGAAGTTATAATTTGTGCCTTGAAAATAGGCAACCATAATCATTGTTTACAAATTCAATATTTAATAATATGATAGCTAGTATAGTCTATATAAAATATCTTTAGAAGACATTTGTTCAAAAAAAAAAACGATTTTGATTTAGATATCAACACAAGATAAAATTATTAATGTTCCTAAGTATTTTATTATGGTTTTACAATGTGTGAATTTTTCTTAGCATTTAAAATTCAAAATAGTTTTATACTTAATGAGAGTGATAAGTGAAAGAGAATCTACAAGCATAAATTATATAATGCAAAAATCTTGTGGTTAGTTAATAGAAAGTGTGATAAACACATTTTAAAACACTATCTTTAGAAAGACAACGTAGCATTTTATTTTGTGGGTAGAAAATATTTTATTATCAACTGCAGCAAATAAGAAATCAAATTTTAGTAAATGTGCTATTACTAGTTTGTAAATGTTAATGGCCATACAATAAAATAAATAATTTATAAATGTCTTTAACAAAATTAGCTCATTACAATTAAAATTAGAGCTAACTTGCATTTCCATGGTACTATATTATAAATCACTAGTGAACTAAATCAAAATGAAAGAACTTGCAGGATTCTTTCCCTTAACAAAAAGTCACCGACAACCTTTAAACCTAAAGCTGCAACTGCAAACATCGAAGCGCAGCGTTTGAACCGGGCAATTACACTTGTTTTGTATTTGTGCAGAAAACCGGGAATGGAGCTAATTAAAAAGTTTTATCAGATTTGTTTACTAACACTAAGAGTAAATTGGGGATTCACGCAGCGCATAGAAACGTGTACACGTGTACTCTGTGGTCTTTATGTTTTTAAATGCCGCAATTGAAAATTTTAAACTAATTTATAAACGCAAAATATTCACAAAATAATTTATAAATGGATATTCATTAACAGGAATCTTTAATAGAATAAAGTATATTTTGGCTGAATCCGACAATCAATAGCTTAATACCCAATAAAAGCCGAAGCGTCAATTAGGAGCGCAATAACCGCTCACGTTGAAGTGACACAAAGGTGTCACGTAGACATACAAATCCTGCAGTCTAATTTAATTTCCAATGAATAAATAAAATGCGAAGCACTTTAATCCCTCCAGTATTTGATCCACTCAAATCAACGCTGCGCGACCAGCTGCCTCTAATTCGGGCGGACTTGTCTTTTTATCGTTCAGTATTTTTACTGTTATCACAAGCGACCACAATGGAAGTTAAATACCGATATTGGTATTCCACTACATGCCGTTCAGTTAATTGAAAATGCAAAGAATTAAAGGAATTGTATTTTACGTGGCCTGTTGCATTCAAATCAGCTACCGTTTCAGCGTGCTCGTCGCCGAATAAATAGCAAGAGCTGCGCTCCACAAAACAACGATCAAAGTAAGGAAGCTTAATATTATTTATGATTTTAAAAGGTCTTGAACGTATATATTCCGACATTTTCACTTCAAATATAATAAGAGAGCACTATTTCTTAAATTAAAATAGAACAAAATTAAAACTTTTTTATCACAAACATGATATAACAAACTTGGTTTTGGGATTTGCTAACTTATTTTAAAAACTAACTAACTAACGTACTGATACCATTATTAGGTATTTATTGGCCCTACATAATTGCTCCAAACATTCAAAAGGTATACTTTCACACAGCGTGCGCCACACCTGGCTCTCAAACCTTCTGCTGAGATCTAACTTTTTAAAGGAGCCTGTGGTGGCCTATGACATCTGTAAAATGTTGTAAAGGAAGCAAGATACTTTCTCTGAATTACATATGATCTGATCTACACAATTGATGTGCATTTCTTTAGGCTACTCTTGAAAAATTTTCGAATATATTATGTGGTGCTCTTAATCCCTTTGATAATTTCCTGGAGTTTAATTAAAAGGCCACTTTAAATTTAGCTGCCGAATTTGAAACTTTTCTCTTGGGCCTTAATATTATGTGATCTTCATGTCGGTAACTTACAACCTAGATATATGCATTTACAAAACCTTATTCAGCTCTAAGCTTTTTTTCTTAGTTGACTCACATATTTTATTTACTACTTCGGGAATATGCTGTTTAGATGTCCTGGTTCTGAATTGAAGTTCACACGGTGTAATGAAAAGTAAGATTTTATCTAGTGATGTAATAGGCAACAAATTGGTAAGTAATTAAGGCTAAGTGAAAATATTGGTATTAATGTTTTAGTTATTTTTCGTATAAGAGAATATGTAATTATGTTATGTATTACAATTAACAATTTTTGTTTTTCTTGAAATATCTTACCGCATGGAAAACCTAAATTGTTCTATCATAGGGTAATAGTACTTTAGATAGCTTCATTAAAATAACTAATAAAATGTAAAACAGACTCTAGTTATCCTTTGTTGGATGACCTAGCTGCATTACTTTCTGCTTCAAATCTAATCTAATTTCCGACTACATTTAACTTCTAAATGCTGAGTTCACGGCCATTGACGCCTATCAGTTGCAAGTTCAGAGTTAAACTTAAAATGACTATTACAAAGTTCTAATTGGCCATGGAGCCTTATAATACAAATTGCCTAATCTGAATATCATAAAGAAAGAACTAACAAATATTTACATATTATTTTAGCAACAACGTAATTTTTGTTCTTTTCATGAAAGAAATATTGCTCAATAATGCAAATAATCTCATGCTGTTACGGAAGGCCACAAGAATAATGTAGAGGTTTAACCTGAGAAGTTATTCTTGTCACGAACAAGGATTAATTTTTCAAATGCCTGGAATAAAATTTATATTAAAAAGCTTTTCCACCATAATCTGCAGTTACAACAGAAAATCAATATTATTCCAGCAAAGGAGTTAGCAATTGTCAAACAAAATATCGTTTATTATATATTTTTATAAAATTTATACTTGTATAAAAAATATTTATTGATTTTTATTTCCAAATCAATAAACTACTGCAACAAAAAATTACAAATTAAATTTACACAAAAAATATTTAAATAAATAACCATTAAAAAATAATTTTATTAGTAAACAAGTGTTCGACATTTGCAACCTACACTTAATTAAAAATAATTTTTGTAATACCAATTCTAATCAGTTTATTTAACAAAATTGAACAACTCGTTAGTCTTATAACTGCTGAACAATGTAGCACTTTGATATTTTAGGATTTCAGTTTATATACAACTTATCTAAATTTAAAATTATATTTGTTCTTTGTTATATAAACTATTTGATGGTTAGATTGCTTACGATTGTAGTTATAATTATTTATGGTAAGTAAAGCTATTTGGGCAATTCATGCTAAGGCTATAAAATGTACTTTAATTAACTACATAATTATCAGAGGCAAATTTAATTTAAATACTTTTATATTACTTTTGCAATACTTGTTCGGTTGCTTCTTACATGAAGAGTTGTTTGTTCTATTCAATTTCGTGGCGTTTTATATTAAATCTATTTGGATCTACAAGCAGAGTATATTTAATCTTATAAACAATTTCTCTAATGGTTTATTTACAAACAGGTCATTTTTCTTATTATTTTATTTATTTGGATCTTATCTACTAATTTTAAATATTTTCCTATGTCGTAGATACATGATTTACAAGATATACATTAACCTAAGCCAGCATAAATGTTATGTTAACCTAAAACGTCAATTCAATTCTTATATGCATAGCTCTATTATTAAAGTTCTAGTTAATATTAAAAAAATTAAATTACTTACAATAGTTTGATTAAAAATTTATTAACTGATGATATTTAAACACATTAAATTTAAGTATATTTTGAAACAAAAACTAGCAAACATAACATAATTATTAAATAACATTAAGATTCGATTTTTATATTGCTTGTGTAATTTTTGATGTGAATTCACAACTGGACATAATTTATTTTACCTTTTTGGTTTTACTGCCAAATATAAAATTGTATCGTTAAAAATAATTACCTTTAGTAGTAACTATTTCATTGTTATTAAATGTACTATTTATTTTTGGTTTAATTCTTAAGATTATTATTATTTATTTACTGTATAGGCCTTGTACGCCTAGGGCGACCATTGTTATATGTATATTATTCTCTTACTCTCTACTTTCTACCTTTACATTTTCCATTTCCTTCAACTAAATATTATAACTTACAATCTAATTAAAAAATAACTTTAAAATTAATTTTCACCACCTATTTTTTGAACATTCTGTATCCTTTTTTCCCATTCGTTTCTATTTTCTGCTATTTCCTTCTAGTTCCTAACCCTCATTGTTTTCAGTTTTGCCTCCATATTATTATTTTATCTTTTTTCGGCCTACTTTCTCTTCTTTCTAGTTATTTTTCTAATTTGTTCTCAAAACTTCCCTTTTCTGATGATTTCTCGTTTACAGTGTTTTTTTCGGCTGATACCCCCTCCTTCTCTTGTCTTTTCTAGTTCACTCTCTTGTTTTCGCTTGTTTACTTTGTATATTTCATTATTTATTACTAATTATTGTATCTTACGTGTTCCTTGTGTCCTTACTCTCTGGCCTCTTTCATGAGTAGTATCAATTTCCTCCTTTCAGCTTGTACCTTTTTGGGATAATCCTCATCATTCCATACATACGTCTTTTTTAATTTTTTTTGCTTTTTAAAAATCATAGTTTTTGTGGATTCTTTAATTAATTTGACTAGTATTGGTCTTTCCTTTTCTCCACTGTATTTTCTGATTTTTCTTACTTGGCCTAGTTCCTCATTTAAATTAATATTACCTCCTATTTTTTGTACGATTGTTTCGGCTTCCTCTTTTGTTCCACTCTAATTTTTATTTTCTTCTCCTACTACTCCCTTTACTATTATATATTTTTCTTATCTCCATATTTAAGTAATTTATTCTCTTCTCCTGCCTTTTTGTTTTTTCTTTATATTTTATTTTTTGTTTTCTTTTTTATCTGCTTTATTTCCAGTCTAAGTGAGTCTAATTTTGTATCTATTTGAGTTATACTACCCTTTAGATCTCTGAACTTACTTTCTACTCTTTCCATTCCAGCCATTTTATTTTATTTGCTCAACTGTTAATCGCGCAAAAAGACAGGCCCCCAGTCGTCCCGTCGTAAGCCTGGCTTTTGTTGATCGACAGTTTATTGTTTATTTATATTTTTGTGTTATCTATAAGCCTGTCATTTTCTTCCTTACTTTGGTACCGATTTTGTTGGTTATCTTCCTATCTTCAAAGAGATCCGGCACTTGCAACTAGGCTTTATTTCCACTTTTTTTATTCCTATTAACGTTATTCCTATCTTTACTTTTCGTTTATTTTTTGTCCCTAAATTTATTACGATAGCCTCCAAATTATCAAATAGTTTATGCTAACCGCAATATTTAATAGTTTTGTAGTGAATGTGTGTGCCTATCTTCTAGACTTCAGAATGGGCCTTGGATCCGGTGTTTGGTTTTATTATCACTTATCGTTATCACTACTAAACGCACTTTATGCAAATTTTATCCTTGACCCCCAAAATTTTATTCAAAGGTTGTTTGCTACTACTTGTTGTTTTTTCTTTTCGATTCCGTTTCCATTCGCTTCCTGCTGGAATACCCCTGCTTCTTGCGTATTTTCACGTACTTATGTCACTCGTTACGGTCTAATGTAGACGTTAATATTGAAGTAATGAAACACGTATGTCACGGCGAAAATTTATATACCAAATATTTTCTTTAATCAAGAAATTTATATTATAAAAATATTTAAATTTATTCCAAATTTATCATTACTAGATGATTTATCACAAAAAATATATTTTGTCTTTGGCATTACATTGAATGGACGTATCAAGTAAAAATCCACACAATTTATTTATAACAATCAATGAAAATTTATATGCCAGGATTGGACTTTTATTAAATATTACTAACTCTCAACTACTATTTCAAAGATGATTATTTAAGTATGTTTTCGGACATTTTTTTTGTTTCAGTCATAATATTGCCCTCGATCAACGCTGAATACTAATAGCTCTTGTCCCCAAACATGTTTACGACCGATTTAAGAATTTGCAATTAACAGATCAACATTCAAGCATCGTCAACAGTCGATCTTTTAACTTACACCGCCAAAATATTTTAAATTTTAAATAAATCATTGAGAAACATTTCAAAAAAGATACCTCAAATTTTTCAGCGCATTCCGAGTTTAGGCGTGAGTATGAAAACCTGGGTCATGTGATAATCATCCCAACTTTTTTGTTATATATAATTCCACATCATCGCGTCACGGAAGCTACCAGCTCTACTACCAAATACATGTAGTTTTCAACGGACAGTTGAGATATTTTCTTAAATTTGCGTCTCCTTCTTAGCCAAAACTGCAATGTAATATAACCGACATTTTGCGATTCAACCTTGGCTAAAAGTATTAGCCACCTTATAATTTATTGCGTGTTTCGCTTTTAATAAAAAATAAAAAAAAAATTAACTAAATTGGTTTATTTGTGTAAAATAATATAAATTCTCAACATTTTGTCGGTCCACCACCTTTCATTTATGGCAGCGGCGATTCTTTGGGTCAGGCTGCGCACAAGCTTTTTATATTTAGTTACACTAATTTCGTTCTATTCTTTGAGCAACGCATTTTTAAAGATGTTTTAGAAGTTATGCTGTGCTCCCCGATTTTAAACTTTAGAATGACTCAAATATGCTCGATTGAGACAATACTGTTGCCTTTAAACCAGGGCATCGTAATCGCTGACGTATGACAAAAAGCATTGTCTTGCTGGTAAGGCACCATCTAAGTTAGTGTCGCCGAAAACATGCGTTAATGAAGGCAGTAGAGCAGTTTGCAGTACATTAACTTACTTTTCACTGTTCATACGGCCTTTACAAAAGAACATTTTGCCGACACCATCGGCAGCTATGCTGCCTTCCCGTGCTTAATAGTCGACACCATACAATCTGGATGATATTCGGATATCTTTAAAAATGGAAGAAAGAGACACATAAAAAACTGTTATTTTAAAGGTAGGGAAGTAAAATAAAAGTAACCATTGTTCTTGTTTTTAATTGAAATGGTATAAAATCTTGCCCCAAAATTGGATTCATCCGACCAGACGACATTCGACCAATCATTCTCCGTAAAATGTTGGTGTCATAGAGCCCATTGTAAGTGTTCTTTTTTTATTGTGTCCTGAAAGCTAAGGCTTTTTTTTTGGCTTTGCATCCTTTTAAACCTGCTTTTATCAGTCTTCTATCTGTCATTCGAGTACTTATTGGTTTTTTAATTTCTTCCGAGAAGGCCACAGCGAGCCCAGAAGAAGTTTTTTTCGGCCTTTCACACACTCTCGTACAAGTTTTCTGCCCTGGTGCTTGGTATTCATGCGTTTTCGGTCCGTTCGTGGTTTGTTTGCGTGGGAGCCAATCTCTACAAACCGTTCAATAGCAAATTGGCAATATCGACTTAGAACTTGCCTTATTCGTATGATAATTATATTTTTATACGTTTTCTCACACTAACTTTACTACTTTTTGCATTTTAAGAAAAAGAGACGATCAAATTTATTAATCAATTACCTACAAAGCCAAAAACTATGAACTGCAAATGGAGACTTCTTAAATGGGTGGACGGTCGCCTCGCTCATTCGTGCCTCCCATTCGAAGCGAAACATTCTCTTGTGTTGCCCAATTACGCCCATTTTTCCACGTTTCTATGTCATCATTTCCATTTGGTGTCTTTACACTCAAAACCTAGCACTGTAAAACCTTTAACTAATAGCCAATAAATATTGAATTATTTTTTTTTGAAATTTATTCGTAAAGTCATTCATGGGTGTCTTAATTATCACAGATTTGAAACCAAAATCATTCAGCCAAAAATTCCCTACTTGCTATCTGCCTGTGTCGAAGTTTTCCGATCCTTTGCTTTTGTCGGGGCAGATTTTGCAGGTCGCTTTGAGATGCGACCCAAAAATTCTCGTAAACCATATATTACTAAGAGGTATTATGCATATTTATTTGTCTAGCTACTAAATTTGTACATTTGGAGAGTGTTACGGAGCTTTTATCTTATGCCTTTCTTGTTTTTTGGGTCGTTTGGTGGCTCGTAGAGGGTTCCCCACTGCAATATATTTTATTAGGGTCGTAACTTTTGTAGAGTCAATCGCAATCTCAAGGAAGCTTTTAAGTTTTTGAAGTTCATTAAAAACTCTATTTTTACTATGTTTATTTTATGCCGCAAATTTTGATAGTTTGTGAGAAGCAGGAATAAAATCGGTTAAGAACCTTATGGTCCGTCTTATTGGACAATCTGCACTGACTTGTAAAGAGTACTTTACGTTGTTCGTTCGAATAGAAGCGGTCTTAAATAATCGCCCGATTTGCCCCGTTTCTCCCGATCCTACGGAAGCAGCCAGTTACCTGTGTCCCGGACGTTTTCTGATTGGCGCCTCGTTGTTGACGCCTTTTGAGGTTCTTACATCGACCAAAAAGACTTTAAAAAATCGTTGGATTAAATTGCGTTAGCTTCTCTAAAACAAAGAAAGGTAAAACAACATAGCGGAAAATTGGAAATAGTTTCAACAGAGAAGCCAGACTAGCTAAAAAACAATATTATTAGCTGAAAACAAAGAGGAACTTAAACTGTAGCTTAAACAACTGGAACTTATACTAAATACAAATTACAAGGTAAAACTAAAAGAAACAGAAAGAAAACTAAATTAACGGTATGTGGTAAACACGATATAGGGATTAGAAACATTGACCTAAATGGGACACGACTACAACAAGTTAATAAATTTCTCTACCTAGGCAGCACAGTAACAAGAAATAGAAGATGCGAAAGAGAAATTACAACTAGAATTGCACTAGCGAAAAGAACTTTTTATCAAAAGAAGAGCTTACTAATAACAAGCGCATTACCCATTTCTAGTAGAATAAATTTCATAAAAACATATGTTTGGAGCGTACTATTATATGGGGCAGAAACGTGAACTATCGGATTGTCATGCAAAAAGAGACTAAAAGCATGCGAACAGTAGTGTTGTAAAAGAGCTTTAAAGATCAGCTATCTCAAGAGAATAACAAACGAGAAAGTACTGAGAAGGATTGGACAAGAGATGTGTTTGTGGAAGAACACACAAGAACAAAGGAGCACACTAATGGAACACACAATAAGGAAGGGAGAACTATTAATCATAATTATTAAAGAGTGTATAGAAAAAAGGAATGGTCGTGGTAGACTACGGATGGAATATACTAAGCAGATAATGAAAGACACAGGATATAAATCTATAAAAAATGAATGTATTAATAGGAAGGAATGGAGAGCTGCGACAAACTAGTTGAAAACACAGGAAGAGATGTATAATGCCTAGGATATCTGTGAACATTCTTTTATGTCTCCACCTTGTTTAGTATTATTTCTCTCTCGCTATGTCATAATATAATCGCTCAACTTCATCATAATTTAATGCACTGTGTAGTAATCTAGGTTATATAACACTTTGTCAATTGTATTAGCTGTGTATATGACTTTTAAAAAATAGCATAGTTCTTTATTACTTAAACTTTTGCTTTTTTATTAATTATAATTATTAATTTCTGGTGTTTGTGTCTGAATGTCTTTGATAAAGTACGTGTCCGAATTTTAAAATTGTGGTTTTTTCTTTATCTAATCCAGATTTACATATGACCTTAACATGCCATTTAGGGCCAGTTGCATAAAGGTAACCTGTGGTTCCGCTAAATCTGGTTCAATTCTTAACATGAAGTTAACTACTGTTCAGGGCAATATGCGTAGCATAAAGCAAGGTCAGAATATGGCCAATTAAACTATAATTGGTATCGCAAATAAGATTGCTCTTTGACAAGAAATAAAATCATGTACTAAATTAGTGATTTGTAATTGAACAAAAAATTACTTATTTTAAGGAATATTATTGTGATTTGTTTAAATTAAATTTAAAAATTTCCTAAAAATATTATTTGTTACATAATTAACAAAAAAATTATTTGACGTAAAAATATCTAAAACAAAAATTTTTTAAAAAAATATTGAGTTTAACATTTTTAATTTGGTTCGGCGTATTGCGTACGTGTGCAACGCGCAACTACTACTTTTTTTATTATTAATTGCAGTTTACAATCTACTTTACAGTAAATATATGGATATAAACATATATACAGAGTAATAAGTAAAATTTTTGAACGCTGCTGGACATGAGGTGGGTCCATTCCATTGATAGTTCTCCAAGTTTTCCTAGTTAATGAGGCCTTCTGGCAATTTTATCTTAAGTCTTCTTCTGGGTGTTTTTGCTAGAGTACTTTTATGAGCTGATATATGTGACCGGTACTGAAAAGTTTATATTTGTGGGTGCTGATTGACATTATTGACGAATGGTATGCTGAAATCCTCATGGAGAGTTTAGTTGGACACATACCAGGGAGTATATGTTATCATGCGGAATATCTTCCACTGAAATATTGCTAGGATTTTAGTATTGAATAGTTTACTAAATCTCCAGAGCTCAATATCGTACGTCCAAATAGGTTTTATAATGGTTTTGCGTATGGTTAGTTTATTTGGAAGAAGTAATTGAGATTTTGTACCGAGTAACCAGTGAATTTGTTTTACTTTAAGGTATAACTGGGTTTTTTGGCATTTATGTGTTCTCTCCAAGTGAATTTCTGATCTAAATGAAGTACCAAGTATTTAACGACCGGTTTTTCACGAATATGAGTGCCATTGAGGTAGACCTAGGGGTATGTATTTTACCTCAAGGTGAAGGTGATCTGTGTCGATTTCTCGGTGTTAACTGTCATTTTCCAATGTCGTAGCCAATTGTCTAAATAGTTCAGGAGGTTTTGGAGCTTATCAAAAGCTGTGGCAGGATTTTTGACAGTTGTCATAATTTTTGTAGCATCAGCAAATGTGGACAGTATGATATCGTCAGTCGTAGGTATATCCGTAGTAAAGATTAAGTGCAGGAGCGCTACCCCTACCTTAGGGCACATCTAATTTTATGGGATGGTAGCTGGATAATACATTATTAGCCTTTACTTGGTAGAATCGCTCGCTAAGATAGGACTTTAGAATAAGATATATTTGACTGAACATGTGTTTCTTTATATTAAATAATAATCCTTCGTACCACATCTTGTCGAATGCCTGCTGTATGTCCAAGAACATTGCGGCGCATATTTTCTTTTCTTCTAGGCGCTTTTTGATTTAGTTTACTATTCGGTAGCACTGCTGGGTTGTTGAATGTTTCTGTCGAAAGCCAAATTTGTGTTCAAACATTAACCCGTTTGTATTGATTCTAGACAGGAAAAGCCTTTCAAATATTTTGGACATTAAGAGCAACGGGACGATAAGAAGTGGGTTGCGTGGTACATTTACCAGGTTTAGCAATTATCATAATTTGGTCATATATCTGTTGTATTGGATAGTGACACAATCGTTAGCATGCTATTAAAAGTTGTGGTTAGAAGAACGATTGCTTATCTTGGTAGATATTTTAATATTTTTCCGACCACCAAATCATATCCATGCGCTTTAAACGACTTTGTCGTCTTAATTATTCGACGGACTTTACGCGCTGAAAATGGATTTCTACGTAGGCATAGAGCGTTAAGGACGTTTTATATTTTTTTGTGTTTAATGTTGTTATTAGGAAGTGAATTGAACACATTTGTTAGGTGTTCAGCAAAGATATTCACTTTTTCTTCATCTGATTGTGCCCAGTTTCCATTTGGTTTCCGTATTGGCGATACAGCTACTACGGGTTTTTTAAATTCTATAATAAATGATCTTGTGATGCTAGTTTGATGATGTAGTATTTGAATGTGTCGTTTCTAGCCTGTTAGAGGGCTGAATAAAGTTGGTGGGTTAATCTATTGGGTTACGTTTTGTCATAGAGATTTCTTGTTCTATGCCATTTACCACACACTCTTCTTTTTTCGATCACAAGTTTTTTTTATATGTAACGGTATGTTATAGTTGTGCGGTTAAATTTTCTTTTTTAAAGGTGTGGCTTCCCGTGCTGCGTGCTGTATTGCGTCTGTTAGATGGTTAACAACTTCTTTGATATTGGATGGTTCTTTTATTCTAAACCTTGAGTTAATGTTTTTATTAATTGATTCTTGGAACAGGTCCCAGTTAGTTTCCTTCGAACATAATTTTGGTATTGGTTTATTATATATTATATTCATATTTAGTGTTATTATTATGTTCACCGCTTAAGTCAAGGTTGCACTATTGTGGAGTATATGTCAGATACGTTTTTAATTATGGCAAAATCAAGTAAATCCGGTAATTTATTTTTGTCTGTAGGCCAATTTGTTGGTTTCCGTGTAGATAAGAAGGTTAAGTTGTTTTGATGTGCTGAATAGAGTAAGTTGCGTCCTTTTTGTGTGATTAGTCTGGATCCCCGTACTGTGTATTTGGTATACAAATTTCCATCTACTAGAAAGTGGGATCCCAAAGTGAGGAAAAATATGTTTTTGAGTGTCCGTACTCCTGGCAAATTGTGCATTGTATTATAATGTTCTTTGGTCTAGGTGGTTCAACTTGGATTTTAGTATGTAGCAAGAACTGTGCGTTGTATAACTCTTTGTTGTTATCTTGTGGTTCTAAGTCTACAAAGAATAAGGAAAGTATATTTATAATATATCTTACCTTATGCCTCATTTTCTTTAACTCTTATATTATTTCATCTGTTGTTATGGACTGATGGAGGTTGCGTATGACCACTTTGTATGCTCTCTCCTGCTTTATTTTATCTGTCAATTATTTGGTGTAGTACGTTTCGTGATCAGCGGCTTTAGCCAGATTTTCTGTCATTTTATTGTAATTTGTTGCCCCATAAATATAGCTAAGGGTGGTTTAGGGGCTTGTGCTTGTTGATTTGCTACTTCGTTTTTTGATTCCGTATTGGTTCCGCAGGATCTGTTAGTGAAAGCGCTTGATATATATTTGAAACGTCGGTTTGCGAGGTTTGTATTTGTGTTGAATTTGATCTCTTTTTTTTACACTTGCTATTTATGTTTTTTTTACTGCTGAGTCTATTTTAGTAGTAGTTGATTCGTCTTTACTGAGTGATGCGTAAGAATTTGTTGCCATATGTGTATTACGTTTGTTGTTGATATTTGAGTGTGAGGAAGGTTGTGGGTATATTTGGTGAGTATTTTGATAATGACTATTAAAGGTTGAAATTTGTTCCGCTTGACCCTGGTATATTTGTGGGAACTTTATGTTTAAAGCAGGATAATTTATTTGATTTAGATGCAAAGCTTGCATTATGTTTGTTGGCTACGTAGTGGTTGTTAAATTGAATTGTTGTTGTTATTTGACCTGAGCTGATTAAAGGTTGGCGGTCCCAGCCCGTGATAAGTTCCATAAGGAAACATATGTTAAATAAAGTTATTTGCATGTACAATTTTAATGAGGTAATCACAGATATTTGCAGCACTACTATGTAGTTAAAAGATTTATTTGACAAACTAAAAACTGATATTAAAAATATAGGCCTGATCTTATACAGGGGTAGATTTCTGAGCGCTTTGGGCACTTATGTATCAAACCACGGCACACGTCCGCTTGCTCCAAAACACAAGCACGGAATGTGCAACTAGTACTTAAACTCAGTTTAACTTCTTTTCCTTGATAACCAGGCTTTATGCAACTGGCTCTTAATCTGATTTAGTTCTTCTTCCAGTTCTTCTAGGTGTTCTCTTGTAATTAGTGTTTTTATTTTATATGTTAAGAGGTAAGAGAGAACCAAGATTTAGGTGGAAAGGGTTACTTCCCTAAAGTAGACATGTCCCTGCCAAGATCACAGAGTGCCTATCCGCTACCCTATTTTTCGTATAATTAGCAAAGCTTACATTAAAGTTTTCATACGTTTAATAATTGCTTCTGATCGACACACTTTTAGTTATTTTAACCATTTTATGATTACAATATTAACTCATAAATATTTTAAAAAAGCTATATTAAGGAAGGGGATGAATATAATTATAATTTAGGACAATTTGTAAAATACTGCTCATTTCAGTTATACCAATTAAACATTCATGCAACAGAAACGTATAATCTTTTATAAATAAGTTAAACTTATAATTATTTCAATTAACTTAATATTCATTAGTTTTATAAATGGTGCAAGTTCTACATCATGAATTACATCTAGGTTGGTTACAAAAACACGCATTCAAAATATTTGTATAACTCAAATGTAAATATCAAAGAAAAAAAAAGTATAAAGGAAGTAAGTAATAAAATTTTACTGCCTTCTCTAAGTTTCAAGTAACTAAACAGAAATATACCCAGAATATGAGTAGATGTAATAAAACTTGGATGAACTATAAAAAATAAAGTACTAATTTTAGTGTTTGTTTTTTTTTATTATTTGCCTATGAATTACCAGAACACAATTAAAAATCTGCAAGTTAAAATTATAAATATAAAATTTATTTGTCACTTTATTAAGCAATGGAAATTATTTTAAGTGAAAGCGAAGGCTGAATATAATTATTGTTACAGAATAACACACAAACATAAAATTTGGCTTATTTTTGTAATCTCGAAATAATTAAGGAAGTTTACTTTGATTGCTATTTATATTATTTACATGTTTGAAAATATTTAAACACTAATGTTATATTAGAGTAAAGTTACAAAAGTATGCAACGTAGCCTTATCTTAACTACTAATTTAAATTTAAATACAATAAATTCTAATCAACATTTTTTAATAAATGTAATAACAATCGAAAAGAAAATATTAAATTACTTTTTAGTAAAGAATAATACATAGTAAATTCATGTGAAATTTGGCATATGTCTATATATATATATATATATATATATATATATATATATATATATATATATATATAAACAATTAGGTTGTACGGGTTGAATCGAGTTAATTTCACGCGTTTCGGCATCCCCTTCGATGCCACTTTCAAGGAATTTAGTTCTTTATTCAGTTTCAATCTGCCTGTTCTCCAAGGAGAACTAACAGTAAAAAAAGAAGACTGGCTTTCGTATGCTCTACTTCACAATTTGTAGAAACAGAAGTGGAAGTTTGACAGGAACAGATTTTTGTCGGTGATGTAATGGGTTGGGGAAAGTTTGTGTGCTGTAATGAGTTACGTAAGTAATGCGGTGACTAACGTTTTCCAAATGGCCGGCAAGCGTTGACCATCGTTTCGAGTATTAAGGCATTGAGGATGTTTTTCAATTTCAATGGCCTCTCGAATAATTCTACTGGTAGGATGGGAAATGGGAGCGAGTATTTTGGAATTAGAAAAGTTAATTATATATCCGGCTTTATTTTGTGTTTGGCCAAAGCAGAAGAAATATCACCTGTACGTTTAGCTAAAAAATGTTTATATATATACGACTAGATATTTGTCTGTTCGTTTGGCCTATGTAGGTTTTGTCACAATTATCACAATCCCACCTTGGGATTCGTGGAGGTAATGGTTCTTACCTGATCGGATTAGCTATTTTATTGTTGGTCGTGAAGACAGTTCGTATATCTTGTTTACTCAGTATCGGCCTATTATGTCATTAATGCCTTTGATATATGGTAAAAACGTTTAGATTTGGTCAGGAAAGTTATGGGTTTTGAAAGTGATATATTTGCTAATATTGTTAATAATGTGGGTTAAAGATTTTTGAAAATATCGATGTTGTATTAAAGTACTAGTAATGGTATTGATATCAATTTGTCAGTTCTCACTGTCGGAAAGTCTGAAAGATCTGGTATTTGAAAATTTTGTGACTAAGTGAATTTGAGAAGGATGATGGTGGAATTTTGCGTTTAGATAACGATTAGTGTGGGCAAGTTTTCTGTAGACGGTATAATAAAAACTGCTGTAGGAAATATTTTTGGTTATGAGAATGTCCAAAAAAAAGAAGAAAATAGTTATCTTTAACTTTTATATTAAACTTGATATTGGTATGAAGTTTATTAAGAGGGGAAAGGAATTCGGAAAAAGTATCACATTCATGAGGCCAGATGACGAACGTATCATCAACGTATCTTATCCAACAGGCAGGTTTTAAGGAAAAAGATGCAGAGGGTTTTTATTTCGAAATCAGTTATGAAGAAGTTAGCTACGACAGGTTAAAGTGCAGAACCCTAGAGTATCGTTAGTTTGCCATTAGAATTTTTCGCATTTAATTTTTCTTATGTGGGAAATGTTCTTTATCTTCTCCGTCAAAATCTCCACGATTGCAGCATAAAAACCTTTTTTTTGTTATTTTTATGGAACTCCTTTACTATAAGTTTCTACAAACTGCAGTTTTCTTTCTATTAAAGTAATAAAGCAACGCTTCTCGCAAATTGCACTTTAGCTAAAATCACAATATTTAATATGCAGGAAAAAATTATTTACAAGCGCAATTTCAATAGTCAAAACTTTCCCTATATGCAAAGATAATATAATGGTCAGTTTTGATGTCGGCTCTTTGTTTACCAATATCCCAATCCCCACTGCACTACAGTTATTGAAATCAATCTATAATGTAAATAACAATATTCTCTCCTCAATTAATCATTGCCTATTCAACACATTTTACCTTCCAAAATTAATTTTACCGACAAACCAATAGTGCTTTAATAGGTACCCCACTTTCACCTGTCATCGCTAACCTTTTTATGACCGATTTTGAAACAAAAGCCCTTATATTCTTTCACCTTGAATCTGGCTGATGGATACGATATATCGATGACATGTTTGTTATCTGTCCTCATAGACATGTTAATGTTTTTTAATTTCTTTCCCACCTAAACCAAACTCACACCAATATCAAATTTGCCGTGCAAACCGAACATAGTATACCTTCCTAGATACTCTCACAAAACAAAACTTTTTAACGACAGCTTTCATTACATTGTCTGTAGAAAACCCACTTATACTAACCGCTACCTTAATGTCAAATCCTATCACTATCCTGTCCAAATTTATTTGGTTGCAAACCATGTATAGGATAATCCAAATTGAACTTTAGGTTGTTTTTTTTAAATAAAACAGTAAGTATTGAAACAATCCTCATTTTATGGCTATTATTGTAAACTACAGACTTAGCATTTACCTATAAATTATGATGTCGACCAAATGCCTTTATGACTCCGTTGACTTGCGGCCATATTTTAGCAATGTTTTTCATAATGCTTTCCAATAAATGTGACTCTATTTTACCAATTACGTGCGTGATTTTTTTTTGGTTTTAAAATTGTAATAGATTCGTTGACATAAACATTTTCATTCAAATAGCCGCAAGGAAAAAAGTTTAATGAAGTTAGATCGCAAGATCAACCAAGGTTATCTCTCTGCGAGATAAAGCAAAATTTTGTTTACTATTTTTTAAAGCTATTTAAAGAAAATAAATTTTATCGCTTAATAGCCAGGCTTTAGAATAAACTTAAAAGGTATTATTATTAATAGGATGATACACAGTATTCGGTAGCATTACAACTTTTCTTTGATTTAAATACCACTGTACAAATCCAAAACTTACAACCTTCATAAAACGCAATCTAAATCCTAAAGTTTAATATGGACGACACTATGAGTATATTTACAAATAATTACAATGGAATAGTTCTTTAGCTTCCCAATAAGTAAATTTAAAATTTGAAGGGGATGTGATATATCTACTGTCACAAAACAATTAAGAAGTTTTTTAATGTTTGGTTTAAATAGAAGTAAAGTGGCTGTAGAAAAAGACACAGATTTTTTGATTCTGCGCAAATATTAAAAATAATTATCTTACTAATTTCTTATGTAAGTTCGCTTAAAAGGTTAGGAAATAGGTTTGTAGCAGGTGGTGATTTCAATTCTACACACCACTTATGGGATTCCGGATTAATTAATTTAAAGAGAAGGCAACTATATAAAACCATCTTAGATAACCAACATAATGCAGTAGCCACACCTAATCTCACATATTGGCCAAGCGATCTGACGAAACTGCCGGATGCATTAGATTTCTTTATTACAAATAATCTTTCGACGAACTACATTGATGTTGCTGTTTCTACAATCTAAACTCTGATTATTCTGCTATAATATGCACATTAAGTATCCGCATAATCAACAACTCTGCAAGGCCTTGCCTACACAACAATCGTACGGATTGGAATATTTTTCGACAATATATTGACGAGCACCTATAGGTTCTGAAAATAAAATTGAAACTGCAATATACTAACACAAATTTTATAGTATGCTTCTTGGACAGCTATGCCTATAAAATTACAGCATAAATGGAACAAAAACACTAATAACTACTTCTTAGAAATTAGACAAAAGATCAGCGACAAAAGAAAAGCAAGACAAATTTTGCAACAATCAAGACTTCTAAGAGAGCAAATAAGTAGAAAACTATTGTCACCATCCCTCCTATTCGTAAAAATTATGGCTCTTGAGCCCGTTGTGACAACGGTATTCTGCGAATACCTAACTGCAACCTTTCAACCGCAGAAAACAGACAGAACTCCACAAAATAACTATGAAATTTTCGAATTCCTCAAATCACCACTTCAACTTTATCTGCTTATTAAACATTGTACACCCAACGAAATACAAACGGAAATTAAACGTTTAAAAACTGGCAAAGCACGGAGATACAATCTAATTACTTCCGAATTACTCCGTTAACTGCCAATAAAAGTGATAGCAGCTATAACATAGATATATAATGCGATTCTACGTAAGAACCCAATACTATCCAATTCAATGAAAATTTGCTAAAGTTATTGTCATTCAAAAGCCAGCTGAATCACTAGCTTATTACAGACCGATATCGCTGGTACCAATCGCCTCTAAGCTCTTTGAACTAATTTTCACTAAAAGAAGACTTGCATTTAATCCCTGATCATCAATTCAGTTTTCGCAGAACATACTCAACATTAGAAAAAGTCTCTAGGATAGTGGATAACACAAAAAAAAAGATTTTGACGAAATATGATCACGTGTAGCAGTATTCTGGGATGTTGTCCAAGCTTTCTATTGAGTCTGGCACCCTGGACTGCTATATAAAATCAGGAAAACCCTACCACAACAATACTATTTGCTCTTCAATTCGTATCTAAAAAACAAATATTTTTGAGTTAAAGTAAACGATGGCCACTTATCAATCTACCCAGTCAAGACAGGTGTACCGCAAAGTAGTGTACTGGAACCAACATTATACCAGTTGTTTACGGTGAACTTACCTGTTACTGACATTATTGTAATTACTAAGTTTTCAAACGACACAGCTGTATTTTCTTCACACAGAGATCCATTTCAAGCATCAAATTATCTACAAAATACCCGAAAGCATTAAAAGCTAGACAAAGATTTAGTGCATCAAAATTAAAGGAAACAAATTGGCATCAGTCGTTTTCACACACCGCAAAGTTGATCTGTTTCCTATAACGTTTAACGGCACTAATATACCACACCAAAGAAGACATAAAATACCTTGGTATACATCTCGACAACAAACTTACCTGGAAAAAATACATACAGGCCAAGCAAAAATAACTAAATATCTGCGTGAAAAAGATGTTCTGGCTCCTCCTAGTCTCAGTTTCTTTTGAAATTTCCAAATATTCAACCCACTCACTACCCTCATAACCAAAAAGTCCCAATAATGAATACATTAATAATAGCTGTATAAAACGCAAACCGACAAAACTCCGTTTAGAAGTAGAAGCGTTTCTATACATCCAAAAAGTTGATTTGCTTCTGGTATCTGAGGCACACTTTATTAACTATAACTACCTTAGTATCCACAACTAAAAATTATTACACCTGCCACTTTGACAACACAGCCCATGCTGGAACAGTAATTGTAATCAACAACAAATTATTACACTACAAAATGGAAAAGTTTAAAACAAATCATATACAAGTCGCAAATGTCAAAATTAAAGACAGCATTGGCGACATAATAGTCTCAGCAGTATTCTGCCCTCCCCGGATTCAATAACGCAGAATCAATTTAAAAACTTCGTTAAAACGATAAGAGATAAGTTTGTAGTAGGTGGTGATTTTAATTCTAAACACTCATGGGATTCCAGATTGAGTAACTCAAAGGAAAGGCAATTACATAACACCATCTTAGATAACCAACATAATGCAGTAGCCATAAGTGAATTCACCTATTGCCAAAGCGATCTGAATAAACTGCTGTATGCATTAGATTTCTTTATAACAAAAAATCTCTCGCCGAACCACATTGATGTTGCTGTTTGCTGCGACCTAAACTGTGATTATTTCACTATGATATAATCGTACGGATCTGGTTATCTTTCGACAATATATCGACGAACATCTATCAGTTTCAGCAGTGCTCAACACTAAAAATAAAAAAGCGAAAAGAACTAAATATCCGCGTGAAGAAGATGTTCTGGCTCCTCAGAAGGGAATTCCAGCTCAGCCTAACAAACAAGGTATTGTTGTATAAAACCATGATAGTGCCGATACGGATATATAATATTCAGTTTTGGGAATATGCTAAGCCATCGAACATCGATATATTACAAACGGTATGTGAACAACTGCAAATTACATAACGATCTAAAAATCCTATAGATTAATAATACCACCAAAAATCGCTGCAGCAGATGCAAAGGTCCGATTAACAATCATCCTAGTGTTCTAGTGACAGACTTATTAAATAATGCTTACGCAGTTAGATGTCTGCAAATGATAAAGTTTAGTGACCTAACAAATTAATATAAAAGGTGTCCCAAAATTCAAACAAAAAGTAATTTTGATAGAAACTACGAGTTTTTAAATTAAAAATTGTAATTTTTTATTATAATATAATTATAAAGTATACAATATAGGGTTACGTATGGAATAGAATACAGGGTAAGTGGTCTCCAGGGCTTTGCTGCCACATTCGCACTCTTTGTTGAAACTTTCCATAACCGTTTTGCATAAATGTGGCTGAATGTCGTTGATACAGCTCTTAATTTTCTCCTTCAAGGCGTGGGTGGGTGTAGGCTTATTGACATAAACCTTAGACTAAAGAAATCCAAAGAGAGAAGTCCAACGGTGTTATCTCGCACAACGGAAAATTACACGACCAGGAAATGACTGATGCAGTAATTGAATTGTTTTGTGGGCTGTATAGCATGTGACACCGTCTTGTTTAAACCACATGTGGTCTGCATCCATATGTTGCAATTGCAATTGCACAAAAAACTGAATTATCACATCGCGATAGCGAGCACCATTAATTTTTATTGCCTGACCAGCCGCATTTTCAAAGAAGAATGGTCCGTAATGCCTCCAGTCCAAAATCCGCACCAGTGACACGTTGTGGATGCATTTTTTGCTCAACAATTACTCGTAGATTTTCTGGACCCCAAATACAACAATTTTGATGATTAACGAAGCCCTCAAGATGAAAATGAGCCACATCGCTGAAAATAATTTTGTCCGAAAAATCAGCGTGCACTTGTTATTCCATAATCAATTTAAAAAAGTTTCGTTACTGTGCGTGGTTAGTAGGCTTCAGTTCTTGAGTCAATTGAACTTTGTAAGCATTAAGATGCAAACATTTTGTGAGAGTACGCTGTAGAGAGCTTCTCAAGATGTCAAATTCTTGACCACGGTGCCGAATTGATATTTCTGGATTCTCAGCAACACTCTCATGAGCTGCTTTGATGTTTTGTGTTGAACGACTTGTTGAAGGGGCGGTTAGAGTATCTATTGCCAATGATTGATCCAGTCTCCCTAAATTTTTTAATTAATCTCTGCATAGTTGATGAATTTAAATCACTATTTCGACCATATTTTGTACGGAAATTGCGAACTATACCTACCAAACTTTCATTATTTTTAAAATATGACACAACAATAAAAACTCATTGTTCTTTCGTGTAGCGTTCCATTTTTAGTAACCCTAAATATCAGATGTTACTCTGTTTTTTTTTCGTTGGTAACACTTTAGCGCATCAATGTCGTGAAATTAAATTCTTGCGTGAATTTTGGGAAACCCAGTATAAAACTTGTATCCTTTATATAATGACAGTAACCCATTTTTTGTATTCCTCTATACTCATTTGGCAACTAATTTGTTTGTTAGTCTGGTTAGACTAGTTTTAAATGTGCAGTAAATAAATAAAAAAATATATATCTTATGTAACTCCAAAGTCACAATTTCATATGAGCCACTGCTATAGGAGGCTGGTCAAAAGCAAATACTTCACTATCAGAAGATCCATCGCGCAGGTGAGTCCGAATCTTGCTGGAAACTTATGGATATATGTGACGTTCTGGTATGTAAGTTGCATGTATGTAGGCATAACAAGCCGTTGAGGCTGCAGCGCCAGTGAGTTCATCTCAACAAAAAAAAAATAATAATTACTTTATTTACACCATTAGAGAAGTCGTCCTTTTCAGTTAAGCGCCTAGCAACAAACCGACAATTTTTTCTTACTATGTTATGTTTTTCTTTTCTTTTTAGCAAGTAGCATATAAAATTATGTAAACAAGTTTTTATTATTCGATGAAAATGCGTTATCCCTAAGCATGTCAATTATTTCTTCGTGTTAAACATTTAAAAAAAATGTAATCATTATTTTCGAAAATTCTGTTAGAAGCATTACTTTAAATTTGATAATACTGAAACTGTTACACAAGCATTTATCGAGTTTGTTAAAGGGCTTGCTAGTAAAATAAACCTGCAAAGCTTGCAACGTATAGCGAAGTGGCAAAGCAGTCTAACCACGCTGACCTTTGATCAATCAGTTTCAAAATCACTAGCAAACAAGCCTTTTTGGTCACCTGTCGATTGGTGAAAAGAGAATTCTAAAATTCCCAGCCGTTCTCGAGTGTTTGCTCGGACGGACGGACGGACAGACAGACGGACAACATGAAGTTAGTAAGTGACTCCGCTTCGCTTCGCCACTTAATAATAAAGAAATATACTTTAAAGTTGTCTGTGTAACTCATAATAATTGTTAATCAATACTGCCACTATCTCTTTTATGTTTTATAGAGAGCTAAATGTTGTCATTATCATTTTTCTAAATAGTATGTTACACTAACTTATCGAATTATTCTATAATTTTTTCAAATTAATTAAAGTGGTTTATTATTATTTATATTAATTATTGTAATAGAAAGGAAAATTCCTACTTTTCTTTTATTATAATGCATATTTTAAAAAACAATTTTAGAGCAGTTTTAATAGAAAAACTAATTTGTGTGATGATTCCGCATTAAGCGAAATTATTTTACAGAAAGATAGAAACTGCTGCGACTTAAAAAACACTATCGGAAAAATAGATCAAAATAGCAATCGCTATAACTTATCTTTGCTTAAAGAGAAGTAAACTAGAATTTCTCTCGTCTTAATTTAATAATAACGAACTTAGCGTATAGAAGTAGTAGTATGGCAGAAACTTTTGTGATTTAAGGGTGCATCCGAAATACGCCGAAGTGAAAAATCGGAAAGAGGTGCTTGTAATAAAACAGAAAATAAATACAGGTCCAAGTGGGCCATAAAAAAGCTTCTAAAGTGTCTAGAAATGCTTTAAAGCCAAGAAAAAGGTCACAACCCGCATAAAACCGCAGGGAAATGAATGTGTTTTGTCCGATGTCACGCATGGGTTGACACACGCGTTCGAAGCCAGCCTGTGGGCGCGGACGAGATTTAAATGAACATTGCAGACATTTTGGCATAGAATTCACGACCGATACGATTCCAGCGAAGCGCGAACAACCGTTAGGTAACAATAATGGATTTTATAACATCCATTCTTGCGTCTTTTCGCGTATGTCTCGCATTTTTATTGGAATGGATGATAAAAATAATAATGCAATTTCCACCATGGAAGTGTTTTACTGACTGTTACAGAATATCTTTGAATCAGCTTGCTGGTGTCGCGGGATGTTACAGTAAAACGTTCTGTTGGATTAATTGGAATTACGAAGTGAAACCGTGCCGCAAAATTATAGTGCCACCAAACACTTCAAGGTTGCTGATTTTTTATAGTCAAGTTAACATACATTCAATTATTGTATTTTTAACAAACTTCTTTTTACTTTCGCTTTAGGGATAATTAAAATCATGTACTTTTAAGACACAGAGTAAGTAGCTATAATTTAAAAACTAACACACTGTAATTATTTTAATCCTTAAAAGATAATCATTACAATTAAGTGCAAAAAAGCTTTATATACCAAAATATTATTTATACACCAAATTTATATACCAAATAATTTATCTTTCACTAGAACTCTTTACTTCGCTTACTAACACTCGACTAGGTGTTACTGTTCCGCTGCTTACTATTTATACATTCAAAACCTGTTCCCAAGTCTCCTCAGGCCCTTTTGGAATATTCTCGACCTATTCTGGTACTTGTATGACTATGACTAATTAACTTTCTTTTTTTTTCTTTCTTTACTTACTATTTTTGCGGGCAGTATAATAATTACAAACTTAAACGTTGATACCAGAGCTCTCTTATCTTATTCCTAAGTATTCTCCAGTCATAGCCGTTCAATATGCATGCAAGTTTTACTATTGCTAGGTTCCAAATATTTTCGTTTAACAGATGACCCTGCAGCTTTGTCGGCGCTTCCTGCAATGCACCATAAGTCGATTTGTCTTACAAGGATTTTTTGGTCACAATATAATAGAGATTTCTGCCACTGTGATTCAATGGCAGCGTCCTTCCGATTTCTAAGCCCTATTTTCTTAATTATTCTATTAAGTCAAATATTGCTCCAAATAAATTTAAAATTCCTCTGAATATATTTAAATTACGCGATACATTACATTAGTGCATATTTCTCTCGATTTGAGAGCAACGATAACCTTTTTTCTAGTTACGCAAGTTTTACCGAGACTTTTTAAAATAGCCTATACCTTTTGTAATATTTGTGTTCACTAATATAAAATCACTTTACATAACTCTTTATCTACAAAATAATTTTTCTTGAACTACAACTGTTCATTTCTCTTTCTGATAGTGTCCGACTGCATGCTTTTTATACATCCAAAATCTGTTCTAGAGTATTTTAGGTCCTTTTGAAATATTTTCGAACTGTTCTAGTATTTATATATTTGGGAGCATGGTATGATGATATCGTGACGTTCGAAAATTTGTTACAATACTTATATTTACATGTATTTTGTTTTACGCCGGAGTGATGACAGATATTGGAAAATAAAAAACTGTTTTGCATGTCATCACCTGTTCATACCTTTACACGTTTTTAATGGTTTTTAAAATTTTAATTTGCTGAAGTTTGGTAGGAGATATTTTAGACCAACAATTGTAAGAGTGGATTTTAATTTCACTTCTGAATTTGTAAGGGTGGCGTTGAGTAAAAGAGGTTGTTAGGAAGTTTGTAATACTTTATTACTTAACAACTATATATACATCGACACGAGCTCCCAGTCGAGGTGTATGATATCGCGCCAAGGGTAAAACTGCCGTCTGTTTCCAACAACGTTACCTTAACACCTCGGGACGCCACTGAAATTACTCCCCATATCAAACAGTTTTTCGGAACGAAATGTTCATTCTGGACCTCCAACTGCTTTGACCATCTGGATTACTTCTATTCTTAAGCAACCAACTACATCGAGGAACTTGGGCCTTCCATGAACGTCTAACTGGAGGCGGCACTGACAACCCACATGATTCCGTCCGAACATCTGGTCCATTTCCATTACTCGTAAAAGAAGCCTGTAGTTATAACAGATCGCATGTGTCATCCGCATCTTCTTGTTCAAACACCGCTAAAAATGCTTATACAATAAAATATGATAAATAAATATATTAAGAAAAAATAATTAATGAATGATTAAAGTAACCACCTTTGATTTACATTTTCAGAAATGGTACTCGACGACTGGACAAGAGAAAGCGAACATATGAAAGCCTTAATCACTCAGTTTGCAGGCTTAGTCCGACGCGGGACCTAAAACCTTACCATTATTACCATTAAGTATGAT
Source organism: Sinelater perroti (assembly GCA_036346155.1). NCBI lineage: Eukaryota > Metazoa > Arthropoda > Insecta > Coleoptera > Elateridae > Sinelater > Sinelater perroti. The sequence continues at coordinate 18,955,521 of JARFIY010000001.1, forward strand.
GCATATCATTTACATTGCTTATACTAACTAGAGGTAAACTGGGTTATGATTTAACAATAAAAAATTTCAAACAGAACTGAACTCAATGTACCAGTACTTCCATTGTAGCTACAAGAATTTCTTTGATGTGTTTGCTTTCAAAGTGTCTGGGATTTCATTTCTGAATAACTCCCTAGAAAATAATTAAGCGGCGTTATATAGAAGTGGTCGTTTTAAAATGATCCATTTTGCCAATCTGCTTAAAATATTCTAAATGGAGAATCTCGTCGTTCAATTGACTTAAAAGGTGTTGAAGATTTCAAGTGTTGTGATGATTGTATCGAAAAATACCTAAAGCCAGTTTTCTCTAAATAAAAAAGTTCTTCATATATTTCGTAAATATTTTATTTGCCTAAACATGGAAATTCTGAGAACTGACGTATACCAACCATGCTCTATTTGAGAACACCGCCTAGTCAGAAAGTCAAAATTTTCATTAATAAGTTTCTAAAATCATATTTATTTAGGTATTTAAATAAATTATTAAGTAGATTTTTTATTTATATTTATACATAATTGTTTCATTAGGAATAAAAAAAAATTAATCGAATATTAACTAAGATGCCATAGTTTGCGATAATTATTGGCAATTTTTAAAATAATGTGTAAATCCACAGAACATTCATTTTAATTCAATATTTGTTATTTAAATGTGTTTTTCATACAACTTTAATTTCTGTCGATACCTTCAGCGTAAGTTGTCAATATATTTTAGTCGAAAGGCAAGTGGAAGAACATAATCTACAAATAATAACAATTAAGAGTAAACATTGCAATTAATTACTGGTAGTTTGCAAAAGAGAAAACATATAAAACAAACCCCCAGCTTTAATTTGTCAGACCAAAGAAACTAAAGGTATACATTTCTACTCTTACAAAAATGCAATAATTCGGAAACTAAGAGATTGGAACAAGATTGATAGACTTGAATTTATGGGTTTTAAACCAATCACTAAAGCATTTAAAGCCGTCCTTTTATGAGTGACGAGGCACATTTTTATTTAGATGATAATTTAAATATAAATTTTAAATAATTTAAAGTGTCAGTTTCGTTATTGTGCAAATACAAATTCTTCGTAAAATTCACCAACGACTTTTGATCTGAATAGGTCTTTAAGATTGACAAAGCATATTAAGACCATGGAGGCGGAACCAATCCAGGAGACAGAGTCATCTGTCAGGCCTGAAACAGAACCGTCAGACATGGCTCAGGAGGTTGCAGGCAAGAAGACCGAGGGACTGCAACCCAAGAGACTTTCTGGGGTCCAAAAAAGAAGGGCCAAAAAAGAAATTAAGATCAGGGAGAGCACGTGGACGAAAGAGAAGCCCACATTTGTGATAACTGTGACAGAGAGAGATAAGAACGAAAGTGAGGGTACCAAGAGACTTATTTTTAATTTTTACTGGTAACTTTGTTAAGAACTGGCAAGTATCTGATGAGGAGAGTTGTTTAGACCGCAGATACATTATGTTTGAAATCATTGGAATTCAGCAAGTGACAGAAAACTATCGTAATCCTCGTAAAACGGACTGGGAAGCCTATAAGGTGGACTTAGACCAAAACTTGGCGAGTACGATAAGGAAGATTTACAATAGCTTTGAGCTTGAAATAACCGTGGATCAGTTGACTGAGTCAGTCACATCTGCGTATAATGAAAACTGTCCTCTGGTTGTAAAGGCCTCCAGTAGGAATGTGCTATGATGGAATGAAGATCTCGCAACCATGACAAGACAAGCAAGAAAACTGTTTAACAGGGCTAAAATATCAGGTGACTAGGATACCTACAGGGGATCTTTAACCGAATATAACAAAGCGTAGAAACGTGCCAAGAGAAAATCATGGAGGAGGTACTGTGCGGAGACTGAAATTAATCCAGCATGTGCCAGACTCCAAAAAGTACTTTCAAAAAACTCTCACTGCAATATGATTGGTACTCTGAAATCTGAATCTGGAGAGTACACCAAAACAGGCAAAGAAACATTGACCGAACTCACTCGGAAACACATATTTGGATCTGTAATTATACAACAGTTGCCCTCAGACTGGAGAAACCAGGTATCCCTTAATCTTGGTAACACAGCATCAAGGGAAGACTGGCAGGCTGCAAGAATAGTGGTAACTTTCAACAAAATCAAATGGGCTATAAACTTATTTGAAGCCTATAAATCTCCGACCGGGCGCAATCATTCCTGCCATGCTACAGAAGGGTTCGGAAGTTCTTATGGCAAAGATCTGCATGGTACTCAGAGCTCAGAGCAAGTAAAAATTAGAGGGGCTTACACTTCTTTTCCTTGACTAAAAAGAAATTACTTTATCGGGAGAAGTAAAGTATCTAGAAGTCATTTTCAATTCTAAACTTACTTGGAACCGTTATATTGAGAAAGTGGCTGACAAACCGGTGACAACTCTAGCAGTTGTCAGACGGATGTACGACAAGTCGTGGAGGCTAAAACCAGTAATGGTGCACTAGTTCTACACCAGAGTGGTTAGACCCTCTCTTACACACTCAGTTTTGGTCTGGCAGCCCAAAGTTATACAAAAAAACAGTAAACTAAAACTAGACAAGGTACAAAGACTTGCTTGTTTGGGTATTACAGGGACTATGAGAACTATGCCCACTGCAGCAATGAAGACTCTTCTAGACCACCCACCTCTGCATATAGTCATTCAGTGGGAGGCAAGACTACTACAGGCTGCATTATTTACAGTACAAGATACATACGGATACAAGTCATACTATAATAATTGATAGTTTTAGGGGCCCTATGCTTGAAATGAGGACGGACTACATGACCTCAAAAACATGTGACAACTCTCTATTCGAGGTGATCATCCAGGATGGAGGTAGAAACGAGACATTTAGACAGGAAATTTCACCTAGTAGCCTAATCTGGTACATGGATGGTTCTAAAACAGAGGTGGGTACTGGAGCAGGAATATATGTTTAGATTCCCAGGGCAGAGCTAAACTATCCCCTGGGTCAATATGCCTCTGTCTTTCAGACAGAAATTATAGTGTGCGCATGAAAACGGTAAGAGTACTTACAGAAGCAAACGAATCTATATTATATCAGACAGTTAGGCAGCTTTAAAGGTTTTATGAAGCACTAAAGCATCATCTAGACTGGTATGGGTATGCATCAACAAACTCAATGCACTGGCAAAACATAATGCGGTGAAACTGCTATAGGCACCTGAGAATTTTGGTACCTACGGCATTAAAAAGCCGATGAATTGGCTAGGCAGGAATTTGATAAAGTTTATATCGGCCCAGAACCTGATTTAGGAATCGCAAAATGCTGCCCGAAGCTTTATCAAAGAGAAGACACGCAATCATCATCGAATGTACTCTGAGAATCGACAAAGGCATAATTTTAGCAAAACCTTCAATAAGGGTCCTTGCAAAAAGAGTGCTGGAGAACTTCTTTATCTAAGTAGGCCACAGCTAAAGACAATCATAGAGTTTTTCACAGGACATGCGACTGTTAAAGAACACCTCTGGAAAATTGGTAAATTCAATGGTGACCTTGGATGCAGACTCTGTAGCAAGGAACCAGAAGCAGCCTTACACATCCTATGCAAGGGTGATGCGCTGTGCAGGAAAAGGCAATATACATTCGGAAAACCGATCCTAGAACCGGAAGATTTTCAGACATCCTGCAAAGCACCTATATATGTTGATTTAGGGGACATTAATTACAGATTGGTTGTGAGTTTAGTTTATTAGGGTAATCACAATAAGCCACAGGCTTCAGTAAACATGAATCCATTAAGGAAGACAGACGATAAGAAATAAAAAAAAACGTCTTTAAGATCGGTTAAACAGTTTGGTTGTATGTTTAAAAAAATTATGTAAAGCGGGTAGTTCAGGCTTCAAACGCTTATTAGTCCAAAAAAATTAAATAAATTTAAAATAAAGTTATCGAGTCAAGAAATTATGTAGTATTTCTTTCGACCATGACAGTTAATCTATTCTGGTTCCATTTTTAAGGACTTAAATAATTTTGGCTCGTTGTAGCAAACAAATATTTTGCTCAATCGCCGTAAAATAAATTGTAAACTTTATCTTTTGCTAAATGTCGCAAAATAAAACTGTTGCGCACATTAAACTTGTTAGAAACGATGACGTCAAAAGCTAATTTCAAATTGCAATCAATTAATCAAAAATGTAAGATAAAATCGAACAAATAAGCACGATTGAATGAAGGACTTCAACAGCCATTCAACGGCACTTCGTTTACAGAAAATAATAGTAGAATTGCATCCTAAAATGATTACAGGCATAGAAAATCATGCATAACATTGGGCATACCATGTACATTAGCTATGTGTGCCCTTTTCAATAAATATTCTAATATAAATGTTGTAAAATATTTTTCCAATTTTTTTGTACGATTATAAAAGTCAAAATCAAATAAAATATACTTTCTTACTTTAACTATTTATTAACGTGCATTTAGCTAATTCTTATTATATTAATTATCATTTAATTTTAGAAACAAATAAAATGAGCAAAATAATTTTATGTTTCTTGTAATAAGAGTTTATAAGTTTTTTTTTTGACTTATTGCAAATATTTAGAATAAGCATAATTAAATAGCTCATATATTTCATTTGCAGTACATTCACTTATCGTATGCTTATTATTGTTTCACTATATAGTCTAAATGTTTGGCTACCTAACTTCAAAGTTTACCAAAACTTGAACCATTGCTTCTGCACACATGTAATGTTTAACTAAGCCATAACTAAACGGAACGAAACGTCTGTTTTAGCTAATGTATAATTATCAATTAATTATATAAGAAATTCTACTAAGGCTTTACGTCAAGGTTCCTAAAATTTATTCAAAAAAAGATAAATGTAACTGTTTATTAATAGTTTAAAGTAGTGTGTTTTTTGTATAGCAAATTTTACTGTACAACCATTAAAAGTGTGCTGTAAGAGTTAAAATTTAAGGCATTGGAATTTTGCTTGTTTAGCTAACTTTCCGTACTTAACTAACAATTTATACGAAACATTTTTTATCAAAAACTGTTTTAAATTATAAAGCAGCAAAACATGGAAAAACATCTTCAAAAGCTTTAATGTACTAAATTTGCAATTTTGTGTGAAGTGGGAGGCTTTTGTAAAAAATATAGATATACGCTCGTGAATTTTTTAAACAATTAAGTTATATAAACCACAATCGTTGAAAGCGATCGCCCAATATACATTTCGAAAGAGTTTATTTTTTGTTTGCTTTTTTATCAATGCGTTTGAACACATTGATAAAATTTGGTTTAAAATTTACTAAAGTTTAACGCATTATCTCTAGAAACGCGCTTAGATGATCTTTGAAAATGCAAAATAAAAAACAAAATTAAATATTGGCGCAAATTTCGTCTATTTATAGACCATTTTTCTTTTATTTGAAATAATATTTCTATTTGTAAAAATACAATATACAATAAGCTATACATTTCCGGAGAAACTGTAGCTGCTTATTAGCTCTATTGATCCATTTGCTGTGGTGGATAAGACCACATTTTCTGTTTGTGTTCTTTCTTTTCCTACAGATCCTGGTGTGTTTTAGCTTGATTTACTATCTTCTTCCATTCTTTTCTATACTTAGCTAGACTTTTTTAGTTGTGTATCATCATTAATTTTATATCCTTTTCAGTTCAATCTTTTCGTCTTGTCTTTGACCTTCTTCTCGGTCTTCCTTCTGCTGGGCTCCATTCTATTAATATTCTTACCGGTTCTTTATTGTTCTTTCTATATACATGACCATACCATCGTATTGTCTGTGATTTGAAAATCCTAACTATATTTTCTTCTTTCAGCAGTGTATCTATTTCACAATTCATCAGCTGTCTTATTTCATCTTCTTCTGTCTTTTTCCATTATTATTGTTACAATTTTCTTTTCAAATATTTTAGGTTATTCTTCCTCTTTCTGCGTTAGGTTTGCCGTTTCCGCTGCATATGTTACAATTTGTCTGATGATGGTTTTGTAGATGTTCAGTTTTGTGTTCTTACTCAGTGTCCTATCTTTAAGCAGTTGTTTATTGGAAAAGAAAGCTTTGTATCCTGCCTGTATTCTCTCTTTAATATTTATTCTTTAGCGTTTTCTATGTATTGATATTTCTAGATATTTAAATGCCTCCACTTCTTCAGAGTTATGCTGTCTAGTTCTTAGTCCTGCAAACATTACTTTCTTTTGTCCATTACAAAGCATGTATTTGGTTTTCTTTTCATTAATTACCATTCTTTTGTTTTTGCTTCTTCTTCTATTATTGTAAATGCATCTTTTAGGTCCCTTCGGCTAAGCCTCCTTCGGTTACAATTGCTACATCACCCGCGTATGCAATGATTTGTACGTTGATTATTCCACTACTTTTTACTTTTTTTAGTATGTCATCTAGAGATATTACAAATAGTAGCGCTGATAGGGCATTCCCTGTCGTACTCCTCTGTTTACGTCAAAGTTGTTTGAATTATTCTGCCCTACGATGACCGTTGCTCTTGACGTTTACATTGTCATTCTAATCAGTTTTATTAGTTTTTGGGGTGTTTTTATTAGTTCTAGATCTTGCATTATTTTTGCTCTTCTCAGTTGGTCAAATGTCTGCTTGAAATCTATAAAGAATATATGAACGTCTGTCATGTTCATAGCATTTTTCTATCATTTGCTTCATTATATGTAGTGCGTCAATTATGGATTTGCCTTTCCTGAAACCAAACTGATAATCTCCGATCACTGTTTCAGTGTGTTGCGCTAATCTTTTTTTTTAACTAGTGAAGTTAAAATTTTATATGTAATATTCAACAGCGTTATTCCTCTATAATTTATACATTTTGTTAAGTTGCTTTGCATGAAAATGTGCATTACCATTCCAACTGTCCAATCCTCTGCCATTTTTTTTCATTCCAAATTTTGACTATCAAATTGTGTATTTTCTTTTGTAGTTCTATTCCCCCTTTTTAAATCAATTCTGCACTTATTCGATTTGCTCCTGTCGCTTTGTTATTTTTAAGTTTATTTATAATTTCTACTACTTCTTCATAACTCGGTATTTGTTCCAGATTTTCTGATCTATGTTCCGTTTCTATCTCTCGCTGGTCACCTGCCAGTGGTTCATCTTTATATAATTCTCCAAAATGTTTTATCCATTTCTCTTCCTCTATTACCATTGTATTACATGATTTCTTTTTTTGTTTTAAGTGTCTATAGAGTGGCTCTTTGTTATTTCTTCTGGATCCTCTCCCAATTTCAGGCAACGTGTTCTCTACCGATTTTTTTCTTGCATGGTTTGCTTACTTTCCTTCTTTTTTTTCTATTAAGATCTATATCTTCCGGATGTTCGGTGTTTAACCATTATAGTCTTGTATTCTTCTTGCGTTCTCGCGCTTTCCATCAAACAAATTATTTTTCTTTTATTAGCCTCTATTCATCTTCTACACTAGTTTTCTCTTGCCAGCTTTTTATTCTATTTTCTATTTATTTATTGTACAGTTTTCTACTTTCTTAATTTTCCAATCATTCCGTATTTAATTTTCTGTGTTTCTTTACCTTTTTTGCTGTTTTGCTCTTCTTTAATTTACATTTAGCAATAACAAGGTGGTGATCCGTATTCACGCTGGTCTCTCTGTAGGATATTACGTCATTAATTTCTTTAATGCTTACTTTTTTCACCAATACATGGTCAATTTGATTACCATCCGTTGTTCCTAGTAGCATCCAAGTGATTTTGTGATTCGTTTTGTGTTTAAATTTTGTACTTATTATAAACATTTGTTGCTGCGGCAAAATTGCACATCGTCTCTCCATTCTCATTAGTTACCTCATGTATTGTATCAATATCTGCAACTTCTCTATAACATGTTTCGCGCCCGACTTAAACCTTAAAATCTACAAGTATTATCAACGTGTCTCTTTTGAGTACCTTGTCATATAGCTTTTCTAGTGCATTATAAAATTCTTGTTTCCTTTCTTGCTTTGCTTGTTTCATTTGGGCGTCAACGTTTATTATTGAAAAGTTATTTGGTTTAAATTTAATTCTAATATATGATATTCGCCCACTTATTGCTTTAAATTGTATATTCTTTTTTAGTTAACCCTGCATTAAGAACTCTGCTTTGCCATATCCCTGTTCCTTCTCTCCTACATACCAAATAGCATATTCTCCTTTGTCAATTTTTCCTTCTTTCAATTCTTTAACAACTTCTTGCATTTTTCCAATCATTAAACGTGTATTAACATTTAATATACCAATTCTCGCTAATTGTTTTTTTATTTCCTGTCTTGTCTGTTTCTGCTTTTTTTTATTAATATTTGGTTTTTGTTTTTGTCCTTTGCTTTGGTTATATGTGTGTTTCGCCGACCTCCTCCTGTATTAGTTTTTTGTATCTATTTTTTCTTCAAATGATTTAGTTAGTCTATCCCATATCCATTCCTTTCCATTAATCCATATTTTTTTGAACCCAATTTTCACTGTGTTCATTTCTTTTTCTTAGTCATTATTCTTTCTCTGATTATATTACGTATTCTTTGCTATTCTTTCGTTAAGTCTTCGTCTATATAGATTTTTGTGCCTTTTAACTTATTCTTCTCCTTCATGACTTGTAGATTATTCTGCCATTTCTTCACTTTTACTACTATCAATTTTTTATTTTCCCTTGTAAGTATTTGAATATTTTCTATTATTAGTCTAAGTCTCATTTGATCTTTCATAACCTTCCCTAGCTTTTAATTGACGTTATCTTATGTACATCTAGTCATTTAACGATTATATTTTTACTTATTTCTTCATTCTCCTTTTGTTCTAATCTCTTTTCAACATAAATTAATCTTCTCTCCGTGTTCTCCATTTCATTTTACATCCTCTTATTTTCATATTTTATTTTATGTAATTCCATTTAGAATATATCTATTTTCTTTTTCATTCGTTGGCCTCTCTCTTCCATTTTGTCTAATTTGGTGTTTATAGCTTCTAGTAATACCCGCATCATTAAATTAGAGTTTTCAAAAGTTTTAAAATAATTTAGAATTTAATATTAAAGACTTACAACTCTCCTAAGGTCGACTCTGTATTTATTTCCTTTTAAAATGTCATCAGTGCCCACACTCTCTCGCGGTTTCCCACTAATTTAAGTATAATCGCGGAGCACAAATTCACAACTCCTTTCTCAACACTTGCCAGGACCCTTGCCATTTGTAAAAACGCATTTTTATTTTAGTAGCTTTCTTTATGAGGATTATAAATTTCAAACGAAAGCTAAAGAATAAACTTAAATTTAAATACTTTTTTATAGCTAAATGAATGGTTAAAACAAGTATTCAAATATACCCGATCATTATCTTCTTGTTCCACCTTTAAAAAGATACATACTACGTTTTCTTTTATTTTAAAATGTTTACGTTATTCGAAATAAGTAGTAGTTTTCAAAAAATATCGTGAATGTAGAATATATGACAAAAGATTTCAGGCAACACGAATACAGATATTATCAAAAATAGACAAAATTCATTTTAAATTCAATTTGAATTAACTTATTTTTAGTACATTGCTTAAATGAATTACTGTGGCTAACAAGCATTATGACTAATTAACTTATTTTGACAACTTATAGTACGCTATACTCTTCTGCTTTAATCCCTATGTAAATCTTTTTTTCAATTAATTGTTTCTGTTGATTTACTTATTTTTATTTTTGTTTTGAACTTTAAATTTTTATTTACAAAATTACATTAATTGATTGTTGCTATAAAAACAAATATTTGGTCAGGTTTTGGTAGGTCTGACTGTGCCATAGATACTAAAAATGCATTTATATTAAAAATGTAAACAAAATGGTTAACAAGTGGTTTTAAAATTATAAGGTTTTTTATGGAGTGCATAGTTAAATTTAAATTATTTACATATTACCAAAAATTTTCATACAATAAAAGCGATGTATGTAAAGTTATAACTAATATAAATCTGGAAGCTTTTAATCTAATAAATTAAGATTGTTATTTGCTTAATTTAAATAAAACAACACACTTTAAAATTTTAATTACACATACAAGTATCAAATTTGTATTTCAAACTTAAAGTAATAAAATCAGTCAGGCAGTCATACAAACATGGCGGTGGTGAAGTACATTCTCTCCTTATTCTAAATTAAATATATATATATATATATATATATATATATATATATATATATATATATATATATATATATATATACCTGGTCGAGATATGCCTAATATGGCTCGTAGTGCCGCACGACTGTGCGATTACATACAGGCTAGCAGCCTACTTAAAAGAAGAATAATAAAAAATGATTTATAAAATATATATATGGAGGTGAAATAACCATTTCTCTAGAATGCAAAATATTACATTTTAACTTCTTCCACTATCATCACACCTATTGACCTATTGACTGCCACTGAAATAATTGTTGCTGCAACCAAACCAGTCTCTTAGTCTTTTTGAGCCAGGACATATGTGGTCTATCAATATTCCTGCCCCCCTACATTTTCATTACATAACTTAGATATTGAAACTTTTCTTTGTTATGGTGTTAATAATGTAACTATTCTATTTGCATTTTTTTAGGACTTTGGTATTGGTGATTCTGTCTGTCCAGGGAATCCGCCTCATTCTGTGGTAACACCACATTTTAAAGGCCTGTAGCTTGTCTTTGTGAACTTTTTTTAGAGTCCAAGCTTCAACTCTGTACATAAGCACCGAGAATATGTAAAAACGTAGCATCCTCATCCTAAGTTCTACATTAATATTCAGTCTGGTAAATAGATTTTTCATTTTCATAAATGTTGATTTGGCCATTTCTATTCTTGTTTTCATATCTTTTGTTTGTTTGCCCGATTATTCTATCCAGATTCCTAGATATCTATATGACTGTACATTTTCTACGACGGTGTTCGCTATTATTAGGTTTACATAGTGTTGATTTCGATTTTGTGGAGACTTTGTTAATTACCATTAATTTGGTTTTAATAAAGTTTATTTTAAAACCTTATGCGTTACATAGATCATTTAATTTCTCTAAAAAGTGTTGCATGTCATTGATATTGTTTTTAAATAAGACGATGTCGCCCGCATACCTCACATTATTGATAATTTTAAAATTTATAACTATTTTCATTGATCCTACCTCTAGAATATCTTTAAAAATAACCACTTTTAAACAGGAATGGCGATAGGATTGTCGTGTTACTCCGCGGCGATTCTTCAATTCTTTCGTTAGTTATTTTTCAACTTTTGTATTTGCCTTTTGACCCCAATATAAATTAATTAACTGGTGATGTAATTTATGATTTCATTTTGTCGAAAGCCTTTTCAAAATTTATGTAACATGCAAACACCTTCCGATTCATATCTAGACAGCGTTGGTAAAGTATGCTAATCTCAAAGAAGATCTCTCTTGTTCCAAGTCCTTCGTCAAATTGAAACTGTGTACTGCTTATATCTTTCTTTAATTTTATATATATTCTTTTGTGAAAAATCTTTAAGAATATTTTTGTGGTGCGGCTCATAAGCGCTATAGTTCGGTAGTATGTTCATTACTTGGGATTTGGTTTCTTGGGGATACGTACAAAGGTAGATGACAATCACCGTTTAGAAATTTCTTCCTTTTTATACATGCTGTTGAAAAGGTCTAAGAGAGTATCGATTGCGTCGTCATCAAAAAGTTTAACAATTTCATGGGTATTGTGTCAGGATCAACAGCTTTGCCAATTTTTATAATTTCTAAGACATATTTTATTTCGTTTTTAATATTCTAAGATGTACATGTGTTGCCTCTTCTTCTATGATCGGTTTTAGATGGTCTTTCATCATTAAAGAGTTTCAAAGATACACTTTTTATCTCTTTATTTTGTCTCTTGCGTCATTTATTATACCTCATCTGTTTGGTGTGCTTGGAAATAGTTGAATTTTCTCTCTAGTATTTCGATTTCTTTACTTTGAGCGTTTAGTTAATCTTCTTTGCTTTCTTTAATTTATCTTTGTATTATTTTATGTATTGTTTTATATTTAATCACTATATTCTTTGCTCTTCCTTCTCTATTTAATAAGCTCCAGAATTTCTGCCGTCATCCAAGGTTTCTTCTTGGTTCTTTGCATTATTAGGTGATCTTTAACTATTGTTTCTAACTCTGTATTTGTTTCTACGTTTTATATTGATTTTAGTTATTATATCTCCGTTCTTATAGCGATTGTCAATGAGGATGTAGTCTATTTGGTTTCTTATTATGTTTTCCGGGCTATTTGCGTGGGATTTAAAGAATGTCCTTATAAGGTTTGTCCTGACAAAGATTTTCATCAGTTTATCTCTTCTATCATTTCTTTCGCCCAAAATTAAAACTTTCTGCGTGTGTGTGTTCATCTTGTCTTTACCCACCGTGGCGTTGAAATCCCCTGTTAGTATTGTAATATCATTTTTTTAACGCTTCTATAGTTAGTGTCTTGTTCTGCAAAATGTTATGCAACTTTCTGTTCTTTCTTATTTGCTGTTAGTGTGTAAGCTAGTATGATGTTTATAATTTCCGTGTGTGCTTGTAGTTGAAGTATCATAGTTTTGACTAAGTATGGTGTAAAACTCAAAATAAATCTTGTAATATTCTTATCCAAAATCATACCCACACCATATAAATGTTTTAGTTGTTGTTTCCCAAGTAATAGAATGTGCAATTGTTTATTACACAAGTGCCACTTTTTGGCCAACTAACGTCACTTATTCCCACTATATTTAATTTTAATCTTGACATTTTATTTACGATATTATTTAATTTTTTTGATGCAAAGAGACTTCTCGCATTCCATGTTTCGATCTTCATATTAATTTTTGTTGCTTTCATACTCTTGTTCTCCGCCGTTTTCCCTAAAATCCAATTGGAAAACTTTTAAATCCATGTTTTCAACATTGTCATGATTGCATATATTTGATTATCATGGTGTGATACATGAACATTTTGACAATAATTTCCGTTCAAAATCTTGTCTTGCATATCTCTATTATTGGAGAAATTAATTTTTAAGAAGATATATTTTTGACATATTTTAATCGATATCAAAAAATGGAAGGAATCAAAACTTAAAAAACAAAATTCCATCGACGTTTATGTAAAATTGACTTATATTTTGGCTAAATGGTATGGTTTACAGACGTGGTGAGTTATGACCTAATGGCTACAGTGCAGTACAAATTTTCTGTATTTGTAAGTTCAATAAAACAAAGTCGGAGACTGCGGTGCAGCGTGCATTTCATCCTCATTTAACCTCCAACAAAAAAGACCATTTATCGATGGAATCGTTCATTTCATCAAATTAATTGTGTGTAACAATGTAGGACAAATATGAGATAATTTAAATCATAGTCCAATAAAGTCAACAAAGAGTGAGCTTAGAACTTGAACTATCACAAACAACTGACGTGTATTTAGACTCTATTTAATGTTTAAACTATACCAAGTACAACTGGTACAGGCTCTTCGCGCAAACTAAAAGCTAAAACGTGTAGAATTTTTTAATGATATGCTAAAAAACATGGAAAATAAGCATTATTTTAAATCACTTTATATAACACATTACTTGAGCACCATTCTCTATCTTATTCTTTTTTAGACAGACAATTCGTCTAATTTAAATGCTATTGACAATATCTGTAATATGCTGAAATAATTTAGTACTTATGAAACTAATGCTACGCATTTTTCATTATTTTCAAAAACAGATAAAAATAATTTTTGAATAATAACAATAATTTTTAACGAAGCTCAATTACAGTATCTACTGTTTTAGAAGAAACTTTCTTAAGTTAAAAGTAAAGCTAACTCTAACACAATAACCCGATTTACATTACAATGCTAGAAAAAGAACAATTCAATCTTGCGCTCGCCATCATTCAAGTGGAAATCAATAATTCGATCGAGAATTGCTCTGCGGTGCAACCCCGTCTTGAGGGATGACTGCACGAATTTAAATGAGGCAGAAAACATCGCTTTCAGTGCAGTGCAGCAGTTAAAATAAAATTTACAATACTTTACAATGAAATTAAGAAGAAGAATAGTCGGCAATTTTCTATTCACTTCGATGAATGGACTATGTTACGCGCTGGGGTTCGACCCTTTTCCGATAAGTAACCACTTGATGGTACGGTAGTCTGGGGAGAACAAAATTATGGCTGCATTAGAATACAGCGCAGCAGTGCGTAAACGTATTTTGTATAATTTTTGCAATTCTCAGCCTTACAATAACAGTTGCAGTACAATCTAAAGTTTATTTTACATTCGTGTGGAGGCGTATTATAAAAATCAAAATCTTCTTCTTGGGCAGCAAACTTTAATTAAAGCTTGCGTTAATTAAACATCAGTTATTCATTTGCAATTGCAATTGCAAAGAAGCTAAAAGCACCATCTGCGATATACAAGTTAAATTAAACTTTTACAGACTTCCAGGGCACTTCGGACGGTGTCAGATATTGTAATTTTAGGTAATTAAAAACACGTTTTTAAAACTTCGTTACATTTTGCTTATATTCGATCCACTTTAGCTTAATGCTGTAAAAAAATTAATAATTTGATCGATTCACAAACACTTTGTGTTAAATAATTTACTTAAATTATTTGATTGTTCTTAAATAATATCTGAAATAAATGAAGTATGTACTGTTACCTATCTGAAAGAAATAGATATGCACATAAAGTTATTTAATAAGCTTAATAAGTTATAATATGTATTTTGTCATGGAATACCAACTAAATAATTTTGGGTAAAAATTATGTACTTTTAAATAATAATAATAATAATTTGAAAGTATTGTATTCTATTAGAAGTATATCTCTCTTGTACGGAGCGACAGAGCAAGCACTCATAATAATGGTAAGGCTCTACGCTGCGCGTGAGAGTACGGCCTGCGAACTGAGACGTTAAAGCTCTAGTACGTTCGCTCTGTCTGCCCGGTCGTTGCGCACAATCTCTGATGTGGGGCAATGTAGCAAGCACCGCGCCTAAGACCACCGCCATTATTACCCCTTGTTCGAGTGAACGCAGGTACTCAATTATTTTTTGTGACTAAGTAGACTACCCGCCAGGCATCAGAGAGTACCGGGAATTGTCTGTCAGCATCGCAGCCCGCCTCTCAACCACGGGATCACGCTGGGTTTACCTATCACTCATACTTATTATATAATATGTATATATATATATATATATATATATATATATATATATATATATATATATATATAATTTGAATGATGCATGTCCTACACCACTCGTGTTTGTCAAGAACATATTTAAAATTTAAAATTCGAGAGATCGAAGGTATGCACATGACGGTAGAACTGCTAGAAAGGAAAAAGCAAATACGCCAGTGCTATCGCTGTTAGAAATTCGGCCAGGACAGAGATGGTGTCACGCAGCACTAAAGTGAGATGAAGAGCACCACTCTGGAGATTTCGAGCGACTTCGCACATAACTTGTCATATACTGTAGAAAAATAATCACGGCGAGTCCATAATAGAAGTACAGAAATAGATACAGTAGTCTACAGATCCGTCCAAATAACAGGCAACCACGCTAGCGGAGTGAAAGAAAATGCAGCCAATTCGGAAGAAGCAGCAACAACAGAGAACTCACCAGCAAACTAGAAATTTCTATAATATTCTAACTGCTCCAGAAGCGAGAGATATCAGCAAACTATTACAAAGGCTTCTCCTTTTTGTACAGAATTTTGGGCCGCTCTTTGGCCTTGATAGATAAAGTGTACCTCAGGCTAAGACCAAGTAAAACAGCAACAAAAACACATAAAAGAAGTAAGCATCTGCAACATTCCAGCACCACAGACAACCCAGTAGCCACCGAAAGCCGCAACAACAGTGTTTCGTGCACACCTCTAAGCTACCTTTGACCCTAATTCCATCTCTACCCACAACCTTGACTTGTCCGCTTGCTCACCTCTATTCACAGCTAAAAGAGATTTTACAAAGAAAATGACCGTATTACCACCGACCCAGGAGTCTAAGTTGAACCTTTTTTGAACACAGAATGTAATTGGTCGCCAGCTGAGTTTGAATTTGTGCAAACTCAATAGCCCGCTTTGATTTTGCGTTGTCGGCTGTCTTTTCTTGTCTTCTGCACCCGTCCGTGGTGCTCCAACGATTATACATCTGCCCAAGTAAAAACCCACCTTCGTATTTGACGCCGTCAAACTAAAGTACGTTAACATCTGCCGCCAGGCTACACGTCTCTTCGTGTGGTAAGTCTCTTTTAGTTGCTCCGTCTTGAATTTTGATCCCAACAGTATTTTTTCCGTAGTCCGGAGTTCGCAGCTGACCTGCCGCCCACCAGTTTTAATATAATTTAATTTTGCTTATTCACGTTTTGTATTTTGTCTTTCATTAATGTCAGTTTGTTTTCATTTATTTTGTCATTATTTTGTTGTTAACGTTTACTTGTGTTAAATATATAGTTTACACAACTCTGTTTCGTTTGTTTTTTTTTTTTTTTTGTTTTGTGTGGATTTGAGTTAAATTTAATTGTGCTTGATATCAAGCAAACAGACATTTCGGTAGGCGACTATGGAAGTGGTCCACACAGTCCACCTCCTTCCAAAATAAGACCACTAGACAACAAATAAAGAAGTTAGATGCTCCGCCCAACCACCCCAAATTAAAAAATTACATGTGTGTAAAATAACAACGACCATGACTTAATAACTCGAAAACTAAGCACACGATGCATCGAAATAATTAAATGTAATTCCTGTATGTAATGTGATTATATGATTTTACCAAGATATACGTATTTTTTCCTTTTATTAAATGTATTTATTGATTATTGTTAAACATAGTTTTTGTTTTTTTAAATTGATGATTAAGCTAACAATAAGATTGTTTATTAATTGATTTCGTTTTTATCATATTTCTTAATTTTGAATATCGTTGCTAATAAATATTATACCAGCAGTGTACACGCAGCAATGTATAATAAAATGATCAGCAAATACCACATATATAACACATAGTATATGTTTATTAAAATAAAAATGAAAATAACATTAATTATAGAGTGTATTCTAAAAGTACGCAGGTAAACATAATAAATATAAAAGATGTATAATCGTACATAGGTATATAGTACATCGTTTATAAGCAGTAGTCAGTTGAAAAAGGGCAGTACCTTTAAACCTGAAATACCAGATTCACCTATCTCAACTGAGCAAAATCAAGACAAGAAAAACACGTATAAATGGCATAATGCAGCAGAGAACGGCATTTTAAGCTTATTTAAAGCTATTTTAAAAATTTGCCACTAAAATGACATTCTTGCAAGTACACACGCTGTAGTTGAGGCCGGAAACGTGCGTAGGATTAAAACAGTAAGCAAAAGTAAGTCTATACCAATTATTTTACATTGATTGTGTAATACTACGCTTTTTACCGCAGTTATAACAATAGACACGTATTTAAATAATTTGAAAGCTAAATTCTCATATTTACATAAGATTGTATGTCTATGAGTATTTTTGTTTTATATTTATCAGTATTGCTACTGTTTTTAAATGATTTTTATTTGTATTTTATGAACCATATCTAGACTGTGTGTTGTATATGCTTTACTCGATGCTACGTTTTTTTTACTTTTAGAATACCTATTTAGATTTTATTCATTAGCAAACAGAACAATACATATTTTATAGGCTCATGCGTTGAATTAAATATTTATAGCGCCTTATCGTAACGTAATAATCCCCCTTCTCCCTCAGACGAGTCTTTAATATCCTTCTATAGTCAGTTGGCCATGTTTTGCTTTAAACTTTTATGGGCTGATAGTGCCAGTAGTAGAGCATTAGGATAATTTTCCAGCTTAATTTAATGTTTTATTCTGTTTTTCTTAATTACTTCTTTAACATAGCGCACTTGTAAATCTTTCCGGAGGGTTTGGTTTCTCTGAATGATACTTATATTCGACTTGCTGGCACATCTTCAAAGTTCTATTTTATATGTCCAAATTAGTTTGATGATGGTCTTGTACTTCAAGATTTTGACTTTCCTTCGATGAGCCAGTATAATTCCTTTACACTCAGGTCAATTCGTTTTCTTTCTGTAACAATATGTTCTTTTGAATTTAGGTTACAGTCTATCTGTAAGCCTAAATATTTTGTATTGCTGGTTGTGAAAATTGTTATATTATTTAAGTGTAAGGTGGAACATAGTAGTCTGAAGAAAGGTCATATCTGGCTACAATACTCACGCACTCTAAGGAAATTCTGTTAAGAGCAAAAAGTCTAAGAGGTCCGGTATTTTCTTCTGCTCGTTTGGTCAATAAGTTGAGCGCCGGTTTATAGAAACGAATAATTCTTTTCTTCTATGACCTTAGACAATTCTCTACTTTTGGTTGCTATCAGCCAAAAGCTCCATACGGTATGTTTGCTAATGAAGTATCTGCTTGTGATTAACTTTATTTCTAGAGTCTAGACGAAGTATCTGAAGTATTTTTTATGTTGTGCCGAGGTGGGTAATAGATTACAGCGACAGCTAATTTATATTCCATCATCTTAACCTTGATTAATGTGGCTTGCAGAATTTTTTTCTCATATTTGAGCATTTCGTAGTGTTTATTATTAGTTTTTATTGTTACAGTATGAGTAGTGTTGTTTGGATGAATTATATAATATAGTATGTAAAAGTAGGATGTCTGTAAAGTGTGTCTCGCTTATAAGATGTATGTTTATGGAATTTTGATGTAGGAATATTTCAACATCATTAAGGCTGATAATATGATCAGCATCCTGTTCTTTTGCTGGACAAATTGTTGGGACATTACTTCAAATATTTTTAGGAATTTTCTGAGCACTAAAAAGTTATCCACATTATTGTGTTTATTGCTACCTCTTAGTACAGTTGCATAACCGGTATTTAGTTGGACTTGTGCTGTTGACTGTATCATATTGTTTACCGTGAGTTTTACTTAAATTATTTGTATATTGAGTCTGTTATTAGTGTTGTTTGATTTTTTAATAAGTTTGTGGTAGAAATCGCATCCTCTATAATTAGACGGGTGTAGCCCTCCACAAAATATACATTTTTCAAGAGCATTTCCCTTACAGCTTGATGTGCTATGTGGTCTACTGCATTTTACACAAATATACAGTTTGTTACAATATGTTATTGTAGACCCATGTTTTACTGTATAATTTTATCTTACGTATTTCTTAGTTTGCAAATATTTTTGTTATTGGTAGTAGGCTAGTCTACAAAAAAATGTAATGTTTTTTTGTTACTCGCTGTCATCCATTTGAAATATTTCTTAACTTATAACCTTTTTGTTTCTTTTGTTTTTGATTTCCTCCATTTCAGTTGAATGATAAAAATTTTTGTCGCTGCTCTGAAGGTTTTCTCCTCATTTGGTTGCTGTCTGTTATGAACGATTTTATTTTCACTCGTGAAATGTATTAATGTCCTGTAGGTATCGGGTATCTTGCATTTAATTTTTAATGTATTGTCTGCTAGTGTTTTTGTGATAAACTGCTCATCTTTTACCAGTTATTTCAATTTGTTTCTAATTTTATAATAATTAGTTGCAGATATTAGTATAAGCTTTAGAGTTCCGTTTCTGATGGTTGATTACCGTTATTAATTTTATTATCTGCAGTTAAGCTGGTAAATCTGTTAGCTAAAGGTATGTTTTCCTTATTCTTCGAATATGTTTTTTTATGTCTTTGAAGTTTCTTGATCATCTGAGTCTTCATCAGTTGTAGATGTCATCTTATAGTAGTACTGCGTGTTGCTTATTATGTAGGTAATCTTTTTGTTGATCTTTCACACATAATAGCGTTTTTTCTGAGCACACGCTTGCACCGACTACTTGTCGTTATCGCGATCTTGCTTATCGAATGCAAAACAGTGTCCGTTCGTAGGTCTGCTTCCAATAAAGGTTAAGTCGCTACTATCCCCATATTCTTTCTCAGAATAGTTGAGATGATTTTTATCAATAGATGGTTTTAAATTATATACCATAACTACCTTAAATAATGCAATTCTAGAGAATATCATTTGAAAATAACAAACAATACAATACTGTATTTTATATTTTACTTTTCATTATACTCTATGTTATGATGAGAGTCGTAGTTACAATTTTTTTGAGGCTTGTCATTAATTTAATAATTTATCTATTATCTCTGCTTTAGCTTACTCTTATATCAAAATACTTTTCCGATGCATTTTATAACAATGGCTTTTTGTTTAGCAACAAAATTATTTATTCTCTTTTTCCTTAGAAATATCAAATTGGTATATTGTATGGTTGCTTCTCGGGTTATAAGGACACAGTTCAAAAACTTTTGACGTATCGTCCAAAACTACGGCGGACATCTTCAGAAGAAAATCTTAAGGAAATTAAGTGATTGTCTCGTACGTTTTCGCTTTCATACTCGTGCGAGTGTAGTAGTGATAGTGTTGAGGGGTCGTTGTTGACATCAACGGGATGGCAGATAATGTAATCGAGCTACCTGCTAACGTCAATCGGGTCGTTGCAGATAATATTTTAGGATTTTCTAACGTCACTCGCTCTTTCACTGCATTGGGATTTCACTGAGCTACAAACCAAAAATTAGGTATATTGAATCCGTCGTCCCTGTTAAAATTATTTCTATATTTATAAATCTCCACCACCTCTCTATATAATCGCGGGTAATAATTCTTAAAATTGGATAAAACTTGTGCTTGCGCGAATTTTATCTCGTGGTTATGTCTTGTTGATTGTTTTCACGTTAAAAATAACAATTTTGTTTGTTAACATATTCACTGAACCTGGAATGATTTTTATCTGAGAAGATAATTTTTTGCCCAAAATTATGATGTTTCAAATTGCTCTAAAAACATGTAGCAAAGTCATAGCACTTACAATAGCCTAGTGACTTCATTTCTTGGGTCAACACAATCTTATATGGTTGTAAATCTAAATCTTTTCTCAAAATACGTCAAATTATCGTGATTTTAGACCTTAATTCTCGAGTACGACGGGGGATCGATAAATTTGGAGCCTCTGAAACACTATCTTTTACATCAATAATGTTCCCTACATTTCTGGCACTTCGACAGCTTGTTGGTAATTTGGCATACCGAAAAATAAAATTCTTTTTAAATGTTTTAATTATTCGACAAAAAGAAAGCACAGAAGGGCGATTATGTGGGCCACAAGTTTTGCGAAGAGCACCTTTGGTGTTCACAAAAAACGTCTATTTTTATAAAATTTTTGGACTATAACCAAACGTTCTTGAAGCCTGTATTTCGCCATGATAAATTGTCAGAGTATACTGAACACAAATGACAACTAGTGGCAGTTATAACATTTTAAGCATGGTTGACATTTTGTTTCAAAAATTTATATCATTCTTATTGAAAAGTACTTTATAAATTCAGCTATCCAGGGTTGTCGAGCTAAATCCGAAATTTTTTCCGACTGCAGAGCTACTATACTCAAAATTATTCGTTCCAGAAAACCACAGTTCGCATTGTATATTCGCGGAATAAAGACGTTTGCCAGCGGTCTACGAGATTACAATTGCTGAGCGATAAAGCGACCTGAGGTCGACTTGTGATATCAAGATTCAATAAACTGTAAATGATTTTTAAATTAATTATTTAAAGACCTTAATTACAATACAATTCATATTACATAAATTAAAATGATGCCAGCCGACAATGGCTATAACGGCACATTTAATACTTATAACCAGCAGCAAATTAATGGAAATCCTATGTCATCACAACCATCACTGTTCCCGCCTACTATCCATTCCCCAAATATGCACCAGCAAACCCAATACACACATCAACCGCCCTCTAATTCAACATTATTGTCCTCACAATACCAACAATTTTCCGAGATACCACAGACACAACTTTCTACATCCCAATCGAGGGCCCTGGGTTCGACTCCCAGGTGAAAATAACGGCAAACATCGAGTGCTCTCCGGCCATCATACAAACACCTTTGGAGGTCGTAAAGTAAATTCTCCTTCTTCTAACGGGTCAGACTAGCCACCGGTGCAATATGGCTCATAGCACTACACGAAATGTGTAGTTAGAAACAGGCTAATAGCCTATATATAAGAGTAGAAGAAGAAAAAGAAGAATCGAGTGCAAAATCTTCATCTCAACTAATACAAAATAACAAGACCTCAAATGGAAAAATAGAAAAAATCCAAAAGAAACACTAATTCATGCAAATAAAGCGATGAGAATAACAAACAACGGCAACAAATAATTACACTTAAACCCCCGCCTATTTTCATTTATGGTGTTTTAGATTTTAACAAAATGACAAAAAATTAACTTTCTGTTGCTGAAGAGGAACAATACCCGACCAAAAGTCTGCACAATAACGTCGTCAAAATTATCACAGCTACCCCTGACACCTACCGCAAAATGATCAAACACATGCAGGAAAATCAAATTATACATCACACGTACCATATGAAGGAAGATCGCTCATATAAAGTAGTTCTAAAACACATGCACCACACTACTCCAACAGATGATATTGAAAAGGCCTTAAAGAAGCAGGACACATAGTTAGAAATATTACGAATTTAAAAAATAAACTAACTAAAGACCAGTGTTTTACATAGTTTTTAAACCAGCCACTAATAACAAGGAAATCTACAAAATAAAATCATTACAAAATAAACAAGTATTATTCGAACCACCAAAAATAAACAAATATATAGTGCAATTCATCCGTTGCCAGAACTACGGACACACAAAGGTGTACTGTAATAGACTATTTGCCTGCGTAAAATGTGCTGGACCGCATAACACAAAAAGCTGTCAAAAAACAAAAGCAACTCCAACAAACTGTATTCTTTGCAAGGTATAACATCCAATAAACTATACACAATTTATCAAGAGCTGCAAAATAAGTATCAGCCTGATATGCAACATAAAGGTAAGGTCCTCAAACTTAACAAGGCAAAACTTCCCATTCTTAAGACAACAAGATAATCACTACACTATCAACCGATCAAATCCTGCACGTCCCTCCTATTCGCAAATAGTACAAAACTACAGTGTTCAATAAACTAATCAACTAATGACTAAATGTCTAAAAATTGCGTTGTGGAATGCCCACAGGTTGTTTCAACTGAACTTAGAAGTTGAAACTTTTCTATATACCAATAGCATAGATATTTTTTTAATCTCAGAAACCCATTATACCACAAGATTACATTTAAAAACAACTTATTTTACCATATATCATACAGAACAATGCAGCCCATGGTGGCCCTGCTGTAATAATTCGCAATACTATCAAACATTATGAATTACCAAGCTTTCAAACAAACTACTTACAAGGTACCTTAAAACAAGTAGAAAAACCTTCGACGCCAATAGTAATTTCCGTCGCCTATTGCCCGCCACGCCACAACCTAATCAAACAAATGTTCTAACCCTATTTTGAGCAACAAGGACCTAAATTCTTAGCAGGTAGCGTCTACAATGCTAAAAATACTTATTGGGGCTCGCGTTTAACAACTACAAAAGGTAGAGAACTATACACACTTGGCGGATCACAATTATGGTTTTCTATCAACGAGCAGCCCAACATATTGGCCAACTCACCCCAATAAAACACCAGATCTGCTCGACTTCTTCGTCACCAACAGTATGTTCTCAAACTACATAAACATCGTTTCCAGTTACGATATTTCATCTAACCATACCCCTGTAGTAGTCTCAGTAAGTGCAATTATACTTTACAAAGAACCCGCAACTACTCTCAGCAATATAAAAACAAACTGGAAAACTTTTGAATCACATATTAATGAAAATCTAAACATAAACCCGGCATTAAAAACAAACAAAGACTTAGAATATACAACTAACCACCTAATAACAACTAATCAGGAAGCTGGTTTACACCTCAGTCCTACAATCACAAAATGAATACACCTAACATCCCAACTGAAATAATGGAAATACAAGGGAAAAAAGAAGAATAAGCAACCTGGCAACGTAATCGCAAAATTGCATACAAAACTATCTTTAATCAATTGAATAATAAACTAAGAAGAAGACTTCAACAGATTTGCAATGAAACTTTCCAACTCTACACATCCACACACTTTGTACAAGATCAGTTAATATGGAGGGCAACTAGATGGATCAAACGTCCCAAAGAGCACATACCACCACTACAAGATGCAACATGATTATGGGCGAGAACTAATAAAGAAAAGGCTAAAGCATTTGCTCTGCACCTTCAAACTACCTTTGAATCTAATTCTAATGAATTAGACCAGTAGTTGAACATTATTTAGAAACTCCATTGCAATTATCGCCCCAAATAAAGAGTTTCACTATCCACGAAATTGAAGACCAAATAAAATTACTTCCTAACAAAAAATCTCCAAGACATGACGTTATAACAGGAATTATATTAAAGCACTTACCTGAGAAAGACTTCGTTATCTCCAAATCCTGTTCAATAGAATACTATGTCTTGCATATTAGCCATAATTACTCAAATTTGCCCAAATTATCTTAATCGTTAACCCGGATAAACCTCCCACTCAAATAGAATCCTATCGACCTCTTAGTTTACTTCCGATAATCCCTAAGCTATTTGAAAAACTAATATTAAAACGAATTAATGAAAGTGAACTTCAAAGTGAATGGCTATCAGGTCACCAGTTTATATTCCGATCCCAGCATTCAACAATTCAACAATGCCATCGATTAACACACATAATACACGGTGCACTTGAGCACAAAACTTACTGTTGTACAGTGTTCTTAGATGTGAGTTGTGCATTTGACAAGGTTTTCCACAGAGGTTTATTGTACAAAGTAAAAAAACTTCTTCCATACCATTACTACCTGGTTTTGCGCTTCTATCTGGACAAACGATTCTTTCAAACGAAATGCGGTAATGACACTTCCCAGATATATAGAATTAATGCGAGTGTCTAGTATGCTCGGGCCTCTATTGTATC
This sequence comes from Sinelater perroti, assembly GCA_036346155.1. NCBI lineage: Eukaryota > Metazoa > Arthropoda > Insecta > Coleoptera > Elateridae > Sinelater > Sinelater perroti. The sequence continues at coordinate 18,980,561 of JARFIY010000001.1, forward strand.
TGTTATATACAAGTGACCTTCCTAACAGAGATCAAACATGTACAGGGACGTTTGCTGATAACACAGTTGTCATGCAATGAAGACCCGAACACAGCAACCGAACTACTCCAAGAACATTTAAACCAGCTCGAAAAGTGACTAAACCAGTGGAAAGTAAGAGTAAACGGGGATAAATCGGTCCAAGTCACATTTACAACGAAACACTCAACGTGTCCGAGAGTCTACCTAAAAATTACACTGATCCCTCAGGCAGACGAAGTCAGATATCTAGGTCTGCACCTCGATAAACGCTTGACGTGGAGATCTCATATAAGAAAAAAAAACAAAAAGAAATGGATTTACGCCTAAAAAAATTATATTAGCTCCTAGGGAGAAAGTCAACACTTGCAATAGATAACAAATTGTTGATCTATAAAAGCATAATTCATCCTATCTGGATCTATGGCTGTGAATTATGGGGATGCGCCAGCAAATCAACCATAGAAATAATATAATGCTTCCAGTCCAAGAGCCTGAGGATGAGATCCAGTGCTCCCTGGTTTGTGTCGAGTGCAACCATCCACAACGATTTTAACATCCCATTAGTAGCCGATTTTATAAAAACATCATTACACTGTTGAAAATCACCCGAATATAATAGTCACGTCCTAGGCCAGGAACCCAAAACCAGAAGATTAAAGAAAAGTACCCAATAGACTTAGTGAACTAAAGTAGGAGATTCACCAGTGGGTGCTTTCTCCTCATTACTTTTATTAAACTTGTCTGAAAATTGAAAGATAAAATTGGTTATGATCTTGAGCAGAGTATGACTGATCTGCCAAAAGAAATGGACGTAGTAAGCTTGACGTCAGTTTAGGAGTACATAACCACCTGCACTACAAGTGTTTTATTTTGAGGAACTGTTGACTAACAAAAACAAGATCAATAAGAAGTTAAAGGTCCAATGACTGCCGTACAGCATTAAGGACGAAAGCGCTGACTTTCTGAGATTCTTTCCGGTGAAAAAAAAATTTCATCCAGGACAGGAAAGTGAATCGCCAAAATAACCGTTAGATATTTCAAGATGTTTCTAAAGTAGCTACCGTCATGCATACAAAGTTTCCCACCTCTGTGGCGATGTTGGGGCTTCTGAACAGCGAACGGAATATCATGGTGCTCCACTTTTTTTGGGAAAGTCCTGAAGGTGACTGCTGATAGTTATATCAACATGCTAGAGACAGATATCAGTCTTCGATAGAGGAGTTAACTGTTGGGGAGAGTATGTATTCTAACAAGACTCGCTCTAGGCTAAAAGGCAAGGGCCACTAGTCTCCTGACTGGTAGCCACCATTAAGCCCTGGCCACAATTTCCTTGACTACTATGTATAAGGTGTGGTCGAAGCGAAGGTCAATGGTAGACACCATAACATTAAGGTTAAAAGTTTAAGGGACATATATAGACAAGGACATATTGACTTGCAGCAGGTTTAGGTTCTGGCTCGAGAAAGTCGTGGTCGCTGATGGGGGCTATATTGATTATTATAGATCTCATTACTATTTACTTTAATTGTGCTAGTTTCAGGTAAATTTGGTTTTACAAAGTTTTCTTATTTATTTGTTAGTATATATTGAATAGCAGAGCCGAACAGACGTGGTGTGGTTCGTGTGTGATATCTAGACAGAGGTCAGGCGCGGTATCGGAACCCGTGCCACTTATCTGCTGGGTCCAGCTGTTATTCTGGTAAACTCAATCAAATTTCTAATCCTTGGCAGAACGTAACATTATGTACAAAAATAACGCCGGTTTAGCGGCTAATTCAAACACCTATTATTCACAACAATCAACAAATAACAACATTCCCTTCATGTATAATTCGCAACCTTAAATGCAGTGGCGGGTGCAAGCACAGCAACCACAAACAATGCAGTTACAGCAATCTCAACAAACATTGATACCACAGTGGAATATACGCCAGGCCAATAAAACACGGATGAATACTTTCATACAACAAACACCTCATTATTTACCTGTGCGGGAATCGTACTCCTCACAACAAAGTGTTTCAAATAGTACAGCACTGATAAACTCTGGTTATATTCGCAAGCGCTGCGACATGGGGCGCCATCAGATTATGTTATGAATACAATACCGCACCAGTTGACAAATCCTTCTAATAACGATGATATTATGTCATTCGCCAGTGATGAATCAGAAGTTATAACATTAAATGAGTTTCAAGAAGTAAGACGACATAAAAGAAGGAGAAGCGGTGATCTTTCTTCACAGTTAAGGAAGCAGCCTAACACAGGAACGTCCACCTCCAACAGATACGATGCACTAGCATCAGTCGCAAATGGTGCAGGAGAGCAATCCACTAGATCGATACCCATTGCAGAAAAGGAGAAAAAAGAGATTCAAGTTCCTCCTTTCATAATTCACTATGTAACAGCAATAAACCCTCTGCTACATTTAGTTAATAACCACATAGATAAAACAGCTTACAATTATCAATTATTGAAAGGTAACAAAGTCAAATTACAAGTAAAAAAAGTAGACGACCATAAAGTATTAAGGGATGCTCTTGATAAAAATAAAGTAGCAAGGCACACATATAGCCTTGAAGAAGAGAAGACATACAGAGTCGTGTTAAAGAATATGCATCATTCCACAGAAACTGCCCTAATCAAGGAAGTACTATTGAAAGCAGGGCACGAAGTTGTAAATATTATGAATGTTATCAACCGAGAAACTAAGAAGAAAAAAAATCTCTTCTTCATTGATATCAAGCGTAACGCAAATAACAAGGACATATTTAAAATTAAAAACATGGGGCCGGCGAAGAGATCTCTGTAAGCAATCCCAGAACGAACTTAAAAAAACCTTTCGATTTCGATTTCGAATTTCGGGAAAATTCGAAATCGAATATCTGGAAAATTATTCGACATAAATTTTTCTTCATTTTCGAATTCAGCGTAAAATTTCCTATAAGAATCACATTTAAAATCGTAATGTCAAAATTTTCCCGAAATTAAGTCGAATATCTCGAAAACTACTCGACATAGAATTTTTCAATTTCATTATTGAAATCAGCGTAAAATTTTCTTTAAGAATTACTCATAAAATCGCAATGTCGAAATTTTCCGAAATTCGAAGTCGAATATCTCAAAACTATTCTAGATAGAAACTTTTGATTTAGATTTTGAAATCAGCGTAAAATTTCCTATAAGAATCCATTTTAAAATTTTAAAAAATCCATAATTTTGTGACAGCGACAGACAGACCGACAGACATATAGAATTCAGTAACGAACTTTTTAAGTTCGTTGAATATTGAAAATGTAATTGTGCAATTTGAAGAACCCATAAGGAAAACGCAGATACCTCAGTGTAAAAATTACCAGTGCTACGGCCACACAAGGAACAGGTGCACTAAGCCAGCTCGATGCGTCAAATGTGCAGGGCTGCACGACTATGGCACGTGTGCAAAAAACCGTAATGATGGTAAACCTGCCAAATGCGTACTATGCGACGGTACGCACCCAGCTAATTACAAAGGCTGTAAAGTTTATGTCGACATCCTAAACAGAAGAAACCCGGATCTAGCTTGTAACATACTTCTTCTTCTTCTGTCGTCAAGGCTTAGGCCATTCTGCCTGTTCCGAACTTCATTTGATTAGGACCATCTTTTCTTCGGTCTTCCTACATCTCTACGTCCTCTTGGGTGGTAGTTTAGGATTTGTTTCGGTATTCTTTCTTCTGTCATCCTATTAACGTGTTGTCTCCAATTGTTTCTGTATTCTTCTATTTTGTCGTTAACGTTGAAAATTTCTAGTGCAACCTTTAACATTTCTGAGAAACCTCATTTCCGCTGCTTGTATGCTAGATTTGTTTTTTGTGTTTGTTATCCACGATTCGCTTCCATAAGTGAGTACAGGGACGGCCACGGTTTTGTAAAATTTCATTCTTGTTTCTTTTCTTGTTTTGTGTTTTAGCGTTCTATTTATTGTCCCGCAAATTGCTTGGAATTTATGAATCTTGTTTTCTACATCTTTATCATTTTCGTATGTGGTGTCGCAGCCTAAGTAGTTGAAATGAGATATCTGTTCTAAAGTCTTTCCATCTATTATTATTTTCGATCGCACTGGTTGTTTTCCTTGGAAGGCCATTATCTTTGTTTTGTCTTTAGATATTTTCAAATTGTAGTTTTCAGAGTAATTTGAGACGGTAAATTGATCTTTGCAAATCGTCTTCGTTCTTTTGAATTATTGTTAAATCATCGGCATATAGCAGTAAGTTTATGTTTTTGTCGTCTCGTAGTTTTATCCCTGGGTTTACTTGTGGTTTCCAAAGTTTAACCACGTCGTCGATATAAATATTAAATAAAGTGGGTGATAGCCCACACCCTTGTCTTAGTCCTTGATTTGTTTGAATTTTATCAGACTTACTGCCGTTGTTGTTTATTACTATGTTTGTGCTAATATATAATTATCTTATGATTTCTATAAGGTGGTTAGGGAATCCTTTTTCTTTCATTATTTCAAGGAGTTTATGTCTGTCTACGCAGTCAAAAGCTTTTTCGAAATCTATAAATGCAAGGTGGGTTTCCAAGTTGAATTCTCTTCTTTTTTCAATTAATCTCTTTAAAACGAATATGTTGTCACTACATGAGAGGGCCTTTGCGAAATCCAGATTGCCCTTCGTCTAGTAATACCTCAGCTATGGGTTTTGTTCTTTCATTAATTATTTTGGAGTATAATTTATAGGTGGTGTTTAGGAGGCTGATAATTTTCTTTAGGCATTTTCTTAGTTCTTCTATGGTAATCATGTCAATTGTAAAATCAGTTTCATCAATATCTTCCTGTATTAAAATGTCCTGTTCGTTGCTTTCTCGATTATTCCGTAGGTTTGTGTAGTGTTCCTTCCGCTCTTTGTCGTTAATCGTTTTTAATTTTGCTACGTCCTTTACTGTGCTGTTCAAATGTTTCATCATTTTATAAGCGAATTCCTATCTTCCATATACGTCGTGTTCTATGTTGCTTATCAGTTTTTCCCAAGATTCTTCGTGGGCTTGTCTTACGATCTGTTTTACTCCACTACTTGCCCGTCTGTTTTGAGGTATTCCGCTGTATATCATTATATAATTATTAGTTTCTTTAGTGCCTTTTAGTTTCTTTTTTGTTTCACTTATAACTGCTATGTCTACTTTTCTTTGCATAAGTTCTTTGTCTAATTCAGTTTCTTTTATTCCTAGCCCTCTAACATTCCACGTGGCTATCTGTATTCTCTCCTTAATTCCAGCTCGTTTGTCCTTTTCACGCCTTTTTCGTCTACTTGGTGATCCGTCCGGTTGATTCAAATGAAGTTTTCCAGTAATTTAAAATCCCCTGGCAGCGTTACGAGCGCTGTGCAGGTTAAGCCGTAGTGGGGCTGCCACTTTTCTGCCTCCAGGCAGGCAATTTCTCAGGTTACTATCCCTTAGACACGTTGCCTTCTCTACTGCTGTTGAGCCGTGTCTGCTCATTGCAACCGCCCATTCTGGGTCAGACGTTGCAGACTCTTTACCATATCTGGTTACCCTCACTTATTTAGCCTGCGGGTCAACGCAGTTTCAGGGTGTGGCACGTGGCCATAAGTGAGGGTTGGGCACCTGGGGACCAGTTACCGGAACCATCTCCCATTTATAACGCTCGATGTGACCGTCCCGGCAAAAGGTACTACCCCTTCAGCGTGAACCCCAACACCCCTGTAACATACTTACCTCCGGTAATCAACAGCGTTCAATTCAACCAACAACGTAACAGCAAATGACACAAGTACAACCTAATCAAGAACAACAAAATCAACCTCAAAACCTAACGATGACCAGTATGCAACATAAAACCCTAACTCCCCTTAATACAGATATGTTGGAAAAACGTCATGTCAATTTTCATGTTACAGCAAAACGTCAATATAATCAAATAAATCATCAACAACCAGGTCAGCAAACAGGGGACTTAACCTCCATCATTATATCAATGCAACAAACTATATTGGCCCAACAGCAAACAATAAATGAATTATCAACACAGATGAGGCTCCTAAGAAAAGAATTGTCAAATAATAAAAATGGCTCCAATATATAAAATCGCCTTATGGAATGCCAATGGGCTTTCAAAATACAAGCAAGAAGTAGAAATGTTTCTTAAGTTACATAATGTAGATATTTTACTCGTTTCAGAGACTCATTTCACAAGCTCAAGTTACCTCAAAATACAAAACTACAACATATATCCCACAGAACAACCTGAAGCAGAGAGACATGCTATGGGAGGTACGGCCATACTGATCAAGAATAGTATTAAACATTATGAGCTATCAAAATTCAAGGAGGACTTTCTACAAGCAACTAGTGTTCGAATAGAAGACTGGCACGGTCCTCTCACACTCTCAGCAGCTTACTGCCCGCTAAATCGCCCTACTAACAAAGAAGGTTTTATTAACTATTTTCGCTCCCTGGGTAATAGATTCCTAGCAGGCGGAGACTATAACGAAAAATACTCTGGGGCTCCCATATATCTCCACCAGGACGGGGAAGAGTACCATATAAAGTTGTCCAAGAACTACAGCTAAATCATTTATCAATATATGAACCAACGTACTGGTCCACAGATGTTAACAAAATTCCGTACTTGCTGGATTTCTTCGTGACCAAAGGTATAGCTCCTGGGTACCTGGACATCTCATCATGCTTGGATCTTAACTCCGATCACACTCCCGTTATAGCTACAATAAGTGCAACAATTATTGAAAAAGAAAAGCCATCAAAACTTTTTAATAACAGAACAGATTGGTACCACTTTAGATCTTTAGTGGATAATAAACTGAATATGAGCATACCGCTCAAAACCACTGATAACGTTGAGGCTGCGGTATGGAACTTCACCCAAGTATTACAAGAGTCGGCTAGGGAAGCGACACCAGATATCCCAATTACAAGGAAACAGGAATGCTGTCCAATGGTCATCAAAAAGAAAATTGCTGAAAAAAGAAGGCTGAGGAGAATCTGGCAGAACATTGGTTACCCCTCTGATAAAACACGCTATAATAAAGCATCTGCGGAACTCAAGAGTTTAATCAAAGACTTACAGAATAAAAGCTTTCAAGAGTACTTGGAAAATTTAAGCCCTACCATTGATACAAACTACGCTTTGTGAAGAGCAACCAAAAGGATTAAATACCAGCATCAACAAATTCCCCCAATACGCAAAGAAGACAACAGTTGGGCACGCACTGATTCGGATAAGGCAGATGTTTTGCTCAGTATCTTAGTAACGTTTTCAACCTTTGCCCTCTTCTTTAACACCAGAAGAAGATGCTGAAATAAAGAATTATCTCCACACACCATATCAATTGGCCACTGCCAAAGCTCTTCTCAGTTAAGGAAGTTAAAGATATGGTTAAAAATGATCTACATCCAAAAAAGGCCCTCGGCATTGATCAAATAACAGGAAAGATAATCAAGGAACTTCCTCGCAAAGGCTTTGTTATGATTACAATCTTATTCAATTCAGTCCTGCGTTTAGGGTACTTTCCGTTACTCTGGAAGGTGGCTCAAGTGATTCTTATGTTAAAACCTGGGAAACCACCCAACGAGGCTGCTTAATATAAGCCAATTAGTTTACTATCCATACTTGGTAAACTATTAGAAAAATTGCTATCCAAAAGACTTACGCCAATCATCGAAGAGATTAATTTGATTCCAGCTCATCAGTTTGGATTTAAAAGGGAGCATTCAACCATACAGCAGATCCATCGTGTAGTAAATTTAATAAATCAATCTTTTGAAGAAAAAAGTTACTACACAGCAGTCTTCCTCGAAGACAGCCAAGCATTCGATAAGGTGTGGCACGATGGCATGCTGCTTCAATTGAAAAGATCGCTACCACATTCATATTATATTATAATTCAATCATACTTAGAAGAAAGATACTTCCAGATAAAATATGATCAAACGCTCACTAAAATACCTCCAATTAGATCAGGGGTACCACAGGGAAGCGTCCTCGGGCTCCTTTTGTATATCCTTTTAACAGCTGACATGCCTACCAATGATCAGTATCTCACAGCTAATTTTGCGGATGATAAAGCAATCTTAGTGAAACATAAAGACCCAGTAACAGCAGCAAGAACGCTACAAAATCACTTAAATGATATCGTAAATTGGACCAAGAAGTAGAGAGTTAAAATAAATGAGTCTAAATCATACCACATTACGTTCACAAAGTGTAGAGGCAACTTACCACAAGTTTTCATTAACAACAATCCATTACTTCAAGTAACAGAGGTCAAATATCTAGGAATGCACCTTGACAAGGGGCTGACATAGAAGCCACATATTTGGAATAAAAGAAAACAACTTGGCACCACATTTAGCAAACACTACTGGCTACTGGGCAGAAAATCCAAATTGTCTCTCAGGAATAAATTGTTAGTTTACAACGTCGCGTTCAAACCAATTTGGACTTATGGTGTCCAACTATGGGGAACTGCAACCAACACTAACACCCAAATTATCGAAAGATATCAGTCAAAAGTCCTACGTGCTATGTGCGATGCTCCGTATTTTGTGAGGAATGCTGACATAATGAGTGATGTGAAAGTGGACACAGTTAAGGAAACTATTACAAAGTTTAGTGCAAAATATCTAAATAAACTAGAACATCATAGCAACGTCTTAGTGATCAACCTTTTGGACAATAGTGACAACATCCAAAGACTAAACAGATTAAAGCTCCTTGACCTGCCAAATAGACTTTAGTTGTAATTAATGTTTTTATTATTATTATAAATATAAGCAACAACTATATTTTAAGATAACACTGAGTTAAGGTCACTGGACCCTAACTCACATGCATACTACTCAACCCACAATTGACACATTAAATTTGCTTATTGTAAGTCTTTATAGATTGCAAATAGTTAATAAATTAATAAAAAAAAAATTTATTTGTTAAGTGTTTTGCACATCCACGTAAAATAGCAATCGTTGTTAAAGCAAGTTTATTATGTGTATTGGTTCTGACCAAATTTAATTTTTATTTGTATTTGGCCTTAATTGTAATTTTGTGCAGACTAAACAAATATTTTGAAACTGAAGCGCCCCTTTTTATAATATAGACACAGTTTTTATCGATCCCACTAGTTGCGTTAATTTAAGTGTGGTTTTGTCTCCGTGAGTAAGTAAAAGTTTATTTTTATATGTAAACAAGGTTCCTGTTGGTTTATGTAGATACAGTGTTATAGATAATTAAAAAATTAATACTTTTCTTTAGAACACAAAATTATTTTTAAATGTCGTTAAGACTTTCTACAAGCACTAACAAAAATGTTGCAGAATTAAACTTATTAATTTCATTACTTGTTTATATAATTCTAATAAGAACTTAATTTTTGCAATAGACAATAAGTAATTTTATACCAACCTTAGTTAAAAATAAAAAAAGTGTTATTAATATTTAGGTTGTAGCTAAATAAATTAAAATAATAGCGTATTTTTTAAATTTTTTTAAATAACTCAATTATAAATTGCTTTTGAAAAGATATCAAAAATAGACTTTGATACTACACTTATATGTGATATCTGTCTAGACCAATTAAACCAAGCTTTCGATTACTTTTAAATAATAAAATCAAGTAGCTAAACTGAATAGTTGCTCAATCTAATTATCATGCTATTTCAGTAACAAAGCACAAGAGACTACTAAAAAAAATTAATCAGTTCAGTTTCTAAACCATAATTGACTTGACGTTGTCTGCAATGTTGCTAAAGATAAACAAAGTTGGATTTTACTTCTAATTGTGTCTGAAAGTGCTGATTGTCTGAGAATATTAAAATCAACGGTATTTATTTTCTACATTTATATTAAAATAATGTCAAAGCTATGCATAAATACTTTTTAGTAAATGTAATCTCATAATTTAATGCATTTAATGTAGATGGATGTTATTTATAAAATGTGAATTACTTTAAATTTTGGTGCTTAATTTTTTTTCACATACAAAATTTTTTTCAAATTAATTTTTTTGTGGCTGCAAACTAAGGACCAAACTCTCGATAAATATTATAAAATAACTTTTTAATTAAGCCCAAAATAATATAAATAAATTTTAGTTTTTCTTGCAAAAGCATAAGTATAGATATATTTATTCAGGTCTTAAATAACTTAAATTCTATTGTGATAATTATTGTTTGCATCAATGATCAAGATACAGAACTAAAATGTAACTTGAACCTATAATACAGGCTCTCAGACTTGTGTGTTCTTGGGACACAATTTGTATTTTTGATAATTATTTGTTTTAATAAATACTCGATTTACAAATTTTACTACTTTATTAGGTACTTCGCTTACGTACCTTAAATATTCAGCATATTTTTATTTTCTTTTTTCAGGGAGTTGTTTGGGTATATCAACATTTATTGGAATATTTGGTTGTTCTTATAACTAGGTAATAATAAAATATTCTTTAACATCATTTCATTTGCTGTGGTTTTGTAGCATTCCTGTAATTCATCAAATCGTGCATTATTTTTTAAAACACCTTTTAAATATACGATAATTTAAAATTTTACTTTGCAAAACATTGAGCTCATATTTTTAACAGTAAACGTCTACAAAAAATAGTCCTGCGTTTTTCCTTCGACTTTTTGTCCCATAATTGTCTATTTTCCAAGTCTCCAATGTTAAGTTTTTCTCTTTCATAATATTGTTTACATATGCTTTCCTTTGTAGAGGTAGTCCCCCCCTTTGTTGTTTCTTTTTTGGTGTCCAATGCAGTACGTTTTTGGCCACCTCTCTTCCGACATTCTTCCGATATGTTCATAATATTTTAAGTTCCGTTTTTTCAAATTTCTGGTAATTGACGATTTTATTCATATTTTCTTTCTCGGGAAGCTTAATTCTGTTGATCTCATCTTGTCCCTAATTTTTGTAGGAATAAACCACGTTCCCCCGCTATATAATTTATATAACACTTTTAGAAATATGTTTTTTGTTTTATTTTGTTAGAATTTTACTTAATAAAGGCGCATGTAGTACCTTTGTTGCCTTTTTCTCAATTTTTGGTTAATTTAGAGATTGGTCTAGTTTTAAGGTATATATAATCTGAGCCACTTTCTATTGGGATGGGAGATATTTAGTGCTTTGTATAGAAATTTTATGTATTTTACGCTAGTAGCATGTATATCTATTTGGGGATTTTACTATTTATCAAATTGTATCCATGTGATTTTTTAGGATTTATGACATTAATGACATTTTTAAGACCAGTAGCTTTAAGAATTGCAAAGGCAGTTTAATTTAGTGCGGAAACTCACGTTTTAGTAAAGTTGTCTTCCTTACAGAGTTCACTATCTGAAAAATGTGTATGACAGGCTTTTGTTAAGTATTCTGCAAAAATACATGCCTAGTTATTGTGGCATTTTGCTCAGTTTCCTTGGGAAGCTCTAATAGATGGGAAAGTTTTCTTTAATTGTTTTTTTTTTTTGCCTTCCATGGGGAGTAATCTGTTACGTCGGTAAACATTAGAACTTTTAGAAATATTCTAATACGTTCACTCTTATTTTTATTGAGTAGTTCCTGCTATTTGATACCTAAACGGTATAAGGATATTCAAGAAAAAAAAGAAGAAAAATAGTAGTTTGTCATAGATCTTGTGTTGGTGCATTGATAAGTTTTGAAGTATCCATTAAACATTGTTTAGTTAATCAAACGATTAATATGGGGTAGTCGCATGACAATTTCTGGGTTTTTGACGTTGCATTTCAGCTTGCCCATTGCATGGAGTCGTTGAATAATTTGACATCGCCTTCAATGATTTCTGGAGATTTAAATGAAACATCTAAGATTAGTTTTTTTCAACAAAATACCTAAAAGTGTGTGTACTTATTGCTTGAATTTGAGCGTTTCCTCTTTTTATAAGCATTAGTCGTAAGGGTAATAAGAGTGCAAAATGACCCGAAGATAATTTGAAGCCTAATTTTATAGCAACAAAATTTTAGAGAACGCCACTTGTAATACAAAAATTCACAAAGTCTGGTAGTTTATTAGTATCTGAAAACCAATAAGTGTATTCTTCTGTGAAAATATGTTTTAAATTGTTGTCCATTGTTACAGATCTGGATCCCAATTAGCATGTTTAGCATTATAGTCTGTTTCAGTAATAAATTGCTATTTTATGATTTTATTTTTTTATTTATATGAAATGGCATACATAATGTATTCTGCATAATTGGGAGAGAAATAGGCCACTGCAAGTGCGGGCATATTTACTCAGTTCCTTTCAGCAAAACACATCAAAGATTATGAAATCTTTATTTTCTCTAAGGTAATTACTTGTATATTTTACACATCTTGAAGGTATTGGCAGAAATTTTTGGTGTGCCCATACCTTTGACGCTTTACACACTGTGCATGTCTTTTTCTGACTTAATCGGTTCTAATTTAATTTTACATTGAAAATATCTTTATTGCTTGGGTACTAGCCTTAATTCAACAAAAAAACGTTGGGAGAAATAATTTTTTTCTATATTGATTGATGTTTCAAATATTTGTGACCCATTGTCTTAATATTTCAATTTCTTTCTTAATTTCATCGGTGTTACTAAAATAATGCAAGTTTTTCAATAATACTTTGTAGCTTTTTTCTTCTTTAATTTATAAGTGTAAAATTCAGTTTGCTTTTAGACCAAGGCTTTTATGATTATTACATAAAATTACATTTTAAACTGAACTTTTATCTGGTTACTAGCAAGAGCTTTGATTTTATATTGCTCTTTTTTGCTATTTGTTCTAATAATCGCATAAATGGTAAAATAATTTTTACACCTGTTACGAAAATTAGTGGGGGTATTATGCTCAGTATTATTAATGATAGTTGTTTGTTGTTCGTCATCGTTTTCATTGTTTGGAGCTAAGCATCAATCAAATGTAGAAAATGAGTTAGTCACAATTTGTTCTTTTTTGAATGCGTTTTTTGAAAATCGATTTCATTTTGCTACCTACTCTAAATATGATATTCAGTTTGCTGATAAGGTACAAAGTAAAATATTTGCTGTATCTGTAAGAGAAAACTGCCTGGTATTTTTTGAAACTAATTATTGCACATCTGCGTTTGGTCAGGTGTCAACAGTGGTGATTGTAGGACTATCAAAATTAGTATTTTTAGGCATTACGAATAGGCCATAAAGGACTACTCACACATGTTAAATTACTCAATTTGTTCAACCCGTCTATTTTAAAATAATTTTAAATGTACAAATAAATAATATCTGCTAACGCACAATTAAAAGTTATACGCACGCACATTTTCTCTTATTTACCTCCATCATTATGACTGATCCACTTACAAGTTGAGAAAGTACTTTGTTTAAATTTTTTATTTGATTTTGCGGAAGCGAATCTTTTTACTTCAATGTAAAAACTTTGTCTAAAGAGATGTTTTCCGACTTAGCAGGATACAAACCACGAAGCTCAAAAATAAACACTAGATATAATACTTTTTCAATTTTCAAAATTTTTTTTTACAGAATATAGTATAATAAGACTATTTTTCTTTTTTTGCGTTGTAGATCTACAATTTCAAATTTTTTTATAGGGTCGCACTTATTGGTACTACAGAATCAAGGGATTATTGGGCGTACTAATATGCAACCTTACTTATGTTTCTAGCAAGACTCGAACTTATCTGTGCGGGGTTCGTCGCCAACGAAGCAAACACCTCGCCTAGAGCGACGGCCTGCAGTTCCGAATAGCTTGTTTCTAAGCGTGCTTTAGATCTTAAAGCAATCAAATTGCTTATTTTTATGCATTAGTATTATAGATATACTATAAGTGTGGAGTTGCTAGTCCTCCAACGAGCGCCTCCCCAGATGGCGGATAGGGGAAAGCCCACTAAATATGGGGGTAGTGATAAAATAAAATACCCGATGCAAACCAAAACTAGCAGTCTACATACAATAGAGTGGAAAAGTAGATACAGATAAGGCGCTCTCCTGCTATTGGTGTGGGAAATCGCAAAAATAGACGGTTGAACCAAGAAATATTCCGAGTTTTTAATTCCTCCAATGAAATATCCTAAAAGAATGCATTGAAAAGAGCTGACAAATGTAAACTGGCATCCAAAAGTAAAACACTTATTAAAATATGCACGTGAAACGTAAAAACAATAGCCCAAGCAGGCAAAATAAGCAATGCAATAGAAGAAATAAAAAGAATAAATATCAAACTTATGGGAGTAAGCAAAATGAGATGATCAGGCTCAGGACAATTAAACATCAATGATTATAAAGTATACTACTCAGAAACAACCAACGGAAAATATTAGCATGGATAAGGAGTGAATGCAAGATATGCAAACTTTGTGCCTATATCGAAGAAGGTATTGTTAGTCTAAATATAAAGTAGTCCCGTCCCAATATGCACCAACTACTAATTATATTGACGAGAAGGTAAAACAATTTTACTCACAAACATCTGAAATATAGAATAAACTCCCCAAGCAAGATTTTACAATAGTAATGAGAGACTTCAATGCAAAGGTGAGCAAAGGACGAACTGGAGAACATATTGGAACACATGAGCTAGGTGAAAAAAATGAAAGCGGGGAAAGACTAAGCATTTTTGCAGCAGAACACTATCTTATAGTACTAAATACTTTCTTTTAATTTTTACCAAGAAAGCTGTATACTGGGAGATCACCGGCAGACACCTCAGACACGATTGTTAGAAATCAAATAGATTACATCCTTTTAAATCAAAGATATAGAAACAGTTTTACGTCTGTAAAAACGTATCTTGGAGCAAATATTCAATCCGACCATAACTCGGTAATAGAGAAAATAAGGGTTAGAATAAAAAAAGTAAAATAAAAATATCAGTACAAGATGTGACGAAAAAAATATAAAAGCAAAATGTAAAAACACAAATAAAGCATGAGTTATCGGAAAAATTTATAGCATCAAAAGCTACTACTAATATATAAAATGAAAAAGTGATTAAACCATATAATAGAAAAAATTTAAAAAAAAAGTTATAGAAAGGTGAAACAAACAAAACAAAACCGCGAATGACTAATAAAACCTTACAACTGATGAAAAAAAGAAACTGTAAAAACGTAGATATCAAACAATATAATAGGATACAGAAAACTATAAGACAAAAGATACGAGAAACGAGAGAAAAAGACATCAAAAAGAAATATTAAAAGATAGAAACACGACAACTTCAACGTACACAAAAAAAATAAAGAAAACCACTGGACAATATAAAACAAAAATAAACAAAATTATTAACAATAAAGGAAAGATAGTAATTGACAAGGAAGAAATCAAGAACATCTGGAAATTATATATCGAACAACTTTTTCAAGATGGAAGACCAGAACCACCTGAAATAGAAGCAGAGACTGGACCAAATATCTTAGCTGCAGAAACAAAAACTATAATAAGACAAATAAAAGATGGCAAGACTCTAGGTCCAGATAATTTCCAAGCCAAAGTCTTAAAACTAATGGACGACAAGGAAATCAAATGGGTAACCAATATATTCAATCTTATATACAACACGGGTTCTATCCCACGGCAGTGGCTTAAGTCGGAGTTTATAACTATACCAAAAAAAGTCAGGAGACAAAAATGCAAAAAATATAGAATAAGCTTTATGAGCCACCCATTAAAATATTTTTAAAAATCATACACAGAAGAATTTACAAAAGTTCTATTCCAGAGTTGCAGAGATATGAACTGTGAGATCCACTCCTGTTTTGTAGACTATAGAAAAGCTTTTGCTATGATCCAGCATCACAAACTGAGAGAAATTCTGAAAAATATGGGTATAGATGACAAAGACCTAAGCATAATAACAAACATATATTCGAATCAGATAGCCAGTGTAAGAGTGGAGTAAGACAAGATGTGTATTATTGCCACTGCTATTCAACATTTATTCAGAACATATATTTAGAGAAGCTTTGAAAAATTCACTGGTAAACGGACGGCGCTTAAATAATATTAGATACGCTGACAACACAGTAATATTTACCGATAATATGCAAGATCTGAAACAACTAATAAATAGATTAACAGATAGTAGCCACCGATATGGAGTGGATAACAACATCGAAAAAACTAAATATATGATCATAAGCAAGAACGAAGTTCCTACTCGACAACTAAAATTAGATAGTGGAGCAATTAAAATAATCGACAAATACACACAGCTCAACACCATTAATAATCAATGGGACCCCTATCTAGAAGTTAAATGTCGAATAGAAAAGAGCAGAAGTGTATTTATTAAACTGTCGGAAGTATTTAAAAGTCGAGAACTAACCATAAATACAAAACTCAGAATGCTGCGCTGCTGTGTGTTTTCAGTATTGCTACACGGAGCAGAAACATGGACACTGACAGAAGCAGCGACGAAAAAGATCGAATCATTCAAGATGTGACTTTATAGAAGGCTGCTAAGGGTATCATGGACAGACCATATAATGAACATTAAAATCCTTAGAAGAATGTCAAAAGAAAAGGAAATCTTGAATACAATTAAAACAAGAAAATTACAATTACAATTATAATACATACGTGATAGATAACATTACAATTCTTGTAATTTTAGCAAATCCTTACATCAGGATCTTCTTGTTATAGATATTTTTATCATCTGAAAGTCCATAGTAACGAACAAATGCAGTTTTTATTTATTTTAAACCATCAAAGTTTTAGTATTTCGTCATAATGCACATATTTTTTAAAAATTATTTTATTAAACTACGTTTACAGTTTTACAGTTAGAATAACAGAATATATGTATTTGGAGGTTTCTAATTTATAATAAATGTAAAATTTGTTTCAAAAAATAATACATGATAATTGTACACAGCAGAGAATATAATTATGACATCGGTTATAGTCTTACAACATACACTGTATTGTAAAAATTTCTGGCACTTTCAAATATTTTATAATTTCCTTATATCTTGGTAACTTTTCTAAATTTGGCCTAGTAACAAAAGCTATAACACACACATACTGTTCAACGATTGGAAAAAAGTATTATATACTTTTCAACTATTGTAATCTAGTTAAACAAATGTAATATAAACCAAAATAATACAATTAATAATAACAAAGATATCTTAAAATAGCATTGTAATACACGTTTCTTAAAAACAATTTTTAATCTAAATAATGATTTTCAGTTCCAATTTAATCATATCTATTAAAAGTCTATCACTACACTACACAAATGCAAAATGTGCTCATAAAATGGATTATACTTTAATTAAATTACATTTCAGCTTCGCAATGCGTATGTCTAATTAAACTACGAGAGATTAATTGGTCTCGCGTTTATTAAACTCCCAAAGCATCCTGCCAGTGAGCAACGATATGATTTTAGAGTACAAATTAATATCATTCTATAGCATCCGTACATTATCAATACAGCACTAGAGCAACTTTTTACTGTACAAGGGAAGTGAGGTGGTATACATTTCTGTTGCAGGGCGAGCCGTACGAATCGCGTTCGCTCATTAAATCCGATTTGCAACCACGGCAGCGTCTGCTGCGTTTTATATAGAAGGTAATTAATTGCATCAATTCGTAAATTATACTGCAATCTGTGGGGTCTCAAATTTATGATTGGGAAGCTGTTTGCATAAATTTCTAATGGCAAAATTTTAAACTATCCTAGTTTATTAAAGCCTATAACTATAAATACCACAAGACCGCACAATAGTGGGTAATAGATAAAAGAAAATAAGGCTATTTACACTGCAAGACGGGTGAAGCAGTCGTGAAATATCCATCAGAGGCATCACAAGGCGCTCTGATATTGAACTTGCTTTATATCAGATTTAACCCCCGGCTTTAACATAAAGGTGAAGAGAGAACTCGTGTTTCTGCATTTGAAAAGAGATGGGAGCGCCATATATCGGTAGTGCATAAATTTGAAAGACGAGAGTAAAATTTCAAGTGTTGCCATAAAGGCAGGTGCATTTAAATTTCTTTTATACAATAAAAACTTTTTAAATGTATCTGTAAGCGAAACCCATCGCCAACAACCGCCGCATCTCTAGGCCATAGCCATGTGCGCCGCCGAAGGATTCCGTGCCGCGCGATACAAAATTAAATTAGAGAATGTATAAAATTTTATGTGAAAATCTCCAGACGCCAGCGATCGACAGTAAATATGCAATAAGGGAATAAATTTTCGTTTTATCTAAGGCGCTGCATATTCATTTGCTCCAAGGAAGCGCCGTTAATCTCCGATACCTGAACTTCGCGCGCGTCTCAGGATTAAACAAAAATTAGGGCCGCAATTTGCAAGGACAACGGTGATTTAATGCCCTGTTTTCGTAGGTTAAGCAATGTGTGCACGTATGTGAGTTATGGCCCACAATTTAATTCTTTGTGTCGGGGCGCAAGAGCAATGCACGTCGTGCAGTCGACAGAAATATTATGAAGAGTATTTTATTCCAGCCCACTTTTGCACATTGCTGAAGTATCTAGCATGAAACAAGCGCGGAAGCTAAAGTGAATAATATACATGTAACGTGTGCATAAGAACCCGCACTCGCGTTATGCAGTTTTAGCATGGAAGTTTCTCAAGCACAGCTCCTAAGATGTTCCTTATGGGCCTGCAAAGAAGTATGAAGTTAAATACAGAATTTCTCTAACTTCTCGTTTTGCTAAGTACACAGACAACTTTTAATTATTCAAAAGAAGGCTTTTAAATATTGTAACTGTTTACGTCGGCGCAAATTATTTTAAATGTGCATTAAGCAATGCAGATTAGAAGATTTGGTTTGATCGCAGTACACTACCATAAAATTAGAGATAGACTTAAACATAAAATATCTAATATGAAATTATTAAATACAATATTCTACAATTTATTTTTATTTTCTGTACCATCTGTTAATACGTTTAATAGTTTGTTCTTTCTAAAATTAATTTTACTGTTATTTTTAAATATTCATATTGTAACATTTCTACTTTTTACAATGGCGAATAAAACGTATATATTTACTAAAGCTACTTATACATATATCCGACTTACAAGTTATGCAAATTAACAGTGCCATTTACATACACACTTTTTTTTAATTTATTATAGCTGGCTCTGAAATTTGATATGCAATACACTACTAAGTTAAAATACAATAGATTAACAATATAATAAGCTAACAGTAAGTATTTAATTTATATAAAAACAGGGAAGAGTTGGGAAATTAGTGAAAAACACATACCTCTATCATGAGTTTGCAGTTAAATTAAGTCCTGTGGTAATTTACGCTTAAGGTGTGTGTGGATGGCTTTTTCGCCGAGGTTGAACTTGGTAGCACTAGAACATAGAGCTAGGTTTTAGAAGAACTTCACTGTAGTTTTTTGGATAAACGCAGTTATAGTAGGAACACTTAACTCCCAGTGTATTTGGGTATGGCGCACATACCATGGGCACTTGATAGCAATTCGTAGCACTTTGTTTTGCATTATTTAAAGTTTTTTAACGATGTTTGTGAAGCATTGCACCATATAGGGCAGGCGTAGGTAAGTAGAGGTCTAAGGATTCCTGTATAGAGAAGGACTATGCATTTCGCACAAAGATTTGACTTTCGGTTGATAAGCAGGTATAGTGCTCCCAATCTGTTATGGCACTCGTTAAGTTTTTTGTTTATGTGTAATCCCCAGATCAGCTTAGAGTGAAGATGTACTCCTAAGTAATTGACTGCTTGATCCTTAGGATTCTAGTCTATTTCCTTATTTTTTAGTTGAATTTTTGGGAAAGTGTTAAAACGTTTTAGTGTAAACATTTTAGTTTGGCACTTGCCAGGGTTCATTTTAATTTTCCATTTTGTAAACTATTCAGATATTATATTTGTGGAGCTTTGAACTAGTTCAATTGCAGTCTCGGGACGGGAACTTTGTGCAGTTATAGCCATATCATCCGCGAACATGGCTAGTGTAGAGGGAATTTCTGTTGGGATATCATAAACATACAGATTAAAAAGCGTGGGTCCCAAGATACTACCCTGCAGGACTCCCGCCTCTATAGCTTTTAAGCTAGATAAGGTTGAGTTCACTCTGACTTGGAATGATCTGTTGTTGAGAAAGGATTGAATAGTTTTAATTAGGTAGGGTGGAATTTCTATAATTAGCAATTTGTAGAGAAGTCCATCATACCAAACTTTATCGAAGGCTCTCTACAGGTCAATGAATACAACGACTGTATATTGTTTGTTCTCAAATCCTCTTTCTATTGTTTCAGTTATCCTAAGAAGTTGATGTGAGGTTAAGTGAGCAGCTCTAAAACCAAATTGATGAGGGGAACAATTTGTTTTTGCTGGAGGTTATCTTGTAATCGGGTAAGTATTACCTTTTCCAAGAGCTTGGCCAAGGTTGGCAGGAGACTAATGGGTCTGTAACTATTCGGATTTTCCTTGGGTTTACCAGCTTTATAGATGGGTAGAATTATCGCGGTTTTCCATGAAGTCGGGAAGTGTCCAATGGGTAGACAAGCATTAAAGATTGATGTTAAATATACTAGTGCCTTAGTTGTAAGGTGCTGTAGTATGTCATTAGTTATAAGGTCAAATCCCCTGGATTTGACCTTATCATTTGCGCTTAGGTAGTAGTTCGATGAAAGATTTAATTTCTTCATCATTAGCTTGTGAATTTAGATTATCAATTGCGCTTTTGACTTGGGTTTCGATGAGTTCATCATGTGGCTTATTATTTGGGGTGAACACTTGTTCGAGATGTGTTGATAGTATATCCGCTTTTTCTTCTTCACTGGGGCATTTGTTGTTACGTGAAACCATTGGATAAATTACGTTCGGTTGTCTAAGGATCCTTTTAGTGGCGAACCACATGGAGAGGTCACCCGGTTGTATTGCTTCCAGATAGGAATTGTATTTCTGGATTCTGAGTGTATCTAATTCATGCTTAACTATATGACAGTGTTGGTTATACAAGGTTTTGAGGTAAGGGAGTCGGGTTCTCTGCCATTCCCTTCTATATGTATTCTTCTTTTTCATTAGGTCCAGTATATAAATGGGTGTTCTCATATTATCTGGTGCTTTTATATGTCTCCAAGGTGTGGTTGATTGATGTATACTTTTTTGTAAGGCCGTAGTAAATTTTAAAACAGCATCGTCAATCTCCGAGGGTAGATTTAGAGGTCCCGTCAGTTTCATTTTTTGGTTGAAAGTAGTCTCGAACGTGTCCCAGTCTGTTTTGCCACAAGCTAGTCTAGGCGCAGGAGGTATATTTTGAGGTATGCTTTGAAAGTTAATGACGACTGGAAGATGGCTTGGTACACAGGGGTCAGAATATTTTTATACAATATAACATCTAAGATGTCGGGTTGGTGATCCGGCCGATGCGGGTAGTAAGTATATTCATCCGGGGCAAATAAATTGATGCCGTGATCAGCCATGATGTTATATAGTTTGATTCCATCCGGGTTGGTTTCTCTACATCCCCAGATGGTGTTTTTTGCGTTTAAGTCACCAAGAACTAGAGTGGGCTCTTCATGGTTGAATAATTTACTAATTTCACCTTCAAGCAGTCGTTTGTTTGTAGGTTTGTAGGCAGAAATAATAATTAATGGGAAATTATTTTGAATAGAGAGTTTGATAGCAACAGCTTCAATGTTGTGTAGGTCTTCTAAAAGAAGGAGATGATGTCTAAGTTTCTTTTTAATTATTATTGCTACACCACCTGATGCGATCACTGCTTCTCTATCTTTTCGATATACATAGTATCCCGGAACCCTAATCCTTTCTGTGCTAACTAAGTGAGTCTCGGTAATACACCCAATATCAACGTTGTGCCTTATTAAGAATTCGATAAAGATTGATCGTTGAGATTTGAGACCATTGGCGTTCCAATTGATCAAGGTTATATTATTTATTAGTGGGGAACTATTTAGATCCATTTGTTAATATTGTAGGAAGTAGTGTTGTTATAAGTGGCGTTAATTTATCTAAGTGTGGGATTAAGAACTCTACAATTTTCTGGACTATAATTGTTATGAGATCAGTTGATGCTTGCTGGTCCCTTGTGGGATTGGCGTTTAACTTGAGGGTGGGACGACTAGAGGGTTGCGGCTCATTTGTCTGGGTTTCTTGTCTAGTTTGTACTGTTTGAGAGTATGTTCTATTATTTATTCTAAGGCTTGAATTTCTCGTTTGATTTTGTCGTACTTGTACAAAATTACTACAACCTTTATAGTTAGCCGGGTGCTTTTCTAAGCAGTTCACACATTGAGGGTCGACTCGAGGTCGTTTGGGGCAATTACTAAAGAGATGATCACCAGTACACTTAACACAGCGTGCTTTGGAATGGCAATAATTACGAGTATGGCCATATAATTGGTAACGTTTACATTGAGGGATTTCTTTAGATTTTTTTCGTAGCTCCACTTCTACAATACAGAGAAACAGTTTTGTTTAATTGAAAATTTCCTTCCCCTCTTGGGTGTCGCTAAGATCGACTGCTCAAAGTGGGATCGGATATCTATCCTTATTGTAGAATCTGGCTACTTTTTGTACAGGGTACTTTAGCGTACTTAATTCCTGTTGTATTTCATTTTCTGTGAGAGAAACAGGGAGATTTCGAATAATTACAGATAAATTATTTACTTCAGGGTTTGTGAACGTGTGGTAGCTTAAATTGTTATCGGTATAATGCTTAGTCATTACCCGATAATCGTCCATGCTAGATAGATTTACTCTTAGCTGCTTGTTTCGAATTACTGTGGAAAATTCTTTCGTGGCCTTTTCCTTGAGATCAAAAATGATTTCTTGGAAGTTCAATTTATCCGCATTGTGAAGGTAAATTGGCGGGATTTTGATTTGTTTTCCTTTATCTTTGTTATCTTCAGGTTGTTGCGAAGTAGATTCAGATGTTTACATAGAGTTTATTGCTGCGGCAAGTTTGTTTTTTTTTTTTGATAAATTATTTTATTAGCATTCTCGATTTGTTTTTCAGTTACAAGAAATTTATTTTTGGCTATTAACGTTTCGGATTCAAATATACTTTTTATTTGGTTCAGTTACAGATGGAGATAGTTCTGAACTGTTTCGTTTACTCATCTTGATAGGGAACCCCTCCGCAGAGGTTCTTGAAGCTGATGGGTATGATTAGCGATCAGAATGTACTTAATTTATGATATACGTTAAAATAGGAATACAAAGCTTACCAGAGGTTGAGGCGGATAACCTCGTGGTTATCACTCTTGATAACGTTGCACTTGCACCGTCTAGCACTTGTTTACGCTTCGAAAGCCAAAATACATACACACTATATACAACTATTAACGTAAATGGCGTACTAGTTCTGTCAACGCAGTTCCCGCACTTGGATTCGGTCGCTGGCATTATTTCGAAATCGGAATGCCGCGACCGTTTCGCCAAGCGATATATTTGTCTATACGACGATATTCCAGAACAAACGCGAAACCTCGAGAGACACCGTAGTACAACCTTCTAGAATTTCGAATGGCAAGAACGTACCCGCCAGCTATATTCCTAGAAGTGTTGGTCGCCGAGTCGGACAGAATGCGGATGTCTATCAGCCGTGTTACGGAGGGCGTTTGGAAATTCTTTACACTGCCTCCTCCTTAAGGATGAGTCATCTCGGATTATTTTCTCCCGACGTTTGGATGGGTCATAGAGGTACCTACAGTCTTAAACTTTGTTGTATTGAGGCTTCAGGTAGAAGTAACAGTCCATCGCCTTCTACAAAATTACCGGCTTCTGCAAATGGTAGCAAACTAACATATTGGTTCCAGAACCTGGAAATAGCTCTTATCATGTTTCTAAATGTTTTCCAGTCTAGACCGTCTAATCCCCACGCAAGTTTCGGTATTGCCAGGTTTAAAATATTTTCATTCAAGAAGTTGGTTTGTCCTTTGAACACGAGATAGTATATATTTCTGCTACCGTAATGCATGGACAGCGTCTTTTCAACTTCTGGGCATTGTTTTTTAAATTTTCCTGCCAAACTAAATTTAGCTCGAAATACACTGGCAATTTTTTTGGATATCTTCAGATCACGCGCCACGCAATGTACTAGTGCATATTTTGCCAGGACCTAAAATAGGTCTTGTTGTAGTTTTCTGATAACACCATAACGTACTCGCTTAGTTCTACTCACTTAACTTATAAAGTCTTCTAATATTGTTTCACACTTCAAGGACATCATATCCGTCGACTGAAATAAACAATCCTAACCTTGCCACTTGGTAGTTTCCAGATTAGGTACATGACTTCGTTTATTTTCTCCAACACTTCTTAAGAACATTAAAGTTTTGAGACCCACATCGCTGCTTTGGGTGATATTACTATATTCGGTCATCTTCTTCATAACCCGCTGTCAAAGTGTTGTCACTCGTGATGTCAATATTGTATCACATGATGCCGTGGATCTCTATCATTCTTCTTCTCATGCGGTCTTCTTCGACTATGTTTTCTTAAAATTTACTTCCAAAGAGTAGGGCACGTGGTAGCTGCAGTTTATGACCAAAAGGAATATTCAAATAAAAATATTAGTCCCAGTCTGGTTGATGTCCAAAAACTTTTGACAGGTGCTTCCTCATTGTCCTGTTCATGCATTCGGCCATTCCATCTGACTGGGGTATAACGGGATTTTTCTAGTTTTTCTAATGCCCAGTAATTTACATACTTTCGTGAACACCGTTGATTTGAAATTTCGACCTTGGTCTAAATGTAGTTCAAGTAGCTCTCCAAATCTACTGGTCAGTTCTTTTATTATCACCTCCGCGATGGTTGTGGCTTCTTGATTTGGTTATGCATAGGCTTCAACCCATGTAATATTCCAGCGCCACTATAATAAATTGATTTCCACTGTCACTTGCAGGGAACGGACCAACTATGACAACAGCAATATACTGTCTAATTGTTGTTTTTTGCTTCATCTGCAGGCCGTTCCTTGTTGCACATACTGTACATTTCCGGCACCCATAATAAACATCTTCTATACAATTCACACAGTAAAATCACTCGCACACTTTTTCTAAAGTCTTTGCAATTTTAATATAGCCACCAGACACATCATCATGCAGTTGTTGCAATACTTCTGAAACCATATTCTTTGAGACCAACAACTAAAGTTTTTTCTGAACTTTACCTTTACTCTCCAGCACCTGCTGTTAGACATTGTCTTCTACTGTGATGGAATCCCATTGTATTCAATACGATTTTACTTCTGGAGAACACCGAACCGCTTCTCTCCAGTAGAGTGTTCTTCCAGTTTTCTTCTATTTCTAAACATACACGTCGGGTCTTCTTTTTGATTACTATTTAACTTGCTTGATTGCCATAGATCCTTTATCGCAGTCGTTCGCCGCATAGGTGTTGCAATGACTACTTCCAGCTCTATGCTCTGTCTCAAAGTCGCATTGCTGAAGCCTTTCGATCCATCTTGCTACTTGGACTTTCGGAGTTTTAAAGTTTAAGAACCATTTTAGTGCAGCATGATCAGTCTTCAAAAGGAACCCTCTGCCATACAGATATTTATAAAAGTACAAGGTTTATCCGAAAAGTAATGCAATTAAGTTCGTAAAAAAATTATTTAAGATATTGTTACAAACGTTTAAAATTCTTCTAATTGCTCTCCTTGGGCACCCACGTACTTTTTCCAGCAACTTTTTTATGCACAGTACTCATCCTGGAAGGAGTCGACGGGGACCTCGTTTAAAGTCTTTGTCATAGCCGTTTGGGTCTCTTTAATGGTTCTAAAACGGGTTCCTTTCAGGGCAGATTAGATTCTAGGACGCATAAAGAAATGTAGTTGAGAGCGTAGTCATAGTGCAGCTACCAGGTTGCGGCGATCTTCTTTCAAGCAGTAATTTTTAACAATAGACATTTAAAAGATCACAAACACGAAATACATTTTTGCCACTTTTGCTAGTTGACGGCCATCCAGAGCGGGGGTTATCCACCATCTCGTCCCGTCCATTTTTACATAAATTTAACCACTTGTGCTATCTTTATTTCATTAATTTTTTCGCTGACCTGATTCATTTTGTAATTAATGTTTTAGTAAATTTGTCTTCTAGCCATATTTTATTATTTGTATTGATCATATTTGAGTTCACATCTGTTTTTATATTACTCATACTGGAGTTTAAATTAGTTTAATCTGCTTCTAATCCACTTAGCGTGGCGTTCACATTACCCGTAATTTCAAAGTAAACCATTTTTGATCTTTGCCGGCATCAATTAAGGCTTGCTTAAACCGGAGCTGTAATATGGCTTTATTTCTAGTAATTTCTAAATCTTTTTCTTTTAGCTCTCGTTTGAGACCAGACACTTTAAGATTGAAAAGCATTTTTTTCCTTACCGCTATGCTTTTCCCTATTTATTCACCAATCACGTTACAAAGCGAAAAAATCCCACGCCTAACACTAATTATAAGGTTTCTGCTTTTTGCGGTAGTAAATAAAACATGAAAATTTACTAAAGTTACTTATTTATTTTACTTGTAGAATAACAACGCTATTTACATACACATTACATACAACATTAACGTAAATGGAACACTATTTTTTTTATTCGTTCACTGGCGTTACTTCAAATTTGGAATCCGAAATTCCGGAGGATATTTATGTCTATTCGGCTATATTCCAGTACAGATACAAACCCTGAAGAGAAGCCGTAGTCAAACCTTCTAGAATTTTAAACAAACACGTGCGTGTCAACTGGATGCCTAAAAGGGCCAGTCGCCTAGTCAAATAAAATTAGGATGTCTATCATTCGTGTTATGGTTGGCATACAGAAATTTTGTTATAATATGTTTTTATCAGTTTAAAACTTAGTAACATGTTTATTTATTTTATCTAAACGATTGATTGTTTTCCTAGTTGAAGTAAAATTATTATTTACTGCACATATACACACGTGACAGATACAAATGATGTTCTTCTTTTTTAATATTGCATATGTATGTAAATCAATAAAACTAACGATTAAAAATGTTGAAATTATGATTCACTAGGACTACTAATTATTTTACATAGTTAATTAAATGTAAGAGAAATCTATTATCGGAGGGTGATCTTATACAAAATTAGTGATGATTAAAATACTGTGATATAACTTTTAAAAATTCTAATATAGGTAAGTTTTAAGCAATTTACGTCATTGCTGGTGATGATGGTTATATGCAATCTCAAAATATTGTGTAGAAGATAATATTTATTTCTTCTCAAAATTAAAACTTACACTTACTGTAGAATGTAGATTAAACGACATATCTTTCAGACGTTATTTAAGAGACTATTTGTGACTGAAAACGAAATTATTCTACATCACAACTTTATACTACACATCAAACAAAAGGATATTTGGTAACTAAATTATCTGCCATACGTTTGAGACAACACCTTTTTTTATTGATTATTTCATTAAGTAAATTATAAAATACGCGTTAAACGATTTTTAACTTCTAAACGTACCGACAGAAACAAAAAATCTACTTTCGTGTTGACTCAAAAAAAGCGTAATTTATGCTTTAGAAACAGATTTTATAAAGTACATAAATAAATTGAGTTTAAAGGTAAATGTTTTTTAGAGAAATTAGAAAGTTGTTTTATTAGGTTGCAGAAATGTTCTGTGCTACAATTCGTAAGAGATTTTATGCTATTATGCTTTAAAAGTTCAAAGTTCACTGAACACAGTGTTAAACATGCTTAAGTAATGCATTCTTATTTTTAACTCTTGGCTGAAAACCCACGCAGAATCTATTTATATGTGCTGATCTATCGTATCTTCTGTCTTTTATTTTAATTAATTTAATAAAACACTCATAATAATTCTTTTTCGATTTTTAAACTATTGATGGTTATTAAAATTTAATAAAAATATGTTACTAAGTAATAGAAATACTTCCATTATTTATTTCACTCAAAAGTTATCTTATAAAATTAAAAATAACTCTACCTTCTGACAATTTTGCTCGTAATGCCGGTCATTTATACAGGTAAAACAAAAAATAAAAACTAAATAAAATTGAAGTTATTTCAAAACAATATATTTTAGAATTTACAATATTGCAACATTTTCGAGAAGTAATTTAAAAAACCCCAAATCTATAGTTAATCTTATTTTACATCAATATTGTACAACAGATAAACATCGAATGACTTATGATTGTATATGGTTTTGTCAAATCAGCTATTTTTTGTTATTTGGATTTTTAAGTAGCACTTTACATTTCTATTAGTTTTTTTGCATATTTTAATAGTACTGCTTTTCATAAAACAGTAAACACTGATTCTTTTAGTTGTTTTGTCAATTAATTTTATTAATAATATCGGAATTAATTTATGTCACTTTAAGAAATATGTTCATACTTTTCCATATATTTTAACAAATTTTTATTAATTCTTTCTTTTTTCTCCCATTCATTCACTAAATTTTGCCCACTAAAATATTTAGACATAATAATTAAAATGTATTTTAATAATTACTTAATATACAAAACATCCTACAGTCTATTTTTATTATCACTGTTAATATTTTTACTTTTTCTTCATTAAAAGAGTCGCCAAGCACTAAAGCACAACAAAAAGCAAAAGGAAATAGTAATTATACTTTAAAGTTAAGTTCTTAAAAAATGTGATAGGTTAAAACTGCAGAACTTAAGCAATAGAAGGATAAATATGCATCGGCTGCGGAAGAGAAAGGAAAGACTCTTCTCAAACATTTGGTAAAAAGAAAATTCCTGTGAGTTACAATAAATCCTCCTAAACCGCAGTTAATTCGTACCATTTTTGGTAAGGCAAACTCAGAAGTATGATTGTAAATTTTGCAGATACAAAAGGCAATAAATACATTGTTTGCATATTTTTAAATTATTTTGGTTTAAAAGGTCATAAAGGAAAATTATAGAACAGAGTGAAATATAAACTAAAAAAATCTTTTTTCAACCAAAGTAAGCTATTTATGCTTGAAACCAAACCTTCTATTAACATTCATGATCACTGTTAAAAAATCGTGTTTGCATTTGATTTTGAAGGAATAAAGACATGCATGTCGTCGCTTCGTTAAAAGATCAGGTGCTGCTGCAGCTCAGTGATGAAGAGAGGTCGGCAGGTCACTTTAGACCCATCTGGGATATGTAACTTCACCGGTAAGTGGATCTTCTTCTTAATCTCAGCTTCTCCCTTGGAGGTTGCTGATCAGCATGGCTATTTTGACCTTTGATATAGCTGCTCGGAATATTTCGGCTGATGTAAGATTGAACCATTCTCGTAGGTTACGTAACCAAGAGATTCTGCGTCGTCCGACTCTCCTTCGCCCAGCAATTTTGCCTTGCATAATGAGCTGCAATATCTCATATTTAGAATTGCGGGAAATGTGGCCTAGGAATTCTAATTTTCTTTTCTTAATGGTAGGTAAGATCTCCAATTCTTTGCGCATCCTACCCAGAACCTGCTGATTCGTAATTCGGTCGGTCCAAGAGATTTTCAATAGTCGTCTATAAATCCATAGCTCGAAGGATTCAAGTCTCTTTGAAGTTTCTTTATTTAAAGTCCAACCTTCTAGACCATACAAGAGCACTGGGAATATGTAACAACGGACCATTCTTGTCCTTAATGCTAACGATAGGTTCAGAGCAGTCAGTAGTTTTCTCATTTTCATGAAGGATGCCCTTGCTTGTTCTATTCTTGCTAAGATTTCTCTTCTATGTATGATGTTTTTGTTTACTATCGTGCCAAGGTACTTGTGGTTTTGAACTTGTTCAATAATCCTATTGTCTATGACCAGCTGACTGTCTGCGGTGTTTCTTTTAGATACTACTAACATTTTTGTTTTACTAATATTAATACTAAGCCCAAATTCTTTACTTGTTTGAGATACTGTATCTACCAGTGTCTGAAGGTCTTTTAGGTTGCTTGCGATCAAAACGGTGTCGTCAGCGTACCGAATGTTATTGATACATTTCCCATTTATTATTAATCCTGAACTTTCATCTTCTAACGCTTCGCGGAATATATATTCCGAATAAATCTGACACCTTTTCGAATATTAATTTCCTCGGAGAGAGAGTTATCCACTTTTATTTTTGCAGTTTGACCCCAGTAGAGATTGATAATTATTTGTATGTCATGATGGTCTATGTTGAGTTTCTGCAAAATATCAACTAGTTTATCGTGCTTCACGTTGTCGAATGCTTTGCTGTAGTCTATGAAGCACATGTAAATCTCCTGGTTTACATCTAGAAATCTTTGTGCTAAGATGTTAAGAGCAAATATGGCTTCTCTGGTCCCTGTTCCGTTGCGGAAACCGAATTGTGTGTTTGACATTTCCGCTTCACATTTGCTATATAACCTGGTGTGGATGATTCTTAAGAATATTTTTAGTACCTGACTCATGAGGCTTATGAGTCGATACTCATCCCATCTAAACGCTCGGGATTTCTTAGGGATGGGGACAAAGGTGGAAAGTAGCCATTCGCGTGCGATAACCCCTGTTTGGTATATATCGTTAAACAAGTCAACAATTATTGAAACTGACTGTTCATCTAATAGTTTTAACAGTTCGCAGTGTATACAATCAGATCCTGCTGCTTTTCCAGCTTTTGCGGTTTTTATGGCATGGTTGACCTCACTACATGTTATTTTTGGTGCGTTTTCTGCTGCTGTAATGCTACGTTCTTCTGCTCTTTGATCTCTAAAGATTTGTTTAATATACTTTTGCCATAAGTTTGACTCTGATTCGGTATCTATGACTAAAGAACCTTGGTCATCCTTCATTATCCTCGATTGTTGTCTGTGTGCAATACCAGTGATTTCTTTTATTTTCGTGTGAACATTGAAGCTGTCATACTTACGTTCATACTTTTCTATTTCTTTGCACTTATCATCCATCCAGGATTCCTTTGCTGCACATATCTTGCTTCTAATAATGTTATGTATTTCTCTATACTTTATTTCATCTTTATTTTTAAATTTTCTCCTTTCGTCCATTAGCGCTAAGATTTCCTCTGTCATCCACTTCTGCTTCATCTGTTTCTTGTGTTCTCCCAAGGTTTCTTGTTGTGTCGTTACTATTGTTCCTTTTATTTTAGACCATTTTGTTTCCTTATCTAAATTACTAATATTTTCTTCTTGCATTTTATGGAAGTTTTGGTTTATCATCTTAGTTGCAGAATTTCGTATATCTGGTTGTTGTAACCTTCGTGTATTTATGTAACTATTTTGGTTTTGTTGTTGTCGTCTTTTCTTCAATCTAATATACATATTC
Source organism: Sinelater perroti (assembly GCA_036346155.1). NCBI lineage: Eukaryota > Metazoa > Arthropoda > Insecta > Coleoptera > Elateridae > Sinelater > Sinelater perroti. Next base: position 19,011,863 of record JARFIY010000001.1, read on the forward strand.
ATGACTACAGGATTGTGGTCCGAATTTGCATCCGCACCTGGGTATGTTTTTACAGCCTTTACGCTATTTCTCGCCTTTTTGTTAACTAGACTGTAATCTATTTGGTTTCTAATTATTTGTTCTGTGTGATCTCTCGGTGCTTTCCAAGTATATAATCTTCTCTTTGGTAGTTTAAAGAGAGTATTTGTGACCACAAGGTCTTCTTCTATACAAAACTGCAGCATTCTCTCACCTAATCCATATTTACCTACGTAATCTCCATAGCTTCCTTCTCCAATCTTTGCATTATAATCCCCCATTATTATTGTGATGTCACGTTTTTTTTTTCTTAATTTTAGTACTTTCTGAATTTCTTCGTAAAAAGGTTCTATTTTATCATCGTTTTTCTTGTGAGCAGTGGGGGCATATATTTGAATTAAGTTCATTTTACCTAAGTTTGTTTGTAGCTGAATCATCATAATTCTATCCGAATATGGTATAAAGTTAATTACTGCTTTACTTGCAGCTTTGTCTAGCATGATACGATCTCCATTATAATGCTCTGTTTCAGTGTTCCCTGAATAATATATAACACCGTTTTCGGTACTACTTTCCCTGAGTTAGGCCATCGGGTTTCGCTTAGACCCAAAATGTTTAATTTTAATCTACTCATCTCTTGTACAACGTTATCCAGTTTTCCTGCTTGGAATAAACTGCGTACATTCCATGTTGCAATTCTGACTTTGTTTTTGTGTATGCTGTACATATTCTCTTGATTCCCTTGATTGGCTGACGGGGAGATTCTTCGCACCGTTTCCCCACTGAAGGGGTGCCCCGGACTAACGGCCAATTGTTTTGATTTTTCAGCCATGTGATTATCTTGGGAAGCATTTAAAACAAAATGCATTTAGTGCGGTAGTTTTCCGTTGCTTTCCGCACTGCAGCGTCCCAACCGTTTAGGTCAATATGTGACCCTCGCCTGAAATTGGTCTAAAATGGGCCTTTAAGGAAGTAAATCTTCAGTAGCCCCATAAAAGTAATGCCACAACTGCTGCCCTGTGTCATGCTAGTTTTGGTCCGCCCCGAGTATTTTATTTCCTCGGTACCACCCATCTGGGAGGCATTCCCCTATCCGCCACCTGGGGAGGCGCCCAATGGGGGACTAGCAACCCCACATGGGGGTAAGTGGATAACCACTTTTAATATCGCGCGGAATAAATTTCACGCAGCCCACAACGAATGTAGTGTTCGGATCCCCTCTTAATCAAACACCAATTTTTAACAGCAGATACAATTATTATCAACCTTCTTATCCACTCCACCAAATTTTTATAGTTTTAACCCCGACAATTTACAATCATTAATTGCTTTCTCAAATATACCAGCTTTTACTCCTGCATTTAATCAGTATGTTGCACCTGCAGCTCAAAATGCGGTCAACACAGCAAACTTCCAACAAAAATCAAGAAGTAACGCAGGACAATGCTCACGACTGACAAGTAGTCAAAAAAAACCCGATTTTACGAAAATCTACAGACGAACTCAAATCAGTATTATCTAAATATCAAACAGATTTTCAGCATTTATCGATAATGACGTCAATATGCAGGAAAACGAGTCAACCATCGTTACTAAAATTTAAACAAACGAAGTAATACTACCACTAATATTTATATACGGCGTAACTAATTTTAAAGGCATAGTAGACAATATCGTGAAGGTTACCGATGATGAAACATACAATAGCAAGGCCCTAGCAAATAACACGGTTAAAATCAACGCCCTAAACATTGATACATGTAGAAATTTAATCACCCACCTAAGAGATGAAATTATAATTCACCACACCTAAAGCAAGAGAGATCCAACAGAATTGTCATAAGGGACCTTAACCATTGAATCCAATTGATGATACACAAGCGGAACTGGAAGAGGCTGGCAACAAAGTCTACTATATATTAAATATAAGTCACAGAATAAGTAAAGAACTTCTTTCAATGTTCTATGTTGATCTAAAACCCAAAGAAAACAAACATAAAGACTTTGAACTGAAAGCTTTTTGTGGTATAATAATAACCGTTGAACCTCTTAGGAAGAAAAGTGGAATAACACCAGTGTATTAGATGCCAATACTGCGAACACACTAAGATATATTGTACTAAACCATTCAATTGTGTAAAATGCGATGGGCCGCACAACACTTCCATATGTATTAAGACAAGAGATACCCCAGCAAAAGGTGTACTCTGCGGCGGTGACCACCTGGCTAACTATAAGGCCTATCAAAATCTTTTGTACTTAAGAAGTAAATCAAGTCACACATTCCAACATAATTCAATACTATAAAATCACGTCCTAACACCCTTCCTGAAACCGTTTTATCCACAATACCCCTTAGACCAAACAACAAGTACATGAACACTCAGAATATGTCTTATGTCCAGGCAACTTCTAGAACAACAGGAGTCGGTACAAAAAATGACTTATTCTCCGTGATTACTGAGCAAATGACCTCCTTATCAGAATTCAAAACCATGTTCGCCCAGATGATGCAGCGGAACTCCGTAATGTTAAATTTACTAACAAGTCTCGTCAACAAACATTAACAATGGCTAAGTATTCAAGAATTGCAAGCTGGAATGCGAGTGGTTTTGTTAACCATAAACTTGAATCAGTGGCATGTCTACAAACCCAAAATATCGATATCATGATTATTTCAGAGGCTCATTTACTGACAGAAGTAAAATTCCGATTCCTAACTATACCGTGTACAGCACCTGTCATCTTGATGGTACTGCACATGGCGGCTCCGAATCCTCATTTACAACAGAGTCTCGCATCACAAGTTTTTTAAGTACTAAATAGCACACATACAAACTACTAGTGTAAAAATTAATGCCTCACATTGAAACTACAGTGCAACAGGCATCTATTGTCCTCCTCGCCATACAATATCGAAAGTTCAATTTAAAACTTTTTTCCAAACCCTAGACCAAAAATTTATTGTTGTGGTGACTGGAACGCGAAACATGCGTACTGGGAATCTAGATTAATTACCATCAAAGATCATAACCTGTTTTAAGCAATAAATAATAATAAGTATATACATCTTTCAACTGGTAACCCACCCCACTAGCCCTCTGATACGCAAAAAATCCCTGACCTGCTTTCTCGTAACTGCAGGAATATCTGAAAACTACTTTCAAGTCAAAAATAACTATGACCCCTCATTCGACCACTCTTCTATGATTATAACCCTTGGCTCAGAAGTAATACTCAAACTAATAAGTCCGCTCGTCTAACAGACTGGGAGCAATTCCAAAACTATATTCAATATAATATTAATTTAAAACCGAGAATAAAAGAACTTAAAGATTTAGACAGTACGGTTCAATATATTATTGAATTTATTCAGAAATCAGCATGGTTATCCACATTTAAATTCAATGTAATACACGCTAAAACTAACAAAGTACTCATCCAAATTTGCTGAAAAAAGAAACAGACCAGAGGAAGATGGTACAGATCTTGTAATCTTGCAGATAAACGAATTTACAATAGATTGACCAGAAGATTTAGTAATCAACTGAAAGAACATCAAAATTCCTTCAAAAACACCATTACAAAGCTAAATAAAGAAGACCACTCTATTTGAAAGGCCATAAAAAAGTTTAAGCGTCCTCAAATTAACGCACGTCTCATAAAAAAATGGCACCTGGGCGAGATACGATATTAAAAAGCTGAAGAATTCTCTCACTATCTCTCAGAAGTTTTCTCGCCATCCGACGAAGTGCCAATTGTAAACTGTGAGGACATGGTTACCTTATTGTATATTCCTTGCAAATTGTCACCAACAATCAAGCCGTTTACGCTTAATAAAGTCAGTAATGGTATTAAGGAATTAAGTAACCATAAAGCGCTAGGTTTCGATTTGATCACAGCACAAATCTTAAAGCATCTTCCAAAAAAATGTGTTGTTCTTCTAAGCACTATCTTCAACCGGATGCTAAAACTGACTTACTTAAGCCATATAAACCAATACACTTAACTAGCTTATATAGGCTGATCAGCCTGTTGCCGTTTCCTGGAAAACTATTTGAAAAGCTTCTCCTAAGTAAACTACACGACGATTTAGGCATGACCGTGCTGACACCAAGTCATTAATTTGGATTTAGGGAACATCACTAGACAGTTCAACAAACCCACCGAATCGTCTGTTTGATAACTATATGTCCCAAGAAAAAAAATTCTGCACTGCAGCCTTCCTGAACGCAAGCAGGCTTTCGACAAACTGTGGCATGTCGAACTATTATATAAATTATAACAACGGCTACCGAGCACATATTATCTTTTGATAAAGTTATACCTTACCGATCGCTACTATACCTTAAAACACAACAATTAACTCTCTACATATCACCCAATAAAATCAGGTGAGCAGGAGGGCAGAGTCCTTGTTCCCTTCTTAAACTTTCGTAACACATATAATATCCTATAAACCGAAAATACCTCTATCGCTACATGCGCTGACGATACCCCGATACTTTCCACATATCAAAACGTAGGCATTTCCATGTAGGTTAAAACAGAGACCAAGTATGTTGGACTCCACTTAGACAATCAGCTAACGTAGTCCCCACATTATAGAGCAAAAAGAAATCAAATTGATCTCAAATTCAAGCTGCTTGGACCTAAATTCAAGCTCTCAACTGAAAATAAAGTCCTCTATATAAAACAATTCTTATGCATCTGAAGATGGTACCCAATTCTGAGGGTGTCCCAGGAAAACAAATATAAATATTATACAACGAGCACAAAGCAAAATTCTTCGAGCCCTTGTAAATGCACATTGGTTTGTAAGTAACCGAACCCTACATGAGGACCTCAACAAACCGTTTGTGACGGAAGTAACAGAAAAGTCAGCTTCAGACTACTTTGTAAAATTACCCGGACGTGAGCAGCACCTCGTACTATAACTCATGGACCCTCTACCAACAAAAAGGCTGAGCAAACAATGGCCTACAAATCTGAACTGATGAGGAATACAATTCAATTCATCCCAGTAAACCCCAAGGAAATCATCTCTAAATAAAGACCCTTGCATGCTTCAACAGACAACATATTTACTTAATAATCTTATAATACTAGAGTAGATTGTAAATTTGCGATTTTATCAATTAAAAAAAAGTCAAAAATTATGGCATAATTGTTTTTAAGGGTCCAAATGACCGCTTCAGTTTACATTACATGTCTTTATTCTTATTTTCAAATATAATTTTATTTAAGAAATTTTATGGTTCTACTTTAAACTCTAAACTGCTTACTACTGAAGAGTCTCTGAAAGCATTTGAGGTGTGTGTCAACTAACACCATCAATTCTTCTTCGTCTAAAGTGTTCTTCTGTAGTAGTTTTTCTATACCTTTATGGTTTAGAACTTCAAATCCTTGTCCGTCTATACAAGAAACAATGTTTACTATTTCTACAACTGAGAGGAGTGGAGGGGAATATCTTTTTTTGAACTATTTGAGGAAAATACATTGAGTGTTGATAACTTAATTTTATAATCTATAGAAAATAATTGTAAAAAATCGAAAATTATAATATGTACCACATTTTAAAAGTTGATGATGCCATATTCCAGTACATACATTAATGATGTACAGTCGGACAAAAAGATAATTTTTAGATTTGGATAATTTACTTCTTTAGTGTGGCCACTAGCATTATCAATAATCCTCAAAACTCTAAAACATTTTTTTCATTATACAGCCTTCCGCTGCAGGGGCAAAACAATTACAAATGTATTTTGAGTCGTTCACGCTTTTTTATCAGATGCTAGAACACAGGTAGTCTTAATGACTTATCAATGTTTTTCATTACTCTAGGGTCTAAAAAATGATTTATTAACATTGATTTTATCTTCAAACGCGATACGTTGTTTAGAAAGCTTAAACACTAGCGCACGCTTTTTATTTTTCGGGATGTAAGTTTGAAATGGTAGTTTCTTCCAGTATAATTCTGTCTCATCAGTGTTAAAAGTCTGAGCTGCCGTATGTCCTCCTTTGTTGATAACTCAAATTGTTAGTTTTTCTAACCAAATTATATTTTTAATTGACTGATTTTGTTGCTCTCCTCAATAATACCAATTTTTTCTTAAATGCTTGTGAGTTTTAAGTGCTTTCGTTTTATTAGATTTTCACGTCTTTCTAGCTTTACAGTTTTCCAATCAATCATAAAAGCTTGTTTCAATTTATATTGATGTTTCGTAATCAGTCACGCGTTTCGCACCTAACGGATAACCACCTATCATAGTTTTTTCCTTTATGGTCCGATTTGTAGGTTTATTTAAGTTTAACAACTTTCGAACAGATGATATTTTTTTCACATTTTAAACTATGTAAAATTTAAATTTTTCTTTTTTTGACAGCACTATGCAAATCTGGGGTTAAAAATTATTTTCTTAAAATGTTACGAGACATAAAATTGTAAGAGTGTAATACATACAGTTACTCCTTCTATAGCGCAATTAATTCCTACCGTATTATATAGAAACCTACCATGTTATAGAGGAGACATCAAAATTCTGCTCCGCGTTATACGGAAACCGTGTTAAGAAAGTATCGTCTGCAGCCACACTGTCGTAGTCTATTTAAAGACAACAAAAGTGATGAAGTGCTAAGGAAGCATTAACTGAAGCGAAAAAGTTGCATTTGAGAACCGACGTTAAAGGCCAAAATATTTGCAAGGACTTCTCCCAATATTCCTTTAATTTTTGTTTTGTTAGATTTTCAATTATAGTAGAATATCGATAATTTGAAGTTAAAATGAGCAAAAAATGGAACTAATAAATATTCAAATTAAAAAATTCTATGAAAATGAAAAAAAAACTAATATATAAGTTTAAAAAAACAATTATTTATAATCTACTTAAAATAAGTTTACATTACATTAATTTTAAATAAATACACGCATATCTACACCTTAAATGTATTGATTTGTATTTTAAAAAAATTAATTTCTAAGATAATTGTATGAACCTATAAGAAATTGTAATTTGTGTTGCTTTATTTTTATCTGCATTTATATATTTTCAAAAATATTTATTGACACCGCTATAGCAATATTTACTTACTTTTCTTCTGAAGTTTGAATGATTTATTTAGATTCATTGTTTCTAAAATCCGATATTATCATAACATAGTTGAAAAGATATTAAAGCGTAAAATCTACGAACAGCTCAGCTTTTTAATAAAGAAGTATGTAGCAACGCTTCCTATAACATAAAATAAAAACCTAAACATACTATTGTTGAAAGAACAAAACTTTTATAAAACTATAAAATATGTTAATTGTAAAATTTGCAGAAGTACCGAAACTAGAAGTTAATTTTGTATTCAAGCCCAAATAGGAATTCAATTCGATCATGCAAGGCAATAAAAAATTGCATAATGCGTTAGAGTGGCAACTAAAATACGAAATCTAACTATAAGAAAGAGCTGTCGTCGTGGCTACGAGTCTTGCTCCTTTGTCCGCCAACCCGGCGCAAGCGAGTTCGAGTCTAGCTGAAAATTCATGGGTAAATGTGACGTCAGAGCATTAAATTTGTAGTAAGTTAGTAAGCACAATATGCCCTCGAGAATACAGTGCCAGTGTGCTCCAGAGAAAAACATTTTTTTAGATTGTTTTAAACTACACTTTTTTTAAACAAGTCATTTTTGAATTGCTTTCGTAGTGAGGCACAGGAAGCAATCTAAATGGTAGCTGTTCGCGCCAATCTCCTAATTATATTTATTTTTTGAAATTTTAAATTAGAACCGGCTATAATTTGATTTTCTATCATATATGTGAAATTTGTTATATCGGCCCAATTGTCCAGCACGCGTGGCGATTTGCCCGGGCGGTCTGGGCCGCGGGCCGCGCTCGTGCAATTGGCTTTTAGCACTTGCTTTGGCACTTTGATTTCGTTTAGTTCACGCGACATTAAGCCTTTGCTTTATTTATTTTCAACTGGCCATTTCAATTACGTTAAGTTCACGCGACTTTATACTTTTGCTTTATTAAAATCTGCATTTCGCATTTTTGTTCGCGGCATTGCGCATTTTCCTTTGTTCGCGCTTTTGCTTTTGGCATTTTTTCGTTGTGCTCTCGCCGACAAATTATCAGATCGACGAGGGATCCTTTACACCAGGAAGACGACCCAGTTTCGTCTGCTGTAAAGATTGGGGTAACTTGTCCTAATTTTTATCCATATCCTTCTCCTTTTCTTCTGGAAGCCCCAGGACCAATAGCAGGGAACCGATATCTGCTGGAAGCGCCGTTTCCACATGTTAGTGTTTTTAATTTTAGAGTTGTTTGAAGTTCTCTACTCAAAATTGAAAATTACCTATACAGTCCACTTAATTCGGACGCACCATTGTGGTCCTTCGAGCCGGATTTGAATCATTTGATCCGTGCAAGCCGGATTTGAACCATTTGGTCCATATGACCCGGATTTGAATCATTTTTTTGTTGTTTGTTCCATAGACGAGCTAGCGTGTGCCGCGTTAGATTTTAAGCGTTGGAACGTTAAGTTCTACTCGCTTGTCACAGACCTGTTTTGTGAAAGCAAATTTTCACGGTCGAGTTAAATTGCTTGATATTTGATTTATTCAATTGAAAATTTAAATTATTGTTAGCCATTAAAAATTTATTATTGCAAAAATGACGGACAAAGGAAAGGCGGAAAATCTGTTGAAAATTCTAAATACTAAAAAACAAACGCTTTTCACTCGTGTACAAAGATTGCACGATTTTGCAAAGAAAATTATTCAGGGACAAAATCTCGCTTATTTCAAGACGGCCCTTACAATGCACGAAGATACGATTAAAGAATTTAATGAGTTAGAATTTCGAATTAATGAAATTTCTTTAGATTTAGGTCCCAATTTTATTCCTAAATTTACGGCAATTGGGAATTTATTGGAGGTTATCGCGAGGGTTGCTCAACAAATTTCGGAAAGCGTGCCACTTCAACAGCTCCTGCCCCACCAAAAACCGAGTCACTAAAACTTAACGCGATAAACCTTCTTAGTTTTGATGGTACACCCCAAAACTGGCCAGTTTTTAGCGGACCACTTTGGTCCACGACAATCGAAATTTGTCAAATTTAGAGAAGGTGACACTTTTGGTGTCAAAATTGCAAGGTTCGGCCTTAAAGGTTTTCCAGGGGCTTACTGCCACAGTAAGTAATTATAAGGTAATTTGGGAAGCCTTATTTGATCGTTTTAACGATAAAAGGTCGCTGGCAAACAATTATGTTAATCAGGTATTTAATTTTAAAACTTTACGTGCTAAATCCAGAGGAGATTTAACAGCGGTTTTAAATAATTTTTGTGGGCCCATCGCGGCAATTAAACAATTAGGCTTGGAGGATATCGGAGATTTTGTATTTTTGAATCGGGGATTAGAAATTTTAGACCCGATAACAAGACGTTTCTTTGAAGAGGCACATCGCAACAAAGATATCCCTACCTATCAAGATTTTGTGCGATTCCTACAAAAGCAAATAAAAACTATGCCGCTCGTTAACCCCTCGGAAACTTCATGACCCAAGATCCCGTAAAAAATTCCACGTACCACGCACAATTTTCTACTCAATCCAGAATCTCGTATGAACGAAAAATTTGTAAATTTTGCCATAGGAAAGGTCATTCCCTCAAGGATTGTCGTAAATTTTTAGAATTATCCCCGTGGAAAAAGTTTGAATTTATAAAAGGTCATCATTGGTGTTTCCGGTGTTTCTCACTCGGTCACCGAGCTCCAGAATGTAAACAATGCATCTCCTGTAACAAATGTGACTTGTCTCATCACCCCTCTTGCATTCTATCTTTTCCAAAGAGAGTAAACCCGCAGGCCGGTTGTCGAAGGTTAAAGAGACGGCTTTGTGTTCGCTGGAAAATCCTAAAAGGTCCGCGATCCCAGAAAAGTCGACAGTTGTTTTGTCAACGGTTGTCGGAAGGGTTTACAAGTCGGGCATTTTAAAAATTTGAGATTCTTGTTAGATTCCGGAAGCCAGTCACATTTTCTAACTTCAAAGGCGTGTCGGCGTTTGAACTTACCAATTGAACGCCTGAAGTCTTTGGTTTTAAGTCTTGGAGGAGCCCCACAAAAAATTTATGGAAAAACCAATTTGACTTTTTCGTCTCTGTTTGATTCCAGTATTTCGTTTACGATTGAGCCCCTTATCGTAAAGAAGATTGTCGACAAACTGCCATCCGCGGATGTTGATATTTCTCAGTTGGGTTATCTTCGAAATCTGGATTTAGCAGATGACTGTTTTCACATTCCGGGGGATTGACGAATTTGGGTGCTTTTCGATCGTTACCCCATCATTTTGCCAAAAAACTTTTCTAAAACTATTAATTAATCACTTCCACAGAGTTCATTGCCATGCAGGGCCCCACCTGTTACTCTATTGTTGAGAGAAAAAGTTGATTCTTTCCGCGCGACAAACGGTACGTGCTTACACCTGTAATAGGTGTTAAGTTCGTCCAAAGAATTGGTCACCTATGATGGAGATTTACACATGTCGAGTTTCAGAGACAAATGCGTTTCTTGAGACAGGTGTCGATTACGCAGGACCTTAAAAAAGCTACATTTGTTTATTTATTTGTTTAGCTACCAATGGTTCCGAATGGTGACCAATCATGCTGAAACCGAGCTTCCAGAAACTCGAAAGTTGGCGTTATTTGTCTCGAAGAACCCGCATTGAAAATCCTATAGTAGCTAATTGGTCGTTCTTCCTCTTAAATGCGGTTGTTTGTGGTTTATCGCCATTTGTATATAATTTGTATATAGTTATTCAGGTTTCTTTGGATTTCATTTGGAGAAGCGGTAGGTGCGTATTACCCAATTGCCTTGGTTTGTTGCAATTGTTGGGTTTTGATCCGTCCTTCGCAATAAGTTGTGCTGAAGTTGGGTTAGGCGGGATGTTCGCGCCAATCAATAATTAATTTATTTTTGAAATTTTAAATTAGGGCCGCTATAATTTGATTACCACTCATATATTTGAATTCCTATATTCCATTGCCAACAATCATCAGATATGCACCGGGGAACAATTCCTCGGCAAATGGCTTTCCCAGAGACATTTATAAGATGATCTGGTTACATCACTAGAAGACATAGATAAGGCTTTTTCAGTTTAAAAGTCCATTTCAACAGATGATGGCGCGGATTTTCTTTGGTAAAATGGTCATCTAATGCACCCGAATTGGCAGGAAATACTTTAGTTAGAGAGTTTGATTATGGAGATGCCTCGAACCCGGTGTTAGGGTTACTTTGGAATCCCCAATCCGATTGTTTTGGGTTTCGGATTGGAGCAGAGGAACGAAGATGTACCAAACGACATATGTTGTCTACAATTGCCCGTATGTTTGATCCTTTGGGAATTTTAGCTCCGACTATTTTAATGGCCAAGCTATTTATTAAGCAGTTGTGGCAGGCTCAAATTGATTGGGACGATCCCCCTCCCCGCCAAATTGCCGATCGATGGCAGACCTTTAAACAAGAATTACCGTTTTTGTCAAATATAAAAATTCCTAGATGGTTAGGCATCGGAAAAAGCGGGTTGGTGACGCTGATTGGGTTTTCCGATGCGTGTCAGGACGCGTACGGTGCAGTAATATACGCGAGAGTTGATATGGGCGACAAGTTGGCAGTCCATCTCGTCTGTGCTAAGTCAAAAGTTTCACCAACAAAGGTGTTATCCGTTCCGCGACTTGAATTGTGCGCGGCTACATTGTTGTCAAAATTGATTAAAAGGACCTATCCAATTCTACAATCTCGCACCATAGTGTCCAAGGTTATTGCGTTTTCTGATTCAGAGATCGTCCTAAACTGGTTGAAGGCTCCTGCTGATCGTTGGCAAACCTTTTTCGCCAATTGAGTAGCCGACATTCAGAAGAACTCTTTAGTTGATTCTTGGTTTCACATTGATGACGGGGAAAATCCGGCGGACTGTCTATCAATGGGATTGTCACCCCAAGAATTATTTAAACATCACTTGTGGTGGAAAGGCCCATCTTGGCTGAGCGTTCTCGAAGGAAGATGGCCGATAAATCGAGTGGTGACTAATCATTCTGAAACCGAACTTCCAGAAACCGAAAGTTGGCGTTCTTTGTCTCCGACTAACCCTGCCTCGAAAATCCTATAGTATCGTTAATTGGTCGTTCTTCCTCTTATATACGTTTGTTACGGGTGATGGTATTGATCCAGAGGTTTGGAAAAAAGCTACCCCCGAGACAGGATAATTTTGGTGAGGAATTAAATAAATCGGGGCGGTCTTTATGTCTTGTCGTACAACGCTGTCATTTTGGCAAAGAGTTTCAGGCGTTGGAAACTGGAAAACTTTGTTCCGATCAATTACAACGACTTGCCCCTTTCTTAGACCACGGCGTAATCCGTGTCGGAGGGCGGTTGAAAAATTCGGGGTTGCCCTTTGATCACCGTTACCCCATCATTTTGCCAAAAAAAAAACTCTTTTGTAAAACTATTAATTAATCATTTCCACATAGTTCATTGCCATGCAGGGCCCCACCTGTTACTCTCATTGTTGAGAGAAAAATTTTGGATTCTTTCCGCGCGACAAACGGTACGTGCGTGTGTCCGTGCTTGTAATAGGTGTTTTAGAGTTCGTCCAAAGAATTGGTCACCTATGATGGAAGATTTATCACATGGTCGAGTTTCAGAGACAAATGCGTTTCTTGAGACAGGTGTCGATTACGCAGGACCTTTAAAAAAAGCCTACATTTGTTTATTTATTTGTTTAGCTACCAATGGCCGATAAATCGAATGGTGACCAATCATGCTGAAACCGAGCTTCCAGAAACTCGAAAGTTGGCGTTATTTGTCTCCGAAGAACGCTGCATTGAAAATCCTATAGTAGCGTTAATTGGTCGTTCTTCCTCTTAAATGCTATTGTTTGTGGTTTATCGCCATTTGTATATAATTTGTATATAGTTATTCAGGTTTGTTTGTTTGATTGATTTTGGAGAAGCGGTTAGTGCGTATTACCCAATTGCCTTGGTTGTATTGCAATTTTGTTGGGTTTTGATCCGTCCGTTGCAATAGTTGTTGCTGAAGGCGGTGGTTTCAGGGACGGGGGTATGTTCGCGCCAATCTAATAATTATATTTATTTTTTTGAAATTTTAAATTAGGGCTGGCTATAATTTGATTACCACTCATATATGTAAAATTTGTTATATCGGCCCAATTGTCCAGCACGCGTAGCGATATTCCCGGGCGGTCTGGGCCGCGCTCGTGCAATTGGCATTTAGCACTTGTTTTGGCATGTTGATTTCGTTTAGTTCGCGCGACATTAAGCCTTTGCTCTATTCATTTTAAACTGGCCATTTCAATTACGTGAAGTTCACGCGATTTTACACTTTTGCTTTATTAAAACCTGCATTTCGCATTTTTGTTCGCGGCATTACGCATTTGCCTTTGTTCGCGCTTTTGGATTTGGCATTTTTTCTCTGTACTCTCGCCGACAAATTATCAGATCGACGAGGGATCCTTTACATCAGGAAGACGCACCCGTTTCGTCTGCTGTAAAGATTGGGGTAACTTGTCCTAATTTTTATCCATATCCTTCTCCTTTTCTTCTGAAAACCCCAGGACCAACAGCAGGGAACCGATATCTGCGGGAAGCGCCGTTTCCACAGATTAGTGTTTTTAATTTTAGAGTTGTTTAAAGTTCTCTACTCAAAATTCAAAATTACCTATACAGTCCACTTATTTCGGCCGCACCAGTAACACTTATTGAAAAAATAAAATTTCTCATATTAGGCAACAAAATTGGCAGCCCTACAATAATTTCATAGATGGCATCAATTAAAGTTAATAGATGTGCAAATGTCAAATGATACAAATGACATACATTCAAAAAAATATAAGTTTGGAAAAAACTTATTTTTGTTTAAATCCAAATACAAGGGCGTTTTAGAAAAATCCTCTGTTTGTGCATGCATGAGAATTGAGATGGGATAACGATGTTTGTCTTGTGGCACTGTGCGCAATAGTTCAGTAGGCAGTGTTTAAAGATCGAAACATTAATTTGCCCGATGAAGCAAGAAGTGAGCTCCATGTGTGGTTATCGATAAATTTGTGCAGAAAATTGAGAAAGATTCGTTATTCAACGCGGTTAACCCAAATCACAGTATATACGAGATGCGTTCAAGTTCTAAGGTCTCCAAATTTTTTTCTGAAAAAAGTGCTTACTTAAGATCGTTGCAACTTCTGTTACTTTTCAACGTAATCTCCGTGCACATTTTTCACAACGTTGTCGCTATAATTTCATGACTGCTGAGAACACTTCTTTAGGCGTGTGTTTTGCCCACTAGAAAATTGCTAATGCAACTTTACAATCTTGCCGGTCAGTAACACAGTTTTTACTTTATCAACTACTTGGTTCTAAATAGTGCCGTGGTGTTGAATCTATGACACTGACGTAAATTTTCGAGGCATGATATTTTGTGTCTTTCTGGGTCGCTTTTACTTGAATAATGATATAAAGTAGTTGTATTTATCATTCCTCATAACATGGCCCAGCTATGCAAGTTTTCTTCTTTTGATGGTAATTAAGAATTTCACGTTGTTCGTTTATGCGTCGTAGTACTTCCTCTTTTGTGACCTTGACAATCCATAAGATCTTCAAAATCCTGCGATAGGTCCATATTCAAAAGCGCCCATACTTCAGTGCTATACAAGAGGATTCTGAAGACATAACATCTTAATAATCAAATACGTAAGGAACAAACGAGGCTCTAGAAGTCAAAATTTTCTTCATCTTTTTTGGAAGGATTGTCTTGATTCCTCTATCATACATCTAATTTCCTGCGTTAAGTCCCAATTTTTGTTGACATAGCAGCCAAGCTATTTATACGATGTTACTCTCTCTATCAATTTCTCTCCCACAAGTTTTGGCCTCTTTTATTTACTATGGTTGGTCACTGCTGATAAGAGTATTTGTAGATCTTGCATGCTCGTGGCTAACAGGACAGTGTCATCAGCGTATCTCAAATTGTTTATTACAACTCTGTTGATTATAATCCCTTCTTCTCTTTCTTTGAGAACCTCACAAAATATTTTTTCAGGTTATAAATTGAACAACAGAGAAGAGTACACGCCTGTTTTTCTCCTTTCAGTATGGACATGTCTTGTGATAGCTGACCATCCACACTAACAACCGCTGTCTCAATATAAGTTGGCTATTATACGTATATCTCTGCCGTCTAAACCAATTTACCTGAGAACTTGGAGTAATATTTCGTGGTGTCAAAGGCTTTTTCATAGTTCACGAAGCACATATGCACATTCTCATTAACATCTCGACAGCGTTGAGTAAGCACCTGTATGTTAAATAAGGCCTCTCGTGTTTCAAACCCATTTCTAAAGCCAAATTAAGAATCACTAATATTTTGCTCACATTTCTGATATATTCTGGCATGTATAATGTTTGAGAAATACTTTTAAGACCTGACTCATCAAACCGATAGTTCTATAGTATTTACAATATTTTGCACTGGCTTTTTTAGGCAAGATTATAAAAAGTAGATATAAATCAGTCTTGAGGAATCATACCAGTTTATATATCCAATTGAAGAGTTTCAGAAGCAGGGTAATAGCACTGTCCTCTTTTACTACTTTCAGGACGTCAACACGTATATTACCTGGTCCCGGTGCCTTTCCACTTTTGCTCCACTTAGTTTAATTTCTGCTCTGTTAATATCAAGGCCATCTTCTAAATCTAACTCGTGAGTAAAGTTTCTTGTGTCATTGAAAAGGTTTTTATATATATTTGTTAATAGTTGTTTACTTTCATTTATAAGAATTTGACTATTTTTATTTCGGCATACGCCTGCTGCGTGTTTGACTTTATTGTAAATATTAAAAGAGTCATGCTTTGCTTCAAGTTCTTCTACCTCTCTACTGTTCTCGTAACAATTTTTCTTTTGCCTCTCTTAATTTGCGTCTGTTGTTTTCTAAGTTTCGAAATATTTAATTGATTGTTGGTTTTTGTAGGTTCTTCTGAGATTCATCAGTCTTGGTATTTCATCGGTCACCCATTTTTTGTGTTTGGATTTGTTGGATTAAAATAAATTATTGTTTATCTCCTGTATTACTGTTTTCATTAAGATCCAAGCCGCTTTAATATTATTATCATCTGGGCTTATGTTGAGGTCTATATTTTCAAAACGTGTATTAATTTGCTTCCAAATTTTTTTTGCTATTTCTGGGTCTTGTAGTTTCCTAGTATCTAATTGCGGTTGGTTTTTACTGATACTAAGTTTTTTAACCTTAATCTTTATTTATGCTGATAAAAGTATGTGATCAGGGAATACGTCAGCACCAGGGTAAGTTTTTATGTTCTTTATGATGTTTTTGAATTTTTTATTAACTGCCTATATAATCTATTTGGTTTTTCACGTTTCTGACTGCATTAGATATCCAAATATAGAAACGTCTAGGATGTTGTTTAAAATGAGTATCAATCAGTACCATATCTTCTTGGAAAAACTGTACTAACCGGTGACCTCTGTCATTTAAATTGCCTAGACCGTATTCGGCCGCTGCGTCTTCTCAACGACCTTTTCCCACTTTGGCGTTAAAGTCGCCCATAACAATGTTTATGTGTGATGGCTTTGTTATTTCCAGTACCTTTTTGATGTCATTATAAAATTGTTTTCTAAGGTCGTCAGAGGTAGTACATGTAGGGGCATATACCTGTATAAAATTACATATAATAGGTGTTGATCTGGAGATGACATACGCGATCCGACATCGGAACAAAGCTATTGACTGCTTTGTGTAAATTCTTGCTAATTATAAAACCAACACCGTTAAAATAATCGGGTTTATCATTACCTGAGTAATATATTGCATGTCCTTCGACTTAGCATATTCTTAAATTGGGCCATCTTACCTACTGATTCCAAGGAGATCGACTTTTAATCTTTTCATCTACCTTATTGTAATATGAATTTTACCACTTTCAAAAAGACTACGTGTATTTCAGATTGCTACTTTTTCATGGTTGACCCGGGGAGCCTTAGCTCTCCCTGCCCGTCTAAAAGCTGCCGTGGACTAGGGGTCATATTTTTATTTTTTTCAACCATGTTAAAGAATTTTCTTGGAAAATACGATGTGGTTTGCGTTGTCTTTCTTGTGCAGTGTCTGATATCAAGCCTGTTGAGAAGTCATTCTTCGTCAGCCTGGATTCAGTAATGACGTAGCTGTTGCCCTATGTCATGTCCTCAGCCATTGAGACGCGCCGTATCGGGTTGAGGACACCATCACCCGAGTCTATTTTTCGTGGAGCGTTAAGAAACTCCTACTCGATTCAAAGTTTCTCCTCCAAGGAAACTAAAATCAGCCACGGCCTGGGTCTCCGCGCAGTGGAAATTGGAGGATATAAAAACTCGAGATTGTAACTACTCCTTTACTATATACTGTGCCCAAATGCAGGTTTTTAGACCAAGGAATGGTCAGTTAATACTCCTTCGACACTTTACTATTTTAATTGCTAGTTATTGTTTTTTTTATTTTGTTTTCTCGAATGCGTATTGGCCAGTGTGAGCCAGACAACTCCCAAAAAATAGTTAATGTGCAAGCACCCTTTAAATTTCTAATTCATTAATTTTTATTCATTTTTTTGCAAATTAAAAATTTTATGTCTATTTCGAACCTAACGCCTGAAGCAATAGCTTGAACTGCTCGACACAGTTACGCCGTTAATTATACATGAAACAATTTCAAATCGCGTACTATCTCGCTCGCATCTACTAAAATTTAGAAACTTTAACAATTTCATTTATTTGTAATTTTCTGAAACTTGTAATATGCCACCGAGATTATCAACTTTACGACTATTACGATTTAATTTTTGTAGATTAATGTCTACGAACTTTTATTGGTGGGTTTGACATTTTTTTGTGTTAAACACAATATCTAAAATTTTAATTTGTGATTTAATTTTAATATTAGCATTGCAATAATGATTTACAACTTTAAGTCATAATTAATTAAAAGTCCAATTAGATTTTTATACACAATATACGCATTAGTTGTGTATTGCTTAATTAACAGATTTTCTAATATTTCCCGCAACCATAGAAAGCGTTATAAATATAAATTGGGCGTTTTAATTTAGAAATGTTTTTATATCAGTTTTTCGCCAAAATGTAATGTTCGATGTTTGTCAAATATCAATAATATAAAATTACATAGGTGTTTTTAGGGGCACATTATTTGTAGAAGTTAAAAAAAGCAATATATTTTTCCATCCAAGCAAATATTGCCTCTCTTTTATATTCTGATTGATCCATTATTTTTTATTTTTGAAACGGCCTGACAACTTGTATTTATACACTTTAATTAAAAAAGTTTAACAAGAGTATTATTAATACCGAACTCTAGTCAATTTTATTCATATTTACTGTACTAATATTTCAGATGTTTTATCTGACTTTTTTATTGAACTTTTTCATACGTAGTATCAAAATATTATACAGAGTTTAATATTCAAATATTTTAATTTAGTGTTACACAAATTATACTTTAAACAATCCCAACTCAAAAAGAAAATAGCGCTTGTAAAAGAACTCTCTAAAATATTAAAAATTGTATTTTTCATTGAAAATTGGTAGAGAAAAATTTCTATCACGTATGCTTCATTTTTTTATAAAATAAAATTTATTTGTTATTTAATTTATTTCAAATAAATATAAATTGTACAAAGTCTTTAAAATGGTTTTATCTTCTTCATAGAAAATTCCTAAAGTTTTAACTGCAAATAAAACATATAATATTGTTTAAAGTTATCTCTTGCAATTGTTTATTACAACTTTACTTTTTGACAAAAATATATCAAAGCATAATGGTATCTGTAAAGGTTACGTCTAAAATTAAGCTCAATTTTTGACCCAGAATTAGCGCCAAGATGAGCTAGGATACATATTTTTTAATTTATCAGTACAGGAGAGAATTTTAGGATAAATCTAATCTTACTACGCCTCTCTGACTTGTACTTTCACATTTATTGTGTTTATATAACTTAAATCAAATGTGCTATTGTTAACATTGATTCATAAAACCTGAAAAACTGCGATTGCAAAGAAAAGTACACGGTGCCAGCAATTATTACATTTATATCAAGAGAAAACACTAATACATAGAGCTTAAATTGTAACATATTTTAAAACGTATATTTCATATTTTCACAGTCAAAAATAAAAGTACTTTTCTTCTTAAAAAAATAATGACTATCCTATTTATAAGTTATTCGTAAATTCTTAAATATTGCAATGTATTGCAAGATGCTTTTTAAAGTGCTTTTAATAAATAAATAGTCAAGTTTGTTTTTGGAAAGCAGCAGTATGGTGGTTTAAATACTTGGATGTGGTACAGGCCGACCCCAGTTCATTCCTGGGGTTTAGATACCTAGCAGATAGCCTATTCAGTCCAGTGTGGCTAGAAAATCCTGTAGAGTAGAATATGCGCAGTGCGTCAGAGCGTTCATTGGCTGGACGGTTCGCACACCGTTCAAACGCACTAAACTCCGTTACCCAGCGCGCTAAACCCAAGAACATAAAATTCAAGCACATAAATCAACATAAAACTGCAAGCGAGTCAAACTCAAGTAGCCCTGCTGGCTTTCTTTTTTTAAATTGTATTTATAAATAAATAAACGATGGGCGAGCAGGCGCTTTAAACATCCAAGCGAACCAAACCCAAATAACTCTGCTGCCCTACTCTATTATCTTATTTTATTTTTTAATAAATAAACGATGATAAGAATGATTGAGCAGGCGAGCCTAAGTTTTTTCGATTTCAATAAAAAACGATGGCTCGCTTAAGCATTAGGCGTACAAAATCTTGATGCCCTGCTGGCCGAAGTTTTGGTTGATTTGGTTGATTTTATATGTACAGTGACAGATTTCCGCACCACCCTTGAGGTACTGTCAGTAGTGCGTTAGGTTATTTGTTGCAATGAAATTACTTACTTACTTACTTAATCCTAGGTCTTTCTACCTTTAGGTGTAAGGCTTGCAATGAAATTATGAATAAAAAACTGTACTTCATTGTAACTGTGATACCTTCGCCAAGAGCCATATAACCACATTTCCCATCACCACAACCGCCATCACTTTAAAGCAAGTAATCATAGATATATAAAAGAAGCATCGGATATTTACATTGATATTTACGTACCAAACAATAAGCATCCCAATTAAATAATAAACAAGAACTATAAAACAATTAAAACGAATTGAAGCGTGTAATTAAAAAATAAATAATAATTTATGTCATGTAGAAAAGTAGGTACTTGTATTAAACATTAATAACAGAAATATACATTGAAAAAAAATTATTACAAAATCTTGAATACATTTACAATTAACTATTTATATAAATTGGAAGATTTGAATAATTTGTAATGTTCCTCGGATGGATCAAAATCAAGACTACTTTTATTATAAATGTTATTAACCGGTCTTACAAAATACCTCGCGTTTAATAATTCTGTACCCATCCTGTTTCCTTTTTCATCTTTAATCGCTGTAATGTCTGAAAATGTCCGCTCGGGTTCATTATTGGAGTGACGAAGAGCGAAGACTGCCGAGATTAATAACTTTAAAGTCGGAAAACACAATTTTAATTATTATTATCTTTTATACGAACTATTTTCGTCCAAAAACTTTCGAAATCTAATTGCAATAATTTTTCGTGATCTTCGGGATTAAAAAATAGAGGCAATTTTCGCCATTCTAAAGCTAACTAATTGAAATTGAAAAAAAAGGAAAATACAGTTGAAAACAATACAAATCTACAAATTCTTGTCTTTTTTCTAATGAAAGGGCGATTGAGGGCTCCACAGAATCTAAAAGCTTTGAAAAATTTTTATGTTCAAAAATCTTGTTGTCATTCCTTGAAAAGCCGTAATATAAAAATTCAGGCACGTCTCGCGAACTTTTTAATTATATCAATGGACAAATCCTTGAGAAATGAAGTTGTGTAAGGGACAAGATAAATTTCTTCAATTTGTTTTATATTACTATTTACATCGAAATCTGTTGACGATACAGACTATCTAAGCATAAAAAATGAAGCCCTATTTCTTTTAAAATTTTTTCAATTGAACTATGCAGTCTATAAATCATGAATCCCTTCGTTTGATATAAAGCGTTAAAAGAATTAAAAAACTGTAAGATGTAGCTCATAAAAAATACGAAACATTTAATTTCTGGATTACTTAAGATATTATAAATATTTTCAGCGGTAGATACTTTTCCCTCGTTATAATCACTTTCTTTCTTTCGGACTTTCGTACTAGAAGTATCAAAAACCTCCACCATAAAATAGTCAAGCAACGCAGGATAATAGACACGAATTCTTTCATAACATTTTTGCGCCTCCAGCCACCGCGTCCCCGACATTTTCTTTATATTATTTTCAGATAACTTATAATGTTTAAGACATTCCCCAAGTTCTTCGAATCGTTTTAGACTATTACAAAAATAATTATATAACCCTTTCACTAATTCTTCTACTTCTTTCGGGATCATGCAGCTACTCGACTTCGCGATTAAAACGGAGAAATGACAGATGCAATTTAATACAATTAAATGAGATACTTCATCTGATAAGTATTTTTGAAAACCCTTAATTTTTCCCTTCATCACACTAGCATTATCACAACCTAGGCCACGATATTTTTTACATTAATATCACTATTATTGAAAAATGTTTTAAAAACTTCAAAAATCTCATGAGCAGTAGCTATTCCAGGATTGACTTCTAATAACTGGAGCAAATGCTTTACCTAGTTGTTCGTTAAAATACTGCACGAAAATACACAAAAGCTTTGAGTTACTTATGTCAGTACTTTCGTCAACCAGAACTGAAAAAATTTTTGTTAAGGACGCATTTGATTTTATCGAACTCGCAAGTATATAAAATATTTTTTATTATGCCACGGGCTTTATCTTCCTTTAACTTAATTTTCTGCACTGCCTCGAGATCTAACGTAACTTTTTTCATAAAATGAACTAAATTATTAACAATTCTAATGGCAACGTTTTCTTCGGCAAGAAAATGTAAAAGGTTTTTTATTTTTAAAGTAAAGTGAAAATTGTCTAGTTTCTATAAATATATTTTGTATTGTTTTGTAACGTTTTGCTATATTTGTTCGTTATTATAAAGCAAATATCATCTGTAGTCACTAACTTCTGTAATTGTTTTTTTAAATAAATTCTTAATACCATTAAAAGTTTTTATTTTTCTTTTTATCGTTTTTTTGCTGTTTTTCTACGAGTGACAACACATTCAGAATTATTTATTTTAAAATTGTTATTGGTTTGCTATTTTTTGTATTAATAATACGTATATAAATTTTTAGTTTACTGTTTTCTTTTAATTACGGTTGTTGCATAATCATGATAATTAGTCAAAATTTCACATTAATTTTTAAATTCTTTGTAATTTAAAAAGAAGCAAAAGATAGCTTATATATCTCCTAAACCATGTACACCAAAAATTTTGAAAATTTCCTTGATATTTTTTATACCAGCCTTGTATCAAAGGCATTGTCTTAACAAGTTGTTTATTATTTTTTAAAATAAAATAATTATTAGAATATAATCATGGTTCACAATATCAGATATTAAAATGTTAACACGACCGAATTGCTTGCGTAATATATGTTTGCAAATGTAAAACACGTAAATTCCGCGCTGCGGTATTGCGTATGAAAAATCTCCAAATTTTCATTCAATTTAGCACCATAATCTAAGATCTTGTGTGCGAAAAACGTAGCAGATGTAACATACGATAACGTTAACGGCGAAAAACATCATTTCTATTATTAATTGTCTTAACATGTTGTTTATTATTTTTTAAAATAAAATAATTATTAGAATATAATCATCAAAACAATATTTAAAAATTTATAATTTGTATTTATTAATAATAGTGTTTCAAATTAAAATAAAGCTATTTAGAAAAACCCTAAATTGTAAAGCCCTAATTGATAAGTGCTCTGTACGTTATATCTTTTATCTGAGTAAAACCCCCAGAGATTGAAAAAATAAGACGAATTTAGTATGGAACATAAAATATCAACCTTTAAACTCTCATACAAACATTAAACAAAATGAGTAACAAAGATAACGACAACGATCATGCATATAATAAGACAGATTGAAGTTGTAATGTTAAAATTAAAAAAAATGTTGTCATTAACGATATGGTTGTCATCAGCAACAATATACAAATATTTCAATGTTTTAAACAATTCTACGATTTTATTTCGTAATAAATTGTGAAAAGTGAAACAAAAGAATTTGACTATTGATAATAAAAATGTTTGGTTATTTGTAATGTTTTGCTTAAATGTACAAGCAGGCGAATTCTTTTAAAACCTCACTATTAATTAAAACAGACAATATTTCCGCTTTATAAATACATAGCTACAAATTGTGCAATAAATAAATTATAATATGAGAAATATTTTGAAACATAAAAATAATGGCCTTTCTAGCAGATATTAAATATCCATTACCAAAAGAATGGTAAGCAATTACATTTGATACAAGCCTTGTATACAGAGGAGTAGTTTTACTTTCAAAATTAGTGAGAGAGTTATGCCTATGATAAAACTCCCACATGAAAAGTTTATCCCAACGGAGTACATGTGAACCTTGACGGTTGACGGGATAAGTTTTTTTCTTTTAATTATTAAAGGAGTCGAAATAGAAAAAATTTTGAGAGTTGCTTGAAATTTAACAATGGATTTGAGGCAAGGTACTTATAGCTACAATTCGTAAATATAGGCGTGATTAAAATGTTTTCTTGCAGCCCTTCACTAGCAAGCTTTTAGTAATTGTTAATGCACTATAATAATATTTTCAAATTATATAAAATATGTAGTGCAATATGGAGGCATAAAATAGAAATTCCCAAATAAAAATTATTGGTAAAATACATACGGCATATGAGTCATTTTAGGCAACGTAATTTTTTTCTAATATCTATTTCCAAATAAAAACATCAATAGTAAAAAGGAACTTTAAGATTTTAAAGAATGAAAGCAGACCAACAGTAAAGTTGTATTGTGAATTATAACAGTTCCAAACTTATGAAAATATGTAATATATATTGTTAAAATATAGTCAGCCTAAAGCAAGAGCTATTAAGTAATCGAATCAATTACATTTATTTACTAGATATCGTTAGTGCTGGGAAACAACGTGAAACATAAAGCAAAATCGAAATAATTAAATACGGTACGTCATAAATTTTATCATCCAATTGTACGTTTTCTACTGATTCATTCCGCTTTATTAGGGTTTTAACTTAGGTAGTAAATTCTAAGAAAGCTCGTGATCTTAGAATTACAAATAAAAAATTTGATCCAGACTTTCAAGCGCTTATAAAAGAAATTTATGTTCTTCTTGATATTTTATATTTTTAAAGGCAACTTATACTTTAATAAATAGTTATATGGTTCTTATATTATTATAGTTTTAACAAACGTTATTGCTATACTCACTTGCTAAAATAAAATACTAGTATTTATAAATAAAATATGTTTTGCTTTGCGTACAATTGTTTAATATTTTAATAATATTACTTAATCATAAAAAACTTATCCACGGCAATAAAATATTAGAATAAGTTACAATGCAGTAATAAAGTAAAATTTAATTAATAGTTGTCAAAACCTTCAACTATACATTATTTGGTACGATATTTACTTTTGGTAAAATAAATATAAAATTTATAATTTTTTAATTTCTATTTTATACGGAGTAAAGCTACATTTTCATATTAATAATCAAAATAATAATGCATATATTTGATTTACTACAGCTTTTGATATTCAGAAGTCACAAATGTATGTGACTATTTAAGTAATTGTGAAGCACAGCTGTATTATAGCCCTAATGTAACCGTTGATTCGACTTTTTACTCTTTTGTAACCATTCTTAAGAAATCGCTGCAATTTAAGCACGATAAAGGCATTATTACTTTATGGGGTCCAATTCGTGCATAGTAGAGATGAATCTTTGATGTAGTGAAGAAAATGCTCGAGTCTCTGGTAATTAGATGCGTCTATTTTAATGAACAAAAGAGCGCCCAATAAAGCTGCGGCCCAAACTTAGTATTCTTTCCATAAAGGAGTGTTTCATTATTTATGGCGCTATTCGCACCGAGGTCGCCGTTTCATAATTAAAACTTAGAAAAATGTGCTTCACACTCCAACAAGGCTGATTCTGCTTGCGTCCAATAAAATAGATTCAAAGGCGAGCCGTAATTTCCGGCTGCATTAATTTCGTTTGCAGCAAGTTATGAATGGTTATTGAATAAACACAAAAATACTGGTAGCTTGCAGCAGGAAAAGCACTTAATAGAAACGTGTTGCAAAGTTAATAATGCTGCAGAATTGTTTCGTTTGCGCAAAACTATGCGGAAAATTATTTATCAAAGGCATTTGCTGCAGAGCAAATTGATTTTGTGCCGGTTAATTGTTGGAATTTCAATATGCAGAGCGCATTATTAGAATATGGTTGTCTTGATTATGAAATTCTGCAAATTGTTATTAATATTGCTCCGAAGAGGCATAATAAAAAAAGTAATAATTATTGTACTATTATTTTCAATCTTATATATGTGCATGGTAACAGATAAACTATTTTAAAACACAATAGAGGTTTGGTAAACTTTATTATTCAAAAAATATGTAAATATAATCTAGTATTTTTTTTAGCAATAAATTAATCAGTAAAATATCATGCAGTTTCTCACAATTTGATACCTCTATTACTTTTTGCGCTTGACTCCGTAAACGTGACCCACATATCTCAATAATTTTTTAGTGATAAAAATACAAACTAGTCAAGAAATTCAGCAGCAAAAGCACATAAAAGCAATGGTTCTAATAAACGTTTCCAAAAACCAAACGTACCGAAAATAACAAAATGTGATATTTAAGTATACTCTAAATTTGAATAGAAATTAAAGTGATAAAGAATATTATTTTGATATTAAGCTATCGCGGTGTTCGATGAGTAGCCTAGAAAGATATGCCAAGATTGGGTAACCAATTCTAATGGAGGAAAGAAGTAGAGAAGCCGGTATGACTAAAAAAGACATTGCAGAATTTAAAACTATTGAAGATTAATCTCAAGGAAGTCTAAAAGTACCAATTCTAATAGACTCTTTCCAGAAGAAAGTATTTTTAAAGGATATTACTGCTAATTATTCAAAGCAAAATGGACATAGCTTTAATTATTTGTAACTAAGATAATACATCAAAGTAAAAGGTAAGCAAAATAAAAAAACTGTTATATTATATATAACTGTTAATAAAGTAAAAAAATAAAGTAGAAGTTGTCTTAATCATAAACTTGGATTATTTAAGGAAATATTTAGAGGATATATTAAAAAATATCCATATTAAGGTTAACATAGTAAACACCAAAGAAAGCTAGGAAAAGGAAATTAAAAACACTAGAAAACGACTTAAAAAAATGAGAATAAGCTTCAAAATAAGTTAGATAAGGAAAGTTAAAGACAACGAGGTTCTAGTTTATATTAAAAATATAAATGTCGTAATTTGCGAAGAAAATCCAAAAATATAGATGATAAAAAGCAGAGGTCAATTACAAAATAATTAGATACGAGAGTTACCACTAAAACCAGTAAACAGGATGTAGTTATTAAAAGAGGGTTAGCTAACAGCCTTGTTAGGAATAACAAAATTGATTAATTTAATGTCTTGTTGCTTTAGAAAAAGGATAAATTTGATACGATGCTACAGATGCCGAAATATTTGAAACAAGATATAAAAACAAATGTCACAATGACGCTTTTTGTAGATTTGGCACAAGCTTTTGACAGTGTGTGGACAGAAGGTCTTAAGTACAAAATTTCTAAATTACAATTTCCAGAATATCTAAAAGCAATCCTGTTTTCATTTTTTAACAACAGAACTATTGCAATTAAAATTGACAATTAAACGCTTCGTTAACTCACCTTCAGTCTCAATCAACAACAATCTTGTTATCTAAAATCCAAAACGGAAGCAATGAAATACCTAGGTCTGTATTTGAAATCTCGCCTAATCTGGAGATTTCATATAACTAAAAAATGCATCATACGAGACTAGCACAATTATACCCGCTCGTCAATAAAAAATATTCACTCAAAATTGAATGTGCCACTCTACTATATAAATCTTTAATTCAGCCACTAGTTTTCTATAGCTGCGTCGTTTAGGGGAACACATCAAAAACAAACTAGAATAGAATCCAAGCTCTGCAAAACAAAATCCCAAGGATCTTTGTCAATGTCCTATGGTTCATTACCATTTCGGCATATCTACAATTCATAAACATATTAAAAAGTTAACTCAAAAACTCCTCGACAATATTGAGAAGTGCAATGGTGCAGTAATCTTGGTCCAAAACAAATACACACGCGATGGAAGCACACATTACCTTATGGCATTTATCTAATATCGAGTGATTATAATAATGATAAACTGACTTATTTCATCTACCATATTGTGTTTAAATAAACTATATTAATTCATATTTCTAAGAGATGATAATAACTTTTGTTATTCTGATGTGTGTCATGTATTAGCATATTGTAAAGCACTACCATAAATAAAAATTAATTTGTTATAATAGTAAATGTCTAATAAAAAAAACAGATGCGTAGAATACGAACTTTGTACATCCTAGTGCCTAAATGAAGGCAAATTGGCAATATATCTAAATTTTAGCAAACAAAATCCTGTGCTGAAAGAACTTAACAACAGTTCGTAGTATTTTAGCTGACAAAAAATAAATAATCGAAGATGCTAATATACGGAAGAACACGATGTTTCCAAAATATGACAAAATTTGTAACTAATGGGAATTAAAGTATTTCCAACAATTTTAGCGAGTTAGAGAGGCCCAACGTTTGAGAAATAGGTATTTATGTATTAGTAATAAATGAGCCAAATAAAAAATGGCAACGAATGTATAAGTTATAAAAAAATATTACTATATAGTCCTTACAGCAAAATATAGATGTGAATGGCACTATAATACGCAGATTAAAATTACTTATACTTCCAGCTACAGAAATGCTGTATCTGCTGCTGCAACATTTCTTTAATTGTAAGCCTAGAAAGATATAAAAAAATAAGCGAAAATTTGCTTTACAGATAAAGCAGAGCGCACCCTATGCACGAAAGTAAACTATAGGGTTTAACAAAATTCTTTGAATTTATTGAAACGAATGACAGTGAATTATATTAAAATGAAAGTGAATAGCGAGAAAATTTAGCGGCCGGATCGAAAAATTTGCGGCCACTTCCGTCAAACCGGTCTTGAAATTTTCCGATCAGAATGATTTTTGGCGTCTGAACTTGACTTATGGTCCTTAGTTGAATACTGAAAACGTTGTCTCTATCTATCACAGATCACAAATTATAAGGCGTGACAGATAGAATTGACAGAAACAGAAGCTGTTCTCTAGCTTGAAAGCTGGGTCTGCTAAAAAACAAAACAAGTAAAATCATTTAAGACAATATTTAGTAATCAAAATAAGTCGTGGTTAAAGAATGGTAATAGAAGAAACAGAAAAGATTAAAACTTTCAATAAAAAACAGTGAGAAGACAATTTTAACGCAGAAGGGAATTAAGAACGCAATTGTAGTTTCAGTTAGTTTAATAACTACAAAGATTAACAAAAACTACCAATTTTTAAAATGATTTTACTTAAAAAGGAAACTATCATTAGATAACCGTTATAAAAAATCTATAAGACATTTTGTTCGAAATCACATGTTACAAAAAGAGCCATGTTAAAACTTGTTTTAAAGATAAAACCATATTTTATGGTCTAGATAAATTTCATTATTACTTTCATAACTTTACTAAAGAACATTCTCTAGTACCTGACATGTAATCATAATGTAAAGATACATAGAGCACATTGTTATAGTACATAACTGGATTTTGAAACACTGGTTTGAGCAGCCAAATATTTAAATTTTGGATTAGTCTAAAGTTAAAGTGTCATACTTACATAATTAATAGCATTATCAATAATAATATTTAAACAGTTAAATTTTTAATCCACTTATAACATCTAATGAACATTAGTTTATGTTTAATTATTAGTACTCTTAGAGGAAAACCGCTACCTCTTAAAATTTGTGTTGTATTATATTATGTAAATAAAATCGGTAAATTAATAATCACTATTTTTAAAACCGATTACCCTAAAAAAATGTTGTTACTTTTTGAAATCGACTTTAGCTCTAATGTTCCACAATTTTTAAAAAAAATGAAAAATTATGTTTTAATGGCTTTTAATGTATGTAGTACAGTACTTTTATAATGAAAATTTTTGAGACTGCGAAAACTAATCTATTTAAACCCTCTTCTAAAATTTCAGCATTGACAAATATTTTTCGATTGCTATGTCATTGTTTGTACAAAACAGCCCCGTAAGTTGTTATAATACCAATGTTTTTAATTAAACTTTAAATTCATTGGATATAATTAAAGGCAAACTCATAAAATACATTAAACTAATTATTGCAAAGTCATCTTAATTAGGAATAATTTTATTTCACAAGGAAAAAATAATCATTAGTTATTATTTTTTCTAGTAATAAATTAATTGACTCTAGTAACAACAGAAAACAATGTGTACCACTTTCTTAATACTGCAGATCTACATACCAGTTGATAATAATTAACTAGGTATGTAATATAATTTATTATAACTGGTTTTCCAAAAATTCTCGTTTTTATAAATACTACTATGGTAGATTTGGATGGGTTATTAAGTCCTTCTTTATCTGTCTAGATTGTAAACAGATTTAAGGCACTAATCCCTAATTGTATTGTTAAGTGTTCCCTGGGATAGTATAACGAAAGTCATCTGCATATCTTAGTGTTCTATATCTATTCTCTTCAAGTGTCTTAAACAACTCATTCATGACAAAGGTCTACGAGAGAAGAAAAGAAATTTTTTTCTGCGGACATCCCCTTCCAACCCGAATCGTTACTGTTTCACCCATCAGATATACAATGTTTATCTGCGGATTTTTTTGTTAAGTCCTATACTCTAGTAATTGAATCTGGAAATGCACACAGTTCGACAGAAAGGTATAGTGTTTTTGAAAAACTGCCATGAGCGCTGGGGTAGGTGAAACGTTTTTGGAATGGTTGACATCTCACTGTCAGATGCCATTTCAATAGCAATGAAACCTTGGTCTGTAACACATCGCGTGGTTGTTTAAAACAAATTTATTGAAACGTGATTTTAATGTTGGACGTCATTGTCTCATTCCAAAGCGGGATACCATTATGAAGTGGGCAAATATTAATCAACAGGATTTTCGAAATCGGTGATTGCACGGGGAGGTAATCAAACTGTGCGAGCCCCAAAAAGCATTAAAGGATGGGACAAGCGGTGGAAGCCAGCCCTTGTAGTTTGGAGAATCTTACACTTAAATCTCCATTTGCATCCCTACAAAATTATGAGTGTTCAAGAACTACGACAAAATAGCTTCGTGATACGAAAAAACGATATTGGACTTGCTGACAGACGAAATCGTTTTGGTCATGAGTGATGAAGCCAACTTTTATTTATCGAAGACGGCAAACAAACAGAATTTTTGGTACTGGGCATCCCACAAAAATTGCATTAACAACCTCTGCACTGCGAGAGAGTAACTATTTGGTGTGGGGTATTTCAAACCTACATCAGTGGGCCTTATTTTTTGTGAAAATAGACACACAGCGTCTGTTAATGCAGATCTCTACCTTGCAATGTTACGTGACTATTTCCTGCCATATTTACGAAGACAACGCATTAACCTCAACAAGATAAAGTGACTTGCCATATATCAAGAGCAACAATGGCTTTTTTAAGACATTTTTCTGGATACTTAATTTCATTGCGTGGCGATGTAGAGTGGCCTGCTCGGTCACCAGACCTGTCAACTTGTAACTATTTTTTGTAAGGTTACCTAAAAGCCAAAGTTTACATAGGCAAATCTCGTAATCTTGAAGTCCTTTCCGAAACCATAACGCGAGAAATCCAAAGGATTCCGTGTAACTTACTTTAAAGAAGTATAGACAATTTCGTCACATGCCTACAAGAATGCCTCGACAACAATGGACGGCACCTAACTGATGTGATTTTTTGCATATCAATATTTTTTATATTTTGTTATGCATTATTAAATGCCAATGTACCAGTAATATACAAATAAATTTTATATTTGTTACAAAATTGGTGTATGCAAGTATTTTCAAAAACATAGCACTTTTCTGCCGGACCCTGTATTATCATCATACGCTCCAAGAAGGTAGTTAAAGGTACCTCTTTGTTTTCTACAGCACTCTAAGCTTTAATAGCAAGTAGATGCAAAGCTATTTCTGTATATACCCCTGCTTTGTATGCATAATAGTCTTGATGTAGAGGTTGAGTTACTAATACACCATCTCTGATATACATTAGTTTCATTAGAGTTTAGAGCAAAATATATTAAACTAATTAATCGTAGAGCTTTAACCTCATCCTGTCCTGTATTTCCATGTTTTGTTATAAAAAAAACTCTAAATAGTCTCTAGGATTTTGACGTATACTCCAGAGCAAGAGTTGTTTTATGTATATCGCATATTCTGTTGCATAGATCATTTTCCTTTTGCAACAAAATAGGATAAAGGCCGTTCGGTTCCGGCGATTTACAAATTTATAATAAGTTAACTGCCCACTTTATTTTGTCTTCATTTGTCACTTTTTTTCGTTCTCATAATTCTCCCTACTTTGAGGTTTTCAGTTTTGATTTTTGCCATTTACATGATATGTTAGCAACCTGCTACCCTAAAAAGTGTAACCTGAGTAAATTTTTGTTCATGTGTTGGTGTATTCCTTTGTCTCTTTTTCAGAGTAGTTATTGGATTTTTGAAATCCTTTAAGAGTATTTTGTAAAATCTGACACCTTTTCAAGTTGTTTCCGCCTCTCACAATCACTCCTTTACGTATCTCCTTTAGCTTTAGAACTTTGTTGTATTCAGTTAGGATCTTTTTAAAATTGTGTTATTCTATCGAATTTTTTAATTTGCATTGAATTGCCTTCTTACCTATTTTCTCAATGATGCAAGCTCTTCGATACATTTCTGTTGAAATCCTTTTTCACAAGAGGATAGTTATCTTTATATGTTAATATCATAACATTCTACCATTGTCCTACGGCAATCTCTATACTGTTTCTAATAGTTCCCAATAGTTTTAGTCACCCATCTAAAGTTATGTTCTAGGTCTGCTTAGTAGGTTTATGTTACAAAAACAAGTATTTATATAGAATTATAGCATTAAATCAATTAAATATTACGTTAAGTTAATTTAACTGTTAATATAACAATATATTTTACAAAAATGGTTTAACTCAACAATTTAAAATTTTATATCACCTGTCATACCTATATAAATCAATTATAATAATTCCTCCTATATTACAACGAATAAATAGTTACAGTAAAATATTATTCAAAATAACTAAAAATAAGTATAAAAATTAATTTCTATAAGCAAATAAGAATAAAAGTAATAATATACAACATAAGATAAACCTATTAAAAAACACTAACAGAAATATAAGTATTACAACAATTATTACAACTGATAACCAAACCTATAGTTCTAGTCTCTTTATAAAAAGGTCATGCAATGAAAACATTGTGACTGTCAAATATATTACTAATAATTACAATAAAATACTCAATGTACTCATTACGAGAAAAAACCGCTTGGCGGATTTTGCGTTAACGTAGACTCCTTTATTTACCGTCATCATACAAAATTTTTAGAAATTGGCTCTAAAATGATTAAACTATTAATATTTTCATTAAAACAACAATGCATATTTTTACATACAGAAACTTCACACACCTATAAGCTGAATTCTTACATAACAATTTGAATGATAATATAAACAGGATTGAGTATGAAACTAATGATTAATCTTAAAGTTATAAATATTCATGAAACAACAGTCAGAACATATAAATGCAACTTAGGGTTGTTCAAGCAACTGTCTGATGTAATAACAATTTAAATTCCATTTTGCAATTTTAACTAAATATAACAAAAAATAAGTTGCATGTGTTTGCATAAATAGTTTGAAATATTATTATTATTATGATTATTATTATTATTATTACATTACTGTTATTAAAGTATTCTTCTCTTAATATTCATCTATCTATTCACACATTTCTTTACACGCTTTCCCACTACGAGTTGATTTTTATTTTTTGTTCCATAATGTTTAGAAATGGTCCTTTCTCGCTGTTTTTTTTTATATCTTTCCTTTTTTTCTTACTTATGATATTTCAATTTAATAAATGTTTCATTATATCACCGTTTCGTTTTTTCAATGTGTCCCCATTAATTTCTCTTTTTTTCTGTTCATAGAATTTTTTATATGTTCTTGATGTATTTTCGCCATGTAGATCTCTATTGCCAACAACTTTTAGTAGGTAAATTCCTAATATTTTTTAAGCACTTGCTTACAGATGTATATAGTTTTTCAATGTAAGTTTCACTTATTTATTTTCGCATTTCCGGTCTGTGTAATAGGACTGTCGCTACGCTTACATTGAAATGTTTTCTTTAGAATTATTTCTTTAGGTTACCATATTTCTGTAGTATCTTGTAACCCTCTAGCACTTTGTGTATTCTCATTTGTGTGTAATTAAATTATTTTTTTTTATTGTGCTTTTAAGTAATTTATTTCTTCTACTTCTCCTAAGTCTCCTCGTGTTGACTATTATCTAGTCCCTTCTTTTATTCTTTTATTTTCATAATTTTTGTCTACTTTTTTACTCTCAATCCAACTGTGGCTACTTTCTATTCAATTCATTTAGTTTTTTTTTTTGGTTGTTTTTAAAGTTCCGTCAACTTCAAATTTGATGCCTTCCAATGTTTCGTGATATCTCTTTTGTGTCATGCTTTTTGCCTTATGTATTTTTCTTTATTCAATTTTTTTAATATTAAGAACGATATTGATAATGAGTATTTAGAGTATTAGTCCTATTTATCGTTCTTCCAAATGTATTTTTTTCATTTTTTTATCAGTTTACAAATTATACTTTAATTTGTGGTACTTTATTTCTTTCCTTAATAACTCTGTTGGTATCTATTGTCTATACCTGCTTCTGTGTGGTTTTTAGTATTTTTGTCATTTTTTATTAATTGCTATGTAATGTCTTCTTTTTATTTCTGTAATTTATATTATTATTTTTTTATACATTATTTTATATTTAATTTATTACTATTTAATTTCG
This sequence comes from Sinelater perroti, assembly GCA_036346155.1. NCBI lineage: Eukaryota > Metazoa > Arthropoda > Insecta > Coleoptera > Elateridae > Sinelater > Sinelater perroti. Next base: position 19,046,250 of record JARFIY010000001.1, read on the forward strand.
TTCTTTGTCTTGAGAAATTGTCTATGGTTATCTGTCACTTTGGCCCTCCTATTTTTTTCTTGTGATTTTTCAGTATGTTACAGAGAGATTTTGTATTTTTTTATTCTTGCTTTTTCTGAGATATATCACTATGTAGCCCTATTTTTTTTGTATTATTTTTTGGACATTTTAATCTACTTTTACTTTTTGTCTCTTATTTTGTAGTTTTTTTTTTCATTTTCATATGTGCTTGTTAGTATCTTATCTTATTTTCCTATTTTTTCTACTTTCTTGACTATATTATTTGATATTTATATTTTCTAAATGTTTTTTATACCTGCTTTTACCTATATTCATTCTTTATTTTATCTATTTTTGTTATTTTATTTTCCTGTTTCTTCCATTTTTTTAAACTCTGCTATGTAATATATATTTTAATTTGTTTTTATTTTCTCTGTTGAGCATTATAACTCTTTCTTCCTATTTATTTATTTTAAGTTACTTTTTAATTTACCTATTACTGATATGTGGTCACTTTTTCTATTGGCACATATCATTACTTTCACATCATTTAACATACTTTTTTATCTTCTGTCTATAGTATAATTTGATATTTGATGCTACACTGGCTGCTACTTTATATATTGCCTTATATCTGAACATGCTACCACCTATTAATAAATTTTTTTCTGAACAAAGTCTACAAATGTTTTTTTTTTATTTTTGTTGCCATTTTAAATTACCTCTCGTTGGGTGTTTTTTTTTCTATATTTATTTTTATATTTGTTTTGTACTTTTTGCTTCACCTAGTGTTCTTCAAAATTATTTATGCAACACCACTCTTTTTGTCTCATTAATGGTCAATGGATGTACATTAATTATCTTGAGTATATATAAATCTAACTAATATATAGTCTTATTGAATATTAGTGCGTTATTTAGTTCCGTTCGCAACATAAATACTCCTCTGTTTTGTTTTTGTTTTTCATTTTTTAATTTATTTTCCGTCATGCAAGCTCGGTAACTTATTCATTATATTTTCTGTTGTTTTATTATTTCTATTCTGTCCTTTTCCATTTTTTCGATTTATTGTATTTTGCTCGGTTCTCACATTGTTGTTACATTCCACGTTTCTATAGATCTTGCTTTTTTATTTTTATATTTTTGTATCTTGTACTAGCGTTCTTTCTATTTTATCTTTCTTGGTTTTCTTTGTGTCTTGTTATTTTTAATTGCATTTCTTTTTTCACTTCTATTATTTGCTTAAATATAAATTTATGCCAGTCTTTCGGATGCAATACATTTAATGTCTCTTTTTATCTGTCAATACTACATCACTTGCACCATCCTTTGTCTTTTTATTATTTGATTTCCTTTCTTCTTGTAAGGTGCTGCTAAATTTTGTTTTATTTTAGTATTGCTTTTTTGTGAGGTATTTCTTTAGTAGAATATTCACTTGGTCGTGGATATCATTTTGGTTTGTCCTCGTTCTTTTGCTCCTCTATTATTTTATTATTGCATTTTTATCTTTACATTTCCCTCTTTTTGTTTTGCAAATCTTTTATCTTTAATACCTTTCCATTTATAATTACATTAATAAAAGTTGCCTTAATTCTTTTCTCCTAGCTTCTATCATGTACAGTATTAACTTTTCTAATATCTTTTGCTTTTTTACTTATATTTTGGTTTATTAGAGCTTTTTTATTTTTTAATTGTTATTATCAATTCACGTTCAAACGGTCTACTTTTTGTTATCTTAAAGTTCTACTCGGATTACAAAGTTTATTTCATGTTATAAGGTTTTTACTGATTTTTATGTCTTATTGTTTTAGAATTTACTTGTCGTCTCTATAATATGTTGCATTGTTTACAGGTTTTATTTGTTTTATTTAAAATTTTGTATATTATCTTAAATTACTGTTTGATACTAACCTTTTTATAATCTAGAATAAACAAGTTCTAAGAAGTAGCATTATAAATTATTTGTTAGTTAGGGATTCAATCTACACATCAATTGACACATATGAAAGTCTAAAGTATTGAATTACCACATTTAATTTACTCATATACAAACGTAACTACTCAGTGACAATAATACACCTTAAACAATCATAGGACGTAACACAACATAACTACATAACAAAATAAGTTAATTTAAAAATCTTAAAAATCTTAAAAAAGTTAAGAAATAAAAATTAGCATAATTTATCAAGATAATAGCATGTTAAGCAAATGCTATTTAAAAATCTTAAAATAAGAGAAACCAAATTTCATCCCTTTAAATGTGACGTGGCTCAAAAGAATATTAATGCTCATTACATAAAAGTTTGTTATATTTGCACAGAATTGTGCCATACTCTTTATCAGTAATCTAGAACTACCTCTAAAAAAATTTCTTGACATTTTCAATTGGGTGGATTTGATGAGTTAGCGGTTCCAAGAATATTTAATTCGTATGTGTAACTAATGAAATTAAAATTAAATGCAGTGGCTTATTTTAAAAGAAACTAGTTTTAGGTAACAGAGCATTGCTGGACGTGACCGTATTAAAATTCGTTTGCACTTACAGCATTCAATTATACGCTATAGTGAGCAAATTCGATATTGCTTTACGATAAAGCTTTCATTCAACCAGACTATGAATGGTACGAAACTCGCAATGGCATGTATGTAACTAACACGCTTCGTGCACCATTAAAAATACCAACCACAATTGTGCGAATTTATATCTAGATCAAGTATTAATGATGTCGTTAGACAGTATTATATGCATTACTACAACTAGTTCAAAAACATATTTTAATCCTATTAATATATAATAATAAACTTACGCATTGCGTATAATTATATTGTGATTAGGTATTTTTCATAGTAATTCATTTTGGTTTTAATTAATTATTAGTATATATTACAGTTTAACACAATATAAATTTACAATTTTAGTTATATTTTTAAAATAAATAAATATCGAAATAGTGTTTTATTTTTCAAATGTTTATGTGACAATACTTCTGAACCTAAATGTACCTTAGCTCTTACTTTCCTTCCGGGAACCATAAAAATTTATTGTCAGTTTTATTTTATCTCTTACATACTAACTTTTCTTTTTGAAGTATTCTACATTACATTTTTATGGTCTCCACTTAACTTTATTGTTTCGTGTGTCATTTAACATTTAATACTGTAATTCTGACTACTTTACCATAACCTGATATACAAACATGCATTTTACGAAACCGTACTTATAGATTGTTCAGCTAAAAAGGAGCGGAAGTGTTACTACTACCGTAAACCAAGATAGTTATCAACGAAGATATGTTATTACCATGTAAACCATATATTAAAATTTTTGTACTTTACAACATAATTTAATATCACTAATTTTTAATAATAATAATGGTACGGTTCTATCGCCTCGCGGGGGAGCAAGACCGGTGCTAAATAATCAAATAGCCCCTCAATTCCTCTAAATACGAATTTGAATATTTCTTACTAGTAGAATATCCATCACGAGTATATTTGGATAAAATATAAATCTTACAAAATTATATTATAAGAAAAAAATCACAAAATAACATGGAAAATTTAAGGGTTTAATGCCAATGTTAATATGGTCCCGTGGTTGAACTGCGATGCTGAGAAAATTCAATTTCGGTGTTCTGATGCCTGGGGTGGTTCAGTCACTAAAATAATTTAGTACCTGCGTTCATTCGAACAAGTAATAATGGCGGTCGTCTTATGTGGTTGCGAAACGACGAAAGCCTCACTTCAGTAGCTTGGTACTAAATATGCCAATGTATAATATAAAAATAACAGGATACTTAAAAAATTAATTTTTACGGTAGTTTATATTTGTTGTATTTTAACGTAACAAATTTTTAATTAGTCTACAACTTCTCTGTACTCTATAGTGCAAAAGCCTACGCGATAGCTTTGGTACTAATATCCACATATATAAACAAAATCCAGTTGCTTTTTATTTTATATTAAATTGCCACGTGACTCGTATTAACCAATAAAAGTCGTAGGAAGTGTAGAAGTAGGGTGTACAGTTGAATTACCTTTCTGTGAATTAACTACCTGTGTAAGGCAGTACAGTTAAATGGTACCGCGGCAGTCACATAGCGGTCACATTGAGATTTTTAGGAAACTAGAGGTGTACCTCAGTATAATACAGGGTTGGTCCAAAAAAGTAATGCAATTAAGTTTGTAAAAAATGTATTCAAAACATCGTTACAAAAGTTTAAAACTCTATAAAGTATTTTTCCTTTCTATGAACGGTACGCGTCCTGGGAGGCGTCGACGGGGATCTCTTTTAGCACCTTTGTCACAACAGTTTGGATTTCTTAATTAGTTCCAAAACGGGTTCCTTTTAGAGCGCACTAGATCCTAGAGTACAAAAGAAATCTGCCGGAGCCAGGTCGGGACTATAGAGGAGACTGCGACGACGTTAACACGCGATCATAACTCGAGTGTTCTTGTGGTCATCAGACAACAATTTGGGGACCAATTTGGTACACACTTTTGCATGTGCAAATTGTCAGTAACAATTTCGTGCACAGTAGTTTTTTAATACTAAGTTTCTGCTATCATTCAAACACTTTTTAATTTAACTGCACTGCCAGTAGGCAACCTACCATGAGTTTTTGCAAAATTTCTTATGGACATAAGATTATCAGCAACATGTATATAACTTGTAAATCGTTCATTTACTAAATTTGAGAATAGTCTAGATCGATTTGTCTCTTAAAAACTACAGATAGTAGTGGAGGAGTGAAAAGATGTTAACTCTGTTGAAATAAATGTGCGTTGAGTATTTTACTATAAATTGACCACTTTTATATGGCTGTAAAATTAATTTGTATTCAGTATTTATATACTGCTCTATCTGCTATTAATTTCATATTCAGCTAGAGCAATTAATGATTATGTAACAATTTTTTGCTTTTGAATTAAATTTGTTTAGATTTTATGGCACATTTATATCAATATATTATAATACATTTTATCTAACCAGAATTAATTAAAATTCTTTCATAATAAAATATAGCTGAATGATGTTCAGTATAAAAGTTGTAAAAATTAATTTCAAATTACTTACAACAAATAAAGCAAGAATGTTTTCTATTAACATTCTGGGCTTATATCAACGGAACCTAAGATTTTGAAGCACATTTATATGACAAATTTTCTGAAAAATTAATCAAAATTATAACTATTGATTGAAATGAAACTCACACCAAAAACTAGTGTTATAACAAACTAAAATGTTTAAAAACGGATAGAACTAGATATCGTTTATGTTGTAAAAATAAAAACAATAAAACTTCATATATGACTAAAACGAAATTTACCAGGCGATGAAACTATAATCCGTGTAATGGTATTTTTATCATTTTATACTCCTTCATTTCATTATTTCATATATTTGTAAGGTGAAGTGTATTGTACTTTACGCAAACAGACTCATAAATAAAACGAGAATAAAAACAATAATGGAGTTTTGGAACAAAGCCCAATTTAAAATTTAAAGCATGGTAGCATTATTTCTTAGTTTAAGTGGTTTTCATATTTTGGCCACTGTTCCATTTGGTTTTGTAATTCTTAATGCGTCTGTAAATTTAGTTGTTTATCGTAGCCATGCGTTTTTGCGATTTTTTACTATTAATTCTAGTAAACACTTTAAAACGTTTTAACTAGCTTTTTTGACTGGCTTTATTTTTATGATACAAATGCTAGTAAAAGACATTTATAAGACACTTTAGATAAATTTTATATTACAGGGTTAACCTTAAAGTCTTTTTACATACCAAATTATAGGTGCTCAATATATCCCCTTGGAATGCACGGCATATGTCGTCCATACGACAGCCAAATTCGTCTCAAACTTTTGCAAGCATATCTGGATCCAGGGCTGCTATTATCCAGTTCCGCACACAATGAGGTCCGGCGATCTTGAAGGTCAGTAGTGTAAAGCTGAATCGTTAAGTCCCATACGGCCGATCCATCGTTGTGGAATCTGATTATACAAAAATTCTCGAAATTCCAGGCTCCAGTGTGTGACCGCTCCGTCTTGCTAGAAAATGAAGTCAACCAAATTGGTTTCTAACTGTGAGAGAAAAACAGTTTTCCATCATAACTAGGTATGTGATTCTCGTGGCAGTGTTCTCTAAAAATAAAAGGGGACCCTAAACCTTTTCCCGAGAAAGCGCACAAAAAATATTAAATATAGGAAAGTCTCTCTTTCGTGCTGTACAATTTTATGTAGCTGCTCCGTACCTTATATTCTAACATTATGAAGGTTTACCTTACCATTTAAATAAAAAATAGCTTCGTTAAAAACGTTAAGCGTGTTACAAAATCGTTATTTCCTGCCACTCTGAGAATAAATTCACATAACTCCACACGTCGTTGTTTGTCATCTGCATCAAAAGCTTCCATTGAATCCTGTACGGCTTCATTATCAAACGTTGACACAAAACACACCAGACGTACGTTGAGAAAATGTTTAGTTCTCTGCCGACACGGTGTGCGTGAATTTTTGGGGACTACATGCGAAAGTCACCAGATATGCTCTACATCTTCATCTGACACAAGGAAACGACTACTACCTTTACACAGACAACCCGTGTCTTAGAATTATCTGTACCATCACCTAATGTTCTGAGTGAGAGGTTCAACACCATATTGTCGCCGTAAATCACGCTGAACAGTCGCTACGGGCTCACATTTGGCGAAGCGTAGAGCACAAAATGATTTTTTTGTCCAGTCGCCTTTTTGACAAACACTAAAGTGGCAGGTGAACAAAGCACGCTGGTGTTACCCATCGACAACTGCATAAAACTTTTTTTTCCCTTTTGATAACAGTATATAGTTTGATTAAAACGGATTAAAAGCTGAATAATTATGATTATTTTTAAATCGGATGATTCATTTTGAAATACTTTATATTGTATATATATATATATATATATATATATATATATATATATATATATATATATATATATATATATATATATATATATATATAACATTTTAAAAAATTACTCGAATGAGGCATTTAGGAGATACATGGTATTGGCTAGAACTTCGAGTGGTCTTCGCTCGTGCAACTGCAACTTCGAATTCCAAGTGGTTCTACGCACGAACGAAATCATAAGCATTTTCGGTTCCAACGACAGTTAATCGTAACTGAATGACGGATAAGACGTTATAGTCCTTCGATGTGGTTGATTAGTTAAAAATAGAAACAGTCTAAATAGTCTAGAGACCAAACAGTCATGTGCCGGGTCATCGGTTTCGACGGCAGTTAACCGCGCCTGGGTCACTAATCGTCTGGATTTAGGAATAATTTTAACGGCGCCCTGAGGTATTGGGCAGCGTTGTTTTTATAAAATTGTTTAATGAGACTGGAGGTGTCGAGGGTTGTTTAAGATCTAGGAGACCACGTTCAATTTTGACAGTGCAAGCAGTCAAACCCATGTGTCTAAATTAAAGGAAATACTTTTTGTAAGCAAAATGCAAATTTACAAAATTTTAAAGTCTAATAGTATTATAGGACTAACTGTGTATAAAAAAACATACAGAACATCATGGCCACAGAAATATTTTGTTTGCAGATAAAATATGTTTACAATAGAGGAATATTTCAATCAACAAAACAACACTTCATAGAGCCCATCAGTTAGCAGCTGTATTGATTTAGTAGGGAGTGTGTTATAATAAAATAATTGACATTTATTTTATTTATTTATTTATTTTTTTTTTTTTGAAAAGAGGGTAAACATTTTGGTTGTTGTGTATCAGCAGAATGTTTTGGAAAATATAGTGAAATCTTTAAATTACTAGCTTCTTAGAAGTGAGCCTCATTTTTTAACAGTAGAAGATTAGTCTCCTAGTAGCCCAAATCTCTATTCATTCGATTACAAACTATAAACAGTTTTAGAGGACATAGCTTACTACAAAAAGACTCTAATGTTTATTCTATAAAGCAAGTTCTGACGGCTATAGTCAATATTTTTACAACGAATGTAGACCGCGTTGCCAGAGACGAGAAGTCCGGACGTCTTAAAGCTAATGTAGAAGCTAAGGGTGGCTATTTTAAATAAATCTTGAAAATATACAAAAACAGTAATAGTTGTATTTTATATATATACATATATATATAGCATCTCAATTGTTGCATTTTGATTTTTCCGTTATAATTTTTATTTTTAAATTTTTTTGTGTTATATAGCTTCTTATTTTATTGATTTTAGTCACTCCCGTTATTTTCAGTCAGGATCCATGATCGACTCCCTTAAATAAGCATTGGTGCCAATACTGACTCATAAATTTTGGTCTTAATTTCTCTTGCCACTTCCTTTTTATTAAAGAATGATTTGCACAAAATTCTGTAAAAACTCATTACTTCCTTTATTCTGTTTGTTATTTCTTCGTTTACTCTTCCTTCACAAGTTATTTTCTTTATTTTCCTAATGGTTTTTCTTCTGTCTCGGTTTCTTCTTGCTCAATAGCTTTTGTCATAATTTCTATATTTTCCATATTTATACTAAGATCGTACTTTTTCATTTATTTCGTCTATTCTTCTATTGGGTTTTTTAGATCTTCTTTATAATTGGCAAATTTTATTAGATTATTTGCTTATAACTGTGCTTTTGTCTAAGGTTTCTGAACCCCAGCTTCATACTTCTTTCTTCTTTGTCTACCTCCTTTACCATCTCGTCCATTATTATTATAAATAGTAGTAGACTTAAAATACTTTCTCGCCTCACTCCCTGTATGAAAAGGAGCTGCTCAACATTTTACCTTTAACTCTGACTATATTTCCTGTGTTTTTATACACATCCTTTAAGATTTCGATCATCTTTGTCTTTACCCTTTTCTTATTTAAAATCTCCCACAACATATTTCTGTTTATACTATCAAACGCTTTTTTCAGATCGATGGCCCTTACAAATATTTTTCTTTTAGTATGTATTTTATTTCTATTTATTTTTCACCTTCTTAGACCTCATTTTCCCCATGCTCATTTTTGTGGTTTATTGGTACCCTTCTTTGTTTTTTAGTAGTTTCTTATTGTGCTTTTTTCACATTTCCATTTCCTCTCCTCTCTCGTTATGAGCTATCCTTTTTATTTTTAACAATCTTTAAGGACGTTTTTTACCTTATTTTAGTTTCCTTAGTGTGTTGTATAATAAAGGGAGTACAAATAAGTCTCTGCTGTTTAACAAAAATGACCCCACCAGTAAGTTATGATTGAAACTGTCAGATGTAAAACATCGTATGGTAAGGTTGAACATCTGGCAACACCATAATCTTAAAATATTAGCGATTTTATATCAGCATCACATAATTTTTTTCGTGCGAAAATGAAACTTTTAATTTGAAAAAATCTGCAGCTGAGGCCCATCAATTTTTTATAGAAACATTTGGTGAGGATGCTTTAAGTGATAAAAGTTGTCATGAGTACTTTTATAAGTTTAAGAACGGTGAGTTTGACTTCGAAGACAAAAAACGTAGCGGAAGGGCAAAGGTGTTTGAAAACGCGGAATTGGAAGCATTATTGGAGGAAGATTCCTGCCAAACGCAAGAACAACTTGCAATTGCATTAGGAGTGACTCAAAAAGCAATTTCACATCGTTTAAAATCATTGGGAATAATTCAAAAGCAACAAAAATTGTATTCCATATAAACTGAAACCGAGAAACGTTAAAGAGTTTTTTGCATCGTATAGTCACTAGTGACGAAAAATGCATCTACTACGATAATCCAAAGAAGAGAAAATCATGAGGACCACGTGGCCATGCTTCAACATCGCCAGTCAAGCCGAATATTCATGGTAAAAGCTTATTTTGTGTATTTGGTGGGATCAGCTTGGTTTCATGTATTCTGAGTTGTTTAAACCAAATGAAACCATTACTGAGGCTCTTTACCAAACACAATTGATGAGATTGAGGTGAGCACTCAAAGAATAATCCGCCCACTACTACTCCAGACACGACTTAATTATTTTCCTGCATGATAACATGTGGAATATTGCAGCACCGGTCAAAATCTACTTGAAAACACTTAATTGGGAAATCTTACTCTACCCACCGTATTTACCAGACGTTGCCCCTTCCGATTATTAGTTGTTTTGATCAATGGCACATGGCCTATCTCAGCAACACTTCACAAAATATGAAGATACCAAAAATTGGGTCTATTCGTGGATATCTTCAAAGATGAAACGTTCTTTCGACGCGGTACCCGTATGCTGCCAGAAAGATTGAAAAGGTAGTGGCTAGCGATGGACAATAATAAATAATAAAACATAAAGTTACGTTCTTTTACAATAAATGCCCAATTTTTGATAAAAAAACGCCAGAGACTTATTTGTTCGGAGCTTTTTTTCATTTGTCTTCCAACATCTTTCCATGATTTTCTTTTTGCCTCCTTAACTATTGTTTTCACTTTTCCTCTCTTTATCTGCTACTTCCTTTACTGTGTTTTTAAAGTTTCCCATAGCTTCTCTGTATTTGTCTCTATTGCTCTTGCTTGTTTCATTTTGCACTCTTAGTTTTTCTGTTAGTCTCCTGTAGTATTCTTTTTTAGATTCACATATTCTATTTTTTTGTTGTATACTATTTTCATTTATAACCATGTTTATCATATTTCTCTTTTCATCAACTTCTGTTTGCGTAATGCTTCAAAAGTTTTTAGCCTTCTTCTTATCTTTCCCTTTGTTTGGGCCACATACTGTTATATTTGTATAATTTCCATTCCCCCACGTTTTGTAGTTTTTTCTTATGTATAATGCCTTCTACTCCCGCTTTGGTATGTTCTCTTTCCTCTACGCCTTTATATATTATATATCACAATACCTTCCCCTTTTCTTTTTACTTCCGTTATGGACACTATATCTATTCCGCTCTCTTCCATTATTCCCCTTACATTTAGTGTTTCTAGTTTCCACATTTTTTCTTCCTTATTTTAGCCTTTTTTAATTTTTTCATTACTTCCTCCCTTTCCTTATTTAAAGGCTTCTCCTTTATTTTTCATATGTCTTTTGCTTTTTTCCATCGCTTATTCCATTCCTTTTCTTTTATTCGCTTTTTTTAATGAAATTTTCCATTTCGTATTTCAGTTCCCGGTTCTCCTTAAGACTAGTTTTAATCCTGATGTAACTAGATTGTTTTTCTTTTTGTCCATTTACAGCATTTGTATAACTAGTAATTTTAAAAAAGCTTATAAAATACGTTAATATAAAGCATGTGAATCAACAAAAAACATAAAACCAATGTTTTTCATATTGTATTTAAACATTTCTTAATATGATATAAGTACTTTTTAACGTTTTATATGTATTTTGCTTGCTGTTGAGAAAACACACTACTTTCGTTTTGTTTTACTCTATGTATATTAAAATATTCTTTAACTGACATAGAAAAAATGTTTGTCCTAATTCTTCAGATACTTACACGATATATTTTGCTTGGACAGATTCATTCAGTTAGGTTGACATTAACTTATGGGTACTTAAGTATTACACTGAAATACTAGATGTAGTTGATAATATAAAAATGGAAATATTATATATTTTTCTTAAAATTGTTATAGGTTTTAATTTTAATGCATTTTGAATTTTATAATCATTTCTTCAATATTTTTTGTAATCCTCATATAACTTTCACTAATCTTGCACGTCTCAAATTAAAGATTCTTTTTATAAATACCATAAAACCTCATTAAATTTTTTCAAATGTGTTTTGGAAAATTTAGTATTTGTCTCTTTTACATAATTTCAATTATTTGAAGAAGGAGAAAAAATGTGGCTTAGGAATTCTTAAAGTGTACTGCATTTAAGTCGCAATTATGATAACGAGTAAAATGATAAGAGGTCAGCTATCACGAACAATTTAAGCTGCAGTAAAAAGATGCACAGACAATGAATTGCTACTACTGTCCCTCAAGCTTGACGCACAATCTGCGTCTGATAAACATTCAATTGTTTTAGCATTTTCTCCCAAAGATATCCCAAAAGTAGTTTTGTAAAAAACTAACAGATACGATAACGCAAAGAAGAGAAAATCATGAGTACCACGTGGCCATGCTTCAACATCGACAGCCAAGTAGAATATTTATGGAAAAAGCTTATATTGTGTATTTGGTGGGATTAGCTTGGTGTCGTGTATTCTGAGTTGTTTAAACCAAACGAAACCATTACTGAGGCTCTTTACCAAACACAGTTTATGTGTAATTTCTAATTAATTAAAAAGATTTTCCACATATTGTTTATCATTTTAGACATTATTATCATTAATTGTGTTACGGGTTCTTCTTAGATATTAAAAAAGAAACGTTATCACTACCTGTCGTTCCACATGGTGTGCTTTTAAATGCGTTTATAAAAATATGAGTAGAAAAAAAAGAATATCTCTTTGTACAATTGTTGTCCAGTGATAATGTACGCTGACGTTTAAAGCAACTGGTTTGTCTACCTTATTTTCCAAAACGAAATATATTAACGAAGTTCAAATAACTTATAATACCTTACCAAAATCATTTTTAATTTTGGAACACTAATTAATTATTATGTATCTTTAATTGTAGAAAATATCAAGTCATTCCTTATTTTTGACATTTAATACGAGTAACAGCTTACTCTTTCAATTAACAGTAAGAACTGTAGAAATATTATTATTAAATGAGCTTTTAACAATTTAGTTTCATCCTTTTTTCTAAATTCAGTGTTTTTCTTGTTCTTTAGAGAATTTACACTGTCATATATTTAATTAAAACCTATCTAAAACAGTCATTTATTTAGAATTTAAGTTTTAGGTACCTTATCTTATAGTAGTTCGTTTTGTGTATTTTTAAATAGTAGAACAATAATTCTCTGTCGTTGAGTTTAATTAAACTAAAAAATAGTGCGAATTTTTAGACGGTGAGAAACAAAATAGATGTTAGAATTTAATATATGTTTTCTAATTTCCTTTATTTAATTTGACTTTTTCTTTTTCATTTCATTTTTGGTAATTTCATTTTTGATCTATAAAATAGTTTTTTGTATTGGACTTCCTTATTACCTTAAAAAGATTCTGTTTTTTTAGTTTGATAATTTATAGAATATTATCATATTACCATTTACACAACATTTTTAAGCACTTGTTAAAAATGTTTAAAAATATCTCTACCCTATCTTTCATTTTTTCATATTTATTTACTCTTTGTAATAGTCAAGAGCACATCCTGTTAAAAGTCTAAGCTTTAGATAAATTCATCATTTTACAACATGCAATTAAAAGTATTTTGTAATTAAAAATATTATTTAGTGATGACGGAAACAAATAATAATTAAAAATTATTCTGTCTCAAAATAATGGAATTGAACTAACTAAAGAAGAAGTTATCCATACTGTTAATGAATTAAAATAGGAAAAGCAACGAGTCAAGAGCAAAAACGTTACAATATAGTGGTAGACCTATTCAATACTATTATATATATGTAACTTTAATAACCCTCCTTAAAAAGCCAAATATAAGAGTATGTACAGACTATCGCACAAAACATCTCGTGGACCACACTTTAAAAACAAAATCATACATTGTAGAATCTACAAAAAATTAGAAGAAAATAATGACATAAAACACAATTTGGCTCCAGAAAAGAGTTAGGTACAAAAGAAGCGCTGTTTTCACTAAACATCCTCATAAGGTATATTCCTGTTTTATTGATTATAATAAAGCTTTTAAGAATGTTTGCAATGATTAGTTACTTCAGTTACTAAAAGATGAAAATTTAGACACAAAGGACTTTAACATCATTACCAATTATTGCTCTATTAGAGCAGTCTTACAAATAGAAAGACATTAAAATTGAAATAAGTAGGGGAAGTCAGGCAAGCATGCGTGCTGTCACCAATCCTTTTTAATATGTATTCTGAAAAATAATTAATAACGCACAAAACGACAAAAATAGAGGATTGATGTTAACAAAATACTGATCAATAATATAAGATATGACGTAACATTAATAACTACCAGCCAGATTTACAGACAATACTTAATAAAGTAGTAAAAGCAAGCCAAGAATATGTACTGTTTGTGAACATAAAAAAACAAATTTATGATAGTAACATTACAGAATAATGGAGACATTTATAAACATTATGAACCTATAGAAAAAATAGAAAAACACAATTACTTAGGTACACTTTTAAATAAAAGTAATGACTACTTAAGATTACTACAATAAGATCAAGAATAGAGAAAGCTACGTTTATAAAAATGAAAAAGTTAATTGTGGTAGAGATTTTGGCTAAGAATTAAAAATAAAATTATTAAAGTTTTACGTGGCGCCAGTCTTATATTACGGAATGGAAACATAGACACTAAAACAGATATCAAAAAGCTGGAAGCATTTGAACTATGGATGTACAAAAGAATATTGTGAATACCGTGGATTGATCGAGTAACCATTATAGTATTGAAAAAAATTTAAAAAAAAATATAATCATCATGTAGAAAAGAAAAATACAATACTAGGGCACATAATAAAAGAAGAAAAATACATTTTTTTAAACTAATAATGCAAAGGAAGTATTGTAGGAAAAAAACGACACTCATAATTAAAGAATTGAAGAGATTGATTCAATTGTAAGACGAGCTCATTATTTAGATTAGCCATTTCAAAAATACATATAGCTATGATGATTGCCAACATTCAGAACGGAGACGGCACTTGAAGAAGACGGAAATATATAAACAAAGAGGTAAACAGAGATAATAGAACATTTTAAAAACACTTTTTAATAATTTTTTATCTACAATATAACTAATATAATGTAATCATATATTAAGGTATTATTGTTATGCAATTAAAATGGTGTAGTAAAAGAAATCTCCACACAACTAATGCCCTTAAAGTAATTTCATAATTAGCATTGAGATATTATAGATTTATTTAATAGCTCGTTATTACAACTGTACTATGCAAGTATTTTGGATTAAGTACAACATTTACATAAGTTGTGTAGCTGTTGCACCCACACCATGGAAAGCATTTAGCTATCAGTGTGAAATAAACTGTGAGATACAAACGACTTAGCGGCAACGGCACGAAATTAAGCCGCCCTTGGTGCAGAATAATGTAAGGAGAGCAAACACGCGAAAACACCGTTTACTTTCCCGTTATAGGTGAAACCTGGGACGTGTTGCTTAAAATCTCGGCACCGCGAAAGAGTAATAATCATAATCGTTACAACTTCTGCAGATATTCTGCAGTTGCAAACTCCGGCACATTGTTCACACCTGGCCCGCTCTAACAATCGATCTACGGCACATTTTAAGTCATTCCGAGCCGTCAGGCGTCCAAACCGCCCCCGTTTTTGATAGATTATTGCGCGGCGGAAGCCTACTTTTAGTTGCAGGAGGCGGTATATTAATAGATTTATTGGAAAACTATGACAGTGCCCGGAACTAGAAGGAATAGTTTGCTGATTGAAATTCCTCAAGCAGATGTCGCTGTTGTGGTCTTAGGCGGAATCTTAATATTAGGCAAGATAATGTGGAATAGCTCCGTGTCTGGCAGAGGAAATTTCCTTGAGGAGACGCGATTTCGGTCGATTTTGATTTAGAGGCGCCTCAAACCTACGCGCCACCATCATTCGATCATATTTTCTTCGGACTGATTACGCCGAAGCGCTCTCGGGTTTCTCAAAATATTAAAACTTTTAGAAGCGATATTTTCAGCCGTTGACGAGCCGTGAGTATGCGTGCCTGCACCTGATTGATTTGATGGGATGTAGAGATTATAGGTTTGTTTGATTTACGCTATTGGACAGTGATTAACAAATTCAATGAGCCAAGCAGACATGCCAGTTCCAATTTATAAAGCGAATAGCTATTAGGCTAACTGCTTTAAAATTAATTAAACTCGTATACCATAAATCGGTTTCGAATTAAAACTAATTATTACTCCCCTTGTTTATGTGATACAAATTAGCAATGCTACTATTAGAGGTGCAAATTATAATATATCAAATATTTTGATCTAAATAAAAAGTTAAAAATGTATAGAGATATACAGAATAGTAATTTGCGTGAGCCATTAATTTTTAATTTAGTAATTAAAACACCTGCACAGTATGCGTTTGTGAACTACATTTTATTATAAACTAAAAATAACCATATGCTGTAGCTGTAATGTACTATACATTGTATATTTGGAATTCTGGAATAAATTATATTATGTGGAAATGTATCCTCTTGTCTCAGTTCTTTTATACTTTCTGGGCCATTTATTTGTTTTTTGTAGCATCACAAAGCTTAATCATTTTTTGCTTCTGTTATTTTATTCGTATATTTTTTGAGATGCCTCATTCAAGTATAACACATTCGAGAAACCATGATCTCAGACAACCGAAACATCGTTCAATTACCTAGCACAGTACTTTATAGCTAATTTAAAAGATATAAAAACTTTTTTGTTATTTAATAATGTTGTGAAGCTAATATAATTAGATTGTATATGTGAGACTAATAATACTTAATCGGCATCAACCTTTGATTATGAAAATTTGCTAAATAAGTCGTGAAACGTTTATTAAATATTACAAAATCACAAATTGCATTAGTCTAATGGGAGTACTCTTCCTTATTTATTTGCATATTTACAATCAACTTATTTAACAAGTAATTAGTAAATGGTATGTGGTTTTACATGTCATGTAGGATGGCACGGCTATTGCCATTTTCTTCAACAATATTACTCTAATGTTGATTGAATTATCAGAAGTCGTGTGGCCACTGGCATTCCAATCTCTTAATGACATTTAGTTAATTGGGCATCTGCTCTATTAGTTCATTTCCGCGTCCTGTCAGATTATTGTTGTACGTTCTTGCAAGCCTTTGAATTTTGTTGGCTACATATGAGATTTCTAGGACTTTATGGGGGGTTTCGTTTATTATATACCACGAAGCATCTGTTATTGTTTTAAGGATCTTTGATTGATATCTCTGAATTGGATCCCATAGGTCCATATGGCTTTTAATATGGTTTCATACAGAAGTATTTTGTTTAGTTTTAATGTCAATCTGTTTTCACTTAGCCTTAATGTGTATATTCCAATTCAACTTGTGATGTAGATGCAGGCCTAAATATTTGATTTCAGTTCTCTGAAGTATTGTAGCATAATTTACTCTGAGCTGAGGACTTATTACTAGTCTGTTGGTAAATGTGTTTTGTACTGATTTGTCAGGATTGACTATGATGCGTCTTTTGTTGAACCAATCTTGGAGGGTATCCAGATGAGTTTGTAGGTGTTATGCAGTTACTTCAGGCTTTTAGTTCGCTGAGAGAATAGCCGTACAGTCGTTAATGCGAATTGCAAAATTGACTCCTCTATCCAATAGATTTTGGAGTAGTTTCACTTGGTGAATTTAGTGCAAAGCCTTGGAGCTTTCTTCTAATAATCGGTGTGCTTAGAGTAGTAATTACTAGAGAGTGGTCACCCAAAGAATCTTGATTAGATTCTGCATGGATGTACGTGTTCGCAATACCGCGAACGACAGCAAAGTCAATCAAGTCTAGTAGTTTATTTGTCACTAGACCAGTAAATAAGTTTACCTGTTAAAAGATAGCTACAATACAATGTTTATGCTTTTTCGATTATTGTTCTAAAACCCCAAGTTTTACTTTTTGCGTTTCAGTTTCCTCAAATAATGAATTTCTTATCAAGAGATTGCATGTAATCTTCATATTTGTCAGTAAAGATAGAGTGTGGAGACGGTCTGAATTATTAGTAGAAAGAGTAAGCCTTCAATTTTTATACCGGCACTTTGAATTTCAACGGTCTGACGGTTACAGCCGATCCTGCGTTTGTGTGTGGTTGGTGAGGTATACTGTGTAGTGTGGAACTTTTATTGTTGTTGTCAATGTTGCGTGTGTTTCTGATATTAGTAATAAATCAATTCTTTGTAAGTGCAAAAATATAATTATTTTCGGAATGTGATTTGAAATGCCGTTAGCGTTCCAGAAAGCTATACGTAGGAAAATCACAATTTTTTTTCATCTTCTTCAAAATAAAATTCTCTGAATAGCAGCGAATCTTCCCTGGTATATTCGAAACAAACAGGTAGTTTATTAAAACTTTTTTATTTTTCAACATTTAGATACCGTGGATTTTAAAAATTTTGTTGATTTGTTTTCTACAGGTTAATAAAAGAAATGAAGAGATATAATGTACTGTGACAAAGTGAAATAACGTTTCTAATTATTTAGGGAGTTGTCTTTATCCAAACTACAAAGTTAGATACATTTAAAATGGCAAAATAAACAAATATAAAACTAAATAGAAAAAATCCATGTTAGAACGAATATAAATAATTCTATGATACAAGAAAAAACAACTACATCTCTGGAAAGATTTTTACACGCTCGCCCCTTTTTATAAGCTAACTTTCACTTTTATGAAGCTTATATTGCATCACTATGTATGCATATTTACTAGAAAAAATTCAAATGGCTTAAATATGCAAATTTTAATGTGTTTTAGAGTAATTTTGTTTTCAAATTTGGTAAAGCTACCTATTTATGAAAGTATAAGTGAAAACAATTATTATAAAAAAAAAATAGGAACGGTTACTTCATAGTCTGTTGCTACTTCGGTATTCCTTAGAAATATTGATCTGCGTTCTAAACGGAAACAAAAAGTAAATGAAAGTTAGTTTTTCAATTATTTATAAAAAATACAACATAAATTTATTATAATACCTACATACAAGTTTATCAAATTAAGAGCAAAGTAAAATAAAATGTTAGTTTCATGTAACTCTGGTGACATAAATGGTGGAACTACATGCGTGCATTTATACATTACGTTTTGATTTTTTGCCTTATCTAACGCAAAGGTGAAAATTTTTGTACTTTATTTAGTCACACAGAAATGTATTACGGCATGCGTTGCTCTACCGAAGCACGCAACGCATGAGAGCAGCAAGAAATGAAGCATTTCATGCTCCCGCACTTTGCACTGTTTGAATAATTCACGTATCCGCCACGAAAATGGTGTACATGCGAAATATTCAAGTGAAGTTGTGCTTCTGTCTTACGCCGTTGCAAGGCCTCAGCTACGCTATGCAAAATTTGCAATATAAAAGTTTCAGGGCTTGCACTCCCATCAAAATATCCAGATCGTATCTTGGCTGAAATATTCACACTACACGCTTTCATATATTCAGCGCTAACGCGCGCCACCCTTTGATCTGACACGAATCCAGAGATAGCATGCGTCATCATGCATGCGTGGCCATGAAAACCAATAATATCTATGCGGCGACGTCGCCATCCCAGTCGTCATGGACTAACGTGCCAAACAGCTCCGTTGCGTTTCGAGTGCAACTGAAGATATTTGCCAATTTTTACAGTAAACAGAATTTGGCAAGGCGATAAGCAAGAAAAAGTATACATGGGGTGCTGGTGCGGTGACAAAGAGCCCGGGAGGCGCGCTAAAATTGGACTGCGTAAACAACATTATCACTTCTGTATCTGTTGATGTTGACTGAGAACAATCAGAACAGTGACCGGAACGCAAAAAACAAGTTTATAGTTTATATGAGTAACAAACACTAAAACTCGAGGCGATTTTTCTGCGCAAAAACGCAGTAATGGCCCGTTTCGGTATTAAACTAGCAAAATTTATGTATACTCATTGTTTATGATTTATGTTAACACCATTTTCTATTAGCACAATGTATAGTAACTTAAATAAATTAGACCTTATTTTTCCAAATAAATTACCAACATTTGTTATAAAAATTGTTATTTGAAAATTAAAGAGATAATTAACTTACCGGTCTGTTTTTACATTTTTGGGTATAAATAAATATGTTCTATTTAAATACATTCAGCACAATATGTACAACCATTTAAAAAATGTGATATAACACCTTAAATGTACACAACGTGCCCTGGCATCTACTACTTCTGTGACACCCATCAAAAATTCAATTATTGTAGCTCAAACAAGTGCAACATAGTTAGAATATTAAAACAGAACCACTACGTTTTACCAAATTTTGGACTTTTATCATATATAGCACATTAAATAGGTAGTGACAAATCCATTTTGCAATTAACTACAGGTAAGCCTCATACACGATACCCTTCAACACAGTTTCGCTTCATATGACATTGTATTTCTACTATTTAACGTATGTGTGTATGTATTTCAAAATTTAATTACGCATTACAGACACACAATACAAATACAATACAATACAAATATAATTGAGAAATGCCCAACTTTTATCTTTACATTATTGAATAAATACAATTGGGGAATACCACAACTTTATTTTATTAAGAGTCACTCTAAGTTAAGGGCACATCATTGTGTATCTGGAGTTTAAAATATTTAATTCGTAAATTACAGAAAATATTATTAACAATTCTAATGTTTGTGGTTTTGGAAGGAACTCACTTTAAGCTTCTTTGGGTATGCCTTAAAGAGTATGTTTTTATTTTTGACACTGATTTTTGTAAAACTAAATATTAATCCAAACTACGTTTGAGACAAAATTTATTTCTCTAAACGTAAAAAACAAATTCTGGTTCGTTTCATAAATGAAGAAAAATCATCGCATATTACCAAAACTCTAAATTTTAATAAAGCAACAGTCCGAACCGTTCAGAAAAATAAAACATGATTAGAAGTCCTATTGTTGTGAGGTCTTTGATAGCTACAAAATATGGAGCTCATTCCCGTGCCCTAATATTTGAGAAAATGAAAAAAGCGCTTAGAGTTTTGAATGATGTTAGTTACCAAAAAAAGTGTCCATTGCACGGCAATATCATCAAACAAAAAGCTATGAAATTTACAAACCAAACACAAAAATGGAAAATTTTGTGGCAAGCGTTTCGCAATACATAGCATAAAAAATTAAAGACGAATCTGCATCAATTGATCTTGAAACTGCCAGGACGTATCCAGAAAAAAATGACAACATTATATAAAAGCAAGGATACACATAGAAACTTTATATCGAAAAAGGAAACGCTACATTCGGATTTAATTTATCTAAAGATCGTAAAACTACTTTCGTGTAGCATCAGAAGACTTATAACAAAACTCTTCCTTGTATATGGATCTTTAAATCCAACACACTTAGAGGCTTAAGTAAAAACACCTTACCAGTATGTTGGAAAATAAATTCAACAGCTCAGGTAACTCGAGATTTAATTAAAGACTTATTTTTTGAATATTTTGTTTCAAGCGTTGATAATTATTTAAAAAAGGAGGATTTAGTATTTCATGAGGCTATTACTATCAGATAATGTTCCAGGTCGCCCACAAAATTTAAATAATTTATGTCCAAGAAGTATTTCTACCACCAAACACTACTTCGTTGCTCCAGCAATTGGACCAACATATTATTTATATCTTTAAAACTTACTGCACTACGAGATAATTGTAATGGATTTGAGGCATAACTGAATCAAAATCAATTGGTCTAACGAGAGCTTGGAAGCAATTTTCAAAAGCACTGAATTGAATTCATATCCTTATCGCTGAAAGAACTAAAAACATCAATGCATGTGTGAAAAAAATTTTACCATCGTCAGTTAAAATAGAAACGATTTTAAATCACCAGATAATAGAATTGGTGGCACATTAGAACTTACTAAATCGATCGAAGACGAAGGTCTTGAAGATATGAATCTCTACGAAGTTCAAAATTTATTGATGGAAAAAAATTGGAGAAGCAGATTTGCTGGAAATGGCATAAAAAATTATAAATGAAATTGATTCTGAGGAGAGAAAGATTGTGAAGTTAATAAATTAACATTACGGGAATTCCTAAGTTTAGCTAAAAGTTATAACCATTTTTTTTAAAAGCAGGTATATTTGCTGGAGGATGCCAAAAATTCCCAAGAAATTCTAAACCGACTTTTTATGGACCAGAAAACAAACCAAAATTACAGAAGTACGGAAAACACAAATGACAAAAAGGATTCAGAGAGTAAAAATAATATCATTTAAGCAAAAAAACGTTTAGGTTTGTTTGTACTGATCGGTGATAACGAAAAAAATATATTAATGTTATTAAAATAAAAATAGCTGTTTTGTTTCTTTTTGTTTGTGTTAACATATGTTAATATTTTTAATAAAAGTATTGCTTGTTGATTTAACAAAAATATCAATTTTTAATAAGTTTTTAGAACTTAATCCTTCCCCTTTTTCTTACTTATTCTAGGTCTCATATAGCACACTTTAATACAACACAAAATTTTCTATTTACCTTGTCATTCGTACTCAAACAGTATACTTATAAATTATATGAATAACTAATATTAGTTTTTTTGTAATTTACAAGTGAGGCATCTAATCGCTTACTCCCAAAATTTATTAACTTCCTACGGCGAAGCTTATAGTAGAAAGTTAATGAGATTATCATCCTATCTGTCTGTCTGTGTGTCTGGAGATACTATAACTTCCGTTTTATTCAACGGATTTACTTCAAACTCGGTATACACACATCTTAGGTCAGTACCTTTCATGGGATTGATTTTCAGCCAAATCGATTAACGGCAACCGGAAGTGATTGTTACGATTTCTTCACCGTTCTTGTTTCAACTTCAATAAAAACAACCAGTAGGGAGCACTGATTGCACAAATGATGATAAAAAGGGCTGACGATCCTAGTCTAGGCGCTAGAGGGTGTTTTCTGAAAATGTGTTTTTCGCAGTTTGTTCTCTTGTCTTTACTCGGATGGAAAAAGTAATTACATCAGCATATGCACCTAACACCTCCTCATTACAGGTATTTAAATGACGTATGCGCGGACAATTTTATCCTAAATATAGCAGTTTAAATTCCAAAAATTGCGGCATTTACAAGTATTATTAGAAATTAGCATATCTCATTTGTAACTAGACATTCTTGCGCGTCCTAATGTAACAGTATAAAATAATATATAGTAACAAAAGAAAAAAATATCAAAATTATTAAGATGCATATAACTAATATTAATGCAACTCATGGTAAGGGAACTATTTTACAATCAAGTGATCGAAGCAAAGGATTTTATTACATTCAGGATATGCACATCTTATAATAGCATTATTTGAGCAATCTATTTTGCAACATTCGTTGACACCAAATTCGAAGTATAAACTACAGGCTTCTCATTTATGTAACTGTCCATATAAAAAGAATGTCGAATCATATTTTCAAAACTAGGAGATCATAATTAGTTGAAAATGAAACAATTTAGCTTGAGAATATTGTCCCAAGATGACATTCGAAATTCGATTAACTCCAACAAGATGAAATCAGTCAATCGTCTAACAAATGGTTTGTATTGCCGATTGAAGAGCCAACCAAGTGGCTGAACTAATAAAGTTGTCTTAGGTGGAATAATTTTTAGTTGAATTTTTTTATGGAAATTTTGATTGTATAAGCTTATCGAGTGGTTCTCTACTTTTTTGTGCATCACATGAATCTTGCATCAATACGAAATGGTCATTTGGGTTTAGTAGTAGAACGTCCTCATAGAAATTTTCTACTTTCCCGTTATTGAGTTTTCTACTTTTTACACATGTTGCTCCTTCTGAACATTTTTTTCTTCAAGGTCTTGCTCAACTCATTTGCCTCTTTTAAACATATCAGCATTTTAGAAGTAGCTTCCATCTGATGATCTAATCAATTGAGCCAAGGCAAAAATTTTTTTAGCTCCTTGGAAGTTCCTATTGGATGCCAGTGTGGTCAGTGTTGAACAGTTGATACGACTAATTCATACTACAGAATTCACTTACTTCTTGTACATGTTCCATTGCTTGATTTTCTATTTACTCTTGGTCTTCGATCATCAGTTTTGTCACCACATTTGTGATTTTGCGTGATTTTATTTTGTACTTTTCTTTCCATGTCGATAGCCATTTATGTGACGCTAAAAATTCGTTGAATTGCATCTCATCTGCCAATTTTAGAACCCATCTTTCTGTTGTCGAAGTGTGTATAATGCAACCTTTCTATAAAATTGAACAAGGAATGAAATGTTGCAAGAATTTAAAAGAAGAAATTAAATTTTTTTAATCGAGTTTCGTCAAATTGACTGATGACCGCTGTCAAAAAAATTTCCACCTTGTGCCTCATCACGTTTGACGATATTTTCCCAATTGTAAAAGCAGTTAATTCAAAGTGTTATTAGCTCCCTTGAATCTATTCTGCATTAACTCGAATGTTCTATGTGACTTCGATTTAATGTCTTGCCATTAATAGACAATTTTCTCCATCTCTTCTAATGCCATTAAACGCTACGTCTCGTTGGAGGACTCTGAATTCGGAGAAGGTTCTTGTGAACTGTGCTTAACTTGAAGGATTTCTTTTACTTCTGCGCCTGCCTCATCGTATTCCACGTAAATGTGTAGGCTGTCACGATCCAAGGTCGTATAAGTTTAGACATCGCATTGATTGTAGCATAGTTCGCGGAAAAAGTTGAGCAATTTCCTCTTCTTTTTGTCACTTGACCAATCTTCTGAGACACTCAATTTTGATTTTAATATGTTTAAAACATTAAGTGGATTGACTAAATTCATTTTTGAAGGTAAACAAAGAAACGCATCTACATATATATAAATAAAATTGTTCAATAAAAAATAAAATGGAGCTCATTTTCCATTGTTTTGAAAATGCTGTCTCCTGATCGGCTGGGAGTTTGCCAGCACTTTTGACTATTTGCAGTCAACGCTACCTAGTACTAATGAGTTATGCTAATTTCTAGTAATAATTGTAAATGCCGCAATTTTTAGAATTTAGACTGCTATATTTAAGGTACAATTGTCTACGCATACGTCATTTAATTACTTATGATGAGATGTTAGGTGCATATGCTGATGTAATTACTTTTTTCATCCGGGAATAAACTACGAAAAACACATTTTTAGAAAACTCCCTCGTCAGCCCTTTTGACGATCATTTTTGCCATCAGTGTACCCTACTGGTTGTTTTTATTGAGGTTAAAATAAATTTTGGGAGTAAACGATGAGGTACCTTACTTGTAAGTAGTACTAATATATAACGTTCATCGAAAAACTATTTCAATAACATGTTGTTTTGTTTACTAGGTCACCAGTATAATTTTTTTCTTGTTAGGGCCCACTTACTGACACCACAGCCTCAAGGGTTTATTGTATTTACTAACATATAGCGTTACACTACTTATAGACTACGACGTCATATACATCCATGAGTTTCCAGTGAGACTCAAACTCTTTTTATTTATTTTTTACAACCACTAGTTATATTAATAGCTTTTTAATTTACATTATAAGATTATAATAAATAGTAAAACAGAAAAAAATACACAAATTAAAATTTGACTACTAAAGTATGTTCGGATATATTTCCGCGGTTAACTATGTTTAAACAACTTAGTTCACGGGATGAACCGCGTCTGTTTTGTGAAAATTCTCGACGTTTCAGCATTGGATTTGATGCCATTTTCAAAAGGTTGGCTCTTCACTCGGGATCTCAATTTGCCTACTCCTCAAGGAGAGATATGAGCCTTTGAATAAGACTGAGCTTTCGTGTGACCTACTTGATCTTTTATAGGGCTGGAAGTGAAAGTTTGTTTGGTGGGAGATGCGTTGGGTTGGGGAAAGTCTGTAGGATTAAGGGTGTTGCGTAATTGGCGGTGCGGAGCAATAACGTACTTCCACATGACAGGCAAACGCTGGCTGTCATCTCTTGTGTTGAGGCACTGTGGACGTTTTTCTGTTTCAATTGCCTCACGTACTATTCTGCTGGTAAAATGGGAAATAGGGGCAATGGTTTTAGCCCCAGAGAAATTAATTTTGTGGCCTGTTTCTTTGCTGCATTTGGCAAGTGCCGAACCATTATCGCCTTTCCGTACGGCCAGAGAATGCTCGTATATTCGGCTAGATATTTGCCGATTTGTTTGACCTATGTAGGTCCTTTGGCAGTCTCCACGAGGTATTTCATACACTCCTTGGTATTCATTGGGGCAGTGATCCTTTGTTGAGCGAATAAGCCCAGATATTTGGTTGTTGGTCGTAAAGACCGTGCGGTATTTTGCCGTGTTAGTATGCGGCTTATTCTATCGGTGATGCCTCTGATGTAAGGTAAGAATGCTTTTTGTTAGTCAGGAGGGTTTTGGGATTGAGAGTTAGTGTTTTTATTTATATTTTTGATTATATTGGTTAAGGATTTGTTGGAATATCCATTTTGCAGTAGGGTGATGGTAATGGATTTAATTTCTGTTTGATGATTTTTCGTATCGGAAAGTCTGATGGATCTAGTTATGAGGGATTTTGCAACCGCATGGATTTGGGCAGGGTGGTGATGGGATTTGGCATTTAGGTAACGGTTAGTGTGAGTGGGTTTTCTGTAGACAGTGTACTAAAAGCTGCCATTATAAGGATTTCTTGTTATGAGAGTATCTAGGAAGGGAAGGGAATTGTTATGTTCAGTTTCTATGGCAAATTTAATATTCGTGTGGATTTGGTTGAGGTGGGAAAGGAATTCTGAAAGGGTATCATGTCCATGAGACCAGATAACAAAAGTGTTATCGACATATCGTATCCAGCAGGTAGGTTTAAGGTGAAAGGAGGCAATGAAACCAGGCAAGACGTAGCCAAAGTGCTACGTACAGTGATTGCCTGTCACATGGAAGTCCCTTATTGCTCCGCACCGCCAATTACGCAACACCCTTAATCCTACAAACTTTCCCCAACCCAAAGCATCTCCCGCCAAACAAACTTTCACTTCCAGCCCTATAAAAGATCAAGCAGGGCACACGAAAGCTCAGTCTTATTCAAAGACTCATAGCTCTCCTTGGGGAGTAGGCAGATTGAGACCCCGAGTGAAGAGTTAACCTCTTGAAAATGGCATCAAAACCGATGCCGAAACGTCGAGAATTTTCTCAAAATAGACGCGGTTTATCCCGTAAACTAAGTTGTTTAAATATATATATATATATATATATATATATATATATATATATATATATATATATATATATATATATATTGCAGATAGTACAAAAAAACAAAAACAAGTAATATTTTACCATTATATTTTAGTAATTGTTATGTAACATCTGCTTCTTAGATGAATGTAAATATTAAAAAAACAATTAGGACTAACGGGGGTCTCATCACTGGCAGAATTGCAATATCTTTCATCACATTCAAAGAAGACTATAGTAATCATTTGATAGTGTACTTTTTGAGAACCAAGACTCAAAAAGGGGTGACCACTCTCGTTAAAGATTACCTATGTGTTTTAATTAGAAATTGAAATAGAACAAAAGCTTTGCGTGCTCAGAACTGACAATTATTTTGAACATGTTAATAGAAATTTGAGGAAAGTTCTCACAAGCATGCACGTTCTACATCAATAAAGTGTTGCTTTCACTTCGTAACAGAGCGGAACTGCAAAGTGTGAAAACTGAACGCTAATAGTGATGATAAAAATCTGGATATACGCGCGTCGTCTTTCAAAAGAACTTTGAGCGGAAGCCACCAACTAAACAGCCTATATGTTGAAAGAAATTCGGAAAGAAAATAGAAAGACAGCGTTGGCGGAGATGTAGAGATTTAAATGGAACGCAAAGTCAACTAAGCGTCTGTATTTGGGATACTTCAGCACACAAAAAGCGACTTAGAAGTCTGCTCTCGAGAATGATCGCCACTCTAAGAGATGTCACCATTAAAATAATCGATGTCGTTTAGTTGCGTGTTGACGAACTATTGTATTATTAATGAGATAACTATGAAGTAAAAAAAATCAAAAAAAGGTCATTGAAAAAAGATGATATTCGAGTGATGTTGAAAAACCGATACGATCTGAATAACGAAGAGGACACAGTCATTATATATTGCTCAGTCTAGATAGCGAAGCAATATATTATTATCTGAAAAACTTGTAAACCTAAAAAGAAGTATTTTATCCAAAGCGCAATTATTTTGTGCACACATAGAAATCTTAACGTATTCAGTGAAGATCATCAAGGTCTAAGTAAATATAAAAGGTCAAGTTAAAATAAAATAAAGTTGTATATTCATTATTATTATCATCATTAGAATATTGATTCAAAACATAATACCATATTAAAGAAACAAATTTTATAACATAAACTTAAACCATACAAGTATATTTAAATTATAAGGAATATACAGTGTACCATTTAAAATATCAAATTTAGTTTACTCTTCCAAAATGGATAAACCTGAACATTTTAAGATTTTTTTGGTTTTGAAGCTTTTTGTAATTTCTGATAACTCTCCTGATTCTTTTTTGGAACCCCTTTACACAGTGTCTGTTCCTTCATTTTGACTACCTTACCGCTCATATTGTCTAATTTATTTTTCCTTCTACTTATCTTTCCATTTTTCTCCTACTGCCCCCCCCCCCTCTTTTCTTCTTATTTCTTGCCCACTGCTATGTTATATGCGTTCAATTCTTATTTGCAAAGATTGTTCTTCCATTTTGCCTTTCCTCGTCTTCAAGTTTTCTTATATCCCATTATTATAACAAAAAAGAAAACTATAAATAGCATCTAACCATCCATTTTCTTTAAATTGCCTATATAATTATGTATCACATGTTCTATGTATCTGAATTGTTTTCTTGGTTTTAATACGATTAAAGAAATATCATAGCCTATGCTTATCTCAAGTACCCTAGCAATCAATTTCCATACACAAATAGAAAAAACATTTTATTAACTATATAACGATGTGCAACATACTTTGAATTGTTAGTTTGCAATACCTCAACCTTACTTCACCTTTTTAAATAATGAATAAATTGAGGAAAGTGTAAACCATAACACACATTGTTCCATTTCGTATCCACTGATATGTTGCGTGTTAGTTTTCCTCGATTTGTAAATTTTTCCTTTTTCTCTTGTGTTATAGAATTTTTGCTAATATAATAACAATTTTAAATATTTAGGGAATATATCGAGATGAATAATATATATGGTAAAAAACGTAAACGTGTTTAGATTTTAACGTTTCGCTATTAGTGTTAATTATTAAATTAAATTATTTGATACCTACAATTAGTTATAAAATTGATATCAAAAATAATAATATCAAAAAAATAAAACCTAACTTTGTATGTCAAAAATTTTAGATAGATATAGTTAATTTACGTTGTAGTACAATTTTTGTTTCGTGTCTTTAGTTAAAGTTAAAAACTTAGAACACGTAATTGTTAATGTTAGTAATAAATTTTTACCTGTTAAATAAAATTACACTATTTTTCGGCAATAGCTATGCCTTACAAGAACACTTTTTGCTCCATTCGCCACATAGCACGTCAGGAAGGGTGATCAACGGCGCCGTTAATATATAAAAAATTCAAAGCACAAATGCTGCTCCTGGTCTAAGCTATTTTTCGTAACAAAATTGGTCTTATGCAAAATTCACTTAACGTTTACCCTTTTAGAAGCTGATGTCTCCCAACTTTAAGAAATTTAAAACAAAATTATCTTCTAACCGAATATATTAAACAATTAAATTTTGGTTATGTAGTTTTAACGATTTTACATATTTTTGTTTAATAATTCTATTTCATATTAATATTAAGTTTTAATGCAATAAATTTACGTGGCAGACAATTTTCCGAGTTCTGCATGCGGAAGCGCTCTCAATATTCTACTCACTAAATTGTGGTTGCTTGTTCGCAATATCAAGAAAATCAGAAAATCTCGTTCTGAAGGTAAAGTTGTTCCATAAAGTCTTATCAAGTTTCCGGCTGTCCCTTGATATCTTTACCGGTACAGAGGGGATTCGGTACGTTCGCACCATAAATAAAATTACATCCTGGTATTCTGCCCCTTGAACTCGCGTTTCAATAGCAGAATTTTGATCCCGAATATACCTAAAAACCGCTGTCTGAAACGAAAACGGGGTGTTCCGGTTCACGTTACTTCATTTTAACTACAAAACTACAAAACAGAGAAATGTGCTGCAACTCTCTATCAAACGAATAAATACAGTAACTCTTATTTATTAATTTAAAAATATCAGAATATCTACTAATTAACTAATTAAAAAAATTAATTACAATTTAAACTGTAACATTTCTTTTAATATAAATATATTTATTGTGTTGGCATTTTAAATATTCAATTATATAATTAATCACGTATTCTTGCCCGTTACTTTTAACACGTAATCAGTATTTAATTTTAAAATAAAATTTTGAAGCTATAAGCACATAACCTTTACAGCTACTCTACATATTTATTTATAAAGAGATAAAATACATCCAGTACACGTTTTTACATATTCAAATACACCTAATGTATATAAAATTTTGCACCAGATGTAAATATATAATACTTTTTGCTTCTTTCACTTCCTATTTTACACAACCTGCACCTCAAAATATATAGACTTAGTATGTATGTATTGAAAAACAGTTTTATTACTTTTGAGATGCAATACTTACATATGAAGTCTATGTATTTTGACGTGCAGGCTGTGTATATATATATATATATATGGACCCGTCCAATAATTTTCGAAGATACGGTGCGCGCGAGGGTCTCCGATTTCGTTCAAATTAGGAGCTAAAAGTAGGTAGTGAAAAAATAAAATCCTCCAATTTTTAGCCCTCCGCCCCCTCCGGACCCAGAGATATGAATTTTACAAAAATTGCAAATTACCCTTATTTTGCTGTTTTTACAAAATCCATATCTCGGGAAGTTTGAGTCCAATCGGGCTCAAATAGGAAGCATTTTTTTCGTCTGTAAGCCTAATTTCATGCCATCTGGGTCCGGTCTATTTGTACGTGCCTCTCTTTTCTTGGCAGCTTGAAATTCGAGAACATAAAAACAGCAAATTCTTTCATCTTGACAATGGACCCAGATTACAGCAACAGCGCGAAAACGTTTTAGACGTAATAGGCATGAAAGTAGGCTCATAGACGAAAAAAATGCGTCCTAGTTGAGCCCGATTGGACCCAAACTTCCTCAGACACGAATTTTTAAAAAATGGCATTTACGCGAAATTCGAGTTTTTTCCGGTTTTCTAAGTGTCACTAATCGCGCCTGACCAATTCAAATACTTTGAAAACTGGGGGAATTGTTGTTTTACTAGAATACAATGATTTCTTAATGGTTTTATCCTTGGCCCGAACTTGTAGGATGCGCGATCGCCACTGCGCAGATTGTTCTTTTCGAAGGGAAAATAGACGGAAATCGTGAGAATTTCTGAATTATACGGCGAGTCAGGGGCTCAAGAAGGGTTGAAAAAAGTCGAAGTCAGTGCAAAATACTCTTTTGACAGATTAAACGGTGATATAACCTGATTTTAATAATCTTTCGACACCTTAAACCATTGTTTATTGTAGTCATTTTTAAAACAATTACGCTCTGCTAGTCGCACATATTAAGATGATAATCAATTGCAAGAAAAGAGCTTTTGTATTATCAGCAACAGCAAGGATCATTGGGCTTATACAGTGCATGCATTCCAAGATGAGTTTTTAAAAATTATCAGAGTTGAATACCCATGGATACAGAAGATACGATACTTTTCAGATGGGCAAAGAAACCCGTGATAATTCAAGATCAGGCATTCTTTTTATTATAAATTAAATAAGATCGGTGAAAATACCTCTCTCTATATTAATGTTAATAGATTTGTTACAAATCGCCAGCGTGGTAGCGCGATCGAGGCGTGGGTTGCGGTGCGAACGGACCCGGTTTCATTGCTGGAGCTCCGTGTTACTAAAAATAGTTAAATACCTGCATTTAATCCGAATAAGGGGTAATAATGGCGGTCGTTTAAAGCGCGGTGCTTGCCACATCGCCCCGAATCGGAGATAATACGCGACGACCTGATATTTGAGAACCTCAACCTTCTCATATCGCAGATCGTGTTCCCCGCAAGGCATTAGAACCTTACCATTATTATTATTATTATAAAGTTGTTACATAGCTTTAAAAAAGCTTGTTGTTTTTGCAACAATTTCTTTATTATTTAGAAATTTTTTCGCTGATTTATTACAGCTATTATTAGCCCACTATGTCTGTCAAAATCTTGTCGATGGTCTATAAAGCATACAAATCTATATTTTCCATTAGTCGTCTACATTTCTAGAATAAAATATTTAAAGTAAACAATGGGTCTCTAGTCTCAAATGAATTATTGAATTCAAATTGTGTTTTTCTAAATATTCTTTACTCGTTCTTCTAATTCGATTAATTGTTATTTGATGAAAGACAAAATTTATGAGAAAAGTTTCAAAAATATTTTTTGTAATTCTTTACATGTAATATTTAAATACAAGAAATAGGTGTTATTCAGTCACCTGGTAGGTGTTTTGAATAGACGTGATTTTGGAAACCCTTTCATGTAAACTCACTAGTTGACAGAATTGTGCCTAGCAACTAACTGTTCGGCTTGTTAGTGCATTTAATTGGATGTTACAGGAGTGATGCGATAGACGCATATTCCAAGCGGAGGATTAATATTAAGCTGTACGTTAAAAAACCACTAATGATTAATAAAAAAAATATTCCCACACACGCTCACAGAGAAACAGAAAAAATAAAGCAAACAATTTAATCTAAACTGTTGGAAGAGGTCAAAATTCTCTGTGTGAAAATTCCATTGAAAAGAAATCATTATGAAAATATTGCAACAATCTAGGCAGTTGCGACAAATGTGCTGAGGAACATTTCGGATAAAGTTTTCTATGCTTGCTTTCATGACTTCCAAAAACCTTGGTAGCTGTACACAGAACGAGAAAACTACTTTAATAAGTCCTAGGGCTATTAATTAATAAGTTAAATTATTTTTCAATAATCCAATCCTGGAACTTTTCTGAAAATAATCGTACTTTTAAATAGTGGCTCATAAAAATTTATTGAACTCGCTACATCGTTGTTTGTATATTCACATTTTAACCAGTTTTCATTACTTCTTTAGTGTTACATATATGAGGGCAAGAAAATTTCTACACAGCGTTTATCCGGCCCTGGAATTTTCTATTTTTGCTACTTTTCAAAGTATAAATTGTTTTACATGACAACAAAATTGGATCTTATGTTGGACTAGTTCTTGTTCAGTTTTTAATTTTATAGACATATTTTGTCATGTAAGGTTGCCATGTTTCAGAACTTTATTTTCATCTATAATTAAATTGTTACTATCATCCACTACTACCTCAGGTATTCTCTTTCAATATATACCAATTTTTTAAATATTTTTATATTTTTTAGGTCATTTTCTTTGGCTTTGGCTTTTATCAATATTTAGCTTTTTAAATTGTATTTTAATGTCAGTTAGAAGGAGCTTGTAACAGGATACAATATCCGTACTAATATATGTAGTCAATCTTTTAACTTTGTTTCTTATAGAATAGTTTAATTTACCAGGAGATTAGAGACTTTTAAGATTCCACTCTCCTATTTCCTTTTGGACTTCACTATTTTGAGCCAGGAATTTTTTAGCAAATATTGTCCGTTGATAGATTGTGCGAGATTAAAGGCCATATAATATTGTTTCTCCCCATAGTAATATCCTAAAAAATTTGTATTTTAATACTTAATGTGGTATTCCAATGCTTTCACTAATAGTATAGAGCATAAAGTGAGTAAACAGATTGTGGGCAAATTAGCAGGCAAGACAGGATTTTCTCCTGATAATAGCAGATGATCAACGGCGAAACTCACTTGGACAAGATCACATCTCTGAAATAGACTTCTCTTCTATTGTGACTGTAGAAAAATGTACAATGGCTATCCAGCTATTCCACTTTGTCAAGGTTAAAATTTTTCTATATCTTTGTCTTGGAATTACCAAAAAACAGCCATATGTTTACCATTTATCATAATAAAGATTTCTGTAATTAAGACTGTATTCAACACATGTAATTAGATAAATGAGAAAGAAATTATTGAGAAATTATGAAAAATTAGAACATATTTAAACATTTTAGCAACTATAGTTTTTATTTTATTACTGATTGTTTAATTATTGAAATAATACTTATATAACAGTTTAAATGTTATTTCACAATTTACTCATTTGTACAAAACAATAAGTAAAATGATGAAACAGGTACCCTTGTAGAAAAAAACATTTATCAATGATTTGGTTATAGTGAGAGTTTTACTTATTGTTATCTAACTATTATAAATTACTTGACTACTGTTTTCGCAGTATATTCCAAAGAGTGACTAGGTTGGTGACGTATTAGTTTCCATGATCTAATAGTCTTTGGTGGTACGTTTTGAAAATCGTTAATTTTCTTTTGATACAAGAAGAATTTGTACGTCTGTATAAAGTGAATAGTTCAAAACATATCAAAGTGCATTTGTCATTGCTCCTAATACTTTAGACTGAACTCGGTAAATTATTTTAGAATTTGTTGGTTTTATACATAGTATAGTTGTAGTATATCACTACGGCTGTATATTGTAGTTTCCTATGAATTTGATAGAAAATTAATAAATAAGTGTTTTATTTTTTGTTTTAACGGGGATTGGTTTGTTTTAGAGAGTAATTTGGAGTCAAATAATACATTTTGTGGTGTATATAATTTGTGATAATTTAGTAATATTTGTTTTTATTCCCCATTTTTATAATCACTATTCAATAAGGTTAAAAAGTTTCTGGAGATCTTGAAATACTATTGTAGGATCCTAATCAACTGCTAAGAGTGTGGCATCCTATGAAAACGTGTTGTACTGTTGAATGTCGTTTGTGCAAACCAAATTGGTAATTTTGAATATGATTTATCAGGTTGGTATCCTCTCCGAATCTCCATAATAATAGTTTTTCAAATACTTTTGGCATACTTGGAAGTAAATATACTGTAATAAAAAGGCGACATCGTTTGTTAATTTTCCTGACTTAGAAATCATAATTATGTGAGGAAATTTCTACATTAATAAATAATATGCTTTTTTCTGTGAAGGTGTGGAAATGCATTTATGCACGTAAAAAGAGCGATCGGCGCTCCTTAAGTGTAAGACTTCTATCTCTCTGCGCTAGACTACTCACTAAAACTACACCTCTATTTCCGCAGCAGTCTTCAGGCCGAAATGATTTTCGCATTACTTGGGGTTAAAATCTGCTCTGTCCCTATCCCCCGATGGGAACCGGCTTCTTCAGTACTATCTTTCTACTTATGGTCGATCCGTTCAGTCGTCTATGCGTCCGTTCGTCCAGTCTTTCAAGCAAATCTCGTTTTTTTCGAGCGCAGTATTCGCTTTACGAACCCCGATATATCGGTCCACCGTTCATTATTCGATATCAGCTCGTCTACTATGTTTTCTGGCGTGATTCTTCTTCCCCTTATTAAGTCTATTTGCTGCCTGCGAGAATACATAAAAAACCTGTATCGTCTCCGCGGTACCTTCAAACCGGTGTCCGAACCTTTCGCATTTTGTATAAGTAGTATCGAAAATATCTATGTCTGGAAAGAAGTCGTGTTAGATAGAAATTAATATCTTCAAAGCGCCTCGAAATCCACGAGACTACACTACGAACTAACCTAAACGTCCATCGTCCGTTTGTCTCCCCCTCCCCTCTATCGTACCTACCACTCGAGCATGATCCTACTGAGCCCTTCCTTAGCCGCTCGTACCTTGTCGACCTAAGAGTTTCTTTCGTAGATCCGCTTTCGCTCGAGAGCGAGTAGGTCTACAGAGACAAGGCCGGAGATCATCAAAACCAATGCCTCGGAGACCATCCTATTGACATATGCCACTCTGATGGCTTCTCTATGCTTCACCATTATGATGCACTTTTGATACTTATTTTTTTGCAAGACCTCAACCCACACCTCCACTCCATAGAGGAGTAAATGGTAAGTCGTCGCTATAAGCAATTTCCTCGTCATCTGCCTTGAACCTCCCAGGTTTGCAATGGTCCGGCTAAGCTCCGTGGCTGTAATAGATAATATGCTAGTCTAATCATGTTGTTATAGATTGGTATCAAAAACAAAATTGCTTTTTTCATAGTTTTCTAGTGTTGGTTCTGTGATTAGGTCATGTATAAGTGTTTTGTGTCCATTAACTAGCCTAATTTGTTAGTATATTCTCTTATGGAGAATGTCTTTTTAAGAAACCCCACTAGCAGAGGCTTTAAAGAAAAGTTTAAATCGCGTTATCATTATTATTCGCATCTGGTTTGAAAGATATGAAAACTTTCGCAACTTAAGTTTTCTTTTTCCACTTCTGATTGGGTTCAATCCCTATATGATTTTTGAATAGACGGTGCCGATATTTGATGCCTTTAAATTTTTTTTTATTGTCCTTCAAATAAAATAGTCGTCTATTAATCGGGTAGTAATATAGTATTCTAATAATGCATATCTTGCGTTCCATTACTGAGAAAACCATGGTTAAAAAAATATAACATTTTAGCTAGAGTACTACGTAACAACAGACGGAACTTTCAGTTTTCGACGGGGTACGTTGCCACTTTTACAATAAATATATGTAGGTCATATGGATTATGTTCTTATTCTGTACATATGTGTAGTTTACTATTTTTAATAGTTTGAATTTAGCTACTAGTAATCGTAAACAAATGATACAAACTAGTATAAAAACTCACAAAAAAGGTAATTTTTTATACAAATTATCTCTCAATACAATTTAAAATAATTTTATTAAAACTCAATAAAATATAAAGAAATTATTATAATTACTATTTTAATGGATAAGTTAAGTTCAATTTTAAATTAGTCAAATAAATAAGAAAATTGCTTTATTCGGTTGCAATTAAACCCACTTAATATTTCAACATGCGGCAAATAGAAACAAACAAACCAATAAACGCCGAGATAAGAAATTTCAAAATAAAGGAAACAAACCCTCGATTCCTTCAACAAAGTCTTGATCTATCAAGCAAATCGTGTTATTCGAGCTCCACTAATGCGCCGATAAATTTGACAGCGACTAATGGCATTTATCTTAACCATTGCACATTGGTTAGACAAATGAGTTCCTACTTGGCTAAATTCGTTAATACCGTTTCCACTTATTCGTCATGGCTCCGTGTCTTTCTGATCGACGTTTCACCCCGAGCTGGTGGTGTGCCTGCCAATGACCGACTCCGTATCCACATAACACGCTCCGCGATACAGCGTTCGGCCAAGAAAGGATAGAACTGTGCACGGTCGAAGATCAAGGTCTGGTAGCGGGAATATTGCTTTGACTGATTGCTTGCTTCCCTCGAGAGGACAGTTTTATTGGTTTTATGATATCTTATATTATACGTCTGTTTTATTTTCAACTCTTATGGGCAACATTGTGATTGCCTTTACTTAACTACTACTGTATTGGAGTCTTTATTGAAACAATATAGCCACATAAAGAATTCCGGCTAGTTTTATATTACTGTATGGGTGCAGAAAAGAGAATCATACTATATATTTATCAAAGTCGGTGGATTTTGCTATAAAGTAGTGTAATTTTTTAGATAGGTAGATTTTTGTATATCCATCAATAATAGATTACTTTATAAATATTATGTAACCACATGTGCACATTTATTTTTAACATTTGAGCAATACAAAGGGAGATATAAAATTAAATATAGTTTTTAGCTCAAGCCAAATATAACAAATTTAAAACTCTTATCGTTTACGTTTTTATGTTACCACCTTACTGGAAATAGCTTTTATTAATTTAAATAGTTGCAGTTTAATAAATTCTAACATATTGTTGTTTATAGATTTTCTACCTCTTCAAATGTAGTAGTAAATTACTTTAAAATTATTTATTATCATATGTGATATCGCTATAATAAAGTTATGCAACACATACACAAAATCAGTTTTTTAATTCGCTTGACAACTAGCATATTATAGTAACAAAAGTAAAATTAAGATTAATGAATTACTAATTATCAAATCCGTTGGTCATTCTTTGTCCATTTTAACATTTCTAAAGATGCTATACAAAGGGAAACTAAATAAATGCATAATTAATGAGATAAATTCTGTAGTCGCATTTACGTGGGTAGTCTGAAAAGTTTTGAGCCCTACTCGTAAAAAATTCTGTTAATACAAACGCACATGCTTTAAGAGATACCTGTAAAAATTTCAGCCATTTTAAATGCTTAGTTGTTTGACAGTCGTCTGAATCAGTCGATGTCAGTACTTTTGTAAAAATAGAAAAAATCGAATTCTGTGCATTAATTAGATATTGCCAATACACCTAGGCAAATTAAAGCCGAGATAGACGTTGTTTACAGAAACTCTGCCCCAGCATTTAATACCGTAAATAAATGGGCAGCTGAATTTAAACGTGGTGGTATCATATATCATATATCAGCTTGGCTGATGCTAAAGTTCAAAACTAATAACCCCAAAAAAGTTCACAAAATGGTACTGAACAACCGTCAAATTAAGATTAGATCTGTGGGTATATCAAAAGAACGTTTTTGTCCTACACTGACTGAAGAATTGATCATGCGAAACTTGTCCGCTTGCTCTTAAGAAAGAAACAGTAAAAACAGTGGCCTGCAAAGAATAAATCTGCTCCAAAAAAACGAGATTCTATTGGCCGGGAAGGTGATGGCAATTGTTTTTTAGGATAGTTTGAGAATTCTATTCATCGATTATTTAGAAAAACAGAAAACAATAACGGTGTCATACTACGCATTATTATTAGATTACTTGAAAGCAGCAATTGCTGAAAAACGGCTTCATTTGAAACCCAAGAAAGTACTGCTCACACTTTGGAGGTCTCCATGGGTAAAATTTACAAATTGCAGTTTGAATTGATTGACTATCCAGCATATTCACCGGATCTGCGACTATTTCTTATTTCCTAAGCTCAAAGTTTGGCCCGAAGGACAGAGATTTTTATCAAGCTAAGAGGTCATCGCAACTATAGACGTCTATGTGAACGGGTTAAAAGTTGGAGCATTGTTGCAAAAAGTGTATTGACGTAAAAGGAGACTATGTTGAAAAATAAAATTAAATTTAACAGAAAAAATGCTTGTTTTATGCCTCAAAACTTTTTAGACTGTCCACGTATATGTCAAACACATTAAACAATCTATTTAAAGAAATAAAAAAAAACTAAATGATAATTTTAGTGATAGTCACTTAGCTTTCTCTCTTTTTATTTGTTTGCTAATCTTATATTTTAGTAATATAAGATTGATCAATAAAAATGAAATATGCATTTTAAGACGCGCATACGTAGTAGAAGCTAGGATAAATTAAGAACATTATAACACCAGGAATACCCTAAAGGGCCGTATCATAGAGGACGATATTCTAAACAAACAAGAAGGAAGTCTAGTTAATTTGCACCAAATTCCAGTATACACTTGATTATATCGTGGCATCTAATAGAATTTATATTCAATAATTCGATTCTTTAAATTATTAACTGACATTGTACCAAGTCTTCTGCAACTTAATTGATGTTTTATCTTTATATATATATATATATATATATATATATATATATATATATACATATTATTTATCAGTAATATCCATTTATTATATTTAATATAAATATATTTTATAATATAATAATTAATATAATATATTTTATATAAATAAGTTCTCAGATTTATATTTCACAGAACGCAAATCACCGTTTACATGTAACGTATTAGTCCGCCCTCTTGCGGTTTTAAAGCAATGACATTTGGTCTTTCGAAACATCATACGATTTGGCGTTTGATGCACATAACTTCAATAATGAGCTGTGTTCACAATGGCAATCACAAAAGAGCATATTCGATTTTCTATCCACTTCGCGTTTCATCTTAAGAAAAACACTACTCAAGTCACCGAAATGATTTGTGCTGCATATGGTGAGAATGCTGTAAGTCATGCAACGTGCAAAAAGTGGTACCAAAGATTTCGCAGAGGAGAGTTTAGTCTTGAAGATCAACCACGCGCTGGACGCCCTCAAACATTTGACACGGAACTTCTCCCACATGCGGCGTATAGCCCAGGCATAGCCCCTTCCAATTATCATTTATTCCGGTCGTTACAGCATCACTTGGCTGATACGCACTTCAAAACAGAAGAAGAAGTCCGAAAATGCATCTATAACTTTATCGTCTCAAACCCGGTGAGCTTCTATCACCAGGAAATTCGCAAGCTACCCGAAAGATGGTAAAAGGTCATCGATGGCAACGGAGAATACTTTGATACTTAAGTTTTTTTTTGTTTGTTTTTAAATAAAACTTTAATTTTGCAGAAAAATGCTGAGAACTTATTTATACACATATTATATATATGTGATCTAGGAATATCCTATACACCTATATACTAATGTTAAGTGATAGGTATATAGTATGCAGTATCTGGTAATAATTAAATAAGAACAATAAGGAAAAAATACTTAACGTTAGCCAATGAGATTTTCATTTAAGTTTGCCGAATTACAAAAACCACGGGATAAGAAAAAAAAAAGTAGGGTCCCTGGAACACTGCAGAAACGAGCAAGGAGAACTAGTAGGAGACATAAAAGAAAAACAGAGGTGTGGGCTTCGAAAAGCTATTGGGAACAAACAAGGAAAAAAGGCAAACAGTTTCACGAACCTAGAAAAGATATAAGTAGAAAAAATTGTAGGAGAGACAACACAACAAGAAATAGAAGAAATAATTGTTAAATTAGCAAGAGATAAAAGTCTCCGGGACAGTGGCAGCAGAATTTTTACAGAATGATGTTTACTGTTATGGTTAACAGATATAATGAAAGTATAGAAATACGAAAGAATACCGGACAGCTATAATAGAGCAGTTATTTCATACATATAAAAGGAGATATAACCGTATGTAGTAATTTCAAAGGAATTGCTGAGCATTATAAGAAGCAAAATAGAAAAATACACAAAAGTAGTCATTGGAAAGTACCAAGCGGGATTTAGAGGAAGGCGATCTACAACAGATCAAATCTTTGTGATAAAGCAAATACAAGCGACAAGTTACGAACAAGATTTACAGCTGCACATTATGGTTATTGACTTTCGACAAGCGTGTAACAGAATTAAAAAAATATATAATGCAATGAAAAAATTTGATATTTCCGAGAAAATAATCCGACTAGTTTGTGTGACGCTGAATAGTTCGAAAATCAAGTAGTAGTAGGAGAAGCCTTTTCAAAAGAATTTGGAGTGGAGTTGGGCCTGGGACAAGGGGATCGATTATCGACGACCCTTTTCAATGTAGTACTCGAAGCCATAATAAGAAGAAGTTAGATTAAAACAACAGGGATTGTATATCAGAAACTAAAGGCAGTATTCAGAAATTTAGAAAAGAAAGCAAACAAATATGGGTTGCAGGTTAACACCAATAAAACAAAATATACGAAAATGATAAATGAACAGGAAGTAAGAGAAGGTCAACACTTACAAGTTATTATGGCAGAGGAAAGTCGTACTATTTCGAAGAAGTCAGGCAATTTAAATGCTTAGGACTGACAGTAACCAATAAAAGTGAAGAAAAGCAGAAATAGATAAGAGAATAGGAAAAGAAAGTAAAGCAACCGGAGCACTAAGAAAATTGTTAAAATCTAAACATGCCTCTTTGGCAGCCAAGATACGATTGTATAAGACTGTAATATGCTCCGCCGTCCTGTACGGTGCTGAATTGTGGATAATGAACAAACGGAAGACAAAGAAATTAGAACCCTAGGAGAGAAAGATGTTGAGGAGTGTTTATAGAGAAATCATGGATAATGAAGGAAACTAGAGACAACGAACCAGTAAAAAAATAATATAAATTTATAGAAAACCAATAAAAACACAAAAAATTAGAGCCCAATGAGTTAGATGGTTAGAACATATAGAAAGAATGCAGCCAAATATAATTCCAAAAAAAGTGCTAGCCCAAGGATGAAAGAAAAAGAGACGTAGATCAAAGAAGAACTAGGTGGAAACAATAATAGAAGATTTAGGAAAGGCTGGATTAGAAAGATGGAAACAAAATTCCCAAGACAGGAGAGTATGGAAGAAGGTAGTGCTACAGATATAAAATACAAGCCTATAAGAGCAAGGAAGTCATGGACCTCAAGGGCCTGAAGCGCTGAAATATATATAAACTACATTCTTTGATCCAAGATGAACGTAACATAGACTCACTTTTTGCGTTTACTTTAATGCAACAGATTAATAATTCGTTTATTTTGTTTAGAATCCGTTCGATAAATTTGTATTAATTATAATTGATATTTTACTTGAAAATATCTCTTGTCTAGGTACGATTATACCAGAGTTCATTTCATTTTTTATTAGTTTTTCCAATACTTTGACTAAGTCTAAAAGAAAACTGATAGATCTATATTCTAGATTTTGGTATTAAAATTATTTTTGACGTGCAAAAACAAACTTATTCTCATAATAACACTGAATATGCGTAGTGT
Organism: Sinelater perroti; assembly: GCA_036346155.1. Lineage (NCBI taxonomy): Eukaryota > Metazoa > Arthropoda > Insecta > Coleoptera > Elateridae > Sinelater > Sinelater perroti. Next base: position 19,088,613 of record JARFIY010000001.1, read on the forward strand.
TTGGACATTTCTCTCATCTTTGCATGGATGGTAATCACGTTTTATTTAATTTCAAACTTTCAGCAGTTGATTCATTTTTCTTGGCTATAAACCATCTGATAATTTATAGTTTTAATATTTTCCTCAACAAATTAATAGATTTTTTTTCTTGTGAAGTGAATTTCTAAGCAAATTATATACATCGTCAAGCAGAATGATTTTCCCTATTCAAAACAGCAATAAAATAATATATAGATTCTGTTCAATGTTTTATTGTACCATTACATAAAAATGCTTTGTTATTTGGTCAGCAACCAATTTTGAAAATGATATTGTTTAAATGCTTGCCTGCATGAGCGATATACTCCTACAGCCTCCCCATAAAGTTCTGCATTGCTTTCCGAGCCATTTCCACTGATAATGCTGCGGTCGCTTTGCAAATAAAATCCGTTAATTTTTCAACAGTTCGCGGTCTTCAGGCGTTCCTACAGAAATATATCACAAGTCTGGTAACCTAGTCGGATATGGGATGTCACCATGTAACGAGATGAAATGGCTTGGAGACATTTTTCCAAGAACTTATCGAGAAATTTGTGTCATGTGTGTGACAGCGCCATCTTGTTGAAACTACAGTGGTGCATTTCCATGTTTGATGAGTCTGAACTTCAAAAAAGGTATAATGTGATTGTCATCGCGCGTCCTGCTTTCTCAAAAAAGTGCAGCCTTATGATGGCAAATTCAGTAACAACACACTAAACAGTTAAACGATGACTGTGGAGAGATTGCTCATAGGGTTGCGAAGCCCGATAAACGAAAATAAATTTGTTACCACTGAGCACAACAGCATCAAGCTAGAACATTTTACCAACATGTCTTTGCAAGCAGGCACCATTCACATTTTTTTAAGTTCTTGGACCACTATCAGTTTGTCTGGATAGAAATCAAATGGCAGTGTAAATTCTCCGCAGGCTCCGGTTCAGATATTTTCATAGCGAATCTGCCTCAGTGTGAGATATTCTAGGGTATCTAAACGCTACAAGGGGTATCGGATAATTTCCATTTTAAAGCTGAGCCAGTTTGCCGAAAATTGTGTACCCGTTGTGGGTTTTTTGATCGAAGTTCTTCCGTAACTACCTGCTCCAAAATTCTTAAGAAGTAGCTGTTATATGACAATCATAGAATCACCATTTTTAAAATAAATCTCTTACATAAGAGTACGGTGTTCACCACGCCATGCCACGATAGGACACTAAAATACCATGCCTTGTGCTTGAGCGCCGTCTGCCAATACATTGCGGGCAACTGATATGCTGTTAGGCAAAGATGTTATTTATGATTATTTTAATTTTTTAGTGGTTATCTATATTGAGTTAGAGTTGTTATCTGTTGCAAACTATCCATACAAGCATTTTCGTATTACTTGAGTTTTTCAAATTATACAGTAAAGATGTTGGTTTTTGAGTAGATTGATATTGAATACTTTTTATTTTTTTATTTTGTGATTTGGATTAGCAAAACGAATATAAAGCTTTGCCCTGGATTCTCTTCAGGACTGTTAGTTTTTCTGTTTTCAATAAAATATTTAAACAAATTTTATTGTTGATTAATTCTTTTTTTTTGTATTTAAGTCCGTAAATCTATTGTGATTCTATGACAAGTCAAAACCAAATGTTACTTTAATGTTATTTATACCTTTCGCAAAAACACAAAAATCTAGTAAATCGCATATTTTATGTAGATCTGAAGACCAGTACACCAGCCAGTTGGCTCATTATAATATTTAAAGGTCATGGGAATCAATAGATTAAGCATTTTCTTCATAACTATAATAATCTTCGGTTGTGTTATTTGTTTGCTGTTGATTTCGTGGTTGTGTTAATTGCTAGTTTTTACTTGTGGTGTCCAAGTAGTTGTACTAATTTCAAGTTTTGCTTAGGATTAAATGGTAAAAATTTAGTGGCTACCGAGGGCCCTCCGTAGTTTGCGGGATGGTTCGTTTGGACATTAACAAAGTTTATTCTTAGGTTCTTTTTTTCGTTTCACAGTTTCTTATTAGATATTTTTCAGCACATTTAACGTATCTGTGAATTCTATTTCAACTGTTTTTAAGACGCCCAAATCTTTGAAATATAAAGCATTGCATTATGGCACATTTTACATGTAAAGATTCTAATTTAATTCTTGATTTTACTAAAAACGCTGTATTATACAACTGTTTATTATTTTTCTTTAGAGTAGTTAAAATAAATAATATTAATAAGAGCATTTATCGATACCTATACTTGATATTAAATATATTTAGTAATTTATTTGGTTTATTTATTTAAATCCATTTTCGAAAGTTGCGTAATATTATAAATTTCATATTTCGTTGATGAAGAAATTAAAATTTTGTTGAGAGTGTTACAATCTTTAATTGAATTTTAGTTAAGTATTTTCTATTAATTTAACAAAACCATTATTCTTGGTTACCATTCTACCTTTTATAGAAATTTTAGGTTACAAAAACTATAGACAAATATAGGTAGTGATTCATTGGCAGCACTGTAAAATTGCTTATTTACAAAGCACTTAATCAAAAATCATTAATTTTTTTAATTCTACATGTAATTGGTTATAATTTGTTTTTTTTAAATTTTTGTTTGAGGCTTACATTTGTTATATTTGTTCTCGGTTTATTTGCAATTCAATTATTCTATCTTGTCAAGCTATAAGGTGGGATCACTGCAAATTTTGCGTCAGATAGACGCCTTGCATCTGAGGCAAAGAAGATTGAAGTAGAAGCTGCATTGATATTGAAAGTAATTATTTATATTTTATAAGTTTTATTGGTACATACGGTTGTAATAAACCTGATCGTAATCAATTTGTGGGTTTTATGTCTATTTATCATCAAAGTTTGGCATACTTGAAATAATTAGGTGGATAATAGTTATTGTGCTCCAATAATACTCTTTTTATGACAAAAACATTTAATGCTCTCCGGCCGTCATACAAACACCTTTGACGGTCGTAAAAGTATCATTCCTTCACTCGAATAAGTCGTTTAATTGCCAAATCCCCAAAGGTATGTCAATACTGGGCGCTCAAGCTGAAGTACTCTATAGCTTTATAAATATATTTTATAGATCATCAATAGATGGTGGAAAATGATCACTGTGTCTTTTATCGAATAACATTACATCAACCCTCAAGGAGATTATCCTAGTAAGTACATTAAAATATATTCTACAATATGAAATTGTTAATATTTATAAAAAAAACAGTATATATAAAAATATAAAATTACATTTGCAGATAATTCTATCAGCATTCTAATATCATCAAAGTTACTAATCACTAACGTCTGTTCAATAAGCGCACTCACACCAGTTTTTAATGCATAATTTTATATATTTACATTAAAAACAAATTAATTGAAACACACGCATCGCATAAAATATTACTCTGAAAATTACGGACTTTTTACCTGTATAGTGACAGCAAAATGTACGTGTGGTCATAATTTTTTCCCCTATAAATCAAAATTCTATAGTTAATAATGCAAAGGTTGCAAATGACAGAACAAAATTAAATAAATTTAAATTCGGGGTATAATTTTTTTTTTTTTTGAAATAGTGACAAGTTAAGAAAATCTGTAAAAGCGTATTAAATCATTGGGTGCCCACGCCTTTGCCATAATTATGTCCAACTTTACGTAAGCACATTGAAACGCAATAGTACATCAGAAGTACAATACGCTCTGAAGATCTAAAAATAACTGTTTTCACAAAAATCATTAACAAAGTCCATTGCATGATTTAGGGCACGAATTAGCAACATATAAAAAACTTTGAGCAAAATATGTGTCACGTCTGCTCACATTAAAGCAAAAACAAATTTATATAGAAACATGAGCTGACTGTCTGCAAGTATTTAAGAAAAATATAATAGATTTTTTGGCAGTGATAAATTTATCTATATACATAAAAAACGAAGCAGCAATCTAAACAATGAATAGGGGGCCGCCGCTGTAGCCTAGTGGATACGAGCAATGCTCTTCTGTCCGGATCAGATCTCGCTGAAACCCATAAATGTATGTTATGTGGTAGTATTTGAATTGTATATTAATAGGCATAATAAAGGCGCCCCAACGAAAAAGAAAAGCAGTAAACAGGCTCCAAAAAAAGAAGATCATCCGCTAAAAGGGAAATGGTGTCAGTTTTTTGGGATGCGAAAGGAACTCTTCTTATTGATTACCTTAGGAAAGAAAAAATAAATACTGACAAATATTGGGCTAACGCAAAAAAACGTCAAGAAATAAGCAAAAAAATGTTATTCCATTGCAATATGTCTATAAACAAAACCTGGTTAAACTAAGGTTTCGCAATTTTCAAAATCTGTCCTATTAGCTTGATCTAATTTTCTAAAATGACATTTATTCTTGATACTTATAATTTTGCTAATAGGATAAAGAGGTGCACTTTGCAAAATTTAAATTGTTTTCTTTATTATTAAATTACTCTTGTAAAAATATCAATTATTTATAGTTTCTGTTATAAATATTTCACAACCTTTCTTGGTTACGTGTTTGGCAGTTAACAAATTGTAGGTATATTATAATAAATAAAGAAAAAAATTCCGCAGGACGTTGCTTAAGCCTATACAAATGAGATGCATAATCACTGTTTGATTACAGTAAAAATTTAATTATAAATATTCGCTAACCTAAACTAATAACAAAAAAAATAATATATATTTAGTCAAATACCTTTTTTATTGGTAACTAAGAATTTATTTTACATAAACAGAACCATATGTTTTTGCTAGACAAATGTTGTATAGCTCTTCATGCCTCGCTGCATCTGCGCACCAATTAACTAATCAGTGGAATAGTTTGCAAGGATACATGTCCGGCAAGACATCTAAGAAGATGGGTGTAGCGTCGCGAGTCGATTGTAAAGTGACCAGACGTGTCCGGAATCTGACTCAACTTCCCTAATTAATTAATCAATTTGCCATCGGGTTCCAACTCTCTTTGCACAAAACCTCCGGCTGGCCCGTCGTATTCTAAGTAGTTGTTGCACCGCAATTCCCAGCTAACCTATAATTTGCACTGCGGCTGCTTCAAGACGCATTGCTGGTAAATCACGTTAACTAAACGCTTAGCCAATTATAAAGCCCTCGACAGTCCACTGGAGTACTTTGAAATTTTAACTTTGCTGTAACTCACAACGGCTCATTTCGGTTTACATTTTAAACCTTCGTCGGCCTTAAATGAATGCACTATTTACTTTCTGAAGCGTTAACGCAAGACCTAATGGCAATATTTGACCATTTCAGCATTTTCTTTTTACTGCGCAACGTTTGCCATCTCAACTGGAAACTACTGTTTTATAAAACATACACAAATAATTATTTTTTAAAATTTAAGTTAGCTGCAATATTTATTTTATGTTATAGAAGTATGTAAAGTTGTATTTAAACTAAACAGTACTTAATTTTTATAAAATATTTTTACTTCCTATAGCACTAGGCATGTTTGAGATATAGTAAACCTAAAGGAATTATTCGAAATTAAACGAAATTTTAGAGCTTGTCAACATAGTCCTTCTTTAGTATAATATACTGTTTCCAACGATCTCGTACTTTTGACAATTCATGGTGTTTTACTACTACGCGTTTTTATTATTTCTATTAAGACTTAGTCTGAGCCAATAGTGGATCTATGTAAGTTTCGTGTTGGATAGTTAAATAATCTATAAAAATGTAAGAATCTACAACAAAACCTTAAATATGAGGTTTTCCATTTAGAATTATTTTTAGTTTAAAAGTAATGTATAAAGAAGGAAAGTTCTTTAAATTTTCTGATGTACTTTATAAATATAATAATATAAAGAAAAAATTGACAAGCTTTTGATAAGATTCGAGATTTCACTAATAGTTAGTTGGAGTGGAATTTTGTTTCTTGATCTTTGTAGAATTTATATAACTTTGAAGATAACTCTAATACTAAAACTCTTCCAATTAACATTAAATAATAGCACCTAAAAATTTTTCATATTATGTGAGAAACAAATCTTATTATTAGTATTAAAAATGTACAAAGCAAGCAAATGCTGGTGTAGTCTGTTAGACTCTCACACTGAACATATAGAGTACAATAGTAGTTAATAATGGAAGAAACAACTTTCCTGTTTTAGCAATATATTTTTAACCTTAATATAGAATCGATATATATGACTATCAAATGTTCTTACAGCTATATTATTATACAAAAATATTATAATGCCAAAAATAGAAGCTGTCTAATAGGTCCTAATAAAATACCAGATTTATTGGATATCTTCATTGCTAAGAATATAACAGATAATTATATAAAAATAGAAGAAGCATTCGATCTCCACATAATCATTCTCCAGTAATAATAACATTGAGTAAACATATAATTGAAAAACAATGTAACCCAGCCCTAACCAACAAGTTAACAAATTGGGAGCATTTCCAGTAGGAACTAATTGTAAGTGAAAGAACATAAATTGACGTTTCCGTTCCGATATCCAACCGGCAGCTTGGAACCACGCTTTAAAAATTAAAACAAGAACTACCGGCAATAACTATAAAAAATTTGTTAGTTAATTGCAGGAGAAAGCCAGAAAAAAATGTAAACAAACCAGGAATTCCAAAAATAAGAACATACAGAGTAGGAATATCTCAACAACTCAAAAGCGAAGATACAAGAACTAAAAAATAAATGTTTTAATTTATAACTGAGTGAATCAATAAATTATAAAGATAATGACTACCCGCTTTTTCTCCATATGAAGAGGAGGATAGGCTGAAAAGAACAAATATAAAGCGGACCTTTTGCAAAATACTGGAGAGGATCTTTAATTAATGAATCAGATATAGAAAATGATCTAAAGGAATAATCATTAGCAAAAAAAGAAGGAATAAAACTTGTCACTCCAAAAGAAACAAATAACGAAATAAAAACAACCATCAACTCAAAAAAAGTCTCTGGTTACGGTCTCATTACAGGCGTAGTACTGTAGAAACTTCAAATAAAGAGCATTGTCAAACTCACAAGTTTGATAAATGGATTCATTAGATTGAAGTATGTATCGAGTAAGTACAAGATTGCGGAAACGATTACAATTCTGAAATCCGAGAAACCATCCAACACCTAAAGCATACAAGTTTATTTCTCTGTTACTAGTTATATCAGAACTCTTTGAGAAGCTGCTATTACAGAGACTTAAAACAATTATAAAGAAAAATATGGGACCGTCGAAGAGATTGCTCTGTAAGCAATCCCAGAACGAACTTAAAAAAACCTTTCGATTTCCTGGAATTTCCAGAATACCTGGAAAATTATTCGACATAGAATTTTTTCTTCATTTTCGAATTCAGCGTAAAATTTCCTATAAGAATCACATTTAAAATCGTAATGTCGAAAATTTTCCCGAAATTCGAAGTCGAATATCTCGAAAACTATTCGACATAGAATTTTTTCGATTTCATTATTGAAATCAGTGTAAAATTTTCTTTAAGAATTACTCATAAAATCGCAATGTCGAAATTTTCCCGAAATTCGAAGTCGAATATCTCAAAAACTATTCGAGATAGAAACTTTTTGGTTTCGATTTTGAAATCAGCGTAAAATTTCCTATAAGAATCCATTTTAAAATTTTTAAAAATCCATAATTTTGTGACAGCGACAGACAGACCGACAGACCGACAGACATAGAATTCGTAACGGACTTTTTAAGTTCGTTGAAAATATAATCAAAGGACATTGATCTAAATTTAGAACTCAACAATCCACACTAGATTAAGTCCACAGGTTTACAAACCTAATAGAGAAAGTTTATGAAAAAAAAAAGAAATCTGCTCTACATTGTTCCTCGACATCGCCTAGGCATTTGAAAAATTCTTGCATAAAGAATTCATAATTAAACTGAAACAAATACTTCTAAAGTATATGTGCAACTTCCAAAATCATATATAACAGATAGATTTTACAGAGTGATACAAGAAGAGGAATACTCCGAATTAAAACAAACTAAAGCAGAAGTTCCACAGAAAAGCGTTTTTAATATCTATTATTTATCTACGACATACCAGAAAGAATTAATATAAAGACCGCTACATTAGCCGATAACATTGCTCTTTTAAAAGAGCAGCAAATTCAAGGAAAACGATACAACAGTTACAAAAAGCCACTAACGAATTTAGCAGATAGACTAAACAGTGGAGAATATAATTAAATGTACTAAAATCTGTAAATATAAATTTTACACAAACATGATACCTATGGATCGCAATAAACAGAACCCAGATACCATATAAAAATACGTCCAAATAGCTAAGAATAAATGCAAAGCTTAAATGGATAAAGAACATCAAGAAGAAAAAAGAGCTAAATGCAAAATATAAAAAATATACTAGTTAATTAGTAGAATATTATTATTATTAGTACACAACAAATTGCTTATCTACAAGCAAGTATGGGCTTATTGCATGCAGCTTTAAGGACGCGCTAAGACAACTAGTGTAGGTAACATCTAAAAATTTCAAAATGAAGCACTCCGAAATATCGCAAATGCTTCCTAGTATATTGGAAATGCAGAGGTTTGATTAAAAAATCAAGCTAGATTTCATACACATTTCAACATCGACACAAAAGAAGACTGAAGAGGACAAAACTCTTAAGTCTTGTGTAAACTGAAAGTGAAAGTCTCACAAAAGCATAGCTCAGTGAAAGTGTCTATTTATAATACACACAAGCATAAGCTGCCTACAAGATGTTAAACACAATATATATGAAACATTTGACTTGTGCTTATAACGAACATAAGCCTTATACAATCATTCTAAAGTTACAAATGTTCAATCACAGTAGCATCAGCAATTTTCTTTTACGAATTTTCCACAATTATATTGTGTTTGTACCTTTTGTCCTCTTTTTCACGTGACGGATAACTGACCGAGCTTAGGAACTACAAGAAGACCGAACAAGTTAGATCTCCCAAGTGAAGTTTTTTTCCTGTTCTATACGCGATATCTAACAAGGAGTACTACGCAATTTGATCAAGTTGATCTTGGCAGATGTACATCACCACCATGATAAAGCTCGATACTTTTTCGAAAAAAACGACTTTACCAGAAAATTATAATTGGATTGTTAAACCTTTTAATATTTTATTGAACAACACAGTATCAACATAAGGTTGAACTAGCGGAGTTGACCATTGGTTTAGATTAAAAGAAATTGTAGTTTGTGGAATTGGTTCTATTTATTTGAAGTGAATTTATAACCCTTGTAATTATTAAGTTGACGGATTTGTCCATCGCCTGTAATGCACTCACAGGAGCGAATTCAACAATAAATAATGATTATATGTTAATTTGTTTACTAAAGTTTAACTTATTAGTTTACGAATAGCACCATAAATGTAACGCATTGTATATAATTAGTTCCACATACAATATTATAAATACTTTAATTAATAATTGTCAATACCCTACAATATGCAATTTTTTACACATTATACCCGACATAAACTGTATCTGAAGTTAAACCCGCATTATTATTTTTTAACTTCATTCGGTTAAGTTCAGCATTTGCATCAAATTATTTAGCAAACATGAATTTTAAAAAACCACAATATATTGTAAACAAAACAGATGGTTTCATTTAAATTATCAACGAAGCATAAAGGCACGAGAGCATTAAAAAATAAGCTCGTCTGTGTTTTGAGATTGATTAAATATTTGTGAGTACATAACAAGCTTCATTATGGAGGTTGTCGTTTTTTCAGTACGACTTACAATTTTATATCTATGAGCATTCCAAAAACAGTAATACATAACGCCAAAAGGTCCAACATTATTAAAAATGTACTAGCTAGGTAGAATATTCGAACTATAACTATTAATTTTACTGTTTACTAATGCACAAATAGTTGACATAAAATTTGATAAGATACTAAAATCTAAAAGTCACCCCTTTTTTGCAAATATAATGCAGTTTGAAAAGGCGTGCAATCTACGTCGAATTCTAATCGAGCTTAGGCGATAACACTGTTTAGATAGAACACGTACTGCTGTTTCTAATAATTTTATCATTATTTTCTGGCCAAGCTTTGTTTTCTAACAAAATTGAAAGGAATATTTGCCGCATTAGTCTTATTCCCTTTGTAATTTCTAACGTAGTGAACCTCGTTTTAGTTTACTTTCTTCTTTTATTTCAAAGACCGTGCAAAATTAAACATAATATCTTTTCAATTGCAATCTTAAGTCATAATTAATTAAAATATACAATTATTTATTGTTGCATTAAAATCTACAATAATATAAATATTTCTTAAACGTTTAAAAACAAATAACATATAATTTTTTTATAGTATCCTATTTTATTTGCAATCTGTAGAATATATACAGGGTGTCTGGTGGCAGATTTATATTTTCAAACGTAAATAAAAAACGTAATAATTGACACAAAGTTTTATTAAGAGCATTGAACGATAGAATAGAAATGCGTACTTCATTTTTTAAAGAGTATGTCATCCAAATGTCTTCCGTCGAGTTGCACACACTGTTCAAAACGAAGCCTTGTGTTTTGCGCCACACGCTGCAGTAAACTTGGTTCAATTGAGCTGATTTCTCGACGAATATTTTCCTATAAAGCCACAAGAGATTGGGGATTGTCATTATAAACCCTCTCTTTGAAGTAGCCCCATAAAAAAAAATCCATGAGAGTTAGATCGGGCGACCTCGGTGGCCATGGGATGTCCCAAAGCGACTGATCAGTTTTGGGGAAATTTTCCTGAACCAAATTCATCGCAGCTCTGGCTGTGTGTGCAGTCGCCCATCCTGTTGAAACCACGTGTGAAGAGTACGATGGATGAGCTCGCAGGTTTGGCAAAAGAAATCCGTAATCATGCGTCGATAATTTTCACCATTGACATTCGTCGCCTGACCTCGAGAATTTTGGAAAAAATGGTCCAATTATCCCATGCGTGGATAAGGCACACCAAACAGTTACCCTGGAGCAATGCAATTGTTTTGATGTTTCAATCGAGGGTTGCGGGTTCTTGGAGACCAGTAACGGCAGTTTTGCTTGTTTACGTGGTCGTTTAAGTGAAAATGAGCCTCGTCGCTCCAAAAAATGGGATTTACAGTGCGAAAACGCTCCAACATCGTTTCACAAAAATTTTTGCGTAAATCAAAGTCACTTTCTTTCAGTTCTTGAACGATTTGAATTTTAAAAGGATGGAACTTCAGAACCTTTCTTGAAATTTTATGAATAATCGCTCTTGGAAGTCCCAGTAAGGCTGCTCTTTTCCGTATTGAAAGTCGCGGATTTTCACATAAACTGCTTTCAATCAGTTCAATGTTTTCGGGAGTCCTTGAAGATCGACTGGGCCCTGGTCGTGGGGCATTCATAGCCGAGGCAGTTGCGCGGAATCTCTGCACCCACGAACGAATTAAATTTACACTCGGTCCATCACGTATTCGCCGAATACCGAACTTTGAACAAAATTGTCGACGGGCAATTACGTAAGAATCATTACTCTTAAAAAATGTCTCACTCGACCACTGCGACATCGTGACTACAAATCCGCACGATCGGTGATTCCAACGGCGCCACCCTCAACCCGCACCGTTTATTACTTTTTGAAATAATCGTATTTAAAAATATAAATCTGCCACCAGACACCCTGTATATATATATATATATATATATTTAGCCAATTATGTGACAAACTGTACAACATGTCAAAGAATACTCAGTAGCCATCTTCCTATAATGAGAGGTTTTCTAGACCTAGCATGACCTTAGGATATTGCACTTAAAAACTAAACCTTAAATCTAAAACCAAAACTAATTTATCTAAAATCAAAATCTATTTGGTAATTCATTGGGCAGGTATCGTAAAAGTCTCTTATTGTTTCTTGGCTGGTTCATAAGGTTTGTTGCCAAATCGTTTGGGTGGACGCTGAGTCTGGTTTGATATTTTTTGCTGAAATTTTCTATTTCTTCCTTGATCGTTGGTATTTGAAAATCACCTCGAATAACAGCATTTGGTACGTACCACGGTAGATCCACAATCATACGAAGCACCTTGGATTGACAGAGTTCGAGAATTTCTTTGTTGAAATTGGAAGCGGTGCCCCACAGTTGGATTCTACAAGACAAAATCGGCTTAATTATGGCTTTATAGGCAAGACAAGTTGTTGATGGTAAGTTTTGAGTTACGTCCAAGTAACCAGTACATTTTCGTGAGAGTCAAACCTAACTGTTTCCTCTTCGTGAATAGGTGTTTGCGTCAGGCGAGTTTGCTATCTAGATGTAGCCCAAGGTATTTCACATCTTCATGCTGCGGCAGTTGTGTGTGATTTAGGTAAACAGGAGGGCAAGTTTCTTGTCGTATGGTGAACGTTACATATACTGATTTGGTCTTATTGATCTTTATTCTCCATCTTTTTAACCATAAGTATATTAAATTTAGAGTGGTTTGCAGAGTTTGTGTGGTAGCATCAAGATTATTATCGGCAGCTAAGACAGCGGTATCATCTGCAAACGTTGCCGTTAACACTTCTATTGTAGTTGAAATGTGGGCCGTGTATAATAAGTACAGCAGGGGTCTAAATACATTACCTTGGGGTACTCTGGCATTTATTTTATATAGATTACTGAGCTCAGTACTAACTATAACTAGAAAATGACGGTTTTGCAGGAAGAATTTAAATACGGGGATGTAATTTAAGGGAAGTATCGATTATAACTTAATTAACAGTCCAAAGTGCCACACCGTGTCGAACGCTTGTGTAACATCAATAAATGCTGCAGAGCAGTATTGTTTATTTTTAAACGTTTCGTTGATTTTTTCAACCATTCGATAGACTTGCTCAATTATGAAATGCATTGATCTAAAACCGAACTGATGGTTGGGTATAGTTTCATTTTGCTCGAGGATCGTGGATAATCTTGTTCGTAAGATTTTTTCAAGAACTTTAACCGTTATGGGTAATAGGCTTATCGGCTTGTAGAATTGTACTTCATTAGGAGGTTTTTCTAATTTTGGAATTAAAACAATCTGCTCTACCTTTCACTGGTTTGGAAAGTACCCAATGCGTAAGACAGAATTAAATAATTGCATGAGATACTTTATTCCCTTGAGGCAATTGTTTAAGGATTTGGTCAATAATCAGGTCATACCTTTTTTTGAGTGTAGAGTTTTGATGACACTTTGGACTTCGGCGATTTTAATGCGTGGGACTGGAGTCTCAAGTTGATAGGGCATCTTAAGTAGCTGTAAGAGTTCTTCTTCTTTAGTTTCATTTTCTGATGAATGTGGTTGAAACGTCCTAAAGATGCTCTGCAAAGACTCTTGCTTTTTCTTAATGGCTTTTAGCCCATGTTCCTTGACGTGTCCTAATTGGTGGTGAAGATTTTATAACATGTTTGATCTTTTTAGTTGTTCTCCACAGTAAATAGTGAGTATCTTCTGAAGATGTAAGTTCACTCAGAAAGGTCTGAATGCATTTGTTTTTAGATTGCTGTATAGGTTTTTTAGTTGCTGGGCTGATGCATTAAATAATCTTTTACTTTCAGGCGATCGCAATCTTTGCCATTGTTTTCTAAGCATTCTCTTTTCCAGAATTTTTTGTTGAATTAATGGAGAGCAATTGAAGGTTAAATTGGGTTTGGCTAATTCAGACATACAGTTCCAGTCCGCTTGTTGCACTATATCACTGAAAAGTTTGACAGCTGTTTTAATATCTTCTTTCGTTTTTAAAGGAATTCTCAATATCAAGTTTTCGTCAATGATTTGTCTAAATTCGTCCCAGTTTGTTGGTTTATTATTTATGCTCGGGTTTGGCGTTGTAATCTCCGCCAGCAATGAATCGTCGCCCTAATAAATAAACAGCCGATATAATTAGAAAACCTGAGGAGTCCTCTATAGCTACATTTGTGGCTTAAAGAAAATTTTTGCTATAACTATTAGATTAATGGTGTTCGATCAAATTTTTTATTATTGCAATTGATCCGCCTCTTCCTGTGTCATTTGGATAATTAGTGGAGTAAATTGAATAGTTGGGAATTTTAAGGTGACTTCATTCGGTAAAATGGGTTTCAGAAATGAGCATAATATCAATGTTGTGGTTGTGAATGAATACTTTTAGTTCTTCTGAATATTGTGAGAGCCCATTAGCATTCCATAAAGCGAGTTGTAAATAGTACATTAGTTGAGTTTAGTCTGCACGGTAGTTAGAAGGTTTAACATAATGCCTATTTGCTTAAAGAAGCCCTTCATCATATTTTTTAGTTTCAACAAGTCATTGGGTTGCTGGGGAGATTGAATTTGATTTGGTATTTGTATAGTGTTGTTAGTAGCATGAGATCGTTGGTTTTGTGTTTTGGTTATTGATGAACATAAAAGTCCTGGTTAAGTTTGTTAACAAGTTCTTATTGGTGCAGGAGGAGTGTACAATTTCGGTCAAAGTGGTGAAAATTATTTTTTCTGAAGTTCCTTGTGCATTCGTTGTAATTTTTAGGATGGTGTCCTCCACATAAGACACATAGGACTTTGCGGTATTTTGTTTTTCGTAAACATTCATCAGTAGTGTGATTTTCTATGCATTAGACGCATCGTGGTTTTAGACTACAAAAATTTTTGGTGTGTCCATATCTTTAGCATCTAGCACATTGAACGATTTCTTGTTTGTACTTTGGTGGTTCAAACCTAATTTTGCATTGTTGAAGATACACTACATTATAAACATCTGTATTATTAAAAGCGGGTTTCAATTTAACGAAAAACGTTAGCAGTGGTATTTTGGTTTTGTATTGTTTAATATTCCATACATTTATAACTGTGTGACCTAATTCTTCAATCTCTTTTTTAATTTCATCGGTATTGATAGAATAGTGCAAGTATTTTAGGACCATCTTAAAATTTCTTTTCTCTTTCAGCTTGTAGGTGTAAAATTCAGTTTTTTTTTCAATCAGGGCTTTTGTAATTTTTCCATAATACTCGGCTATTTTGGGTTGCACTTTTACTTGGTCATTTGCGAGGGCCTTTAACATTGTATTGTTGTTTAGCTATGGATTCTAATAGCTGCTGGTTGTTATCTTCTTGTTGGTAATTTATATTTTCTTCTGATAGGGTTGAATGGTTTGATGGATTTAGCCAGCATCTTCCTTTTGTTGTTTGGATTTATGTTCTATTTCATTTTGAGTATTTCCGCCTCATTTATATGTGACTGTTTTCCAGTTATTTGTGTCTAATTATGAGGGAATTACTGGGAGTTTTTGGCTGTAGTGGGTTTTTGGTGGGGTTGAGAATAAACTAATTGTTGTGGTTGTGACAAGTAGTTGCCTTACATTTATTGAGACTGAGTGCTGTAATTCTGGCTTTGGTCAGGCCATTGTTGAGCCATTTTCGGGTGCTATGTATGGGGGTTGGATTGCTTCTGGTGGAAGTGAAAAGGCCATGAAGGCCTTTTATAATTATAATTTGTGTAGTTTAAATTTTGATTTCCAATTGTAACTGTGACTGAATATTAAATTATTAGTTAAGGTTGCGGCTCGGGCGCGGCGATATTGTAGGTAGAATTAACCCGCACACGTCCACTACGTTTCACATAATTGATCTTACATTTTATTCATATATTGTTTACGATTCATATTGTAAAAAACATACAATTTTATTTATGCATACCCTTAAAAAAAGTAATTATAGTGGCATAGAATATTAACTATACAAAGTCAAATAAGACAAAAAATATTGGAACGAATCGAATTTTATTGCTATATGTGTAAAGTACGGACTTGGCGGTTACGTATGAAATATGATGTCGGTCAAATGCCCTCCACGACTACGCTGACGTGCCACCATTCTTTTAGTGAAGTTTTCCATCAAGCTTTCCTATAATTGCGATTCGACTTTAGCAATTACATGTTTGATGTTTTCTTTTAGCTCTGAAATCGTAGCAAGTTTACTGACATAAACTCTGTCTTTCAAATAATCAGAGGAAAAGTCTAATGGGGTTAGATTACAAGACGGAGATAGCCAATCGATGTCAAACGTGGCAAGATAATACAATCAGGAAATTTAGTTTGAGATAAAGGGGGCGTTTTACGTGCCGTGCTACATGTAGTTCCATTTTACTGAAAGCACATGTTATTGACAGTGATAGCATTGCCATCTTTGTCGTTAAAAATTTCTCCAAACTACAATGCACACCAAACGATGCATTTTTGTGAACAGCACTTAAAATTTCACTACTCTAAATACGACAATTTAGATAATTTACTAATTATTTAAAAAAATGGTTTTATAACTGAAAATAAACTTTTTGCTAAAATTTTAAAAGTTTTTAGTGGTCTTTGATGGATTTTTCCATGTGTTTGTAGCAACTGTACAAATGCAAACTTCGAAGTTCACAAAATGCAAACAACGCCTAATTAAAATTATAAAATTTAATTTAGCTCACCATATATAACAGGTTTAAGGTATCAAATTTTATGAAATGCTTGACATGGTTTTTTCTACTAAACTCACTTGGCAACTAAATTATTATTATTTATAAAAATATTTCAACTAACTTCTCTTGATTATAATATTTATATTTACTGCATCTTAAGTGTAATTTTATAAAAAATAAATTACGGAAACTAAATTTAAGGTAATAAATACATTTGATAAATATTTCTAGAGTATGTAAGTATAATTATTAAAGTTTACTAAGTTATAGTAGATATTAAAAGAAAGCCTATTGTAACAAACTATAAATAAAACTACAAATAAATAGACCCCTGCAAAGGTTACGATAATTTTAGAAAGGATTGTAATATGTACGTTGAATACCCGCCAGGGTATATATTGACATAATTAAGTTTGCTTATCTTATATATTAAATCTGCAATAAACGATAACTCGAGATCTTTTATGAGCATGTATACATTATTAAATAGTTGCTCTGTGCAGCCACCGCCTAACGGTTACGCTTTAAATCTGTATACAGAAGATAAAACATTAATAGTGAGCAACAGAGTAAAAATTAACGCCACAAAATTTTGATTTAGTGTAACTTCTTTGTAGTTAAAAGTTACTTATTTATCTGATACCCTAGCTAATTGTGTATTACTGTGTTTTCGATAAAGAAAAGCATAAATATTCTTAAAAATAATAGGCAAATAAGAATGTTCCGTTGTTTTTAAAATTAAAAAACATTTTTTTACATAAAATAACTATTCGTCAAGATAACCACCTTTGTATTAAGAGAAGTAATTTATAAATTCCATTTTTACAAAACTAATTATTTCTATTGTTAAAGAACATAGTCTCTAATTTGATTTCTACTTTGTTATTAAATTGTTTACTACGCATGTGATTGTCCTAAATAAAAAAAATATGTTTGGGGAACTCAGTGGATAAGAAAGGGTTTCCCGCCCAACAGTAATTATTTGTTCCTAATATTTACTACAATGTGCGATCGGGCACTATCTTGAAAAAAAAACCTTTTTACGATTTACCAGTGCTAGTCGGTTTTGTTACAATGCGTCGTATAGTCGTTGAAGTGACCTGACCTGGTCTCGCCTTTTAAGGATTCAATTCCTGGCAGAAACTTTTAAACCATTTCTGGTCCATTTTTATTGTAACCGTCTTTTTTTAAACGCAGTACAAAGTATTTTGCAACTCTTCTAGTGTTCGCCCCAAGTTTAAATACGTAAAGTAAACACGCATGCATTACATTATTTTTTACGGACTTTTTAAGGGTTGGAATTATAACTTAAATTAAAATGAGTAGTTAGAAATTCTGTAAATGACTGAAATAAAACACGTGTTAATATAACGGATAAACAATTGTTGGAATTATAAACTTCGAAAAAACTTTCGACAATGTTAAACATGATAAAACGATCAATATCCTAAATAGATCGGGCGTAGATCATAACAACGTTAGAATTATTAATAACTGATACTGGCACCAAACAGCAACAATAAGAATAGAACAGCAACTGTCAAACGAAATTAATATCGAAAAAGGAGTTCAGCATGACTGTATACTGTTCCCATTGATCTTGTACTTGTACTCAGATGAGATTTTAATGAGAGACCTTTGCTGATCTTGAGAAAGGAACTAATATTAACGGTTTAACAATTAATAACTTTAGGTACGTAGATGACACGCTAACAATAACTAACAGCAGTAAGAGTTTGCAAAATCTAATAAATTAATTAACAGATAAATGCGAACAATTCGGCTTGAAACTAAACATTAATAAGACTAAATATATGATCATTAGTAAAGAAAGGGACGTAGAGGACAATGGCATATCGGTAAACGGCATAGCGTTGGAGAAGGTTAAAAATTTATTTATCTGGGAAGTACTATAAATGAAAACTGGGATCCATCCGTGGAAATTAGGACATTCATTAAGATATTAAGTCTTATATACTCATGACATAAGAATTGATCTAAGAATGAGGATGGTGAGATGCTATGACTTCTCTATTCTATTGTATGGTGTCGAAGCGTGGACACTAACAAAAGCCACACTTAAACGACTACAATCCTTTGAAATGTGGCTGTACAAAAGGTTATTAAAGATAAGTTGGATAGATATAATAAGTAATAACGAGGTACTCCTGCGAACGAATAAAGAATTGAAAATAGTTAAAACTATAAAAAAGCGACAGCTGCAGTATTTCGGTCACATAATGAGACACCCCGAAGAATACGAAATTCTCCATTTAATCATACAGAGAAAAATAATCCATAAACGTAGGTCAGGTAGAAAAAGGAATTCCTGACTGAAGAACTTACGAGAATGGTATGGGAAGACAACCATTCAATTGTTTTGAGTAGCAGTTAATAAATCCACCATAGTAAGCATGATAGCCAACATGAAAGCCAATGACCGTTAACGGCCAAGGCATTGCAAGAAAAAGAAGGAATTATTGTATGTGCAAAAATGACAAAAGCTTCTTGATTTTTTGCTATAAATAAAACTTTAAATAAAAATATTTAACAAAAAATAATAGTTATTTAACGAACTTCTGCAATTGTAAATATTAAAAGAACTTTTTTCATCAAAAATTATAGCTTTAGCCTTTATTTTATGTTTGCAGATTTTGTATTAGACACAGTACATTAGTACAGTCCGCACAAATTGAAAAAAGATAACAAGTCTCTAGAGAAATAACTCAAACATTATTAAATAAATGTACTCAAGTGTAATAAAGCAATACAAAAAGTTAAATATATTTATTTTAATTTCTACAATAAAGCAATACATAACAAAACGCGCGTTAGTAAAACACTGACGCAACCCACATAAATCTCATCGGACTTAATCGACGACTAGTCATCAAAAAACACAAATTGGGAAATATATTGCAAATTGGGGATTTTACATTCTCTGAGTAAATATAAAAATTAAAAACTAACAATTCAGAAAAAGTATTGATACTTTTTTTTGGACCACTTACAAACCCTCAAGGGCTTATTGTGCCGACTAACATGCACTTATTCTAGGACATTGACACACACCCATGGGTTGAGCGAGACTCGAACTCGCGCGCGCCGGCTGTTTGAATCATCTGAGCCACCGCGTCCCCATTGATACATTAATATTTCTTTGCTTATTTGTACATTTTATAAAGTATAAAAAATTACATTAACAAATTAAAGTTCCTTTATTTGAAACATAATAAGATAAACTAAACCTAGAAAAAAGCGTGTTATCAAACTTGACAAATGTTTTGTTTTATAAAATCCCTTAATACTATAGTTTTTTCTACAGTTAATTATAGATTATTGTAAACTGCGATTTGTCCTTGTTTTTGATCAATAATATTATTTCTTAGTAGTCACATTTAATTAATTTATTTATAAAAAAGACATGTTTTACCAAACCAGTGACTACTAATCTTTTCGATTTATGATATTTTATGTATTATTTTGTATTCATCAATGTATATAGTAAATTTATTTTGTAATAACGTTCACTAAATATGCATACAATACTCACTCTTTTAAATAGTTCAAAATTTTTTTTCTGTATTACAATTATCCCGCTTACAGATTGCAGATTACAGATTGCTTAGTTTTATACACACATGTGCCACAGCTTTGACAAAAAACGTTAACAGTAAACTTAATTTTTGTTACGTTTATTTAATCTTAGCTTCTTATTTACTTTACATGATATTACTTGTTATAATTAGAAACATTGGTACAAAAAAAATGTCAGGATTAATGATACTCAAACTTGCCGTTTTGGAAACTTTGAGAGCCATTTTAATTATATTTCAGATTTTCTCGTTTAATTAACTTTCAACTTTTCCTTCGAATACTTAATAATGTTTTTCTTGAATCTTATGTCACAATTACCTGCATATATCATATTTTGGCTTAAACAAATGAAATGCCGAAGGAAACGAATTTATTTTTCTATGAATTATATACACGTGTTGTTTGGGAGCTATATTATTTAAAAATTCTATTAACCTACCAACTTGAGAGTCACTAAAGTTTTTTTTTATAACATCAATTAATTTTTTTTCTGAATTATGTGGTAAAACTAACTGATACTCTAATCAGAATTGGTTTTTGAATTACAATCTGTAACTTTTGATGAATTCGAATCACATAACTAATTTACATTTTTCTGTATATTTTTAATGTAAGAGTGAGTCATTAACATTATTTTATAACTTACTTGCTCAAAACAGAATGTGGCACATGATCTTAACCAAGTAACCAGACGACCTATAATTCAAAAAGTACATCAATAAAGATTTAAATGAAAACTAGAATTCAAAGAATATGACTCAGTTTGATCAAATGAAAGTATGGTTAAGGTAACTCCCAAAGTCAAAATGGTGAATCAAGTAGCGTTGCAGCTACGGAGAAACGAATTTAGTCAAAATTCTTTTGCACGCGTTACTTGATGGCAGTGTGATGCTATCACACATATTTTTATTACATTCAGTAACATACGCTACCCACTTGATTTTAATAAACACCAATAAACTTGCATTACATTTATTTTTTAACAAATATTTCTTTTAGATACATTTTATAAGCAAATTTTATATTATTTTTTATCACAGGTTTTATTTAATATTTCCATAAAGTACAATATTTTATTTTGATTATCACGAAAATCAAGTGTATTTAACTGTTTCTAACAAGTTTTTCTACTGACTTATACTAATGTAGACTTAAGAAATTTCTAGAATACTATAAGCACCTGGTGACGTAAGTCTACCCGGATTTCAAACAAAGCGCCTGCAGTCGACTATAAAGACAAGGTACTTGAAAGCTAAATTTAATTTATGTGAATTAACATTATAACATTACACAACATATAAAGTGCAGCCTTTGTGTACAAGCAAGTTGTAAATAAAAGTCACTAAATTTGTAAGTATTGATATATATATATATATATATATATATATATATATATATATATATATATATATATATAGGGCTTAATCGCTAAGTAAAACATCACTGCCCCAATTAATCCGGTCGAATATATGAGCACTCTATGGTCGTACGGAAAGGTGATAATGGTTTGCAAAGTCAAACATAATAAAGAAACAGTCCACAAAATAGATTGTACCCATTCCCCATCCTTCCAGCAAGATTGCAAGTGAGGCAATTGAAATAAAAAATTCCCTCTGAACGTAAGAGATGATAGCCAACAGCTACATGTCATATAGAAATTTCTCATTAGCCCGCACCGTCAATTACACAATACAGGCCTATAAATGACAAATCAGGACGTACGACCGGTCAGTTTTATTGAAAGTTCGTAGCTGTTCTTTTGGAGTAGGCAGATTGAGACCCTGACTGAAGAGCTAAACAGCATCAAATCCGATACCGAAATGTTGAGATTTTTCTCAAACACGACGCGATTCAACCCGCGAAGTAAGTTGTTCAAATGATACATATATGTATATATACTAGCCGCGTCGGCCCCGATTCGTAGAGGTCAGATTTGTTGGATAAATTTCTTTTTTGAAATAATCCTGGTTGCCTGGTGTTTATTACTCCATATATGGATGATTAACAATGGGTAGCTTGACTGGTGCGAATTGGCAGCGATGTAAATGGATATCTTTACAGTCAATTCTCAATCTCATCACACAGATATTTGACCATCAGGGTGTAATGAAAAAACCTTGAGAGTACCAAGGCCAGTAATCATATCAAAAATTATTTAATGTGCGGACATACATCGTTATACTTTATTTTATATGTATAGAAGATACGGCTTGTTATAAATCTAAACAGAAGTTAATAGGCTTACAAACACATTTGAATAAATATTAAATACACCGTTATTAAATTTAAGAAGGAATATATTTATCTAATGATAAATATCTCCTAAAATTATACATTCTATTATTGTTACTATTAATATTTACTTATACAACAAACATTCTTAACTTCAAACACAAAAGCTTTCAAAAAAAACTAGTATACCTAATGATGTTAAAGGAGAGAAACAAAAAGAAAATTTAGATTTGTTTAATGACGCTTGGTGTTAAAGGAAATTTAACAATAAAACAAATAGGCTTACCATGAATAAATAGCTTTTACAAGAAATAATTTTAATTATAATACTTTATTATACGAAAAGAAATATTTGTGAAATAATAATTGGTGATGAAGTAATTTTTTAACCTCCTCTAGTAATTTTTCATAAATGCAATATTCTTAAAAATATCTATTGGTAAGTCTACAAAATTCTTCATTGTAGATGCCTTCCTAATAATAAAAAAATATAATTAACATAATTTTTTTTTTATTTAGGTGAATAGTTAGTAGCCAATAGATGTAGACTCGTAATTCTGCATAATTGTAGTTTTAAATGTTATTACTAACATTTTATTATTTTGTTTATATTTCAGAAAGCTCCGGCAAATGAACCCAGGTCCGTTAGCAACGCAGCCCACCCTTCAACCACGAGACCACACAGTCGTTAACATGACATAATACATTAATTTTTTTAAATACTTTTGTTTATTATGTTATCAAATGTTACCAATAAATAGCAATGTAATTAAAACAAAAATTATATTATAGCATTATTAAATAAGTAATTCATAGCATTACTTAATCAAATAATTGTTTTACAA
The DNA here is from genome assembly GCA_036346155.1 of Sinelater perroti. Lineage (NCBI taxonomy): Eukaryota > Metazoa > Arthropoda > Insecta > Coleoptera > Elateridae > Sinelater > Sinelater perroti. The sequence continues at coordinate 19,111,745 of JARFIY010000001.1, forward strand.
AATATCATTAGCGAACACGTACCTAATTATCTTTCTATGTATTCTGTATATACAACAATGTACATACATAACATGATAAAAAAGTTCCACAACAAATTCCTTGGTCTGGAAGTAACTTAACAAATAACGCAATCACCTAAAACGGTTTGCTAGGTCTTGAAGGCTTAAACCTCTTAAGTCTGGACTTATCTTCGTCTCTTTTCAGTAGGTACTCGATAAAAAATTTAGTATGAGCAGTAATACAGTTGTGGTGGTGCACACTGTATTTTTGAATCTCATTAATTGTAAAAATATTAATATAATATGCGCCGTATCACTTTATTCGGTACATACCACGGTGTTAGCTTGAAATTGCCTTAACATGCCAATGTTTGAATTACAGGATGTTCCAAACAATTGTAATCCGTAGGTCCAGACCGGTTTGATGATTTATTTAGCAATAACTTATTTTTAAGAGATAGCTGAGAGTTACGCTTTAGTAGCCGGTATATTCTGCGGTATATATTTTTTAGTTGTTTTTGTTTGGACCAGATGTGCTTTTTCCATGTCAATCTTCAAAGTGTATATCTGACACTTTCTTCTTGTGAAATTTTCTGGTTATTTATTATGACAGGAAGGGAGGAAGCAAGTAAAGTAAAGTAAAATTTTTTAAATTTGACCAAAAAATGTCCTTCAGCAACATACAATTTTGTAGGTAATAAAGAATCCGGAAAATTTTAGTTTTTAATTTTACAAGGCAAACCTCGATGCCAGATTTTACTAAAGGTTTGTGTTACCTTAAAAATACAGCCGAGAAGTATTTCTTTGTTTTAAAATCTTTGACATTTTTGTTAACGATTCTATGGATTTGTTTGATGATAACATGTTGCTTGCGAAACCCGAACTGGTGATTAGGAATTAAATTATTCTCTACAAGTATGGTGTAATTTTACTAATCAAATTTTTCATGTACGTTGGATAGTAGAGGAAACAAGCTGATCAATCTATGGGATGCAACTTTTTCCTTAGGTTTTCCCGATTTAAGAATCAGAACAATCGAGGCGACCTTTCATTGCGGAAGAATTAAAGACTTATCTTATTATTGCATTAAAAAGGTAAATTATAAACCCAAAGCCTCTGTTAGAAAGTTTTTTCAAAACCTTGCTTGTGATTAAATCATAATCTGGTGTTTTGTGTGGATTGAAGTTGCTAAGAATTTTAGTTTTAATCTCAGTTGCAGTAAATTGTTTCATAGGCATAGACATCTAGACAGAAGTTTGCTTTCTTTTTTATTTGTTATTTCGGAAGAATAGGGTTGAAATACATTAGCTATACGGTTTGCAAAAGCTAGTGGCTTTTCTTGATCTGTTCTAGACCAGAACTCTTGCCAGAACGAAGAGGTGATTTGTGTTGTTGTAACTTTCTTAGATCTATGGTTGCTCCAGAGTGAATACTAAATAACTTTGTTTGTTTACTATGACTTAAAGTAATTTTGTATAGATTGATTTTTGATATCGGACAGTAGTTTTTTTGAGTTCAGCCTTTATTTAATTCAAGCGGCGCTTAACTATTGGTTGCTTTGTTACTTATTATCTTCTACGAAGCCTCCGTTTTCAGCAATTTTTTGTTTTTTATTGGACACTTGGAATTTGTAATGTACTGTGAGTGGCCTGCCAACAAACTTGGTATACAGGTTTATTAAACCGCTCTGTTGCTGATATCAAATCGTCTTACATTTTTAAACTAATTTTGAGCGATAGTGCTTCTTCTATTAATTTTTTAAATCGTTTCCAATTGGTATGTTATTGCACAAAATCGGTGATTTTTGACATACTAATTTACTGATTTCTAGTGTTATGATGATTGAAGAATGATCAGCTGGCAAATCAAGGCAGGATTTGATCTTTAGGTAGTTTAGGTTGATCCCTTTAATTATACATAAGTCAAGTAAATCTGGTAGTTTCCTCGGATCTGTGGGACAGTACATAGGCTTGGCTATCGATAGATGGTGTAAGCTAATAAAGTTCATAGCTTTCAATAATTCTATGCTCTTGGTTGTTGTTAACCTCGATCCCCATGTAACATTTTTAGCATTGGAATCGCCTACTGCTATAAATTTGTTTCCTAACGTATTAAATAAATGCTTACATTGACCATTTTTATTATTATGTCTAGGAGAACAATATACTACTGAAATCGTTAATGGTCCTACCCAATCTTCAATAACAATTGTGGTTACTTAGAGATGCACTTGTTTGTATTTATAAAGTTGGAAATGCTTAATCATGTTTTTAATAATTACAGCTGTACCAGCATGGACACCACCAGCAGATTGTTGAGTTGAATAAACCGCATACCCCAAAATTTTTAAATAAAATGTAAAGTGTGACTCGGATATAAGAAGAACATATATGTGTTGGTTTGTAAGAAACAATTTAACTTTAAGGGTAGAATGGCTTACTATTGTTCACTTGTTTTAACAGTAAATTTAAATCAGCAGTATTGGCCGATCCAAGTAGATGATAACTATCACACGCAAGTTTTAACGAGATATCAATATTTGAAAAAATAACAATAATTTACACACACTGTTTTAAAAATGATGTTTTACAAACATTCTAAGGAAATTTTGGATGAAATGGTTCAGCAAACCAAGCAAACAAAAATTACAACTTACTTATCAAGTTTCACCGATCATGGATCGTTACGTACCATTGACATAGGTTAAGATAAAATACAAATAAAATACAAACTCAGCGACAACCGACCTCAAAGTTCTGCCAATCTCAAGGATTTAATTTGTCGAGCCACAACTCAACTGTTAGAAAAATAGCCAAAAACAAACATGAAATTAAAGTATTACATAATAATTAGGTTAAAATTTTAAAATAGTGAGTTTTACTCTTACCAAAGAAAATGCGAGCATACTTTTATGGTAGTCATTAGAAATTTGCCACTGACCACACAAAACAACTAAGAGAAGAATTTAAAAACCTTTACGACAAAGTCCCTGAGAAGTAGGTAGATGTGACTTTAATAAGAATGAAATGCGAGTTACACGTAAAAATTCAAAAATATTTATTGTCATATTCCCGATCTCCCCATTCGACCCCTCCATTTTTTAATATACTTAGGTATATATCTAAAAAACGTACGTGCTAAATTTGATTTTAATTTGGTGAAAACTTTAAATGTTACAAAAAATTTATAACTTATAATTTATAACGTACTTAGCCGAAAAGTATATTTAAATCTAATAATCATTAGATTCATATATAGGCACTTGTCGTAATCTACAATACAAGTACCATTTAAATACTCTGTGAATCAAATTTACAACAAGAAGCGGCTTTAATACCAAACAAACACATTAAAGAGCTAAAATCACTTTGACTAAAAACAGAGTATTAATGAAGTCAATAAATAATACTAGTTTAAACTACATCATACTGGAGAGTTTGCATGTTGGGCTACCGATGCAATCTTCTAAAAGAAGTGCTTATGTTGGATGTCTGATTGGGAGCTACTCAGAAAGTTTATAGATAAAGTACTATTACAAAACTTTAAAGTTTATTAATACAATATTTCAATTTAATGTAACAATTTTTCTAGTAGACAACTTCACGAAAGGCAAATTATGTCACTAGTTCAAAGTATCTTATAGTAGTAAAGAAGAAAATTGCAAAAAAGCCTAGACTTATAAAAAATGACTAACAACGAGGAATCGATTAGGCAATTGATAATTAAATCAAATTACTTTGAAGTTAAGGAAGCTTCTTTTTTACATTAAAAATCAATTTACACAAAATTATTTGACATCTTTATCGTAAACAAAAGTTACAAAATTCTCACTTTGAGACCAAAAAGCTAAAAACTTGCAACAACATAAGCCACTTCTTTGTAGTAGAAATAAAATTTGAGCTTGAAACAATCTAGATAGAGCCTTACTATCTAACTGAGGTATTTTAATCATTTACATCTGAAACCCCAGCAGAAGAAGAAAGCAAAATAAAATTGATTTTTTACGACATCTAGCAGAAAAACGCAAATCCTTATAAATTTAAATTTACAAAAAAACCTGCATAATCTGGTCACCGAGAAAGTATTAAAGGAACTTTTAGACAAGTTTATTACCTTTTTCTTCAACACGTTCAATATATACACACATATACACATGTTCAGTTCTGTTTGGGAGTCGTTAGAGTGACGAGCAAACAGAAGGTACCATGGAGCGTGGAACAACGCATTGTGATCAAATTCCTCGTTGGAGAAAGCATCTCATCTGCTGAAGTTCACCACAGACTCCAACAACAATATGGAAAAGAGTGTCTCTCACGGATCCGTGTGTTTAGGAAACTTGGATCAATGTTGTCTATCAGTGTTGGTAATGTAGGAAATATCATAAAAAAACTACCTGCGTTATCGCAAGTGAATACACGGTAGTTACCACGCATTTTGACAGACGTCAATAAAATGGTGTGTATGCAAGGTGTCTCAGCAGTCATCATACTATAGTGGCGGTATACCAGTTTTCCCAAATCCAAGAGAGCGTGGAGGAGCCGTTCGGCAGAAAAAGTGATGGCAACGTTCTTCTGGGACTGGCAGGGGGTTATCCATGTAGATTTTCTGACAGACGTCAGAACAGTCAATGCAGCTTATTACTTGCGCCTTCTGGCAACAAACGTAAAAGAAAAGCTTCGACCGGAAAACATGTGGAAAGCGGGTAGTCTTCCTTTAAACCAATGCATGCTCCCATACGGCCAAGACAACAATGAAAACCCGCCGAAAATTAAAATGAAACCTGTCACATCCGCCGTACAATTTAGATTTGGACCTAAGTAATTTCTATCTGTTCGGATGGCTCAAATTAAGCTTACGAACAACGACACCGTCATCCAGACTGTTCGAAAGTGAACACGCCGCCAACCAAAAACCTTTTTTGAAAAGGACATCAGGATGCTTTCAGAAGACTGGTATATGCAATTAAGTGTTTGGCATTTTTTTTGTAAAAAATATTGTTATATTTGAACCACATTTTATATCGGAAAATATACTGAATTTTGAGTCGCAAATCACAATTGTCTCTGGATAATTAAATGCTGTTTTACACGACTATGTACTATCAAACCAATGTAAACCTAGGCTATACAACTATAAGGTACAGCAAGTAATTCTAACCACACTTAGATTTATAATAAATGCTCCATGGTATGTTCCGTCGTGATCTTAGTATACTGTCAGTTAACGAAATAATACAACAATATAGTCTGAGTTATCACAGTCGCATTAACGCTCACTCTAATTTTCTATTTGTGTGTTTATTTGGAAACAAAGAAAAGAAGCCCCAACTCAAGAAATTCAAAACATCGAGTTTTTTAATAAGTCTGAGTAATTACGAGAGTATTGGCTTAACTACTAATCTCTGGACAAATCTAAATAAATGAAAACTGAAATAAGGAATTCGTTAATAAACTATTTTCTTTATGATATAAGCGTACACTGTTTTACAATTTATTAAATGTCATTAATTGACAAATAGTGAAAGAACCAATAAAATAAAAAAACTCTTGCAATAATTGCTGCTTTCGTTAAATCTTTACAATTACTTCAAACAGGAAAGTAGAAAATGACGTAATCAAAACAAAATTTTAGTTTTTAATTAATGTACCAAAAATTGTATTAAAATTTGTGTATTTATGCTTTTAGTCGTAATTGCTACTTACCTTCTTTTAATTGATTACACATATAAGTATATTACACAGTATATTATATATATATATATATATATATATATATATATATATATATATATATATATATAAAATATATATAAAATTTCGCTCAAGTAACCAATTCAAGCAAAAATCAAACAATAATTGCCCTCTAACAAGATCGTTAACCTTTGAAATTTTATAAATGAAAAATCGTGAGTACCTGGAGCTCAGATGCTTCACAAGCAGGGCCTGTAATATAAAACACTTAAATTCTAAGAAATATGAGAATCGCACAAATTAGAATTTAATACGGCAGTATAGACAAACGTTATTTGAAAGATCATTTCCTCAAAGTACTAATCTTGTAAATGAAAAAACATTTCTTATAAGATTCCTTTGCGTCGATACATTAAAAACTGAAATAAATGTTTATGCAGAATTTCAGGCTAACTACCTGGCATCCTGCACCACGAACGGTAAAAACTGTTTAATCGATTTTTACTAGACGTTTCTATTTTAATTGTTGTTTTTCAGTACTGCAATAATTTTAAAAATATACAGGTCTATCAAATCTTATTTCATATTAGTTGTCTACGGAATAATTGGAAATTTTATTATACTTCATAGTGTAAACTAGTAGCTAATTATTTTTTAATTTAATTGTTTGTATAAGTAGATTTTAATTAAGGAAATTGTACTTATTAATTAAATAAGTTAATCACGCACACGAATGGGTTGTCAGCGTGCAATTTTGTGTATACAATTCTCAAGTAGTTACATAGAGAGGAAAGGATTCGTATAATGTGCAATTCATGAATAACTTTAAACTGGTACATTAAAACGTTTATCTTAACAACTATAACGTAGTTTTAAAAAATTGCATTTGCATTATACATTAAGTGCTGTAATTTTCTTATCATTATTTATACCACTTATATTAAATAATTAATATCTAATTGCCTATAATAAGTGTGTAAGTAAAAACTTAGTTCTGAAGATAGTTGCATTAAAAAACATACTTGAACGCAGCCGGTTTACCCGCCATTTGGGATATATATATATATATATATATATATATATATATATATATATATATGTACATATAATAGGTCTAGTAAAAAAAAATCCACTATTTTTGCATGAAATAGAAGGTTTTATTTAACATACTTAGAATGAACCGATTTAGGTCAAATATGCGCCGTTTTGTTCGATAACTTGTTGCCATTTTGAAGGTAATTCCATTATGCCTCTCTCATAGAAGCCCTTGTCCCTATTGACAAAAAATCTGGTGTGAGCATCGCACAACTTTCCTTATCCTATTATTTGGGTAAGTCTGACAAAAATCCTGAGCTTCAATTTTTTTTCAAGTTCCTATTTTATCAACTTTTAATTTAAATTCATGTTTATCTCGTGATAACAAATCATTTTTATTCTCATGAATTTTTTGAATCATCAACCGTTTAAATTCGCGACCGCTTTGCGACCGATTTTGCGTCCTTTCTACCAAACGGCTCTGCCGATTTTTACCAAAAATTTCGCACTGCGTCCCCTATCTAAAGGTAACTTGCATACCAAATTTCAAGTCTCTAGCTCTTACGGTTCACGAGATATCCTGTCTACTGACAGACCGACAGACAGACAGACGCACGCACGCACGCACGTACACACTTTTTTGGTGTCCTAGGGCTATAATTCGTCCAGAAATGTAAAAAACTGGGTAAATCAAATTTCCACCGATTACATTACTTTCCTTATTATAGGATAAGGAAAGTAAAAACTGGGACAGTCGATTTTCACAAGCCTCTCTTGAGGCAAATTTTTCAGCAGCAAAATAGTTCACCATGTACAGAAACAGGTGATAATCACTAAAGGTGGATGCATAAGAACCTCCCAACCAAGTTCCCAGAGCTTCTGGCGTGTCGCTATTGATGTGTGTAGCCTGGCGTTGTCTTCATGATACACAATTCCTTTCCTAGTGGCCAAAGTCTAGGCGAATGCTTCCTTCAGACGGTCCAATTGTTTACAGTACATGTTCAAATTAAGAGTTTGGCCGTAGGGGAGCAGCTCATAGTATATGATTCCTTGCCAATCCCACCAAACCTTCCTGGCCGTCAATCCTGGCTTGGTCACCGTTTGAGCCGGCTCACCGCGCTACGACCACGACCGTTTTCGCTTGACGTTGTCGTAAGTGACCCACTTTTCATCGCCAGTCACTATCCGCTTCAGACTTTGTTGCGATTCTGCAGCGATCACAGTTGGAGATTCGCTCCATAAGGTTTTTTTGCGTTAACTCGTGTGGCACCCATACGTCCACCTTCTTTTTGTATCCAGCTTTTTTTGTGCAATGTTTAGCTCCTGGACAATAGAAACAGTTCTTATATGACGGTCGTACCCGGCCATTTCCATGATTTTATCCACATTTTCGACAATTGGCCTTCCAGAGCATCTTTGCATCTTTGACATCGAAATTACCGGAACGGAATCGACAAAATCAAAACTCCGCTTGATCAGCTGTTATAGTATCAGAACCATAAACACTATTCACATTTTCAGCCGCTTGGTTTGCGTTTTCACCTTTATCGAAGAAAAACTGTAAAATATAGAGTATTTTCTCTTTGTTGGTGTCCATCTTTGACATGAGCTCAAACAAAACTGAGTCAACTATTCACAAAACTGTCAAATAAGTTTTTGTAGTACGGAATGTCAACTTTCTAAAGCCATCTAGTGTAAACCGATCGGACTTTTAGAGCGCGAGATACAATTTATTAAAGCTATCTATTGGAAAAATAATGGATTCCTTTTTATTAGACCTATTATATACAGTTTAGTCACTGCCGTTTTTATGACAGAAGTTTCAGTCATTTACAAGTTTTCATTCCATGTATATCAATTTTATAAGAGATTGATGTCGATAAGCAACATTTACGTCATTGAGTTCTATTCTGTTTTCAAATGAAAAAAAAATGCTGCTCAAGCTATGGAATTGATTAATTTGACTTTGCGTGAACACTCTGTGAGTAACTCAACAGTAAAAAAATGGTTTGTAAAATTTCGTGATGACAAGTTTAGTCTCGAGGACGATCCATGTCCAGATGCAGTAAAAAATTTGAAGACAAAGAACTTCAAGTTTTACTTTTATGAAAATCTATGTCAAAATCAAAAAGAGCTTGCAGAACAGTTAGGAGCTAAATACCAAGTAATATCACTTCGATTGCAAGCAATGCGAAAGATATAGAAGAAACAAAATTGGATTCCTCATAAATTGACGGAAGAGAACAAAAACCGAGGAGTTGACATCTGCATAAATTTGCTTTCTCGTTACAAAAGAAAGAATTTTTTGCACAAAATCATTACGGGTGATAAAAAGTGAATTTTGTTCTACAATTCTAAACGCAGAAAAGCATGGGTTGTTTCAGGCCATCCAACATCAGTTACAAAAACGAATATTCTTCTTTTTCTTCTGCTTCTTCTTCTTCTACTCTTATATAGGCTACTAGCCTGTTCTTTAACAACACATTTTGTGTAGTACTATGAGCCATGTTGGTCGTACCCCGGGCATGTGACTAGTCTAACTCGTTAAAAGAAGGAGAATTTACTTTAAGGTTTTTGGTGGTCCAAAGGTGTTTGTATGACGGCCGGAGAGCACTTGATGTTTGCCGTTACTTTTCACCTGGGAATCGAACCCAAGCTCGCCGCGCGCTAGTGTTGCAGGGCGAGGCCTTTACCTTGCGGCTGCCGTTCTTCCCAAGAAAAAACAAATATTCAAGACAAGATAGTGTTACTGTTTGTCTGGTGGGATTGGAAAGGAGTCATTTACTACAAACTTCTGGAACCTAGTCAAACTATTACAGCTGAACGTTACCAGGCCCAATTGATCAATTTAAGTGATGCTCTGAAGGAAAAAAGACCACTTACCAGTCAAGGAAGGCGAACTTGATATTGCTGCATGACAACGCTCTTCCACATACAGCAAAACCAATCCAGAAACTCATCTTTTCCCTAGGCTGGGAAGTTGTCCAGCATACGGCTCCAGATTTGGCTTCTTCTGATTACTACTTATTCAGATTGATGTCGTTATATGTAAAAGACCAGCGATTCACGAAAATTGAAGATGTGCGAAAGTGGCTCGATAATTATTTAGCTTCGGAACCACCAAGTTTCTATCGCAAAGGTATTCATCGTCTACCAGATAAATGGCAAAAGACCATAGATAGTAATGGCGATTATTTCGACTATTAAACTTTGTAACAAGTATCTTTGCACTAGAAGATGCTAAATCAGGAGAGTATATATAACACAATTTACAAAAAAAAATAGTCGTAACCAAAATGTTTATTTATTTTATTTTATTAAGGATATCAAAAATATTAGTTCAAATAAAACAAAAAAAATTAATATTTTTACTTAGTATCCCTTGTAGTTTGCGACAAGGACGTTTGAACGGAAGGTAAACAAAGACGGTCGACCCTCGCCGCAAAGAGGCTATTTTCCTCGCCACGGGGCACAACCTTCAAACTTTCAAACCTTCAAACAGGCCGGATACGTGATCGGCGCGAAATTTCGCTCCCCTTTGTAATTTTTGTTTTTCGAAAAGTAATTTATGCGGGTTTCGTATTGTTTATAGGAGACTGGTAATTTATACATAAACAGTTCCATAAACAATGGAATTTTTCCAATCGATGTTCTTAAGAAATTTCTAATTTTAGCCAAAAAAAAAACTTATATGCAAAATTAAATTTTTTAAATGTTTTAGAGGACTTTAAATAACTGAAATTTATAAATTATAAAAAGCCCAGTCTTTATTAATGGATACCTTTTTTTCTACTAACTGTTTTTATGCGCGCTACAATACCAATTCTTTCGACTATTTTTCGTAAAAAACACACTTTTTATTGGGCAATTTCGGTGACTTATTGGTACCCTTTGTTGGCGTCCATGTATTTTTGCACCGTGTAAGTTATAGGTCATTTCACTATCTTTATTAGACCCCACATCTAAAAACATTATAAGCAAATGTCGAGCCAACATAAACATATGGTTTTCAAACTATAATCATTTTCTAATTATAGAATTATATCAAATTTCCAAAGGCCCCCGTAGAAGCATTGTTATCTCGCGAAGTTCGCAGTCAATATAAGAATTGTCGTTGTTGGCATCGTCCGCTGCCTAGATTTGAGAGCCACTGCCGTTGAGACCTCCGCAGTACTGGTAAGCATACTATAACGAGAGCATATTCCAAAAGAAACGTAAAGAATTTCTGAATGTTCCGAGAAAACTCCAGAACGGTTTCTAAATGCATAAATAGCACGCAGAGGAGCTGCAACACCGAGTCAAGCATCAGAGAGCGAAGTGAACAGTTCTAATAAAAGATAAATTATGTTGTAGGTAAATAGAGCTATATAGTATGATTTCGTACACATAAATATTAAATAATGTAATTTATGTAGATAAATTAAATATACAGTATCAAATAAATTTAAGTGTTTCATTTATCATTTTTAAAAGCCAAAACACTCTAATTGGTGTCACGTATGTGGTTTTGCATTCGTAGCGTAAGTGAGGTATAAATTAAAATAAATAAATTATAAATAATAAATAAAGTGCAACGCGGTCGTGAAGATAGCAACGCTTTTCGACCCTGAAATTGCCAAATTCAAACGTAAGTTAAAGGAAAAAGATCTAGAAATTTCTTGAAGAAAAAATACAATGTAGTTTAGACTAACACAAATCTTACCGAATGCTGGTGAGGATATAGAAAGTTTACGTTTTATTTTAAAAATACGGACAGATTGCCTGGTTAAAAAGGTTAAAAACAAAAATTTGAAACCGAAAATAGACACAGCAAATAACAAAATAGATGGCATGAATAGAAAAATTTTGTAAAATATATAAAAAAATCAATAAAGTTAGAGAAAAAGATAAAAGCGGACTGAATGAAGTCAATGTAGTAATATATGCACAAGACGAAGAAATTTATACCGGAACTAGGGAATAAAAAAATTGAAGATAGGCTCAGTGCTTCGATTAAGATCACTTCTAGTAAAGTGAATGGCGAGTTTATCGAGTACAGTCAAGAAAGCGACTAAGGGCGGAGGCAGAGTTATATTAAGTACCAAAATGATGAAGGCTAAAGTCAAGTCCCCAATATTTGATAGTAAGCTTTCTTGGATAAATCAGTATTAAACACCTTGTAGCGGCTGCTAGCGTGAATCGATAGTCAGAAATTAAAATGGAGATACTCTTGACGTATTACAGTCAGTGCCTAGTGACGAGAGAAAGTTATAACTAAATCAAAATGAAACGCTTTAAAATGCGTTTATGGTTACACCCATCTGGAGGATGCTGGTTTACTGCACATTATTTTGAAATCGAGTACACAAATCTGACAAAACCCTTTAGCAATTTCAGTCATACGTAGTTTACTTTGTTCACATTTCATATCCAACGGCTCCAAATGATTTCATGGAAATATTAGGTGTGCAAACATTTATTAACGACATTGACAATTGGAAAAGACAACAAGCAATAGGATTAGTCATACCACAACTTTGACTGAATGCTTTCACACGCACAAGAATTTAAATAGGGGAACTGACGACAAATACAAAGGATCCGAATAAGGCACCCATAAAAAACAGCAAAAAAGTTGTAAATATATTGGAAAAAGATTAAAGCGAGTGCACTGCTGAAATTTCAGTAAAAAAGCCATATGAAAAGTCGGTGCAAAAAGCAACAAAGGGATTTTATACTCTTTCAGCAGTAAAACTAAAACGAATTAATAAGAAGGGGCGACTGTTAATCAATCTATAATGATAAAGTCCCAGACACTAAAATACGGACTGCGACTTTCAAGTATAATTACAATAGTATTTGCATCAATGGCCGAATAAGTATTAAAATCAGGAGCTGCCAAAACTATTGCGAGACCTGTTATCAAAGCTTTTGGAACTTTTATGACAACCAAATGAAAACTTTAAACATCGTATACTGTTAGCCGACATTGAAAATGACATAATGTTTATTGTCAAGGTGGACATTTTGAAAACTTGCCGATTGACTTGAAACATGGGGTACTAGAAATAAATATAAGTAGTCCTTCTCCATGATCAAAACAAAGTCGTAGCACGAGTAAGAGTAACTCATGACACCGTTCTTCCAGAACACTGTGAAATGATAGAAGATGCAGTTTTGGATCGCAATCTTTCAGCAAAAAATCAACTAGCAAAGAAAATTAAATATCTGTTACACAGGAATAAAGACACATTTTTCCTGCTCCTCCAAGGTCATCAGTTTAACGACTGATTTGTCGCAGATTTCTATATTTATCATTTTAAAGCCTTGTTTTTCATTTCTACGTGACTACCACTACCCGAGTATGTTATTAATTGCTTAATCTAATGCAGGCGTAGTCTTCCTCTTGGGTTTTTCGTTTCTATAAGCCAAGAATTCAAAAGACAGAGCATCACGAAACAGACACTGACAATGTTACTGTCAGACAACTGACACTAGTTAAACGACAAGAAACTGAAAAACTAATTTTAAATATAAAGAAGTATGGCATGAATTAATCTTCAACAAGTCTATGAACTTCGTCAATTGTAATAATTAAGAAGAAAAACGAGTCCACCAGATAGTTACCCACTACTACATATTGATGACATATTGGACATCCTGTCCGAATCAAAACAATCTCGACAACTGGTTTAAAAAGCTATTTCTATTGTGTCTAGATAATAGCAATTCATGATTATGTCATTTGGACTTTACAATGCTTCTTTGATCTTCAAAGAAATAACGGACACAGTTCTTAATAGGCCATCTTGGAAAACATGCTAGGTTTACCTAAACGGCATAACGGTAACTAGAAAATCGGCAATTTGAAATGAAGTCCAAAAAATTCTCTTTATGTAAAATGAAAGTCTTAGGCATTTAATTAATAGTGAGGGTATAGCAGCTGATCTAAAAAAATTCAAAAACGTAAAATAATGACCAGTAGCCAAAATAATTGCATTCTGAGATTCTGCACTTACTGCAAAATTTATGTGCCTAGATATGTCAATGTTGCAAAGTTTTTGACACTACTAACAAAAGATGATCGAAACTTTGAGTGATATAAAGAATGTCAAAAAGATTTAGTGTGTCTGAAACGTTCGTTAATAGATGTTTCGATACTGAGCTATCTACAGCAGAAAGAAAAATTTATTTTGGATACATATGTCAGCAATGCCGGAATTGGTGTTGTCAAAGTTACCAAATGATCAAGCAAAAGTCATTAGCTATTTCAGTAAAGTGTATATACGTAACTAAGAGAATCTGTAAAAACTTTTAAAATATTTATGTCAGAAAATCTCTTTTGCGGGCAGATCATCCTACACTGAAGTAAATCTGGAAAACGAAGTAGCAAAATGAATTAAAAGGCTTTAGAAATGTCACTTTGGTACAGAGCACGGAGCTGAAAGTGATTATCGCAACACCGACTCCTGGCTAAGAAGATTGTGTCCAGAAAACTGCAGTCACTGTAGTTGTGTAGAATAAAAATAGCTTCCACACTGAAAACAATTTTGTGACTAATAACTTACGACAATCACAAGTTGAAACGTTACCAGAAGGAAGAATAAAATTTTAAATAAGTCTGAAAATAAAAGAAAACTGTGGGAAACCCTAACTGGGAGGAAGTCACTCCGTGTTCACCAGCAGTAAAATGATATTGGGTGCAATATGTCTCTATCACAGTAAAAGACGATGTCATATACCACGTGCTTTAGAGTAAAGATGAATTTTAGATAAAACTTGAGTTATTAATTCCAAGAAAGAGCTTTCCAAATGTATTGCAACAATTCAATAATGCTATGTCTAGTGGGCATATGGGAATTACAAAGGATTTGCAAAAGGTCTGCAAAATATTTTACTAGGTAAACTGCAAAAAATATTAAAGATTGTTCCTTAAATATACGATATGCGCAACAAATAACGACCCGCAATTAAAACAAAAGGCCCCAATAAAACAATATAACATAGAAATTCCTTTTGTGAGAAAAGACCAGCGATTAACGTAGCTGGATTATTTCAGCAAATGGGTTGAAACCTATGTATTGCCAAAGTTACCATATGATTTACGTTTTAAAAATAAACCTGGAGAAAACGCAGTTGAAGACCTGATCAGAGTAATAATAGAGAATTACAACAAGGTGCAACATCAGCATGGTGAGTAACTCGATGATGACTCGTTGTAGCATCAACGCATCGAAAGTGAATTATGACGAAGGCGACTGTTTATGATTATACCTACAACCTAAACTGACGATGTGGATTTTCTTCAAAACTCCAACACTTTTACGAAGATGTTGAAGAGAATAAACAAGGCCGTGCAACAAATCAGTTTCAAATCTATGTTTAAGGATCTCTATTATCTAATTGTTTTTTCATGTAAAATATATATTAGAATTTGTCGCTGTATATGTAGTGCTAGAAGATTTAATAAGATCTCCATGGCTGCAACTACTGTCATCTTCATTAACTCGGTTGTGCTTGATTTAAAAAACTTTTGTATGGGATTCTTCAAGTGCATCCGAGGGTTTTAGTCTACTAAATTACAGATTGCAAGTTATTATAAGATTTACAACTCTCTCGTCTAACCACAAAGTTATTTTTAGTTTAACTCAGTTTCTTCATAGATTTTCTTTATGTATGAAATTATGCTCTGCGTGTTTATATGTTCTTAGTTTATTACTACAGAATACGTTTTATTTTAACACACTATATACAGCACATACTCATTTTTTATGAAGCTAAGCTTTGATTTCCAGACCATTTTCTTATAAATAAAAGAAGTACAAAGAAGTTTCCGCCGTTTTTACCAAAAATTAGGAATTTATTGTAAAAAAACGAAACCTTATGTTTTATTCAAAGTATTGTCCATTACTAGCCACTACGTTTTCCCATCTTTCTGCAGCATACGGATACCGCGTCGGAAGAACGCTTCATACTTTGAGGCGATCCACGATTCGACCCAATTTTTGGTATCTTCATATGATGTAAAGTGCTGCTCAGACAGGCCATATGTCATTGATCGGAACAAGTAACAATCAGAAGGGGCAATGTCTGGTGAATACAGTGGGTGGGGTAGGACTTCCCAATTTAGTGTTCCCAAGTAGGTTTTGACCGGCGTCGCAACATGTGGACGAGCATTATTATGCAGGAGAATAATTTTGTAGTGTCCGGAGTAGTAGTGGCCGCGTTTTCCTTGAGTGCTCGGCTCAATCTCATCAATTGTGTTTGGTAGAGAGCCCCAGTAATGGTTAATTTGTTTATGCTTGACAAGCAGCATTTCACAAGTGCAAAATCGGCGTTCAACGTTTCTGGACTTTAGTTCATAGAAAACCCAATTGTCTTGCTTTTGAATCATTCCCAACGATTTTAAGCGATGTGAAATTGCCTGTTGTGTCACTCCTAATGTAAGTGCAAGTTTTTCTTGCGTTTGGCAGGAGTCTTCCTCCAATAATGCTTCCAATTCTACGTCTTCGTACACTTTCGTCCTTCCGCTATGTTCTTTGTCTTCAACGTCAAACTCACCGTTCTTAAACTCATGAAAGCACTCACGATACTTTCTCTCACTTAAAGCAACCTCATCATATCATTTTACAATCAATAGATGCGCTTCAGTTGCATATTTCTTCAAATTAAAGAAGTAAATCAAAAGTTCCAGCAAATGACGCTTATTTGGCTCAAAACTCGACATTTTCGCACGAAAAAGTTATGTGATGCTGATACAAAATAGCTAATATTTTAAGGATATGGTGTTGCCAGATGTCCAACCTTACGATGCGACGTTGTACACCTGACAATTTCAACCGTAACTTACTGGTGGGGCCGTCTTTTGTCAAACGGCGGGGACTTATTTGTACTCCCTTTAATATTACAATTTTGAAATAACATCAATATTTATATTCGTAGTTATTCATGTACTATTATACACTGTATTCAATATGCTGTACAGATAAAACTTATATCACAAATGTGATTTAAATGTAGTATTTATATAATATTCAATGAAAGTATTTATGTTTTGTCCAATTATCCAGATAACTAATTTCTCATTGCAGAACGACATTTTAAATTTTATTGTCTATTGAATAACAAAAATTAATTTAATTTTTTTAAAATTAAGATTAATTTAAGCTTTGTAAAATCATACTTTTAGAAGTAAAAAATGTAAAAGTGGAATATTAAAGTTAAATAATATTATAAATTTATATGGTGCAAATTATGTATAGATCAGGACACCGGGTATTTCAACTCGCTAATATTAATATTTAATTGAATATACGCTTGGTGTTTGGGTTACCACAAGTGAGAGAAATTAGTAATTTCAATTTTGCAAATTAAATTAGCCCATAACAATACGGTCTTCTGTAAATTCGTATTCATTTAGCCAGTTATTCATTAGTATATGCACAACCAACTTGCCTAATTGTAATTTTCAATTATTTAGAGGTTATAAAAAAATGTTTTTAGTGCATTGAACCTAAAATATTTACCGTTTCTTAATACAAACTCATTGTTTTCTTATTTTTATTTATTTTTAGACTTTGTAGCAAATTAATATTTTCAAAAAGTACTGGACTTTCAATTGTAATTTCTAAGCCAGTGATACGCCGTGCCTTGATAATACCTGTAAATTAAAAAGGCGCCTACTTTTTTTTAATTTTAATAATTATTTTTTTCTAGTTACAGAATATTACAGTCTACTCTAACGTTATATTGTATAGAGTATTAAGTAACTATTATAAGAGGCGTGTTGACATGAGTTAGGTACCATCCATCAACGGTTCAGTACTTGCTGATTATTATGATCAGTGCTTCTTTCTTTAGATTTGTTTGCAAATAGAGCCATTAAACGTTTATGAAGGGAATTTGAAGATCTGTATGAAGAGTTTGGTTAGACACATACCAGGATGCATTTATTATCATGCCTGAGCATGTTGGATTAAAGGTTTAGAGAATTTAATATTGGTCGGTTTTCTACACCCCCAAAACTTAATTCTGCAAGTCCTCATGGGTTTTAGGATGACTTTGTATATTATTAACCTATTTTCTAGAGATAATTTTAACTTTCTACCAAGTAACCATGACAATTGTCATAATTGAAGCCTAAGATTTTACTATCATTGTTTTTTGGAATCAGTTTATTATTTAACATTTTTTAACACTGGGACAATTACATCGTCTCGTAGCCTAAGAAATGTGTACCGTTTTCTCATTGCTTACTTTAATGTTCAGTTTTGTAACACATCTTTATAATTTTGTAGCTTCTAGGAGGCTCCGTCAAAGTTAGTATCTGATATGATATGTATATCTGTTGTGAAGGTTAAATAGAGAAATGCATTTTTGATCTTAACTTCAAAATACGGCTTATTAAGATATGATTTTCGAATTATGCTGGGCAGATATATCTTAATTTCAAATAACAACCCTTTATGCTAAACCTTGTCGAACGCCTACTATATAACAAGGGAAACTACAGCTTGGACTTTTTTCAACGAACTTAAAAAGTTTGTTACTGAATTCTATATGTCTGTCTGTCGGTCCGTCACAAAATTTGAGATTTTTAAAATTTGAATATAGGTTCTCATAGTAAATTTTACGCTGATTTCGAATTCAACATTAAAAAATTTCTATCTCGAATAATTTTCGAGATATTCGAATTCGAATTTCGGGAAAATTTTCGACATTACGATTTAAAATGTGATTCTTATAGGAAATTTTATGCTGAATTCGAAAATGAAGTCGAAAAAATTCTATGTCGAATTATTTTCGAGATATTTGATTTCGAATTTTCCAGAAATTCGAAATCGAAATCGAAAGGTCTTTTTAAGTTCGTTCTGGGATTGCTTACAGGGCAATCTCTTCGCCCTGTCCCATGCTTTTATTTGATTTTATTTACGGTTCGGTAACATTATACCGCAGTGTACTTTTTCCAAAAATCACTTTTATTCAATTATGGACTCGATTTTATACGGTTATATTTCTCGAACTATATAGATAGATTGAGTATGAATGATTGAC
This sequence comes from Sinelater perroti, assembly GCA_036346155.1. Lineage (NCBI taxonomy): Eukaryota > Metazoa > Arthropoda > Insecta > Coleoptera > Elateridae > Sinelater > Sinelater perroti. The sequence goes on from JARFIY010000001.1 coordinate 19,130,503, forward strand.
ATGACGTTTCAAATAAAATCTCCTAAAGTTTCAAATAGCACCGCCAGAGCCCGTGCCTAGCGCACAGTCATAAAACAGCGTTAGTTGTGAGCGAATTGGTTACAGTATACCACAAGCTTTTTTTTGCATTCATGAGTTAAATAACACAAATCTGGCGACTGCGGTGCAATGTACATTTTACCATCATTACAACATTGAACTTACAACTAGGAGAAGCATTATTCGTTGGAATCGGTTTTGTCAAAGTAACTGTTTGTGTAAAGGTAAAGGCACGAAACGATTGCATGTATCGAAGGACAATGTGGGACAAGTTAGAAAGAGTTTACAGCGCAGCCCAATTAGGCCCACTTGTAGAGTGAGCAGAGAATTTGGACTGCCATAAACAACTGTTTAACGTATGTTAAGGCGCAGCTTGACAAATGACGTAAGATTGTGAATGTGTTGTGTTAAATTGTGTAGAATTTTGTTGAGCTACCAGAACTTGCGTTATTCAAACATTAGCAGGCATAGGTACTCAAAGTGCTAAGAACTTTACCATTATGTAAATGGTAAGGCATTTAAATCTAAACAAATTAAACATTTTTTTAAAATAAAGTTTTATCTGACAAAATATAAAAATTACAAAAAATTCTTTTGCATGTTAGTTGGGTAAAATTACTTGTTTTAATTTTTTTTAACTAAAATGAGCACCCCTATCCTCGGCCTAAAGCGCAGAAACTCGTCCATTCTGATATTATGACTGTTTTCTAAGAGCTTATGGCTTTCATGAACGCCAACAACGATTTAAATTTTTTGTCCGGATTAAAGCACCGTAGAGTTTGTTAAAGTGGTTGAATACAATTAATTTTAAACATAGTCATCAGGTCTGTTTTCCAAAATATCTAGTGCATTTATATATCATATACTGATTTTCTTGTGGTCACTTAATATCTCACGAGTCAATGCGCTCATATTTTCAACCTAAGATGTACAAGTATTTAATTAATTATTAAAATAAGGACTGAAATTCGGCCGTTTAACTTACCATTCATTCGAAACTCATTCAAATATAACTGTTAGTTGTGTCCAAGTAAAAAGAATTAATAATAGAACAAACACTACAAACAATTGATCACATCAAAATTAAGAAAAAGAAAACATAATAGATAAACTAATATTTTTAAAATTTTCTCGGTAAATTTAAAAACATGTTTAATTAACTTTTTATTCAAAACAGCACGATTTTAATCATGCTAACCCGTTACAGGAAAAATAGCTCAATAATAAATTCAGCACTAAGAATTTCTGCTTGAAATACCAATGGCCCAAATCACATTCAAAAAATTACCCTATATCTATATTACAAGATAGAAATTATGCTAATCTAGGGAAACTACCCAGAAACCACATTAATTAAAATTTTACAATACACCGTATAAACTATGTGAACTATTCTGATAGAGCGACACATGTCGGTTCATCCATAACTCTTCAATCAACCATAATTAAATAACGGGTTACTAAGAATGAAATTGCATATTTATTTTTGAAATAGCTCGGAATATAATAGTAGGAGAGGGCCGGCCGGCCATGTGCTGAGTAGTAGGGAGCATGGAATTTGTCAGTTGCTCTAGAACAGTTTTTAGAGGAGCAACGTGCTTTTTGTGTGAGCAGTTATTACGAAACCAACAGTTACGTAACTGTACGTAGGCGTTTTTTAGAGTTCGATATGGGCTTCATGACATACAACAAGCGCCAAGTGCCAATTTAATAAAGCTTGAGTTCAAAAGTTCGAGCGTAGTGGTTCTATAGTGAATTCCAAATCTGTTGGCTGCAGGAAAACAGTCAGAACACCAGCAATTATCGATCGCGTGCGCGCTAGCGTTTGGCAACATCCCCGAAGGTCGATCCGTAAACGCGAGGCGGCTTTGAATTTGAACCGGTCCAGCGTTCAGAGAATTTTGCAAAAAGACTTACGTTTTTAGGCCTACAAGATACAGTTAGTGCAAGCTCTGAAAGCAACGGACTACCAATTACGCTTCGTTTTTGCGCGCGATATGCTTTTGCTGTTTCAAAACTTTTATGACATTTTGTTTAGTGATAAAGCCCGTTTTCACTTAGATAGGTACATTAACCAAAATATGCAGTACTGGTCAGAAAACAATCTTTGGAAAAAACATAAGGAACATCTCCACAGCCCGAAAGTCGCCGTTTGGGCTGCAATTTCTTTAAAGGGCATTATTGGTCCGTATTTTTTTGAAGGTAACTATGGGCGCGTACTGTCTGGTTTTTCAATTATGGGAGGAATATGGCCCTACAACAAGGTTACAACAAGAGGTGACATTAATTGGCCACCACAGAGTCCTGACCTCATCCCACCTATTTTTTTTCTGTGGGGAAATTTGAAACAGTTATTCGCAAAAAAAAACTAAAAATTTCATGTTTACGTAAAGTAAATTTTTTTTTCCCGACTTCCGGTCTTATTTCAGGTTTTTGGCCATGTATATCGAGTTGATCTAAAAAGCGCCACACGGCATCATAAAGTTGAGGCTTCAATCTTTCATTTGCGCTAGGGATCGACCTATAAAAGTGCGTTAAAAATGAGTATATATATATATATATATATATATATATATATATATATATATATATATATATATATATATATATATATATATATATATATTTCTTTCTTTCTGTCGTCAACTATTTTAATCAATACAACACAGTTATTTAAATCTCTTATCTAATGGTATACCTACCTATTGACTAACGAATCAAAAAAAAGTCTGCAAGATTTTGCCATAACCAAAAACTGTTAAATATCTACTATAGGATTAAATATAATCTAGACTTTCAAGGTGCATTCAACTTATAACACCTCCGATTGTGTCACTTCTTGACATAAAGCCGTACACATTTTTCACAACGTCTACGCCATGATTCCGTGGCCAACGCTTTTTTAGGGGTGTGTTTCGTCCACTGAAAAACCGCTGATGCAATAGTGGCACGACTAGTAAATTTACGACCACGGACAGTGTCTTTCATCACCGGAAACAGCCAAAAGTCGCTAAGAGCCAGGTCAGGTGAGTAGAGACCATGAGAAATCACTTCAAAGTTGTCAGTATTCGTGGCACCCACCCGGAGAACACTTTTCGTATTTTCAGGATGTGTGCATAGAACCCACGGAAATGCCAACTTTGGAGGTGATGTGTTCCACACTCATTCGGCGATCCTCCAAAATAAGTTTCTCCACTCGCTTGATCATGTCGTCAGACCGGCTAGTGCGAAGCCGAGATAACACCATCCATCACATGTCTCACTCAACTGACGATTAATTTTAATCGGTGTTACGCCACTCAAATAGAGAAATGAAATTGCAATGAAAACGTCTCCATTTTAAGTATCAAAAACAGTCCTCACCCTCGCCGCTACCGCTAGATTCCTGTATGCTGTGCAGTGCTGCCATCTCTGTTACGCATTCATAAAAAGTGCGCGCTTATTTTGAAACAAACTGCATGTTTCTATCTATTCCCGGCCCTAAGAATAAATTCGGAGGTGTTATAACTAGTGCAACTTCTAATCATACTGCAGTAATAACAATAATAACTCAAACATGTGCAACTGAAAGGAATTAACCAACAGAAGTTTCAGTTTAAGTCATAGAATAAAAGAATTATGCAAAATTGAAAAGGTAGTAAAGCATTTAACCGAAATAATCCAAGAAGTAGTTTGGAAAGCTTCTTCTTCTTCTTTTAGCCTTCTTCTGTCCATTTTGCGAGATAGGCCTCCTTTTTTGTTTCCACCTCATTCTATCCTGTGCCAGTTGTTGCCCCACTTGAATTCTGCCATTGTTTTTATGTCATCATACCATCTTGTTTGTGGGCGTCCAGTTGGTCTCTTCCGATCCTATGGCCTCCAGTTTAGTAGTTTCTATGTTCATGTGTTTTTGTTACTTGCGACATGGCCTGCCCATTCCCATTGCTATCTTGTCATACGTATGGTGATGCCATCCACTTTTGTTACTGCTCTTAGCCAGGTGTTTCTTTTTTTATCTTTTAAGCTAATACTTATCATTTTACGTTCCATGGCTCTTTGAGTTACACGCATTCTTTGGATAATTGACTTGTTGACTGCCCATGTTTCGGTACCATACAATAAGACACGCAGCACACATTCATTATAAACTTTAGCCTTAAGTTTTTGAGGTATATTAATTTTCATTAAGTAGTTTAATTTTCCGTAAGCTGACTATTCAAGTCTAATACGCCTGCTTAAGTCTGCTTCCTGGTTTTCTTTTTTTTTTCTTTCTCTTGGAGAATAAAGATTTCTAAATTTTCATTTATTTGAAATAAAGGCTGTTTTGCAACATCGATACATATGTAGTCCAAATAACCCTGTTACCAGCAAAAAATGTCTTTAAACATTTGTTTTCGATACGACCCACAATACATTAACTTTTAAAGTCCCGCTCACGTTCCAGTGTTACATGAGGATTTTGTAACTTTCATATCCGCACAATATATTGGCTTACATCTCCACTAGTGCTTCGTCACTAAAAAATAAACGCCGTAGAAAAGTTTGTGAGTATACCACTACAAAATTCTACTCGCTTATACCAGTTGTAGGCTGTGTAGTTTGAACATTACGAGGTGTGGCAGAAAAGTAATGAGACTGACAACACTGCAAGCGATCTGGCAACGCTACGCTGTTGTCCGTGATAGATCACGTGCATAAATACCCACCCATATCTCAGTGCGAGTTTCAACTCGTTCTGTTAACTACGTGATTTTTGTGACTGCTTTTAATGAAGTTGTATTTTGGTTGTGCGTTACGCAAAATGGAACAGCGGAATTTCAGGAAGGTTTTCAACTTCATAAACCGACGAAAACATCAAACGTGTGAACACTCTTGTGAGATCAGACCGTCGTTTAACATTAAGAATGTTGAGTGAACAATTAAATTTGAACAGATTTACGTTCATCAAATTTTGACTGAACATTTGCATATGCGAAAGGGACCTCAAAAGGCATTCCTGTGGTTCCCCAGTCCCCCTATTCACCTGACCTCAGTCTCTGTGACTTTTTCCTTTTTCCTAAACTGAAAAATGTCCTCGAACAACGTCATTTTGGGACTTTAGAAAACATCCAAAAGAGTGTAACGGACATGCTGAAGATCATACCGCTTGAAGACTTCCAGCGCTGCTACCAACAGTGGGATCAACGTCTCTATTTGTGTGTAGCTGCCCACTTTGAAGGGGATAATTTTGATGTTCGAAAAAAATAAAAACTTTGGTAAATGAAAAATCAGTCTCATTACTTTTCTGCCACATCTCGTAGACTGCGCCTTAACATACGTTAAACAGTTGTTTGTGGCAGTCCAAATTCTCTGCTCACTCTACAAGTGGACCTAATTGGGCTGCGCTGTAAACTCTTTCTAACTTGTTCCACATTGTCCTTCGATAGATGCAATCGTTTCGTGCCTTTACCTTTACACAAACAGTTACTTTGATAAAACAGATTCCAACGAATAATGCTTCTCCTAGTTGTAAGTTCAATGTTGTAATGATGGTAAAATGTACATTGCACCGCAGTCGCCAGATTTGTGTTATTTAACTCATGAATGCAAAAAAAAGCTTGTGGTATACTGTAACCAATTCGCTCACAACTAACGCTGTTTTATGACTGTGCGCTAGGCACGGGCTCTGGCGGTGCTATTTGAAACTTTAGGAAATTTTATTTGAAACGTCATGCCAATCATTCATTCTCAATCTATCTATATAGTACGAGAAATATAACCGTATGAAATCGAGTCCATAATTGAATAAAAGTGATTTTTGGAAAAAGTACACTGTGGTATAATGTTACCGAACCGTAAATAAAATCAAATAAAAATATGGGGCCAGTGAAGAGGTTGCTCTGTAAGCAATCCCAGAATGAACTTAAAAAGACTTTTCGATTTCGATTTCGAATTTTCCCGAAATTCGAAATCGAAATCGAAATATCGAAATCGAATATCTCGAAAATTATTCGGCATAGAATTTTTTCTACTTCATTTTCAAATTCAGCATAAAATTTCCTATAGGAATCACATTTTAAATCGTAATGTCGAAAATTTTCCCGAAATTCGAACTCGAATATCTCGAAAATTATTCGAGATAAAAAAATTTTAATTTCGAATTCCAAATCAGCGTAAAATTTCCTATAAGAATCCATTTTCAAATTTTAAAAAATCTCAAATTTTGTGACGAACCGACAGACCGGCAGACAGACATATAGAATTCAGTAACGAACTTTTTAAGTTCCTTGAAAATCATGTATTTAAACAATCAAACTAAACACGAGAACAAGAAATCAAAATCATCACCAATATTTATAGTAGGAGTGGAAAATATAAAATCATTTATAAAGCTACTTAAAGAGCTGACAAAAGACAAGTACAAATAAGTTCACTTTTATATCAATAATTTTTAGTTTCTTATAGAAATTCTTTATGGGAAGGTTCTTTGTGTGTCATACATTTGTTGTCATTTCTATAATCACTTATTCATAGCGCATTCTTATTATTCGTACCTCGGATAGATTCTATGGTTACCGTGAATGAATAAAAAAAAGCACATTGCTTGTTGTATATTAATTTAGCTCATATTTCCTACTGTGCGAGTTTGCACAAAGAAGGCCATAAAAACAATAAGAAATGTATTACAAGATAAATTATTTATTTTTCAGTTGCAGTTTGTGCCAAACCATTAATTACAAAGAGTAAAAAACATTATAAGGCAAACATGCATTTATATTATCATTATGAGAGGATTACACGTTTTGTTAATTGCATTAAAAGAAACAATACAAAAAAATCATGCAACTGATAAAAATTTAAATAAATTATCACCCAAATTCTTAAAAGGTGTACTGAGTGTAAACCAGTTCTAAAATAAACGATCATCCTTGATTGTGACTTCTTTAACACGATTGCCGATAGTTTTTCTGCAAATTAGTCTTATATAGAGGTAGTCTCTTACAGAAAACTGAAAAGTAAGGAGCAAAAATAATTTTGGTAACAACCGTGTTGAATTAAACATCATTGTAGTTTATTAGCTTTACTGAATAATTTATGGAATAAGACGTATTTTTTAATTTTTGTTTACTTAGATTGTTTTTTTGATTTGGCTACTAGGCATATTTACTGCGGTTCAAACGTGCTAAATTATAATACTTTTTACTGCCAGTCCAGTACATCGATAATTCTTATAGTGCCATTAATCGAAAGAGTCAGAAGATAATCACAACCTATGTGATATAGAATTGTTCGTATTTATAAGAATTATAGGAATTATATTTGTACTATAGAGCGCTAAGGATCAGCGTTAGGCTTTGCTAAATAATATTTGCCGTGGGGATCCTAATGAGGCTAATGACTGGCCCACAGTTGCTCAAGAGGCTTGAGTGTTCATTTACACGTCGCTTTGTTTGTTGCGTTCTTTAATTGAAGTCGAATCACATTCGAATAGAATACTTTTCTAGGTCACAAAATTTTGTTCCTAATATCTCATTTTATTCGCCAGCCCTAAGTACCAGAAATTCTATTTTTAGTATTAATCTCTATACCGTTTTAGTGCTTGTAACTAGAGAATCTGCTAGCTAATTGCAAGAACGACAGCTTGGTGACCCAGAGTTTGTTACAATAATTCAGTGTTTTGAAATCAAGATCTTAGCCCAATTACGCTGGTGAACCACAGCTGGTTATTTCTTAGATCATAGTTTTAGATATAGCACCAAATATGCCCCTGAAAAGACATAATAGGTATAACAAAACACAAAGAGCTTTGATTTTACAATCGTGACTAACTAAATTATGTTAGTCTCAAGTCAACCTAAATATAATTTGACTACCCACGTCAAAGCAACCTATTTTAGATCACTTCTGGAATATACTAGTAATCTAAAAGGTGATTATATAATAAATAATTACGCTGCTACTACTATAAACCTCATTTTTGGATTCGTGCAGACGAAATTCTGAAGATACCTCATAGTAAAATTACGAGTCTAGTTCGTTTTGTTTTGTCGAATCGATTTTACCCTTCATTATTTTCTGCATCAAATAATTTTTAGTATTTAGATAGACCAAAATGCAAACATTACCACTCAAAGACAAGTTATGTACTGTAACTGAAAATACTAAAGTTACTGCAAATCTCTATGCTGATTGACTGTTAATTCTTAAATTAAAAGTGACATTTCTAAGTATGCAAAGGTTTAGTAAACATATTTTCCAATTGCTAATATTTCTTCTTGTACGAAAAGTTTTAAAAGGCAAATGATTGTAAAACATTTTTCACCGTTTTAGGGACCGTGTCGCTAATAATTTGTAATCTTGATGTATGACAATTTTAGCTAACTTCTCTACTTAGGGGAACCGTGGTCATCAAAATGTTGATGGAGTAGAGAAGATCAATACGTCTTGCACAGCATAATTTGTTTTTTATCAATGCATAGGTAAATATAGTAGCCAGAGTAAGTTTACAGTATTCATATTTTGTTCTGTAAAATAAAAGTGGGAGATAGGAAATTTGCGTTTTAAGGGTAGTCATAAAATTAATTTAATATTATTTGTTTCCATATTTCTGTTGCAAAATAAAATACCAATAAAAGGTAAAATAAAAGTAATTAATGATTTCTAAGGATTCTCTTTTAATTAACTGGAAAAAGAAATCACTGGATTTATCCGAGGCTTTTATTTTTAATAACTTAATCAAAAGTTGGTTCGATAGGGCTGCTCGATAATTACACCAAAATTATAAATGTAGCCGGGGAACATGAAGCCGGGCGGTATTTGTGCAGCCGCCGCCGCACAGGGCCGCAAAGCTGTGTGTATGGTAATGGCCGGGAAAAGACGGCGGCGTGCGATCGGGGTGTTTGCTCAAACCCAACACATAACCGCTAACTGCACCAGCAACTCAAGCCCGATAACGCCCACCAGCTATCCAAGAGCGCCTATAACATCTAATAGATACCCGTTCCGTAACGGGCTCTAACAGATTGCTATTTACCTTATAACTTGCTCTAGAAATGATTGTTTGTTTAGATATATCGTAGCTTACGGGAAGGATTACTGGAACGACCGGCGAATGGGGTTCCGAACTTAAGTTTTTCGTCTGCCTGAAAGATATCGGATTTTAGTCATGTACTTTTCGGAAGTTTCTTAATATTCTCACAAATTCAGATCATTAGCGAAAGTAACTTAATTTAGAAGGAAACATAAATGATAACGACAACTAAAATTTATAAAATGTTGTATCAGCAACAATTTAGTTCAAAATGTGATTTTCCTGTTTATTTTTAGAACGACTCCTTTTTAATTTTCTGAATACCATACACGTGATACTATAGTAAGTATAAGTTTTGTATCAATGGACAAAGGAGCGTTAAAAAGTTGCAATGCGAATAAAGTATAATAGAAGATTTTCTACGATATAGTGCTTTCCAAATAATTATTCCATGTAATTTACATCATGGTGATCAGTATATTTCTACTATTATCTTGGTTTTGTTCATTTTTTGTCTCAAAAGGTCCCATTTTTGTTTCCACTGCATTGTTAAAATTAAAATAAAGTTCTCTATGGCGTTCTTTAAATTTTAGGATATACATTGTTCTTTTTCGATGTTGCATACTAGTATCGATGTATTTATTTCGAAATATATCCTTTATTTTTTGATTATGTAACAACATGAAACATATTTTTTTTCTCAAAAAATTGCAAATTGCTTTAAACTTACTGATACGTGGGCTCATATCTATTGCGAATTGGCAACGTTGCATATGCTAAGTACGATCTGATACTATTTGACATTTTTGACGGCAAACGTGCTCAAAACGTTTTGTCATACAAAAGCTATTTATTTTGTTTTCATTAAGTTAAAATTTTCTCCCGGCCAAAAGATTGAATTAACTCGTGAACATTTTTGTGCTATAAATTTTTACAACTTTCGTCGTGGATTAACTCGACAACAGTGCATCAATCAACTCACTTCGACTTTTGTTAATGCGACCCCACACAAAGCTACTAGCCCATAAGTCAACAGCAGTCGATTATATGGGTCTTCCAAGATGAACCAAACCCAATAAAAGTCGTTTACGCTCGAAGAACTTCAAAGCAAATGGTCGCCTGTTTTTTATTTAAGCTGGGCGTATTGCAACCTTGGTTTTAGAGGGAAGTAAAACGGTTAATTTCAAATGGTACCCAACCATTTGTTAGCCAGCGCGCGACACCGGATTATTCTCCACCATGACACTGCAGACTCACACACATCGACACAAACAACTGGCTTTTGAACACTCAAACCATCGAATTTATGAGTTATTAGCTTGTATAATCCCGATTTCGCTCGATTTTGTTCTCACACGTGAAGAAAAAACTACGTGGATAACGATTTTCGACGCCGTAGGAGGTGGTTGATGCGTTCAAAATCCACCTTTCGGAGATATCTTATTCACTATGGAAAATGCTATAAAAATTGGTTACAGCATATGCAATAATATATTAACCGCCAGGAAAAATATTTTAGAAAACAATAAAAACATTTATTTTTTAGTTTTTTACAATAGATGACGTGGAGCCTACGTAGTGTTATACGACGTTTATCTCTTCATATAATTCAGAACTCTTTAACATTAGGCTTTTAAATTAGTTAAAGTAACTTCACGTTAAACTGGAAAAAAATGTAATATATTTAAGAAATGCTTAATTTATTTATAATACATTAAGCATTTTTGTTTGCTCTTATTGCGTATTTATTTACTATCTATTAACGTAAAACATTACTTTACCTTTATTAAATAAATAGTACTGCTGTTATATAAAGTAGCTTAAATATTATACACCAACTATTTTCTATAAAATAAGTTTTATTTTTTATAAGTTAATGAGATATCAAATAGTATGATTTTTTAAAGTACATTATAATAAATAAAACTATTACAAAATACTTATTTAGGAAAAACTCACGACAAGGTTTATTTTTTTAATTCTCAAATCTATTGAACAACTAAATAGTTCTTTATAATTGCAGTTTTTATAAATATGTTCATAGTTTTAAATTTCTATGTCAGTAAAAGCCATAAAAATGAAGTACAACAATATTAAAACTAAAAATATATATGAGTTTTTTTTTCATTATGGAGCACTTACCGGCATCGCAGCCTTAAGAGCTTAAGCCTACTAACATGTAAACAGTCAAATGCCGAAGTATAGGTTACGTTTATATCTACCTGCGTCGAAATGGCAATCATAATTGATCTAATCTATTATTTTTAGTAGACACATCACATAACTTCCGTTTATATTCTACAATATTTTGCAACAAGTTATTTGAAAGGCTTATTACACTGCGTTCTTGAATTTAAAAGTTAAGTCAGAATCCTAACAACTACAATAATATTAATAATCACATCTTTATACAAAATGTACCACAATTAATAATCGATTCCACCGTTACGCATTTGTCATTATTTCTTTAAGATATGCTGTAAAACACAAGAAGGTAGCTTTAGTATGTTGCTTTAATTTTTGTTTTTTAGCCATATTTCAGTAATTCAATTAAAATAGGTTAAAATAAATAAATTATTATCAAAAAACAAAATGAAACATGGCTACAAAAAGGCATCGTTTTTTGATCTTAAAGTTGCAGAATCCAAACACTGCAGCTTTGACTTAAACAAGTGTTACTAGATGCTGGTCAGAATCCAGAAAAAAGAATTTGGAGAATTCTGAACGGGCTAAAACCAGATTTAAATATGAAAAAAATTAATGTATATATATATATATATATATATAACATATATATATATGAATTTTGTTTGGTAATTAGGTGTGCTTTTGGCGTTCCTATATAAAAGTCAAATTTTAGATCGTATCGAGCTGCAGAAACACAAAAGACTATTTATAGGAAAAACTTAAAGGAATAGAAATGTTAGAAAATAGATAAACAGGTATATTCCATCGGATTGGTAAGTAAAGTGATGAAATAAGTGAGATTTTAAGGTTAAGTAGTTTAAAAAAGTGAAAAGAAATAATGAAGTATAACAAATTAATAGTAAACGATAAAATATAGTAATAATAATAATAATAGCTCCCCGTACAGGCTACAAAAATCTATGGGAGACATAACAGGATAGGTCTGCTACAATCTAGAGCCTACGGTACACAAGGGTAGTAACGTGGCTAGCGCTACGTACCGACCGCCTATTATTACCCCAGAGTTTGACCTCCAGGTACTCATTTATTGCAGCCGTAAATTTCTGGGCCGTAAAAATGCCAGCGATTGAATTGGCGAGAGCGGGATTCGAACCTGCAACTCTTGGTTTCGTAGTCTAGTGACCTATCCACTAAACCACCACGCTAAATTTTGGAAAAGAAATATATATATAAAATATAGGAAAAGAAAACCCATATGACTTAACCAAAGATAGGGATATACGGAAAGAAAAAATTATTACACCAAACAAAGGACCTAGATTACCGGATGAAGATCAAAGAGCAGTACGGTCAAGAAAAATAACTAAAATTGCCTCGTAAAAAAACTAGCCAAACTAGAGAAACAGGAACGAAATGGAAATAATAAAGGCAAGATAATTATGTTACTGTCAAATCAGAAAGATTGATAATAAAAATGGGAACATAGAATGTAAGGGTAACGGGAACAGGTAACCTAATACAGCTAATTAAAGAAAGAAAAAGATAGAAAATGCCTTACAAGAAACAAAACAAAAAACTAGGAAATAACCGAAATAGAGAATATAAATTCTATTAAAGTGGGAGAGTAAGAAATATAAAATTAGGAACGGGTTTTATAGTAAATAGTAATATCAAGGAGAAAATAATGGACTTTAGAGCAGTATAAGAAAGAATGTGTACTATTAGGATAAAAGAAAGAAAAAATGATATAAGTATAATAAACTTACATGCACCTAAAGAAAAATAAGATAAAGACAAAAAGCATATTTTATGAACAGATTGCAAAAGAATACGATAGATTACATAAGCATGATATACAATTATCGTTTGAGATTACAATGCAAAAGTAGGACAGGAAGATATATTTAAAAGCATTATAGGGAAACGTAGTAGATACATGAAAACCAACGACAATGAATTGAGAATGATAGTTTTTGCAGCCAAGAGAAGTATGATTGTAAAAATTACGCAAATACAAAAGAAAGAGGTAAATAAGCAAACATGGATATCTTCCGATAGTAGAAGAAGAAATCAGATCGACCCCGTATTAATAAAGAACCAGCATGTGAAAATGATTACAAATATTAAAAGTAGAATAGGAACTGAAACCGGATTGGTTCACATTTTAGTTATAATAACATGTACGAAGAATGGACAGGTGAAAGAGAAGGATAAGAAAATAAAAACTTTTGCAAAAAGATATACGGAAGCCTTAAAGAATGAAGCAAGAATATGAGAAAGAAATAAACCGAAGAATACAAAATTTAAAACCAAGAACTAAAATGGATAAAATTTGGGAAAATATCAAAGAAACAATGGCAGAAACAAATGACAAGAAGGAAAAACCAAGCAGTAGTTTAATATAAGTGGAAAAAAGCTTTAAAATATTAAATAAAATATAAAATAAAATAACAAAAAAAGTGAAGAAAATAGGGAAAGTAAATGAAGAAAATATGTAGAAAATAGAAAAAGCAATATAATGAAAATAAATTAAACACAAGAAAAATTTGAAAATAAGGAAATAAGATTATTTTACTAAGAACTAGAAAAAAAAGGAAAAGGGATATCAAGGCAGAGGTAAATATATAAAAAATAATTAATGGAATCTGGTATATAAGCCCGGGAAAATATCAAAAATGTGGAAAGACTACTTTAAAGAGCTTCTCAATGATAATACACGGAAAGAACAGAAAACAATACATATACCTACGCAGGATGAAACGAAAATAGTACAAACAACAAATGAAGAAATGAAAAAAATAATAGAACAATTAAGAAACGACAAAAGCCCAAAATAAAGCAATATAAGAAACGAAATTTTGAAAGTGGGAAACGAAGTATTAGAATATAAAGTATACAAACTTATTAAAATAATATGGGAAAACAAAAAAATGCCAAAGAAATGGTCCAAAACACTAATAGTTACACTGCACAAAAAATGGGATAAGTTAATGTGTGGAAATTATAAAGGCAGACAAGTGATTAAAAAGCGAGTTAAAAATAACAAGAATCGGAGACGACCTTTGTACTTTTGAAAAGGTAAATAAATTTATATGTCTAGGTGTAAAAATTGAAAAAAGAACGACCGTGAAGTTCAGAAAATAAAACCAAGAATTGTGAAAGAAAACCACAAATATGCAGCCTTGAAACCATTAATTAGATGAAAAGTGGTGTCCAGAAATACGAAAATAAGGATGTATACAACAATACTACGGCCGACATTGGTTTATGCGTGCGACGTTAAAACAAGTGGAAAGTGACCTATTGAACAGATGGGAGAGAAAAATACTCAGATTTATCTAATAGGAGACAAGAACAGACCAACGTTAAACATGAACAAAGAAATAAAAGAATTAGATAAGAAACATAAATTATCTACATACAGTAAGTCACAAAGAAGTAGGTGGTTAGGTCATGTAGAAAGGTTACAAAGGGAAAAAATGCCAAACATAGTTCTGTATAGACAACCAGTAAGTAAAAGAAGAGAAGAAAAACCACGAAAAATATGGGAATAGGTACAGTACCGGCCAAAAATTTGTTGACAACGTGAATATTTCATCTAAAACAAATACGCTTTGCCCGAGGCTAAGTCTAAGTTATGTTTGTAGTTGGGAACTATAATTTGGAATACGGACAGGGTGTGTGTTAAGAAACGTCAACGGAACTGAACGAGAAATACCAAAAATCGCCAAAATCGGCGTTTTTCAACTTTCATGACTTCCATGCTTTTTCGTAATTTCTCTTTCTTTTTTTTTGTTTTTCACTGTATTTGTTACAGAAACATGCCACGCTGTCGAGGATGACCGAATTAGAGCAAGAACCCATATGGAAAGACAGGCAAAGCGGACTTACCACAGTACAACTTACCAAGCAGTTCAGCATCACCAAGCAAGATATCCTAGGTAGTCGAGAAGAGGTAAATTCCTGGTAGATCTAAAATCACCACTCGGCGGATCGATAGAAACATTCTGCGCGCACACTTAAACTGGATTCGTGCGGATTAGAATAGGATAATTTGGAGCGATGAGTTAAAGTACGCTATGTTCGGGACTGATGAAGTCAAGGTCGTTTGATGTTCCGTGGGCTTCAGGTTTGATCCTAAGTACATGCTGCCCATCCACAAGCACAGCGGCGGTTCGGTGTTTCTGAGGGTGTTTCTCTTCTGCTCAAATGGACTCCTCAACAACCACAAGATTTCACGTGCATGCCAGAAACATAGAAGGGAATTTACTTGCCAGCAAGATAATGACCACAAACCCAAGAGTAAGACGGTCATGAACTGGTTTAAGAGTCGTCGGGTTGACTTGCTCGACTGGTCTAGTCAAAGCCCGGACTTCAACATCATCAAACATTTGTGGGATGAGTTACAGCATCTCTTGGTAGGGCAGAAAGCCAGTAATTCGTTGGCTCAGCTGAAGACTATCTGAAATATTCTATCAACTATCGACACTTTGTTGCATTCCATGCCTTGGAGATACCAATCAATCATTGATTTCAAGCATCTTATGACAAAATATTAATTTTCTGTGTTGTTGTTGCATAAATTTCTTAGAGTACCTTTTATGATCATGTTTAATAGACACGAAGAAACCGATTTTGTTAAATTTAGTGTTTTTGAACTAATGTTATATTTTCAATTATAAAACCTTACAGTTGATAAAATATTAAAGTAAAACCATTAATTATCTCTATCGTGAAATTTCACCATCAGATGGTTCTGTGACTATACTTTACCTGCACCTTTAAAAAACGCAAACAATGCATAGTTAATAGACTCTTGGCCAGTGCTGTACAAGAGAATTTAAAAATTATTGGAGTTAAAATCTGGAGGATTAGAGCGATAAATAGACAAGAGTGGAGAGAAATTGTGAATGAATACTTACGAAAGTTTGTGCAACAGTAAAGTATTTATGTAATTATGCAGTAATGTAAAATAAAGTAAAAATCTAGTTATATGCCCTAGACCTTCACTGCCTATAAAGCTATTTAAATAATACATATTGTTGTTTTGGGTTGTATAACTATACTGGGTCACCTTCTTTATAACTCACTCTCATCGCCTGTATGTCATAACGATTCTTTATCCCACCACTTGCCATATTGTATTGAATATCTATCATTCTTTTTCTCAGGTCACTGACTGTTTTCTTCAAGTTTACTTTTAAAAAGGAGTTAAGTGGTAACTTCAGTTTACGACCGAAGAACACATGGATGATATTTGGCCAGTAGACTCATGGATAGAAAAACGGCATGTCAACCGGAAAAATTGAGATATCGGTTCCAGTCCCGTTGATGTCCAGAAAAAACTTTTGACAGATACTTTTCTGTCGTCCTGTTCATACACTCACTCATTTCATCTGCCTGTAGATGCAACGGCATTGTTCTTGTTTTTCTAATTTCCAATATTTAGAACATTTGCGTTCACAACCACTAGTTTAAAATGTTTTTCTTGGTTTTAATATAATTTTAGTAGCACTCCTTATTTGCTAGTTAGTTTTATACGAATAACTTAGTGATGGTTGCGATTTTTTGATTTGGTAATACATAGGTTTTAATCCATTTGCTAAAATAGTCGATGCCACTAAATTAAATTCGTTGTCATTCGCAGGCAATGGACCAGCTATGTTAAGAGCAATTCTCTCGAAAAGACTTCCGAAGTTATACTCTCATGGTGTTTTCTGTTTCTTTTTCAGGCTGTTACTCGTTACGCATATCATACGTTTTCGGTACCAATCTTTAATATTTTCCTTGCAGTTTACCCAGTAAAGTCTTTCATAAAATTTTCCTAAGATTTTGTACTTTAGTGGCAGCCAGACACACCATCATAGAATTGTTACAGTATTTCTGAAACCCTTTTATTTGAAACCATTAATAAAGTTTTCTTTAAAGCACATTTTCACTCTTAAGCACACGCTAAACCATAGTCTTTTACCGTGATAAAATTTCATTGCACTCAATATATTTTACTGCTAGCATACATATAACCATTCCCAGACATATTTTTAATTTTGTTCTCCTAGTAACGTTCTAATTTGCTGGATAGCCTTAATTCATTAGTAACATTGTTTTCTGTACGACTGCAGTATTTTGGACAGGGTCTCCATGACGAGGCGTCGACGTGTTGATGATTACTTCCAGGTCTATGCTCTGTACCAAACTCATATTGGCTAAAGCCTTTTAATCCATTTTGCTACATAGCCTTTCGGATCTTTAAAGTTTAAAATCCATTTTAGTGCAACATGATCCTGCTGCCAATGGCCCAACTTGTTCAGTTCTTCCTATAAGTAAGAAAGTTCTGCATCAAGTTCGATGGCGTGAGCTCATCGAAGACGGAAATTCTGGTC
The DNA here is from genome assembly GCA_036346155.1 of Sinelater perroti. NCBI lineage: Eukaryota > Metazoa > Arthropoda > Insecta > Coleoptera > Elateridae > Sinelater > Sinelater perroti. Next base: position 19,148,062 of record JARFIY010000001.1, read on the forward strand.
GGCGTTCCTAAGGCTCCGTCTTTTCCCCGACGCTCTACAACATCTACATCTGGGACATACCAATGACGCCCTCTGGACTAGTACACAAACGACCCAGCGGTGGTGTCCATCTCTCTAAAAGTGTCATTTGTAACTCGACGGCTCCATGATGACCATTGTGACAGGCGGAGAATGAGCATCAACGTAGAGAAGAATTTGGCGGTCCTATTTTTCACCAGAAAATCACTTCATTGGTGGGATAACCTGGTAAACCTCGGAATCTTTGGGAGGGAAATACCCTAGAAGGAGAAAATAACCTACCTCGGGGTAATTCTAGACAAGAATTACCCCTGTCAGGAGAGACACGCATACAAAAGCATCATCATTAGCACTCGCCTCCGTTTTCCACTCCGGGAGCCGAAACTCAACTAACAAGTTGCTTTTGTATAAGACCATCATTTGTTGTATGATGACATAAGCGACTACAGTTTGGTGCTGAGCCGTAAAGAACAATTTGTAGGTCATTCAAAATCGGGACTTACAACTTAAGACCTTCAAACGAGCATCCAAGGCCACGGCATCTACAATTCTAAACTCAATAGAGGCGCCTGTAATAAAGTGGAATATATTAAAATGACTGAGGTCAAGGGATGGACGCATGTATCTCTCTAATAATCAGTCGAATATCAAAAAGCAAAGTGAACAGTTTTTGCTCTAAAATAAAATGATTGTATATTAGTTAACACATTCTCAGTGTAAATAAATATTAATAAATATATATAAATATTATTTAAATAAATTAAATATTTTATTTGCCAGTTTAGAGCAAATAAATCACATAAATAAGAGAGTACGACAAAGATCAGTTTATTGGTGACACTGTTTAACAAAGCAATAAAAAAGGTAGTAAAAAATTGTAACAAAAACAGAACCACAAAATAAAAACTTATTTAAGTGATAGCATACGACATTCTTCTGGTAGCAAATAACGAAAAAAATGGCAGAGGTCAATACATAACATTAACAAAAAAGCAAAAAATATTAAGTGTATGAAAAAAAAGAAATAATCAGTCATAGAAATAAATTAAAACAAAATAAAATAAGTAGAAAGTTATAAATATTTAGGGATAATAATAAATAAGAAAAATAATACGCGGCTTACTACACATACAAAATGATAATCTACATTAAAAGGAAGTTAAGATTATATAAAACTGCAATAAGGCCAATGATAAGGTGCACAAAAGAATATGCCTACTAAAAACTTTTAAAGAAAAATACTAAGAAAAATTTTTGTGGAATAAAAAATAGATTAAGATCAAATTACGAGATTGAACATACAATAAAAAATAGAAATATAATTAAAGTAATTAAAGCAAAAAATATATAATGGTACGACTACATAGCTAAAATATGTGAAGATTCAGTAGAAAAGGATAAGAAAATAGAAACCAATAGAAACCAATAATCAAAGGCATAAAAAAACATGTTGAAAATAGTTGATAAAGCAACAAAACACGTCAAACTATAAATTAATAAAATATAAGTGAAGTGGAGCGATATACTGCTAACGTTTACATAATCTATACAGCCTATAACCGGTTTCAATTCCCACAGACCAAGTTAATAGCTGGTAGTATTTAATTTTTGTGATAGGTATCACCCAAATGATTGTTATCTAAACATACCAAATAATACATAAACTCATTTTTGCAATTTTGCATTTGTACAATTGGTATCTAAACGGATGGCAAAATCGTTATGGTACCGTATGCTGTGCAGCAACGCATTGATATCATTCAAGTTTATCATGGCAACAGACTATTGAGCAATAAAGATTATTGTTCTTTAAATGGCTTTGTAAATGGTTTAAATTTTCGCATCTGGCCTAGTAAATATCTACATTCTATTCACAAAAAACGAATGCATCCACTATTTGGTGTGCATTGTGGGCGAGAGTAATTATTCCCCATGTTTTTTTTTGAGGACAAAGCTGACAACACTGTTACTGTCAATAATGTATATTATTGGAAGATGCTAATTAACTTTCTTTTAATCATACCAACCATTTGAACTTAAATGATATGTGGTTTGAACAAGATGGAGCCACATGTTATGCAGCACTTTTATGAAATCAAATTTCCTGGTCGTTTTATCTCGCAGAGAAGAGTTATCAATTGGTTATCACAATCTTGTAGTCTAACCTCATTAAACTTTTTTTCTCTGGGACTATTTGAACGAAAATGATTATCTCAACAAATCTGCTACGATTCCAGAGCTAAAATAAAAGATCATACGTGTAATTACTGAAATAAAGTCGCATTTATCGGAATACGTTATGAAAACTTTCGCTAAAAGAATGGTTGTATGTCAGTGAAGCATTTGGACGACGTAATCCATACGTAAGACCTAAGTCTATACTTTACACTGATAGAAATAAAATTCGGATTGTCCCAATATTTTGTGTTTCGTTCACCATATACATTAAATATTTCTTTTACATAACTAAAGACAACTTTTAATTTAAAGTACGTTGAGCCAAACTTGACATTTTATTTAACAAATGATTAAATTCTAGAACAGATAAGCTTCGTCTAGTTTATTTTTAGTTTGTTTTTTTTATTCCGGTAACCAACACTTAGCAAATGTTATACATGGTTTTGAGAGTATAATTGAAAACGTAACTAGAATGTCATGGGAGGCTACAAGTCCCTCAAATTAATCGCTGCTTACTCACTATCAGGACTCCCGTCGTCTTTGGAGCTTGGTATGTCTTGGGATAATCCCTACTTGAGACGAATGTGGATATTCTTCGTACCTAGTTGTTTCATAATACTATTATTGCTTGTGTAAAGTTTAATTATGCGTTGCTTCGTTGTTTTCTGGACAAATTCTTCAATTGCGCAAATTCCCAATTCGTGGTGGATTTGTAGGGTCCCATTGAACATTTATCGAGATACGTAGAATTTTATTTTAAAATACCTGTAACTTTTTGTTGTTAATTTTGAATGTTGTGCTCCATATTTGGCAAGCATACGTTAAAGCTGGTTGAAGAAGGGATTTGTATAGCAGTAAGGTACATTTATTTCTCAATGGGGTATTTCTGTCAATTATTGGATATAGTAACCTTAGTCAATTATATTAGATTAAGTTTTATATTAATTTGATAACTCTAAGTTGGTGTCCAAATAAACTCCTAGATATTTCACAGTTTGGTTTTAGGAGTCCTGGGAATTAGTTTATTCTGTATGAGGGTACTGTGGTGTTCATATATTTTCTTAAGTGTAAAAAATCTTATTTGTACATATAGATGAGTTGAAAGTGATCTGTAAACTTTCAATAACTGCGTTCAGAATTTAATTTTGGGTATAAATATCGGTATCGTCAGTAAATAGTGCAGTTTTACTTTCCTCTAGTTTGCAAATATCGTACATGTATATATTGAAGAGTGTAGGTCCAAGAACACTACTTTTTGGAACTCTTGCATTAATCTGTTTGGTAGTGGATATCTCGTTGTTTATCTTTATTGCAAATGATCTGTTTTATAGATAAAAAAAGGCAATAGCTGTTAAATACTTTAGGATGGGTAAGTGAAGTAATTTATGTTTTAGGCCTTTCAGCCATACCTTATCGAATGCCTTGCTGATGTCTAAAAAGGCGGAAACAGTATATTTTTTGCTATCGAAGCCATATTCTGCGATTTCCAAAATTCTGTAGAATGTTCTTGTCGGAAACCTAACTGTATAGCTGAGGTTATCTGATGTTCATCCATTACTACATATATACGCTTGAGCATAATTTATTCTAATAGTTTTGTTATGGTAGGAAGAAGGCTTATACACAATTAGGTTTATTTTTTCCAGTTTAGGAAATGAAAATGTGTGCATGCTCTCAGGTTGTAGGAAAATAACCCATTCTCAGGCAGACGTCGAAAAGCGTGATCAAGTACGCTATTGCCATTTTCGTTTGGTTTTTTTAAATCGCTTTTTAAGAAGCAAGAACCGTATATAATCTTTCACTTTACATGGTTGGAATTAGCATATGATTTTTGATGTATGAGACTGTTTGGGTCGTATGAGGTCTATTTTCATCAGGAATAGTAGGCATAAACGTAATTTCGAGGTGTTTAACAAATAAATTAGACTTGTCTTCATCAGATGTGTACGTAGCATTAGTAATATTAATTGTTAGTATTACTTCTTGTAGTCTGGTAATGTTCTTGGCGACTTGCCACAGTTTGGTGCTATTTGGTTCTATTTGATCAAATTTTTTTCTGCACGTAAATATTCTAAATTTCTCTAATTTTTGTTTGATTTAGTGTATTGGTTTGTTTAGTTCATTTAGTTCAAATGCGAAAGTTTTTAGTTCTTTGCCATTGTCTACGTGTTTGGCTCTTTTGTTTTATTAAATCTAGTATGTGGCTTGATGGAAAGTTTGAGTTATTCATTTTTCTTATATTTTTAGCTTTAGTTGCATTATCTACAGTCCTTTACGGTCTCTGTAAAAGTTAGAATTGGTGTATCAATTTATTTAGTGTCATGTATTTGGTTAGAATTTTTAATTTGCGGGTCTCAGTTCTTCTGAAAAGTTCCCGTTTGACGTCGGGGTAAACGTCTAAAGGATGGTGTAATAGTTACAAATGTTATGCATGCAAAGAGATTATCTGAGTTTAGTTCTGTTATCACAATTTGTTGAATTGGAATATGCAGATTTTTAGATATGACTATGTCAAAAATGTCTGGTTGATGGTCATGTCTGTAGGTGTAATAGGTGTATTCATCTGGTGCGTGTATTTCAAACTGATGCTTTGTAGCCCAGATGTTTAGTTTGTTACTGTTGAGGATATTAACTTGAATTAAATATTAACAGAATCGACACTTAAGTCACCTATAACCAATGTTGATATGGTCGTATTAAATATGTTTTGTATGTTTGTTTGTTAGGTTACCTGTAGATCGTGGGATTTAAATATATTTAAAGTTGCTGGGGTCTATAATAACTTAATTGAGGCTAGTATGCTTTAATCTTTGTTTGATGAAAACGGCAACTCCTCCCCATGCTAATTTCTTGAGTCTGTCATTTCGATAAATCTGCTAGCCGCTAATTTTAAATATTTTCCCTTCAGATAGATGGCTTTCGGTAACGCATGCGATATTCACGTTATGCCTTGCTATAAATGAAATAAAGATCGTTCTTTATGATTTTATTCTGTTGGCATTCCAGTTTAAAACTGTTAATTTTTGTATTGTTGGCAGTTAATTATCTATTGATAATGGTGGGTAATCAATGTGTTATCATAAAGGATTTAAGTTGCAGCAAGAAAGAAATTATTAGTTTTATAAGGGATTCTAAAATTGTGTCGATATTGAAAAACTGAGAAAGTTGGGAAGATAATTCGGGATTTTGGTTTTTTTAATAACAATTAGAATGTGCTGCTTGTCTGAATGTCATATTCGGGGTTACTTTTAAATGGTTGGGTAGTGTCCGGTGCTTTCTTAATGGCGCACATTGATAGAGCAGTTTACGCATTTAGGAGGATCCAAGGATTTTTTTCACACGCATTATATGGGTACTCTAAATTACATTGACGCATCTCGGTTTAGGAGCGCAGTAGTTCTTTGTATGGCCAAATATTTGGCATCTGTGACATTGTGCAATGTCGTTAGATTTTCTTCCACTGTTATGATCGAATAAAAAATTGTTTTTATTTCCAAATTTTTTTTGGCGGGTTCGTTTCCAGTTAAAATAACTGCACAGATTTATATCGGGTGCTTATTTTTGTTGAAAAGTCAAGTGACGCTTACTATTGGCAATTTTTTGGCTGGGAGTTCGTCTTTGATTTCTCCCTCAGAAAGTGAAACTGGCACATTTTATATAACTACAGACAGTGGTTCTTCGTTAGGATCACGAAAAGTGTGAAACTAAATTGAATTGCTAAGTTAAAATTTAGTTAGTGCACGAAAGTCATTAGCTAATGTTAAGTTAACCTTAAAGTACTTATTGTTAAATGCAGTGCTGAACTCCCTATTCTTAGTGATATTTTTTATGGCCTTAATTATTTTTTGATGGTATTTCACATTGTGTATGAATATTGGATGAAATTTTAATTAGTTTGTTCGCGTTTTGCGATGTCGTTGGCAAAGCATACTTTGTCGTCGTGCATATGGATTGTTTCTGATCAGATCTTCGGGATTACAGGAATGGCGCTTTATTACCTCATTAATAGGAGGTGTGAGTTGACCTAATTGTCGCTTTTTACTAATGCTCATGATATTATATTAAATTTCTTTGATAATAATTAATTAACCCCAAAGGGTTGAGAGTTATAGTTATATGATAAACGAAAACGGTGTAATACGGTAAAGGAAACTTTCTACAGCGGTGCGATGAAATTAGGATAAAAACTTATAAAAGGAATTAAGATGTTGGTTAATGTCTCCATAATGATTAGCGTCAAAAATGCTGTCAAATGATATGCTGCATGACATATGTGATTATAATGAATTTTCGAGTTCGTAACGGTCACTTCCGGTTGCCGTTAACCGATTTGGCTGAAAATCAATTCTATGAAAGGTACTGACATAATTACTGTGTATGCCAAGTTTGAAGTGATACCGTTGAATAGAACGGAAGTTATAGAGTCTCCAGACACACAGACTGACAGGATGATAATCTCATTAACTTTCTGTAAGCTCCGCTGTAGAAAGTTAGTAATCGTACGTTAAATATACACTTTATAAATTATGTTAAGTTAGAAGATTAACCATCGGAGATAACTTTTAAATTTAAACCAATTAATTGGACCACGTGATTAACATAAAATTGATAAATAAATAAATATGCCTGTCGGGACGCAAAGTACTTCCAAAAAGCAAAAGAATTAGCCTAATATCGGAACGCAAAGTGTTTCCGCGAAGCGAACAAATTAGCTTAATGCCGAGTCGAGAAGCATTTCCACAAACCGGCAATTGGGGGTGCAAACTTGCCCAATCACGCGATCTTTTATAGGAGGAGCTACCCCCCACGCACAATCCCTGGGGGATAAAAGCGTGTCTCACGCCTGTCTAAGACAGTTCGCTGCCGCTACTCGAAAGCCTTCGAACTAGCCTTACCGCTGTCTAAAAGCCTTGACCCTCATCGGACCATGCTTGCCGTTAGGTACAGGATCTTGACGAATCGTGAGCCACCTCCGACTGGTATACGTGACTGTGACTTATGGCCTCTAGGAGAACCAGCACCATCATCCTATCAACACTTCCGAAAAAGTATTATCGGAACCAGTGACGAGCTCACCGCCAAAGAACGCCGGTATCAGAACCGCTGTCCCCGCTGCCACTGACACCCCAGAAGAGGCCCGTCGAGAGACGCCAGAAGAGACCCGCGGAGAGACGCCATGCACGGCTCCTGAAAGAGCTGTCCGGTGAATCTCCATCTCCCTGAAAAACCGGTAGCGGCGTCACCGACTGAAGAACGTTTGCAACGCGTCCTGCGAACACTGTTCGGGCCACCACCGGATCAAGAACCAACCCTTAGCGTACGCCGACGCCACCTCAGCACTCTCGTGGCCATAATAAACTTTTGTTGTAAATAATGTAAAATAAAAACTTTATGTGAGGAATATTTGTTATACCGTTCTGACAATGCCTAACCTAAGGCCGCAGCTGGACCGCGGCGATATCACAGGAAAAATTGGTTCTCACACGTCTACTGTGCTTTGATGGACGGGCCGAACTTGTTTTTATAGTTAAAAAATTAAACGGCTTATTTGATTATACGATCTTTAAATACCTGTATGTGTATAATATTGTTTCCCAATACTAACACAAAATGCCAATTTGTGCTTAGATTGAGTTTTAAACATTTATTTATCACATAATCTTTATTTTTGTTTTATTATTATTAGATTATCTATGAAATAAATAGTATCGGTAGGTCCAATCACATGCAGCCTACCAAAGCATACGTTATCTGTTTGCCAAAATATTGCTATTTATTTACATCACTTTTTAAAATAGGTTAATTATTTTCATAGTCTGTAAATGTTTTTACTATACTATTACTTATAATAATATTTGTTTAAATGTTTGTTGGAGAATTGATATTTATGACAAACTAAACCTTCAAAAATAGTTTCATCATTTCAACATTTTAATGTTGGTGTTAGATATAACATAAATACCTTTGTCTGGCTTGTTATATAATATAATTTAAGAAAATAAAATACGATATGATATCAAGTTTTAACATCTAATTTAAAAGCCCATACTTCACACAGGCGCAGAGGCGTTGTAATCTAACGCCACTGTTTATTTCAAAACGGGCGAAAAATCAATGGCAAATAATGTACATGAAGCCATAAAGATGCAAATTTCAATTTTGTTCAGACGGGCTTCGTGCCTTGTTTACTCTCAAACCGTAACAGATATCCCTTAAGATGCGAACGTGGAAGCCAGCATTTGGGAAAATTTCCGAAAGGAAGAGCAATCGAGTTTTAGAAATGAGGCTTAGATGATCACAAGTCTCTAATTTCCTGTAACCCTTATCAAACTCAAAGGAGATGACAAGAGACGCAAGAAAAGCCATGGAAATGGCGAGCACATGCAGCCGCGGCGTGCGAATAAAACCGTCAGGTGATGAAAAATGTCACCATGTGGCGGACCCCGCCGCTTCCCGAACATTCGCTAGAGTCTGTTCTTGGCCTGTACCGACGATTGCTTACATCGATAATACAAACGCGCCGCTTATAGCCGGCGTGGTCGGGGGTGCTTCAAGGCGGCCGGAGGCAGCCCGGCACAGGCCCTAATACTTCCTCGTAGGCTCGATACGACCTCTTAACTCGAGTTGGCGAGAGCCGTACTGGCCATGGATAGCCCATTAAACCCAATGAAGCTCGCTGATGGCTTGGTGAGGAGTCGCGGCCTCGGCCCTAAGCCCCCGGCCGGCCGTATTCCGCGGGCGGACGTGCCGGATCCACAGTATTGTTTTATGAGTTAGGGAAGTGACGTGTTCTCAGAATGATTGGGTTTGTGTGAGCACCGAGCGGAGGCAGATTGCGATTTGCTTGCCATATTGATTCCGCTGAATCATCTGCGTTTTGCGTTCCCGCGTACGGCCTCCTTTGAACGGGTTGAACAACCTGGCGGTCAATTAAAATAATACTGTAGTTGCCTCAAAATACAAACTTTCGCGTATCTCCTGCCGATTGCAGCCAATCAAATAAAACTTTGCCGGATAAAATATTTCAAAACTCCGTACGGTGAATTCAATTGATGTTCTATTACGAACTATAAATAAATGTGCTTTCATTTTAATGATTCCGTAAAGAGTTTCAAAAAAGCGCGACTTTACAAAATATTCACTATATTATAGATGATAGAAATACACACGTCTACTTACGGGGACATATTTAAATTAGGGTTTCTTTTATTTTTTTTAAATCTATAATATAAAAATATTGGTTGTCCATAACTGTTTGCCGTAGAGGCTTGATTACGTGACAATTTATATTATAAATTTATGAATTTACAAAAAGCATGGTAATGTTATCTGCCAAAATTTAATAATTTCTATAACGGCCTTATATACATAAACTAACTAAAACTTCAATAATAATACATTGTATTCCATACACAGTTATAAACAAACATTATAAAATATAATCGTACGTTTCCTTAGTTATTTTTTAAGAAAACAGCAAATTTTGAAATTTAAATAAATATGAAATATAAAATTTAAATACTACTTATTTTTGTTGCTAAATAAACAAAAGTTAATGAATAAAATAATAACTTTCTTTGCAGAATTTCCATTTAAAAATGAGAAGACATGAGTATAAAGTTGTTACAGCTTTTATCAATTTATATGCATAGGTTTGTGTGGTATAGTTACTAGGTATAATATATCAAAGCTAAAAAGAGGACTTAAAAGTTATAAAATAAACGTTTGTTATATTGTGTATTGCTACTAAAACAAAATGTTTTTTTTGTCTGTACAACAAACATTGAATTATTTTCTATTACGCAAAAAATGCTAAATTTTCACTGAAGGTGAACCAAATAAAGTAAAATTTTTGAATTATGTCTAATTTATCTCATAAAATTTGTACACATAATTAAAAATCTCTTGTGATAACGCCATAAAGAAGCAGACATATCCCCTCTTAACAGAAATTAAACAAAAATTTAATATACATTTATAACATTATCTACCTTTCCTTTTATGTGATTTTCTCCATTTGGACCGTACCTAAATTTACGTCTAAAGAATATATGTTCCAAATTTTGTATAAATCTAAGGAGAACTGTAAAAGTCACAAAACGTTCAAAAACTTTTGAGTCATTTTTTCCCACAGATAATTATCCAACTAAAGGGAGTACAAATAAATCTCCGCTGTTTTTCTTTATCAAAAATTGGGCATTTATTGTGAAAGAAGGGAATCTTATGTTTTATTCATATTATTGTCCATTGCTAACAGGTACTTTTTCCCGTCTTTCTGGCAGCATACAGATACCGCGTCGGAAGAACGCTTTATCTTTTGAGGATATCCACGAATCGACCCAATTTTTGGTATCTTCATATGATGTATTGTGCTGCTCAGACAGGCCATGTGCCATCGATCGGAACAAGTGATAATCGGAAGTGGCAATGTCTGGTGAATGCGACGGGTGGGGTAGGACTTCCCAATTTAGTTTTTCCATGTAGGTTTTGACCGGCGCCGCAACATGTGGAGTTTTTCCATGAGTTCTCGGCTCAATCTCATCAACTGTGTTCGGAAGAAAACCCTAGTAATGGTTTCGTTCGGTTTGAGCAACTCATAATTATCTTAAACTAATAAAACCACTCACGGAAACGTCTCTTACTTAAAGCAGTCTTTCCTAGCAAAAGGAAAAACTAGCGTATTTCTAGTGAAAGTAGATCCAGGTTATGTACGAGTTGAAAAATATAAACTTTTAGTTACCTTGGCTAAACTTTATCAGGAGTTTAAACTGGAAACCGATGAAAACGTTTCACTTTCTTTATTTGCGAAAGCCGCCAGAATGTGTATATGGGAAATGCCATTTACCGCCGTACGTGCGCATGTGAAATACATGAAAATTTTACATAATTACTCTTGTGCTTACCAAAGGATGTTGACATTAATTGGATAATTGATAATGTGTTCTCCGATGCTGACGATTCAAATTGTATAATGGGACTGCGTTCTTTACGTCCTGGGAGGAAAATTGTATAAAGTCTTTTTTAAAGGTTAGAAAACGTGGAGAAGTAACTTATCACAAATTTAAAAACACGGGCAGGATAGAACTGCTATATAATAGAATTAGTATTCAAATTTAAGCAAAGAATTTTAAAAAAGCTGCCACATTTTCTAAAGTATCACTTTTACGTTAGGATTCAGAATCGGTTAATTGTACAATGGAAATATGAACCACCACAACATCCAAATAAGCTTCTTGTAAAGGTTGATTTCGCAATAAACCACGGTTTTGTAAGTTGCCGTGCATCCTTTAAATTTGAAAATTAATAATTAAGTTAAAGCTCAAAATATACATACACAACTAATATATAACGCAATCATCTTTTATGCGTTTCAAAGCCAATTTGTGAAACTAGTGAAAACAGATTTTCCAAACTTATCAAACATTGTTTACGTGTCAGACAGTTCTGCAGCACAGCAAAAGAATTATGATAGCATTATGAGCCTGCTTCATTATCAACAAGATTTTTCATCATGGCAAAAGTATGCAAAAAATTATTAAAGTTTTCTCCAATTATGTATTCATGATTATATTTTAATATTTGGTATGAAGTTCTTAATAAGTTTTGGAATTTGTCTTTTACTATTACTACTAGGTGAATGCGATGCAGCTTCTGCAGTTGTAAAGCAGCCAATTCGTTTGGAAAGTCTTAGACGGAATGCAAAAAATGAACAAATTTTATAACCAATAGATATGTTCAATTATTGCAGTACGAGCCTTACAAATGATTCTCGTCAATTCTTTTATGTGGAACTATTCTTTGCAGCAAACTGAAAAAAAGATTTTTCTTGAAACTGCTGTCAACACAGATATTTACACTCCCAGTTATTTTGTTGCGGTACGCTTTTCCAATAACTACAAAATTGGCGTCGTTAAGTCCGTGGAGGCAGAGGAAGTTATTATAGAGTTTTCTAAGTACAAAATTGCCGATAACTATGATTTTTCATGGCCTGAGGATTTATCAAATTACACAATTTGTCCTTCAAACATTTTATTTATATTATAAGTTCAGATTTACTAAACAGGTTTTAAATAAAATTGGATCATTTCTTTATGAGGACTAATATCAATAAACAGAAATATTTATAAAAGTATTTTACACATTTAACATCGCATAGCGCTTTCCTAGTTATAGAATATTTGGATTTAGGTTCCGATAACACATTACTGAAAAAGTTAATGGCCCTTTTTTGGGCATTTTGTAACTGTGACAACGCGCCTCCAATTCATACATTACTCGCATCTGTATCCAAAATAAATTTTACTATTGGCCATGGGTAGTTCAATATCGGTGCGTTAACTATGACACGTGGTATATTTTTGAAAGTTCCTTGATACGCTTCGTTTTACTCGAAACATCAGCCATCTTCTATTAGTTGCATCAAAAACTTTGCAATGTTGACAAGTCCAAACATATATCGTCGATAGTAAGCGCACAGTCCCAGGAAACCTTTAACCTCGTTCTAGTTTTTTTGGTACTAGCCATTCATCCACGATTTTGTCTTTCTCTGGATCAGCTGCTATACCATCATTACTTACTACAAGTTTTACAAACTTAAACAACGATTTATTTATATTGACGACGAAAATATTGTGTTAGTTGGCACAAGCTACAAAAGTAAAAGTGCGATTTTTTAACCAAACGGTCAGAAACATTCGTGTCTACCAGTAGCACGAAAGACTTACCCACACATCGTTTAACGTAAAAAAATAACTAAAGATGAATATGTTGTAAACATGCGCATAAAAAATTCTATGCAGTATTCGAAAGTCGATGAAAAATTATGTCTTTGACCAACATGTGCATGTGTCATCATAAGAATCAGAATCGCAAAGGGGAAAAAACAAACAAATTAATTCACTTCAACATTATCTCAATTGACGAAGTGTTTGGGCAATCGCTTGCTGGTACGATCTGCATGGCAGTATTCACCGTCAACAACAGTGGTATGCTGTTTCCGGTGGCAGTGCAGACGAATGCCAAAGTGTTTGTCCCAGTGCGGATGTTTTGGTCCTGGCCAAGGCATACAAGGATTTGGTTCGATGCTGGCGTTCGAATAACACGCCAGAAAATATCAGCAAGGAAATAAAGATACTAATAGAATTAAAAACCTCTATTTTATGTCACCTGTCAGTTAGGCGAAAAGCAACTAATTTCATGTACAGCTTTGTCGTCAAAACCATTCCTAATAGCAGCGAAGCCAGATATAAAGCACGCATCGCAGTCAAAATAGTGCTCGCAAAAAGTAGAAATTTACTACAAAGATACTTTCCATTCGCGCGGACAACTACTGAAAAATGTATCACCTGTAAAACTGGACTTTCTGCACAGCAAATTCAGAAAAGTATTTATGACCTTAAGCAAGCCCCGTTTATGTTCCACTAGTATATTGATAGCGTGTTAAATAAAATTGGGATGTGTGTCAGCGAAAGCAAACTGTATAAAGCCTTTTAGGTGGATAATGTCCTTGCTCTTAGCCGTAATCAAATATGCGTATGAAACTAATCAATTTAAAAAAGTAAATTCGGCGTCGCCAGCAGTTTAACCACTTGTTATCTTGATCTTAAAATTCATCCCAACCAGGCAGTTTACACAAAATGTCTTGCAATTGCAACGTGATGCCGACCAACATAAATGTTCTACTCTAGGCTAACATTAACGAACATAGCCAACCCGAAAAGTGGCCAACGTCAAACCTACAACGGGAGTAACCATCCCATATCGACTAAACGAAAAGCAAAGAACAAATAGGCACCAATAATTTAGCTGTAAGAAAACATTTATAACCGATTTATTGTGTTACTAAGAAATTTATCTGGATAAATGGCCTAATGTGCGATATTGAATAAGAACAGCGTAGGTCATCGCCAATGTATATCGACAACGTGACGACCGATTAATTAATTAGTAATCTGGTGTATCATCAGTATACCAGGCACATTAATCATAAATCTTAGGGGATCGTTTGCTTCAAGAGGCTGGAATTTTGATTTTAAATTTTCAAAAATTTCTGGCAGGTCTTCAACGGGGACCGAAATGTTATTATTAAAATCTTTAATATCTATGTTGTTACCTTCCTGAGTGAGGATATTTACGGCTGCAGAAATCCCGTCCACGGAATTTACGAATGTTTCGTCGTGACTATTCTGAATTTCGTCTGTAAAGTGACCTTAAGTGTAAAAAAAATGTCTAATCAAAGTTTTTGATGAAAAGTTGGTTTTTTACCGTCAAGGTGACTAGAAGAATCGCTCATGCGTCTGCATTTTCCACAAATTTTACTATCTTTTGACAGTTCTGGAAATTGAACTTTTTGCACTTTTTGCTCGGCATTTTGTTTTATTTAGTAGATTGATCAAACATTTTTCACACAGCATTTTGTACAGAATAATATGGTCGCGTAATATGTACACGGTAAAGTTTATATATTAGACAGAACTTAAACATAAACAAAAACATTTTCTAATTATTATTATGGTACGTCAAAAAAATAGTGTCTTTACCAATAAACACTGAATATTGAAAATAATTGAACAGCAGTGAATGCCACTTTCAAAAATTTGAGTGGTTGAACTCATATTGCAGAAAAATAATTAAACTTCAAAGTTCAATTTTTTTAAACATGAAATTTTTTTGCGAATAACTGAATTTTTTTCTTATTTATTATTAAAACATTGAATTTATTACCCATTATTAAAAAAAAGTTAAAAAGTGGGTAGCTGGAAGTGTTCGAAGAATCGCCAAAATAATTTTTAAACCGATCCGACTTGATTTTTGAGAATTGAGACATATATGCACGCAATTTTTCGGAAAAATTTTAAATAAACTCGGATCGGTTTTAAATTTCTTCTGGTGATTCTTTGAGTAAAATCAAACAACTTTTGTTCTTATCAATTTTTTTCTAAACCTCTTCTTTCGTCCGGAAAAAAGGCTCAAAGTTCAAAAAATTGTAAAAACTTGACCTTAAATTTTCAGCCATTCCACTCACTCTACGAAAAAAATAAAAGGGAAATATTTTGTGAATTTTTTCACGTAAAAAACGATTCCGTAAAGTAAAATTTAAAATAATGCTGCTTTCAATTTTTTTCATTTTGTCAAATTTTTTTGCGACTTCTGGTCTTATTTCCTGTTTTTGACCGTGTATATCGAGTTGAACTAAAAAGCGCCACACGACATCATAAAGTTGAGGCTTCAAGCTTTCATTTGCACTAGGGATAGACCTATAAAAGTGCGTTAATAAATGGGTAGGTGGGGGTGTTCGATTTCCCGAAGAATTACCCATATATATATATATATATATATATATATATATATATATATATATATATATCGTATTATTATCAAAGTCGAATACAATTTCATACAATATAGATGTTATAAAAAATATGCTAACTGCAAAGAAATGTTTAAAAAATAATATGTGTGTGTGATTGCGCGCGCGCGCAGAGAGGGAGAGAGAAGATACTAGAGTTATAATACATAACTAACCTCAAACCCCAAAAGCTATCTAAAAATATTCAAATTTATTACACAAGAAATAAATGCTGCTGGGAGTCCCAATAAGCTTGATAAATGATTCGTACCTTCAGAGTTTCTTTAATCAATCTTTAAGCAAGTTATGTACGAGGATTTAAAACTTCCTGATACATATTTGAACGTAAAGCATTGTAGACACGATCCAATACTAAACGAATATTAATTACCTGTGCTCTCACATTCAATGATTAATGATGAATATAAATTTGTATGTTGTAATTAACACTGCCGAAGCGAATACTAATTTCAATGTATAGCTCTATACAGTAATACCTCCTGCGATGTTACCTAGCCTTAAATTACTTCCAAGTTATATTGATTTTTGGTAATGCAGGTTTTGATCTAATAAATTTGATTTCTTAGGTGTACTTAAATAATCATATTTTATTTTTGCAGGCCCCGCTCAACCCTGCTCCGCTTAACACTGTTTCAGTATTACACGCTAGTATTGTGATTCCCCGAAGTCGCGCATGATTTTGTTGCTTTGATACTCGTATACAGTCTTGCGATCCATATCATAGCAGTACAAATGCATGTTTGCTGATTTACATTATTTATGATCGGTCATTAACGTTATTGTATGTATAAATATATAAACATAACATTTTTAGTTTTTACAATGGGTGATTGCAAAGAAAAAGAAAATAAAGCGACAAGAAAAAGTATTTTGCTGAAAACTAAAATGCAGATGTTCAGACGATTAGATGCAAGTGAACGGCAGTATGATATCGGCATTGCATTAAATTTATCAACTTCAACAATACGGACAATTTTAAAAATTGTATCATCAGAAACTACAACCACAACGACTTCTGCAACAAGAATTACCTTTTTTTGTTTGAGAAAATAGGAAAATGACTTTTCATTTGTATTGACGATGAAGGTGAACGCAATATGTCATTAATTCAAGCAATTATAATGGAAAAAGCGAGAACAATTTTTAACCATACGGTGGTAAGACTGTAACGCCCCGCGTGGGAACACGGCCTGCGTACTGAGAGGTTAAAGCTCTCACATATTCGACTTTACTGCTCGGTCGCCACGCCCCAACTGATGCGGGACGATTCCCCGTTATTACCTCTTGCTCGAGAGAGCGCAGATACTCAGTTATTTTAAGTGACTGAATAGGCCACTCGCCAGACATTAGACAGCCATATTCAGCTTGAAAAACGCAACACGAGTGAAAATTTTGTAGCTAGTCGAGCGTGGTTTTATCGATTTAAAAACAGAAACAATTTTCGTAACATAGAGATTACTGGATAAGTGGCAAGTGGAGATATAAAAGCAGCTGCTACATTTTCAACGACATTAAGAGCAATCATTAAACGAGGAAATGCTTGTTTATTATTATAAAACCCCAAGCGCAATGAAGGGAATTTCAAAATCAAGTTCACCAGTAATTTGAAATTGGTTTACTAAACATTTTTGCCCGTTTGTTAAACTCTACTACGAATTTAAAAAACTAGAACCGAAAGCTTTACTTTTGATTGATAATGCTGCAAGCCACCCAACGCATTTGTCCGACTTAAAAACGTGCATTTCAGTAGAAGTGGTTTTCTTACCGCTACATACAACTTTAATTACAAGTTAATACAACCAATGGATCAAGGTGTAATATAAAATTTTAAAGCTTATTATCTGAGGGAAATATTCCGACAATTGATTGATAAAACCTATGAAAAATATAAACAATTCATTAGAGATTTTAAAAAATGAACTACAATATCATAGATGTAGAAAACATCAATTTTATTGCAAGTTACACCTGCTGAAAACCTTACCAAATCTTAAAGAATTAGTAAAACAACAAGTACACGAAGATGACGAAATTAGTGTTTCTCAAAATGAGGAGAAAAAAACTTTTAACGGATTTTCTAAAAAAAGTTTAGCCACTATAACGGGTACTATGGATCAGTGTATACAAAATAATTTAAATTTTGATAGAAGTTCAAAGGCAAGACGAAGTGCCATTGATGCGATGTTTTACTATCGACAACTGGTTGATGAACGAAACAGAAAAAGACAAACGACGTTAGATGGCTTTTTTACAAAAAGACAAATAATGTCAAATAAGAAAGAACCTTGCTCATAACAAACTTATATACTTATTCACTCAAACTTCTTTTTATTTTCATGAATGTTTTATTAATAAAAATTGATATTAGTAATAAGTAAGTTTATAATTAATGTAATAAAAAAGGATTTATCAATAAATGTTACAAATAAAACAAAAGAGAACAGATATTTTTTTATTTTCTGTTCTGCTTCACTTATGCTTATTATTACGTGTTATGATGACTCGTTTAACGCTAGAGCCTATTGCAATGTATCTCCCGCGTTAAGCGAACTCTTACTGTATTTGCATGCGCTTAAAATATTATTTCATTATTAAATTCAGCTAGTTATTTTTTATAAAATCTCAAATTTGTAGATTTATTAAGTAATTAACGGCTTAATACATTTTAAAATGTCAAATTTTTTAAAGTTTTGTATTTAATGTATACAGAAGGAAGTACAGCAATACGAGATGCATTAAAGTTATAACACCTCCGATTTTTTTCTCACAAACTAATCACACGAAAACTATGAAGCTTGTGTCACTTCTCGACGTAATCTCCCTGCAGCCGCACACATTTTTCACAACGTCGACGCTTCTTTAGAAATCTTCCTTGGCTACTGAAAAATCACTGATGCAATAGCGGCACGACTAGTGAATTTGCGATCATGAACAGTATCTTTCATCGTTGGAAATAGCTAAAAGTCAGGTCAGGTAAGTAGGGTTGTCAGCATTCATGCCATCCAGCTGGAGAACACTTTTTGCATTTTCATATATTCATGCAGAATTGTGTACACACACCTTTGGAGGCGATGTATTACACACAAAACAAGTTTCTCCACTGGCTTGTCCATGTCGTCAGACCGGCTGGTGCGAGGCCGAGATTGTCTTGGTTTCTTGTCGCACAATGTACTTTGAACTGTCGCACCTACAAACGCACATTAGACACATCCATAACATCATCACCACATGTCTCACTCAACTGGCGATCAATTTCAATCGGTGTCACACCACGCAAATGGAAAAAACGAATGATTACACGCTGCACTTGTAATGAAAACGTCGCCATTTTAAGTATCAAAAACAGTCCTCACTCTTGCCGCTACCATTAGGGTCCTGTGTGTTGTGCAGTGTTGCCATCTCTGTCACGTATTCACAAAGAGTGTGCGCATATATTGAAAAAAAAACCGCATTTCTCTGTCTGTCCCCAGTCCTAAGAAAAAAATGTAGATATGTTATAACTTAAATACACTTCGTAAATCCCATAGCCCGGCTTCAATCAATCCGAATTCACTATAGTTTGGTTTAAAATTTTCAAAAAAACTAAACAAGGAAAATAAAAATTAATTTTAAAAAATTGGTACAAAAAATTATTTTTTTATACATGAATGATCGGTTTTTCCCTTTACACAGTCAAGTCTCTATTTGTACAGTTTTTTTTTATGCGGTTTTAAAGTTATGCGATATGATACATATTTTAATTTTTTCTGGAGTTCCTCGTTCTATATAATGTAAACGCGGCATTATGTTTCAGTGGTTCCTCTTTTAGTATCTTAAGCAGCGGTTACACATATCGTAAGACCGCCATAACAGCGACTGCTTAATTTGTAAGCTACGTATCACAAGTAAGCAGTGGACATTTGGGAACTTTAATGTTGTATTAACCTCTATCCATCAACTTTCAATATGCGAATTTACAGTAAAGTCCCTTAATAAAACCTGAAGCACGGAGGCACGACACTAACAGATAAAACACTGCTAAATCGATTAAGTCTTCAACTCAAAAGAAATATTTTCTAATTTCTATAAATTGCTAATGGGCCAAACAGACGACAAAAATACTGAATACTCTTTCTAAAAGACGACTAAGGACATTCAAAATCGACGTATTCGAAGGAAAAGGCATAGTTATTTTCTAATAATACCCTACTGACGACAATGAAATTCTACCTGAGATAGATAAAATGGAATAAATCCTATAACCCCAAAAGAAATCACTAAGAAAATTCAAATAAGCTTAGTGCCAAAAAAAGCACCGAACTATAACCTAATAAGTAGCCAAGTCCATACAAAACTACCAAAAAAGTCAAAATAAAACTTATGCATCTGTTCAATGCAGCAATAAGTATGTAGCGATGGAGTGAAAGGATGCAGAAGTTATGATGATCCCTAATCCAAGTAAACCACTTAACGAAAAAATATTATACCGGCCAATCTCACCATTATCAGTCATAGTTAAACAGTTTGAAAAGCTGTTTCTACAACATATCAAACCAATCATTTAGTAAAAATAACTCATCCCGATTCGCCAATTTGGATTTCGTAACAAACACTCGACCATCGATCAAGTACATTGTAACACCGGCGTTATCAATAAAGTTTAGAAGAAAAAATGCTCATTTATACTGTTAGATGTGGCACAAATTTTTAATAAAGTATATCACTAACGCCTCATATATAAGATAGCTAAGAATCTACATAGGTAGATGTATCAGATTTTCAAATCACTCCAATTTAGGGTGACACATTATGGCAAACAACACTCAGAATTAAGAGACACTGCACCTGGTGTACCGCAAGGAAGTGTCCTCGAACTAATTTTGTAGTCGCTCTACAGCAGTGACATTCTTAAAAGTAATGCAGTGACAACAGCAACACCGTTGACACTGCTTTCTAAGCATTAAACAAAAAAAGCAAAACAGTTGCAAACAGGCTACAAGCAACTGTCAATAACATCAGCTAAATGATGTGAATTCTACCCACACATATTTTGACAATAAAAGAATATATTGTTTGCAAGTAGTAATCAAACATTAAATAATCCTTCGTGTTAACACAGTAAAATACCTGGACATCACATTGGACTCCAAGCTCTAGTAGAATGAACCGGTCAATAAAAACCGCAAAGAACTTCGCATTAGATTCAAGAAATGTGGTAATTGCTTGGAAGATATTACGAACTCTTTGTGCATATATAAACTTTTGCTATATAAACAAATTCTAAAATCAGTTTGAACTTACCATTTGCGTCTAATATCGAAATTACACAAACTTTTCAGAAAAAAATAATTCGTAGCATTGCCAAACACCATGGTACACCAAAAATAGTAACATCCACGAAAACCTAAAAATGCTTACGGTCAGAGAGAAAATTAAACGGTTTACGAAAAAAATACGAAACCAGACTACATTAACATGAGAATGTCGAAGTGATACAATTGCTCGACATACTTATAGGTTAAAAAGGCAAAAACCGTTTTAGCTAGTGTAAATTAAAGGATATAAAATGGAAAAACACGTAAAAACAGTATTTAACATATTTGGAGTGTGCCAATCGAAGTGCATCTAAGAAGGCGACTTGCCTATAGACTTAGATTCAGTAAGATTCTTTCAAACTGAATTGCTAGATAGTACTAACTAGTTGCAATATAGCGTCAAGTGCGTGCTAATAATAAACAAATAAAAAAAGTGATACATACTTAATGCTTTTACCTTTTTCAGAGTTTTGTATATCCTTTTTAAAATTAAAATCTTTTATTATTTGTATTTGTGTATTATTTGTTTATCCAAAAAATGCTGAGCTTTGCATTTGATTTTACTTTAAAGAAAGTCTAATTAATATTATCAAAACGACCAAAGTCATATCCCCCATTTTTTCTCATCCTCTCTTTCATTCCTAATGAAATTTATTTAAAATTGCAAAACTTAGTAGCTACTTAATGTAATAATCATTAAAATATTTTCAACCCCCAACTACAAAATATTATTCTCAAATTTTCTGAGAATAAACTGATAAACGTGATATAACAAATTACACTTTTACAATTTGTTAAAAGGAAACTTCGTTTACCACACCACACAGACTTTGAAAACGTGTAATGCGATTCAACGTTTCACAATGCTACTTTCCAAGCTTTCATGTTATACTGTGTTGGGGATACTTTATTGTTAGATAATACAAGACTTCTATATAGCAGCCGCATTATATAAATATATACACGCCACAAAATTTAAGTTTGAATAAGTGCAATTGCTAAAATGTAGGTTTTGTAACTTTTGTAAATTGTCTATCGCAATAGTACTTGTACTTTAGTTTTACTTACAGCGATATTTCGGAAAACGTGCCAAATTTGTTCATAATTTTACTGTTTGCATTAATTATATTGCTTCATTTATTTTGATGTGCGCTTAACAGTAACATTAACATATTTTCTACATAGATTTTCTAGAAATATTATCTATTGCGGGTACTCTTATGTACCGACTTTATTATTATTGAAAAAAAATTAGGACAATGTTGGTTTCAGTTAAAATCAAGTTGCTACGTCAACAGGTAGCTGCAACAAGTTTTTCAATTTCTTTTGTGTAAGTGGGTGTATATTGTAACGCTTCTCAACAATGTAATTGAATTGATTTTGACTTATATTTTTTTTTAAATGGACATGATCGTGTATATACTCTTTTTTACGTAACCTTTAATAACAGTCTGATTTAAAAGTGCTGATTCACTACAAATTACATGGTAATAAGAAAAATATTAGTAGTATCTAAATAAAACACGTGAAACACGTTTAAAAAGCTGCTAAATTATTTTTTTTATTTATTTTTTTATTTGCAAAAATGAGCAAACAGAATATAAACATTCTATAAGCAAGTAAACTGCTTTGTTTACTAAATTTAAATTACTTTTTTTATTATTTTTTTAAAGCGAGGGTGGCATCGTAAATAATACAAACGCTATTTAAAGATTGCACTAGCAGTTGTTAATATATTAAGTAATGTTCTACAATGTTTAATTTTTATTTTATGCTAAACAATTACTTTAATTTTAGATATTATAAGTAAAATCGATTATATTTACCTGTGATAAAATATCTTTAAGAGAACAGTAATAAGCAAAAGAAATCCATGATAATATGTGATATGGATTAAGTGAAAATGTTCCTTCTTATGTGCCTATTTCTCGATATGTGAATAAATTTAAGAAAGAAGCGTTTATGATTCCTTTTTCCGTAGATAGGTGAAAACGCCCTCAAATACAAAAATAATTGACAAAGTTTATGACGCCAACTTAAATAACAATTTAAGTTATAAGGGATGGTAGAGATGGTAAGCACATTGTTCTTGTAATATGCTTTTCATTTCTACTACCTTTCATTGGAGTTAAATATAGTTTATCAAAGAAACTAGAAGATTGGTGCTTATTTTTTCAGACTAGCTTAGATAAGCGTACCAAAAGTCTGGCAGACAATTGTACATTATTGCTCAACAATAGTGTCTGTAAAAAATGTATGGGTTTTGATAAAAATTAACCTTAAAAAGATATTCAAGAGCTGGAATGTAAGCGCACTAAGTCTTCCGCTGTGGTAAACTGGCTACAAATGAATGTTAACTCAAAACTCATAAGTGTAGATAACATAGTATTAATTTGCATGTTAATAGGCACACTAAATCCCTAGAGGTTGCAATGCTGGTAGTGCGCGTTTATATCTATCTCTCCCTCCCCCATACACCGACTACATTGTTTTATAAAGAAATTATAGGGTGGGATAGAATATCAGACAATATTAAAATGACTGAAAAAGGTATTCAATATTTTCCAAATGTATGTAAAACAGCACTTAAAAAATGTGAATTTCCTTAATTTAATTTAAAAAAATTATATCTGAAAAATGACATTCATTTAAACGCAAACATTATTCAACCTGGGTCTTCAAATTAACACTACGCAGAATTTCCAGTCAGAATGTAGCCTCTACATTTGAATCTGTTGTTTGAGGGCCTCTATTGTTCATCCTGGTAAAATCTACTCTTCAATTAAGCCCAAAGGAAGAAGTCACAAGCTGTGCGGTCTAATAAACGAGGAAGCCACGCAATATCTCAATTTTGAGAGATTACGCAATTTGAAACAAGCCTTGGACAATATTCATGCTTAGCCTTGCAGTGTAGCTAGTAGCCCCCTTTTTTTTGAAAAAATGTTTCCTCGCTTATATCGTACCTAAGCAAGTTGTAGAGTATAAAAGTTTTCCTTCACGCATATATACCTCTCCGAAGTTACGGTTACAGCATTTCCAAGAGCGTCTATGGTCGCTGATGCAAACTTAGCGCATCTCATAATAACTTTCATGAAATAGAGAGGTTGCTGATGGAATTGTTGACAGTTCACGTCACTCCAAAAGCTGAAGTTTTGTTTTTTAATTAACCAGACAGATGAAAATGGGCCTCGTCACTAATCCATAAGTTGGGTACCATGTCCTTAGCTTGATCAACCAAATTAAAAAACTCTCTACAGAAACGTTTTCAAGTGGCATAATTTGCTTCTTTGAGAGTTTAAACGATTTGAATTTTGCACGGAAGATAGTAAAGACCATTGTATAAAATATGTCTTATTGTTCTGGAGGAAAGTTCGATGTTTGGACTTCTAATTTTCGTTTTTGTCGTCGACGAAGTCTATTCAAAGTTTGGAACCTACATTTTTATTTTATAAGCTGACAGCACTAGCTGATTCTGGTGAACAAAAAAATAGTCACGGAAGTGTTACCGTTTTAATAAAACATTTTGACAGCTAATTCTCATTATTGACTAGTCTACTGCTTTATTGTAACTAAATGTTACGGTATGTATACCACTGCCGATAGTTTTCTAATCTCCTCCCTACAGCAAGATTGCCATCATTTTTAAAATCACCCGTTATTCTGGTCCACTTTTTGCTTAATAAATTTTTATATTTTATATCTTACCAATTCTTTTAACAAATACACATTTTTTATAGTGGCTTTTTATAAATTTAATCAAGTATAAATTAGAATGTTCTTTTTTACACGTCTTAAGGTGAACGAAGAGAAGTACGACTTCTAGGTATTGTAGATGAGTTGCCATTGTAGGCGACTGACTAAAGTCAAATGTTCCTCTGTACCGATCTCCAACTTGAGGACGAGTTCGAGTCTCATTGGAAAGTCATGGGTGTATGTGACGTGGTATTTAAGTTGCATGTTAGTAAGCATAATAAGGCCCTTGAAGCTACAGTGCCAGTAACTGCACCCCAACAAAAAAAATAACTAGAGATACCCAAAAAAGATTCATTCCGTTTTTTTTTAATTAATTCTAAACATATTTACAATTTGTTAGATAATAACAATAAGTAAATGTTTCGCTAAATTAAAAAATACAAAGTAATCTGATAAAAAATATTCATTAATAATTCTCTTTCTAGTGAAATTATCAAATTAATAATTTAATTTACAATAATACAAACTTACAAACAATAAATATTGGATGCATACATATAAAATTTTGTGCTTAATCAAACCTCTTAGTTACACTTGAGCTTTTAAAACGTTTACGTCCTGATTTCAATACTATTATTTAACACCGCTGTAAATAAATCATTTGGATGTATTACTAGCTTATCTTCATTTTTCACATAAAACTTTTTTATTTCATCCCGCAATCAACTGATGTTAAGATCACTTTGTATGTGGTTAGAGGCATACGAACAAGCTCTAACTATGCATTTTAGTACTTTGTTTTTATATTTTTGAAGTATGTCTAGGTTGAAAGCACTAGCAGTTCTCCACAGCTAAATACCGTAAGTTTAAATGGGTTTAATAATAGCCTTGTAAACTAGTAGTTTCTTTTCTAACTTTTTTATGACTTTTTGACAATCAACAAATAGATCTGACTGTGATCTTAAGGTTGTTTAATGTTACTGCTGGACATATACCTCTTCTCATGGTGAATGTAACATGTAAAGACTTTAGCTCGTTAACTTTGATTTTCCATGTTTTTATCCAGTTTTAGATGAGGTTTAGATGATTATGCAAGTTTGTTGATGCTATGATGAGATCAGTGTCAGATTCCAAGATCACTGTGTCCTCAGCAACGGTTGTTTCATCGGTTGTAGGTACATCAGGTGTGAAAAGAAGGTAAAATACTGATCCCAAAACACTACCCTGCGGTACACCGGTGGAAATGGAGAGAATGTCTATCAGTTTTTTTTTTGTTACTTAACTAAGAACGGTTCCAGGTAGAATTTTAAGATTTCGTAAAAATGACTCTTCATTTTATAGTATAGACCATCGTGCTAAACTTTAAACTTTAAATAACCCTGAGCAGCACCTTTTGCATTCTAGATCGTTATTTATTCTTTTAACAATTATTTGTATCTGTTCTACTGTGCTGTGGTAATCTCTAATTCCACATTTTTAACTTGCGATGAGTTTTCTTTGATCCAGTATTGGTTTAAGACGTTTAGCAGCAACTTTCCTATACTTTTGACAGTACAGATAATAGGCTTATGGATGTGTATGATACGTCATTTAAGTTTTTTCCTGGATTTGGAATCATAATTATTTGTCCTATTTTCCATAGCTTGGAGAGGCATTTTAGTTGCACAATAGCATTAAATATGAATGTTATTACTTTCATACACTAAGATGAGTTTCCGTAAGACCTTTTCTGTAATTAAATCCTACCCTGGAGCTTTTTTCACATTAGTTTCAGTCAAAATGGTTTTTCTGATTTCTTTTATATTATAAAGGTTTTAGAAGGCAAATCTATTTGAAATTATTTTTCTAACAACTTGCATATATTTCGTTTTTCTGGCAGATTTATTTGTGACTGGAATGGTTGACACAGACTTTCCGGGTGTTTAGCAAATACCAAAGCTTTTTCTCTAACATTTTTTGTCCATTTACCCATTTTCACTTTTGGATTGGTGTCACTGGTCTAAGTGAGTTTTTAATTTTTTTGGAGGAAGCCTTCCACCGTGAGTAACCAGTTGCCTCTGAAGCAGTAAGGTCACATATCAATCGCTTAAGATTTTGAGTTGCATTATTATTTCGTCTTTCTGAACTTTTGTTTTTAATTTATGCAGAGCACGCTTCTGTGATTTAAGTTGTGTAATATGCAGATGTTCCTTCCCAGGCTGTTTGTTGTATGCTTTTTGTCACCTTATCGACAACTATTTAGTTATTCTTCTGATTTTAAATATAAAAAAGTCGGTAAATTTGTTAAATAGTGTTGGGTGTTTTGCTTGTGTTAACATTCTTGTATATCGCGTTATGGGTATAGTTAAATTATCAGAAAAAAGATCCAGTAATGATACAGTTTTACAGTGTTTTGCGTTTATTTCTTTTGTAATACCAAAGTCAATGGCATCAGAAATCATGTAGGAGTCGGTTGGTCAGTATATAGGTTCTCCCTTTTTTCATTGTGTCTAACATTTCTCTATCTTCTGTTGTTGTAGTTCAGAAATCCAATTCTGTATTTTTGGTGTTGTAATTTCTTTCGACTATAAATTTATTTCTCAAAGTTTTGAAGAAGCGATTATACTATTCCATTTTATTGTTATGATTAGTTGGAAAGTGTACTGTTGATACTTTTAATGTTCCCATGTGGTTCTTTATAGCCATATTTGTGGGTAGAAGATAATCATATTGATATTTTTCTAATTCCTAATGATTAATGTTTTGCCGTATTATTATGTGTACAATTAAGTTTCCGCCTTTTTTTATAAAAAATTAAGAATTTATTGTAAAAAAAGGTACAAGTAATGTCATTCAAAATATTGCCCATCGCTTTCTACTACTTTTGACCATCTTTCGGGCAGCAAGTGGATACCCCGTCTAAAAAATTGCTCGTCTTTTGAGGCGATCCACCAATCGACCCATTTCTTCAATTCCTCGTAAAAAGTGAAGTGCTGCTCAGCCAGACCATGAGTCATCGACCGGAA
The DNA here is from genome assembly GCA_036346155.1 of Sinelater perroti. Classification (NCBI taxonomy): domain Eukaryota; kingdom Metazoa; phylum Arthropoda; class Insecta; order Coleoptera; family Elateridae; genus Sinelater; species Sinelater perroti. Next base: position 19,175,619 of record JARFIY010000001.1, read on the forward strand.
TAGGTGGTAATCTGAAGGAGCAATGTCTGGTGAATACGGCGGGTGGGGTAGGACGTCCCAATTCAGTCCTTCCAACGTTTCCTTTACGATTTTTGCAACGTGTGGCCGAGCGTTGTCATGCTGAAAAATGACTTTATCATGACTTTTGGCATATTGTGGACGTTTAATCTTCAATGCTCGGCTTAACTGCATCAGTTGTTGTTGGTAACGTTCCCCGGTGACGGTTTGATTAGGTTGGAGTAGTTCGTAATAGATTACTCCAAGCTGATCCCACCAAATGCACAGCATTAGCTTCTTGCCATGAATGTTTGGCTTGGCCATCGAAGTAGAGGCATGCCCGGGCTTACCCCATGACTTCCTACGCTTTGGGTTGTCGTAGTGGATCCATTTTTCGTCTCCCGTCACGATTCGATGAAGAAATCCTTTGCGATTTTGCCTTTTGAGCAATTGTTCGCAAGCGAATAAACGACGCTCGACGTCTCTTGGCTTCAGTTCGTAAGGAACCCAATTTCCTTGCTTTTGAACCATACCCAGGACCTTGAGACGTTGTGAAATAGCTTGCTGAGTCACTCCTAACTCTTGTGCAAGTTCTTCTTGCGTTTGGCACGGATCTTCCTCCAGTAAAGCTTCCAATTCTTTGTCATCATACACTTTGGGCCTTCCACTACGTGTTTTGTACTCCACGTCAAAATCACCACTTTTAAATTTCTGGAACCACTCCCGACAACTTCTCTCACTCAAATTAACATTACCGTATGCTTTTACGAGTAGCTTATGCGCCTCAGCTGCAGATTTCTTTAAATTAAAGAATTAAATTAGCAATTCCCGCAAATGACGTTTATTTGGCTCAAAACTTGACATCTTAACACGATTAAAACTAAGTGATGCTAGCAAAAAATCAGAGGTATTAAAAGGTTATACTGTTGCCAGATGTCAACATATACTATACGACTTTTTACACCCATTATAATTGCTGTACATCCGTGTGCTGTTCTAGTAGGGTGTGTAATATAATAGTTGTGGTAGTTTGGTATATTCATACGGTTTGTTTCCGTAAAATGTGCTTTAGAGACTAACATCACATTAATTTTGTTCAAATGCAAAATCCGTTTACCTTTAAAATAGTTAATTTGAGTGTTTCGGCCATGATGCTAGTATGCTGACGACAATAATTAGTAGGTTTAACATTGTACCTATTTATTCTATTAGTTTCTTCATCACAATTTTGAGTTTATTCATATCACAAATTTGTTGCAAAATAGCAACTGAATTTGTGTTGTTTAGGTACTGTATATCTTAGAGGTTTTCATTTATTTATTGAGAATATAATACTCCAGATTAAACCATAATTATAGGAATGTTTTTTAATTTTTGTCTTAATGCCGAGTAAAGTTGAAACGGTTTATAGATCCAACATTCTCTGTAATTTTAGGGTGACTTCCGTCGCAATGTGCACACCTGACTTTGTTCCTTCTTTTCCTTTCTAGTCTCTGGTTAGATAATTTTCTGAACATTTTACGCATTTGAGCGATTGATAACAGCAATGTTTAAGTGTTTGTAATTTTGGGACTTAGCACATCGTGGGATTTCTCTTTTTACATGTGGAGCTTCAAACTATACGACGCAGTTTTGCAGTAGTTTAACATTATACATGTCTTTGCCATTTTCCTTGCTAACCAGATCAGTAAAAAACATAGCCAGTGGATTTTCAGAAACACGATGTTTGATGTTCCATATATTAACTATCGTATAGCTCGTGTTTCTAGCTCGGCCTTTAATAATTCGATGTCGGGCGATTCATGGAGATTCTTTCTCTGAAATCTCTGTTTTATGTTGGCTTATATGTATGAAATTCAGTTTTTTTTTTAATGCATTTATTATAGTTGTATAGTTTTCTCTAGCTTTTGGTTGATTTACACTTGGTCATTATTAATTACTTTAATAGTATAATTTCCTAGCGCTAAGTTTTCAAATAATTGTGTAAGTGGTTTTATCTCTTAAATCAAAGATTGGTGACGGTTTTATTTCATGATTAGTGTTGGTTTTTTCTCACGTTCGTCATCAGTTTTTAGTTGTAGTAGGGTTACTAAGCCAATAACTTGATTTTGGTTGTTTAGGATAATTATCTGTTGCTTCAAGGCTGCGTACATTTTTCTTATAATTTAATGTTTGCTATACGCACTATTTTTGCATGGACAGCGGTAGGAATCGAGTATTTGAAGCTAACTGATGCTGTTGATTAATAAAGGTGAGTTAGGTAAAGATATTGTAATGCAAAGCATTTTACATATGCATTGACTGCACTGGTTGTGAATATATTCCTGGTTGCCAAAATATTTGAACATAATTCTGATCGTAGTAATTTGGTGATTAGAATTGTGCATATTGCACGTTTAAAGGATTTTGGGAAAATGCCATTATGGTTTAGTGAAAAGCATATAATACTTAATAAAGAATAAAAGTCTTTATTCCAGCTCTTTTGCGATGGCGGGAATTCCGCTGCAATGCTTCTTTGTCCTAAAGCGACTGTGACGGCAGGTAAAATGGCAGGAGCGGCGGCTATATCAATAAAGGTAGCAGGGCTCTACGAGCATTCCGGCGTGTTGGAAGTTTCCGTCCGCAAAAATTATTTGTGGTTTTCACAATACATGCGACACACATTGACAATTTACACGCAAACTGATGACGCAACACATCCGTTCTGTTTGCAACCACTAATTGAACTTTGATTTTCCCGTAAGCTACTTTACATTACAGTTTCTTTAGTCAATATTACAATATCAGAGCAAAAGGTAGGCTCGTTATTTGCGCAGCATATTATTATCAAGTTTATTCCTACAAAGATCATATAATTTTCGAATTTTTGAAAAAAATTCTTAAAATAATTTAAGTGCATGCATAGCAAAAAAAATTTTGAGAATGTGAGAAGCAGTTGAAAGTAAAGGTTATTAGCGTAGCCCAAGACCGGCATAATTGAGAAGAAAATTTGCGCATATTTTACCACCTTCTCAGAAAATTAAGAATAATGTGTTTGTGAGTTAGGAGATAATGTAAAAAACCACTTTAAGTATTTTCAAAAAGCAGATAGATTTAGTGACAGCGTTTTGATATAAATTTAACAAGAATTTAAGGTATATTTAGAGACATATCTCCCCTATCCTTTCTCCAATTTTTAAACTATACATATAAGAAATGTATGCTCAAAATTTGGAACTATGAAAATGACAAATTTTTTTTTAACTATTTTAAGGTCATTTGATCGATTTTGCTTGTTACAGAACTTAGCTTATATATTCATCCAATAAATGTGTGTGCAAAGTTTACTTCAAATCCAATTTACAGTATTAGTTATCTTGTCAATAATATTTTATTATACCTATTCCCTATAAATAAAGTTTTAAACGAGATTGGTTTTGATATACTAAAGGCAGTAAATGAAAAACTGCAGTAAAATTTTTAAAAAGTCATTGCCATGAAAGCCTTTGCAATAGGTAGTATATTCCATTCTATAATTGACTCACTCTGGTATTTATCTTCTTTTCTTATAATTCTATACTTCTTTAAATTTACGATTAATGATCATATTTTTCTAAGAACCTTAATTAAAAATTTTTTGTTTATTTATAAAAAGATTTGCTCTTAATTAATATGCGAAGCGCACCATGTTTTACACGTCCGACGCATGTGGAAATTAGAGGCACAAGAAGCGACGCATAAGAAAAAGCCAGTTCGGGTGCAAGCCATTTTGTTGGCAGGCTCTTCACAAGCGTGATGGGATAGTCGACGCTCAATTACTCAGCGACGAGAAATAAATTTTAAAGTCGCCGTATCCGATATGCGTCGCTAGGTCGGATTGCGGCAGTTCCAGGTGCCAATTCCGGGCGACGCGTCTGAGTCGCTGCTGATCACGTACTCGGCCTGTTACGCTTGAGGTTCTTTTACCTGATTTATTGATTTATCTATTTACCAAGGTGAATGCGAGGTATCTACCATTTCAATATTGCCGATTGCGCGTTTTGTTATTTCATTGCAGACCTAACGAGCTCGCCGGCACACAACGACTTTGCGTGAGCCCTAATAGACATTGCGGATGCAACAGTGCACCTTATCGTGAATTTAATGCAGATGCTTTCAGCGCAACGACTTAATTTCAGCGGCGGTGGAATTAAGTTCAGTAGAGGTGGAATTAACTATAACGAGTCGTTCAACGCAGCGCTTCTTAGGTAACTGCGAACACTTCCCACTTTTATTACGCACGCATTTAGCGAATGAAATTAACTACTGCAAACACATTTTAGCCTTATACTAGCTTTATAACTATTGCCTAATTATTCTAAGAAGTTGTAATTAACTGATAAGGTAGAGAAGAGCAAGGTTCTATATCTGGCAGAGGGTATATTAAATATTTTATACATTTTATATGTATATTCCAATCCCCTGCTTCTTTATCTTTCTTTTGTGTTTTTAGTAATAAATTTAAAATTATAATTTTTTACACATCTACAATTACTGTATATAAAAATTTTATTAATCATAAATATAAATAATAAACTTTGGAAACTAGTTAGTCTTTAATAATTAATAAAGTTGTTCTAAAGTTTCAAAAATTTTAAAGCATTTTGTGTAAGTAGCCACTCCTACAAATTAATTAGAATAATACCTACTAAGGTTTCGTAAAACTATTTTTGTTTTTGGAATAGTTGATCTTGACTCTGAATAAATGAATGAAACAAACTATTCAACAAGTTTACATCGTATAAAAAGCCTAGTTTGTACAAGATCGTCGATCGTGTTGCATGAACACCGAAAGGTCGTATTATGTACATGCGCAATCGTCTATTAGCTCACACAAGTTGGTTTTACGTAATTAACAACCTACGATTGTCGGCAAAGTGAGCAGATAATAAGATATACTTGAATCCATCTATCGAAAAACAAGAACGGTGTAGTACCGTAAAGGAAACTTTCTACAGCGGTGCGAAATCGTAACGGTCACTTCCGGTTACCGTTAACCGATTTGGCTGAAAATCAATCCCATGAAAGGTACTGATCTAAGATGTGTGTATGCCAAGTTTGAACTGAATCCGTTGAATAGAACGGAAGTTATCTTGTCTCCAGACACACAGACAGACAAACAGGATGATAATCTCATTAACTTTCTACTGTAAGCTCCGCTGTAGAAACTTAATAACCGACAAAAGTATTATGCTGTTTGGCTACAAAATATCCAAGTTTATAATGTAGCCAAGAAGTATAGAGAATCTGACTACTAGGAGATAACTGCTGACAGGGCAACTCACAGCAAACGATCTGATCGCAAGAGAATTTATGAATTCGCCTACGAATTGAAATAGAAGATTCTGAGCGTAGCATGAATGATCTGGAAAAGAAATGAGCGTGGCGAGATCGACAGTTAATCTAGCAATGTACTGGGAGCGCAAGTATTTCGTTCTAAAAAACCACCAATTGTTAAATAAAAAAAACAAAATGGACAGGAAGTTAAAAGTCCAAGCCCTGCTGAACGACTTTAGGCGCAACAAATTTATCTTCCTGAGATTCTTTTTGGACAAAATCAATGGATCTATCAGCTAAGGAGATGTCATAACACCCCATTAATTTGTTAAAAACCTAAATGTGACCGCGGATAGCTATACCAATGTGCTGGAAATAGTTGTCAAACCCCGGATAAAGGAAGTGGCTGCTGAGTGGAAATACGTATTCCAGCAAGGCCCTTTCCCAGCTCACAAAGCAAAAAGAACCCTGGTATGGTTATATAACACTTTTTATTACCAATTAACCCTGCACTTGTAATCATCTCTAGCTCCATTTGCAGCTTAAAGACCCCCATTGTAAAGGTAATGGTATATATAGGCAAAAAAAAAATTGGGTTGGTTAGATCCCGGCTAAAGAAAACCGTGGCCAATGATGGGGACTATATCAAATAATACTAGAAAATTCAGCCAGCTTCGCTTGGTTGATATGGAGAATGCAAGTCTTATGAACTTTCTGTAACAATCGTTACTATTCTGCAGCTATTTCTTCCGGTGTTCTTTGAGAACGTCGCAGTCGCCTTGCTACGTTCTCTACAGCTATTTCTATCGGGGTTCTTTGAGAACATCGTTGTCGTCTTGCTTGGTTTTCTACTTCAACTTCCTATGGAGTACTTTCGGCACATATACGCCACCTCGCTTCATTTATTGCTGCCCTTTCATCGGCAGTCTGCTCACTTCTTTGTTTTTTCATGTAATTTTTATGGTGCTCAGCTGTTTGTACTAGTTCCATACCTGCTTATTTGCAAAAAATAACTAAAAAATTTAATTTTAATTTAAGTTTTTAATATTGCAGGGTGCTTTAAAAATACGACGATCGTTCGTGTATTTCCGCGTAGCGCCGAACGCGTTACTCTGGCAACTAATGCTTTTCACATGGCCGGGAGACAGAAGACCGGGAACCTCCGCATTGCGCTTTAAAGATATTAGATGATTCTCAACACGTTAATTGTGCTGAGTTTTATGTCAATAAATTAAATTTTTCTTGTATTTTAATTATATTTTTATTGTTTATTTATTTTTTGGACAATTTTGTAGAGTATCCTCTAAATTTTACTTTTTAAAATATTAATCTAAAGTTGGACGTAACATACTCAAATCCGAATTTTAAAATTTGTCTATTCCTCCGCGTTACTGGGAGTTAGAGTGCTAATTAAAATCTAATCCGCAATGTTGAAAGTTAAGATAGGGTGTAACTTTGAGACAAAAATCGTTGTTGTTTTAGTTTCAGCCTATTTCCCAGGAGACTCGGCAGAATTACCCCCCATCGCTGAGGTGATAAAAGTTATCATTTACTCTAACGAGAACGACAAACATCTAATCATTGAATGTAACTCTAACGCACATCACCTGGTACGAGGAAGTGACGGTATTAAGTCAAGAGGCAGATCATTACTTCTCAAGTAAGCATATAGAAACACTAAATCGAAGATGTAAACCAACTTTTGTCACAACGTGCTGTCAGATTTTAATTAATATTACACTGGCTACCTCAAATATTTCCGAGCTAATAGTGGACTATAGCTAATAAATACGGCAACCTTATCAGATCACAGAATGATAAAATTTACCCTGAAAGACATTGAGGTTGAGGTACAATAGTTCAGAAGCCCGAGGTCAACGGACAGATTGCTATATTCAGAATATCTGTAAGCTCGATTACGGCTACTACTAACCTCAAATAGGGTTGCAACTGTAAAGGATCTTCAGAAGGATACCCTACTTCTGCATAGTCTTTTTAGCAAGCATGCTCCTTGAACAGCTTCAACTCCAAGTACCAACCCTTGATGGTGCAACGTGCTTGAGAAACTAAAATCTAAAGTGGGTAAACTGTTTATTAAAGCAAAGAAAACGAGATTGTCATTTTATTGGGAGATATATAAAAAGCACAGACAAATTAAAAAATAAATAAGATTGAGGTAGAGAGAGTCATGAAAGTCATTTTGTAATACAATCGTGACTACAAAAGACTCGGTTCGTCTTAGTAAAATTCTACCAAAGAAACCGCAGCAGAAGTCAGCAAATCTAAAACGTGTGGATGATACTTATACCACCAACATTGAAGAAACAGCGGGGGTGTTTATTAGAACATACTTCCCTAACTTCCAAGTCGGAAATCTGCTCATGATGGGCGAAACGCCTAATTACACTCCCATCTAGGAGAATTGGAAAGTAGCCAACCACGTGGTAGATGAAGATAAAGTTATCTGGGGAATTAAATCCTTTCAAACTTTTAAATCGCTAGGGTTGGATGGCATATTTCCAACACTTTTGCAATGGAACCTGGATATATTACTACCATTTCATTTGTGAATCTTTAGAGGCTGTATTGCTTTAACGTACATCTCCAATAAATAGAGAGAAGTAAAAGTAGTCGTTATTCGAAAACCAAACCGTAGAAACATATTTCAGGCCAAATCTTATCGTCGAATTAGTCTTAAGTCTTTTCTTTTAAAGCCACTAGAAAAACCTTGTCACAGAGAAATAAGAGACAGTGCACTAGCAAATAGCTTACTATACTCTAATCAACATTTATACGTCCCAGGAAGTCTATGGAGTCTGCACTAAGCTTGGTGGTAGAGCGGATAGAAAGTTCGCTGGACAATAAAATCTCCACTCTAGCCGTATTTATTGACATAGAGGACACCTTTGATAACGCGACCTTCTATAGCATTCATACAGCCCTCCAGTAACGTGAGATAAATGATACCCCACGAGAACAAATTTTACAACTATGATAATCTATAGGCTGTTCCCAGGGGTGCATTCTGTTACCCCTGCTATAGAATCTAGTAGTAGACAGCCCTCTTGAGCTATTCAAAGATGAAAGATTTTACACAGTAGGTTATGCCGACGACATAGCTGTCTTTCTCACTAGTACGTACGAACAAGTGCTTTGCAACTTGATGCAAACAGCACTTAGAATAACTGAGAAGTGGGGTTTAAAACGCTCATTATTGATTAACCCTTCCAAGATAAAAATTATACTATTTACAAAAAAAGTCAAAATACATAGGATGCCTAAACACCCCTTATAATAATAATATTGAGCTGTACAATTCCGAAGAAATGTAAGCGGTTCTTGCGAACTCTTGAATCTTTTTGATGTGCGAGATTAATCCACGTTATCTTTTACTTTCCCTTAGCTTTATAGGTCTGGGTGTGTTTTCGCTTTTAATACAATTTTCCTCCATTTTTTCTTGTTTTGCAATACTTATTTCCAATTCATTATTTTCATTTTTCTGATGTCTGCTTCTGCTTGTTCCTTTCATCTTGATTTGGGTTTTCATTTAGGTCGTGTGTGTAGTGATGTCCATTCCGTGATTATTCTCTGTGGAGATGTTTCTTCTTGTCTACATAAGTGTCCATACCATCTGATTCTTTGTGCCTTGTGTATTCTTACAATTTTTTCGCCGTTCAATATTTGATCTATCTCATGATTCATTAGTAGTCTTATTTCATCTTCCCGTTCCTTCTTTGGTCCCATTATTGTTCTAATAATCTTCCTTTTAAAAATTTGTAATTGTTCCTCTTCTTTCTTTGTTAAACGTGCCGTTTCTGCTGCATACATTACAACAGGTCGTATCATTGTCTTGTATACTTGTATTCGCATTCTTCTGGTTAGCCTCTTATTCTTCAGTAATTTTTTATTTGCATATAGTGATTTGTATCCCTGCTGGATTCTATGTTTTGTGTTCACTCTTTTGTTTCTTCTATGTATCAGGAACCCAAGATATTTATATGTTTCTACCTCTTCGAACTTGTACTTATCAATTTTTATTTCTCTCAATGTTTTTTGTTTCCTGTTGCAGTGCATGTATTTTATTTTATTTTCGTTGATTTCAAGGCATTTTCTTTTGCTATTCTTGCTATTATTGTAATGTCGTCTGCGAGGCTAATATTTGCACTCATTTGTTATTGATTGTGCCATTCTGCTTTGTTTCTTTGATAATGCCATCTAGAGTTATGATAAAGAGCAGCGCCGATAAAGTGTCGCCCTGTCCCACGCCTCTATTTACTTCAAATTCCTCTGTCGATCCTTGACTGAGTATGACCGAAGCCCGTGATTCCTTCATTGTCACCTTACCTTTTCAAATAAAGTTCAGCCTCTAGGAGTTACATTTGACAAAAAGCTGAATTGGGAATGGCACGTAATGGCTAAAACCAAAAAACCATGCATAGTCATTTGGCACTGTCGCCGTACAATTGGCAAACTTTGGAGTTATACACCAAAGGCTGTTCCATGGCTGTACACTGTCATAATTATTTTTGAGCAAATCGGGGAACTATACATTTAAGTGTTTTGGCACAAATAATTTTATATTAAGAATATAATTATGTGTACTCAATTTTTTGGAATAAGACCAACTTTTGATTTATTAGCAAAAGTAAATTTGTTGCCATAGCAAGAACTAAAGTTTAATTTACTGCATATCAAGCCATAATCTTTATACATGTTGACTGGATAAATAGATCTTCTCATCGTAGACAGAAAAATAAGAATGTAAATGGAAGAAATATATTTTCTATTAACTGTATTTCAGTTATGACTGTAATACCTTTTTATTTGATCAATTCAAAACTCATTAAATGTTTGCATAAATTTTACATCATTCACTACCAAATTCGCAGGACAAGGCATCTTTTCGTAAATCGCTTACTAATCATTTTTCTGTCATCACAACTTTATTCTATTTGAAACTCAATTAAATGTTATCTAACTACTCTAATAATAGCACAAATCGCTTCTAGAAATTCCCCGATTGAAATTCGTCATTATAAGTTTCAAGTTAGTGCCATTAGTAAAACTTTAATTAAGTTTAATTGAAAGGAAAAAACCAATTGAAACTTTGTAGACTCGATATTTAGGAATGTCGAAACGGCACTTTTTAATGCAACGCCAAAAGTAGCTTTTGCCCAACGTTACTACGTAGCCGATGTACGTGCAATTCTACAATTTTCAAAGCATATTTGCTCGCCGAAATTAAGGTGGACAGAAAATTTTAATCAGGCACAAAGCTAACATTTTTTACCCAATTTCGCAAAGCGATAGGTAAAAAGTTAGAACAAAAAGGGTGGGGTAACTAAAAGTTTCAGCTGGGCCTTAGATAGCTGGGCTTGTCATTATTGGTGGCCGTTTTAAAACACTTCGTCTACAAATGCGATCAGTTTAAGTAAATAAGAGTTATGTGTGTGTATATTGCTATATAAATTCTTGCCCGAGACGTAAGCGCAGGAATCGCTCAGTCGCACCCTCAACACACAGAAACACACAACTACTCCTCAAAGGATCGGGGTCGCAGCCAACAATAGAGAATTTCCCGACAGGAGAAGAGGAGCCGTTTTGATTTTCTTTTTCTCAAGCCGCCGTGTCTCGTGATACGTTGTTTGAATTTCCAATGATTTGATCTCGGAGACTCCCGCGGCCACGGCGCGTCGCTATGCTGTCTTTAATTTGACTCCCTCACAACTTACAAAAGATGTAAGGGCTAGAAATATACGGTCATTCGTATGCAGTGCACATGCAATCGGAAGCACAACCTGCAACGCGGACTTTAAAGCACGGCCAGGATTAGAAATTGCTTGTGCGTTTATAGGTTTTTAACGATTTGCTTTTACCTCGTTTAGCAGCTTTTGCAATATCGGCACCCAAAACCCCCTTATAAATTCAAATTTTAAAATTACATTCGAAAAAGAATATAATTTAATATCGTTTGTTATTACGAATCTACAAAAGGTATTATTAATATTGAAATCAACATAAAACAACAATTTATTTATACCGCCCATAATTTACAAAAGTAATTTTTTTTTACATTTTTATTTTAATTTTAAGCGCTTTTCAAGAACATTTTCTTTGCAGACAGCATAAAACAACAATTTATGTATTAACTATATGTTCATGCAGACAGTATACTAAAAATTATATCGTAATTCAATTGTGATGCATTTAAAAGAGCATAATAATTGACAATAAGTAGAAAACCAATTTAACTGTAATGATTATTTCTACTCATTTCTATGATGTTCCTCTGTAATAAAATATTAATAAAAAATCACAAAATTACTTTCAAAATATATTTAGTTTTTTGATATTTTGTGTTTATATCTCACTGTATTACTATAAAACTATTATGATCCATCTAATAATACAAATGTATTGATAACTATTTGTAACGATAACTTATTCAAAATTATAACTTTTTAAAGCAAATTATAAGCTTAACTTCAGTGCCAAATAAATATTAGTTTAAAACGCGTAAAGAGGAGAAAACGAGAATAAGGGTGTATCTTTATCATGTTTTAATTTATTATTTAAGTATTTAATAGTTTAAGTATAATTGATTAAATTGTTTTAATATTTTCAGTTTCCATTTATTAAAGAAAAACTTAGTAAATGTTATTTTTGCAACTTGTAAAATTTATTATCTTTTTTGAGTCAGCTGTTTACGCAGTAAACGTGGTGATAATTTCGCTCCGAAAATAAACCCAAACTGGATCTTTTCGGGGGAATAAAAATCGAAAACCTAAGAGAGAGAAGTAGCCAGGAGAAGAGTACTAGCAAAAAACAAGACCGGAATAACCAGGGTAAACTAGATAATAACTGATTTAAATAATAACTTATAGATAAGAGGTAAACGAGAGTGACCTCGAACAGCGGGACACGCTCTCAAGTTCGGATAGGAAACACATTGTGCAAAGAGCTATAAAGGGGGTGGTATAAACATACAAACGAGGTTACAAAAACACAAGTTGAAATGAGCGACAGTGTGGAGGCACTATTCAAACGAATAGAAAAGAGCTTGAAAATATGAATGAGAAACTAGATTTAATAATATTAAAGTTGAAACAAGTTAAAAGTAAAAATGAAGCACTTTGAAATATAGTCGCAAAAAAAGACGCCAGAATTGATATGCTAAAAAGACAGATCAGAAAGAAGAATGTCATAATAAAAGGAGTAAAAGACAAGGAGAACGACGAAGAGACCAAAAGAAAAATAGCTACAATAATGCAGAAAATAGATGCGAACGTAGATATGATAGAGGATATTGAACAAATAAGAAGAATGGGGAGATTCACAGAGGGAAATAAGACCAATATTTGTGAAAGTGAACAAAGAGTCTACGAAATATTTAATGCTACAAAACGCAAAAAAACTCAAAGGTACGGATATATGGATAGACAAAGACTATAGCAAGGAAGTCCAAAAGGACAGGAAAATGTTAATACCACACATGAAAGAAGCGCGTAACAAAACACGCACGGCTTTCATAAAATACAACACATTAATAGTCGAGGACGTAGCATATAAGATAAGTGATATATAGAGTGGAAGAACAGCGGTGGAAGTAACTCACAAAAAAGAACAATAGCAGATAGGTAACCAGATGGAGGCAGCTTCGAAGAACAGACTATGAAAATAACACGTACGACACGAAAACACTAATAAGAAAAGATAGGCTGTGTGATATCGCTGACGGAACTGGCAATGAAAACGGACAAGATCTAAAAAGTAGGGGGCAAGGAGAAAGAGACATACACAAACGCCGGAACACAAAATATTGAAACTAGAAACATGGAATACGACAAGTATAAGAGGTGAAGAACAAGAGGTAAACGATGAATTCAATCGAGCGAAAATATATACTACTCCTACCGGAGGCTAAGAAAAAATGGAAAGGCAAAATGGAACTGCAAGATGAGAATGTGATAATCTACAGCAGAGTACCAGAATACGAAAGAGCAGCAGCAGGGACAGGATGCATGCTCAAAAAAGAACTAGCAAATAAAATAGATAACTGCAAGGTATGGTCCGAAATAATACTCACCACAGGCATTACGATTGGTAAAGAAAATAAAATAACGGTAATAGGGGTGTACGGACCCAACGACGACAATACTAAAGCAGAAAAAGATAAATTCTGGAAAGACTTAGGAAGGGCAACAGCAGTAAAGGAGAATTATATATCGCGGGGGATTTCAACAGAAGAGTAGGGAGACGGAAAAATGGGGCTGAAAAAGTAATAGGAAGATACCGTGAAAACATAAAAAATAATAACGGAGATTAACAGACTTCTGCAGAGTATACACCCTAATAGTGGCAAATACATTTTTGAACACAAAGATATGTATAAATACACCAGCCAAAAACCAACGACAGTAGAAAAATCTATAATAGACTATGTGTTAGTAGAGAGCAGATCAGGAAGCTCATTAAAGACGTGAGACTTAAAAGAGAAGCAAAAATTAATGTTTCAAGGACTGGAAAATTAGAAGATCAAGGAGAAAGCAACCGAAGCCAAGAAATATTAAAAACGTACAAATTGAAGGACAAAGAGCTGACACGACAATATGCACAAATGGTAAACAAACTAATAGAAGAGAAAATGACAAATACAGAACAGAAGACAGTAGAACAATCATGGTAGAAACTTAAATAAATACTTACACAAGCAGTGATAAAAATATGTGGAACTAGTAAACAAAGAACAGAACAGAAAACAAATATAATATATAGAAAAAATAAAGAACAAAAGTGAAGAATATGGTAATGGGGCTAAGGAGAAAGCATGCCAAGAATTCGGAAGGACAAAATCAAAAACTCTTTTCAACGTACTACAAACATTAACAAAATGGAAAACAAAAAGAATAACAAGAGTGAAAAACAAGCAGGGGAATTAACGAAGACCAGTAAAGAAATGATGGACAGATGGAAGGAGTACTTTGAGGAGTTACTAGAAGCAGGAACTGAAGAAGACAATACAAATATAGAAACCAAAGAAGAAATTACCAGAAATGATCGCTAGGGAAGAGATAGAAGAGGCCACAAAAAAGTTGAAGAATGGGAAAGCCCCGGGTTACGATAAGGTTACATAGGGAATGCTTAAAGAAATGGATAAGTTACTTAGAAAAAGAGGCAAAACATGGACGGAAGCAAAAATGTTAGCCCAAGAGAGAAAAGAGTGGCGGAAATTTGTGTATCGTGAACGACGCGAGTGAGGTAACTGATAGGGATAGATGAAAACACACAAGTGAGTGATTAAGATGAGAATTCTAATTATTTAAATATTAGTAAACATTCTGACAAAGTAGTTAGTTAAGTTAAGTAAACACTGTAACACCCTACACTAATTGGTAGGTAGAAGGGTTATTGATAAAATAAAATAAAATTTATTATTTTTAAGTTGATAGAAGCAAAACTATAATTACCTTTCCGTGCTTGGTTACAAAAGGAAAAAAAACTTCAAATGTTATTTCTATAACAAAATCGTGCCCATATCTTTTAGCATAATGTTTTGATTGTTTAAAATAAATAAGAAATTTAAACTGGTTCTAATTAATTATACATCCATTATACTAAAGGTTGCCTTAAATACATACATAAAATATTTTATAGCCTTGATCTAACGAAATAGTCTTTGTTGCCTTACTAAAATAATTAAACTGTTAAATTTACATTCTCCTACAGATATTATATCATAACTGTTATTATAAAAGTATGTTTCTATTTTATTTTTTTTAAAGACCTCTAGCAATGTTTTGTTAAATTGGTTGTTCTATTTGTTTAGTAAAAATGTATTTAGATCCGATATCTATTATTTGAATTCATTTAGTAACTAAACAACTTTAAACTAATGAAAAAAAATGACTTATCCTGCACATTTTTTTAGAATGAGTCTTTTATACGTATTTAATTATTAAAGCAAAAATATTTAAGTTTTAAAGCCGTATATATATTTTATCTAACTTCGTTTAATTAATTATAAGCTAACAAAATTTAATTTATAGTAAATATATAAAATATTAAAAAAACAAATGTATGTTTATCATAGGTTTTATGTATTATTATTTATTTTAAAATTACTGTTTGTTATTACAATTTTTTGTTGTCATTTCATGTTATGGTAACAAGAACTATAGAAATAATTGAGAAACCGATTAAATTGAATAAAAGATTAACATAATACATATTGTATCATAAATTTTATGCACAAATGTTAATTTATAAAAAAACTAACAAAAATATTAAAGATAATATCTACCTAAATGTAAAGAATTAAAAAGAATGTAAAGAGATTAAAATTATGAATTTATTTAAATAATCTAGTTGCCAATAATTTGTCTTCTAATTCAGCTTCTATTACTAAATTGCCGATTTTTGTTTCCAACTATTTATATAAATTATTTATATTATTAAATATAACAGTTTCAGTTTTAAAATGTTTTTTATTATATTTCAGTTTTCCTTTGCTCTTTCAATTCTTTTTTCAAATTTTTAAATTTTATCTTATATAGGAGCAACTAACGAGAACCTAGAGAATGGCACAAAAGATTTTATCACTATCATTCAGGAACCAATATGGAACGCTACACCACAAAACCTAAAAGTAAGCTCACATAATATTCCCAATGAAATAATGGAGTCGGTTAAACAAAAGCGAAAGGCAAGAGCTATGTGCCATCGTAACCAAGATATAAATGATCGAAGAATATTCAATCAGCTAAATAATAAATTAAGAAGAACATTAGCAAAAATTAGAAATGAAACTTTTCAGGTCTATATGAACTCGTTATCCGCACAAGACAATACAATATGGAAATCTGCTAAAAGTCTCAAGCGACCTACAGCGCGTATTCCTCCACTACAAGATCCCACGGGAACATGGAAGAGAACTGATAAGGAAAAAGCAGATGTTTTTGCACAACACTTAGAGACCGTCTTTACTCTAAACTTAGAAGAAACTAACGATGAAGTTTAAGAATACCTTAGTACTTCATCGCAAATGTCACTCCCTATTTGTAAATTTACCATTAATAAAATTCTAGAAAAAATTAGATTCCTCAATAATAAGTAAATCTCTAGGATGCAATATTTCTAAAACAACGACTAAATAGCGGCATACATTTTCTTCTAATATTATTCATTGGAATCTTATGTCTTGCATACTGGCAATGCTATTAAAGTTTGCCCAAATTATCTTTATACTTAAACCTGGTAAGCCCAATCGCTTCATCAGCAAGCTCCCTTTAAAATCAAAGTTGCTGAAGAAGCTCATTTACAAAAGAATCCGGGGAGATAAATTATAAGTCTATTGGATCCCAAATCAACAATTTAATTTCCGTCATCAGCATTCTACGGTAGAACAGTGTCACCGCATAATAAATACAATACAAACAGCGATCGAATACAAAAAATACTGTTCAGCGATATTTTTGGACGTCAGCCAGGCCTTCGATAAGTTGTGGCAGAGGATTTTTATAGAAGATTAAAAAGCAGTTTTTCCAGCAATATTTTTTGATGTTCCAATCCTACATAGAAAATCGCTTCTCCCAAACAAAAAATGTGTAAGAGACTTCCGACATAAGACCAATAAAAACAGGGAAGCGTTTTGGGTCCGCTCCCTTACTTAAACCATAGTGACATAGGAACCTTTGCTGGCGACACGGAAATTATTGCTTGTGACGATCCAATAATAGCATCTATAAAAACTCAAGAACATATAGATTTAATAGATAAATGGCTTATAAAATAGAGAATCAAAGTTAATGAGGACGAGTCGGTCCACGTTACGTTTACAACAAGAAACAAAGCGATCCCTCAAGCAGACGTGGTAAAGTACTTGGGATTACATCTCTACAGACGATTGACGTGGAAGGCACATGTCACTAACAAAAGAAAGCAGATGAACCTAAAAGTCAAAAACCTGAACTGACTCATTGGACCGCGATCTCAACTCACTTTAACCAACAAATTGCTACTATATAATTGCCTTATATGGATCAGAACTTTGGGGCTGCGCCAGCACATCCACAGTGAATATAATCCAGCGTTGTCAATCTAAGATCCTGAGAAACATTGCAAATGCACCATGTTTTGTATCAAACCAAACGCTCCATATGGACCTAAGCATTCCGTTTGTCAAAGATGTTCTAAAAGAAAAGACAACTAAATATTACGCCATCATGACAACTCATCTAGATGCAATCATAGATCCACTAAAAAAGTTCCCAATAATCGATGCTCAAAAAAATGGCACAAGAATTTAATGCAATAATATAGGGGTGGCTCCACTAGGTGTCATCCCCTTCACGATCAAGAATTAAATAAATCATAAAATTAGCTCATAGAATGTATTCTAATATTCTGATTGCTAACAAATAATTTAATAAAAAAATCTTGGGTAGTATTATTTAATTCTTTTTTGTCAACGCCAACGTCAACGTCACCATGAGATCCACATTTTCGTTGGTATTTCTATAAATTTTTATTATTTGATATTTTAGTTTAAATTTTTGGAAGTACGTTGTTTTTGCTTTTTTTATTCTCTCAAGCTTGTTTAAAAACGCGACTTAATTTTTAAAGTTCTAATATTTATTTCTGATTTTAGTTTATTTATTTCATTTATTTCTAAGTTCGAGTTTTTAAATTTTGTATTTCTAATATTAAATTTGGAAAATCTATGTCGAAATTGCATGTGAGGGGCAATATATATGTATATATATATATATATATATATATATATATATATATATATATATATATATATATAAATCAATGTAACGTTTTATTCAAAGTCAGTTGCCTGAAAAATCGCTAAACAAATTCAAATGATTTTTGGCACGATTACTGACCTTGACCTAGTCAAGGTTTATATCATTTTACTTTGATGATCGATTATCTGTGAGATAATTGACCATCAAAGTGTCCATTGAATTTGCAGTGGTTATCTACATTATTGCGACTTTTAATTTTCTTAATTTTAACTTTGAATATATATTTAAGGAACATAATTTTAGCAATTATAACTTAAAAATAAATTTTCTATGATTTTACAGCACAAACTTAATAAATAATATTACCATAAGAATAATAAGCTGTTATTGTAACCAGGTTTTATATAATTATGTGGAACGTAGCAACTATATAGCTTAATATATAATCTACTCTATAAAACTGCAAAAATGTAACTATCTATGTGTGTGTGTTTGTAACTAACATTGCAACTCCTACAGTTATGAACCGATTGTAAAGGTCAATACCTCTTTCTAATCGGTTTGTTGCCAAACCTCGCATAAAGGTTTTATGTAAAATCACAGTTAACTTGTTATATGTCAAAATATAAACTATTATCAAGTAATTCGACAGTTTACGCCACCCATCAATGTTTCATGTACTACGTGGCCAATTCTTGCCGTTAGTAGGCGCATGCGCTACAACTTTGATTTACGTGACCCGTTTTTCGGACAGGCCTTTTTACTAGTACTTACTTAAAAACGTTATTGATTTAAATTGAAATAAACTAAAAATATGTTTACCTTATCAAATTACTTAACAATCAAGTAATACGTCTATTTAACAGTTCAAACAAAATTATTCCGGCTGAAACTATAAATATGTATTGTAATTTAGCTAAGGGAATGACAGTAAAGTGTGGAAGATTTGTTTAATCTGAAACAGATATTATTACATATTTTAAATTTTTTATTTTGATCGTCCAATCATTTATGAACTTATTTCTCTTTATTTTCCAATTTAACACAAAAATATTTACTCAAAACTGATGACGAAAATAACTAACTAATTGACTACAATGAAGCAAAAATCTAATTATTTTAGAAATTAAATAATTTCCCTTTTTACATATAAATAAACGATTAACATGATTTTACCACACGTTATCGACTTGCATAGGAGAATAAGAGAAACACTATTTTTAATTTAAATTGAAAAAATCTGGTGTGAACATCACACGACTTTCCTTATCCTATTATATATATATATATATATATATATATATATATATATATATATATATATATATACAGTCCAACACTCGAAAGCTGATTAAAATAAACAGTACAAGATAATAATTGACCCATACTTAAAATTTTGCTACGTCACTGAAGGTAACCGTGCGAGCTCGGCTACACAGCCTTCGCCATTATCGCCTGCGTGCTCCCTCCTAGCGGCCAAGCGCTCCCCCCCCCCGTCCTCCCGTCATCCCGTAGTCGGCCCGGTAGCTTTCCGGGCGCGCTGTGATTGGTCCGTTTAATTACTTTTTAATCGGCTATAACTTATTTATTTGACATCGGATCAAAAAATTTCATTGTAATTTTTTGTTCGTCTCGGTTTGATCTATCCGGTAAGATAAATTTCCCGAAACATTTTATAAACACCCGGTATATTAAAAATTCTGAGCTTCAATTTTTTTTGAGTTCCTATGTTATCAACTTTTATTTTAAATTCATGTTTATCTCATGATAACAAATCATTTTTATTCTGATAAATTTTTTGTATCTTCAACCGTTTAGATTCGCGACCACTTTGCGACCGATTTTGCGACGTTGCGACCAAACGGCTAGGCCGATTTTTACCAAAAGCTTCGCACTGCGCCCCCTATCTACAAGTAATTTGCATACCAAATTTCAAGTCTCTAGCTCTTACGGTTCTTAAGATATCTTGTTTACTGACAGACCGACAGACACACACACACACACACACGAACCAATGGCTCAAAACAACTTTTTTGGTGTCCTGAGGCTATAATTCGTCCAGAAATGTGAAAAACTGGGTAGGTCAAATTTCCGCCGATTACATTACTTTCCTTATTATAGGATAAGGAAAGTAAAAATTAATTAAATTACTTTTGTGGCATATTTAATTATAAATACCATGAAACGCATTTTTATTTTAATAAAGATAAGAGTTTAAAAGAAATTATTATAATCACGAAGAACCGGTTATTTTCTTGGTGTCCCTCTCTCGCCTGGACTTCGAGCGCTCGTAAAAACTCGCGCGCTTTCAAATCGGCCTTTCCCCACCACACGGCATGTTTCTGCTCGTCCAGCGTCCGAACTCCCGAAATCCAGAAATAGCACGAAAAAGGCGAAGAGCGAACGAAAAAAGCAGCGCGAACAAAATGGCTCGGCCCTCGGCCCAAACCGCGGCCTATATATCCGCGGTTCGCGAGCTCGTGCAAATTCGGCCGATACCTCAAATTCAAAATATGTACAAGAGGAAACAAAAATACGGCCGGCCCTAATTTAAAAAATTAAAATAAAAGGTATTTTGAGATTGGCGCGAACATTTCCTCGCCCCTTCGAATTTGAACCTAACAAAATTGCAATACAACAAATGCAATAGGGTAATACGCACCGATCGCTTCTCCAAAATGAAACAAACAACCTGGATAACTATATACAAATTATATACAGACTATATACAGATGTCGACGAACCACAAATAACCTCCTTATTGGGAAGAAGTGGAAACAGCTTCACCTCTTCCCGAGGATCAAAACTCAAACTACCCGAAGTACGGGGCAAATCTCCCATCAAAGGGTGAGAAATTTTAGACGAACTTGTTAGGCATTTAACTTGTCAAGTAGGTTTGTATCACGTTCTCGTCTGTTAAGCTACACAATACACTTCGCTTACAACTTATCTAAGAAGACAGTAGACTCCTTATCTATAACACATCGAACCTAAAAATTTAAAAGGCAACAAAATTATGAACAATGCAAAATAACTCAATGATAAGAAAACCTCTTAAAGCTCAATTTTAGTTCTCAATGTCTACTGGACAAAACTATGCAAATGGCAGTTCACATGTTAGCCAGAACTAGTTAGTAATGCAACACCACTAGGCACTACCAGCAAATGAAAGATTGATTTAATTTCTGCGACTTGCAGCTGCACACCAAAAGAACAGCAATTGGTGTTTTATCCCTGCAGAACCAATTTTTAACTACTGCTTTGATCGAAACAATTTCAAAATCGTTTTGTTGTTTGAAAAAAACACTTAAATCACCATTGATGCTTATTAAAAGAATAAAAGTGCGAATGTCTGTAAATAAATTCTAATTAGTTTATCGAGTTTAGTTGAGCAGAACCACTTTGAGATAGATAACCATAAACAGACGAAATTATGTACACAAAAAACATCAAACATTAGTAATTTGAAAAATTTATCTTTTTTGTGAAATAAAAACTGAACACAAGTAACGCTTATCTGAAAATTTCATTTCTGCTATGAGACATACGTAAACAGGCCTAAAAAACAATCTCACAACTCAATCTGCAAAATTTGCAGAAACCTTATCTGCCAAATACTATATTGAAATTGTTTTTTTCAAAAAAACGGTGTGTTTACAATTTTATTTTAATGCCTTTAAATGTAAAACCACGTATCAACCAGGTATTTTTACTGAATTTCAACTACCCGATTGACAACAAAGATCTGACAACGATCGGCAGGAGCTCTCAACCAGCCCAAGACAATCCCCGAATCGGAAAACGTGATAACTGTGGATAATGTGATCCTGGACTGGAAAACCGGACAAGCACTTCAATCAACTCTAACAACGACGAAGCCGCGTGTATTTCAAGTCGCGGAACAGGCAAGACCCCTGTTGGCGAAACCCTGGAGTCGGCATACACGAGATAAACAACCAACTTTGCCCATAACAACCCTCGTATAAACTACCGCTCCACAACAAATCGGCGAGACGAACCATCCAAGAATTACCATTCCCGACACAACCAAAACTCACCGCCGGCACAGCCCTCGACTCCCGATAGACCCAAACGACCTCCGGGATAAGGAAACGTTGGTCGGCAGAAAAAAGAACTCCTGCCGCCACTCTAAACATGCCGGCGAACAAAATAGTCGGAGCCAAAACTCCAACGAAACAAACAAACGCAACTGTAAACAACACATGCCGCCTGGTACATCCTCGATCTTCCGAAACTCAAAACAATCCGAATGAGGAAATAAAAAAACGACTCTACAAAAGAAATATTCTAGTGACTAGAGGAAATAAACTTCCAAATTCTAGACGTGTATGTACACAGTATTTGCCTTGCAGCAGAAACGTTAAGGAACACAACCTTTAACTAATTACGAAATTAGATTTGCAACTAGCCCTTGTATAAGAGAGTTAAAGATTTTACCACACCTTCTCCCGGGAAACACTGGACTACCAAAGTAATGCTCCCGGACTCGTTTTTGCCCTCGCATCAGATACTACGCGAAACGGCGTAGAAACGCCCCGCGGTTTAGGAACGCCAAAATGGGGCATAAAACATCCAACGTCAGGACTACAATCGTAGGAGTTTTCTAGCTTTTGTGAATTTTTCCCGAAAGGCAAAGAAACGGTAGGTTTTCTAGAACCCGATTTATCCATGGTCAAAGAAAACAATTCCCCACAAACCTTTTTCTTATTTAGAAGTTTTGTTGAAGGAACCTCCTTGCTTTCCCAAGATTTTTGAAAGGACGTCTCGACCGGTTTATTTATAGCAACCAAACTTATGGGATTAGTCTCCTTAGACACAACCCATAACAACAAACCCAAGGGGGCTTGAAATAGCAACCGGAAATTTTGGTGAACTTCTGATGGTCTGATTTTCCAGAATTTGGCTGATAAACTCAACACCTAAACTCCCGTCGATTCTCCTCGGAATATGAAAAGATTTATCTGCCAAATGCAGATTTTGAAGATAGGCCAACTGGGAAATATCAACTTCCGCCGACGGCAGTTTGTGGACAATCTTTTTTACAATAAGGGGCTCAATCGTAAACGAAACTCTGGAATCAAAACGAGACGGAAAAGTCAAATTGGTTTTTCCATAGACTTATTGTGGGGCTCCTCCAAAACTTAATACGAAAGACTTCAGGCGTTCGATTGGCAAATTCAAATGCCGACATGCCTTGGAAGTTAGAAAATGTGACTGGCTTCCGGAATTTAACAACAATCTCAAATTTTTAAAATGCCCCGACTTGTTGTAAACTCTTCCGATAGCCGTTGACAAAACAATCGTTGAGTTTTCTGGGATCTCAGACCTTTTTGGATTTTTCAACGAACACAAAGCCGTCTCTTCAACCTCCGACAACCGGCCTGCAGGTTTACTCCTTTTCTAAAATATGAAATACAAGAGGGGGTGATGAGGCAAGTCACATTTGTTACAGGAGATGCATTGTCTACATTCTGGAGCTCGGTGGCCGGATGAGAAGCACCGGAAACACCAATGGTGACTTTTTATAAATTCAAACCTCTCCCACTGAGACGACAATCCTTGAGGGAATGACCTTTCCCTTCGCAAAATTTACAATTATTCCCGTTCATACGATAATCTGGATTCACTAAAAAATTGGGTCTTGGAGTCTCCGAAATATTAACGAACGGCATAGTTTTTATTTGCTTTTGTAAGAATTGTACAAAATCTAGATAGGTGGGGATATCTTTGTTGCGATGTGCCTCTTCAAAGGAACGTCTTATGTCTAAAATTTCAAACCCTCAATTCAAAAACACAATATCTCCGATATCCTCCAAACCTAATTGTTTAATTGCCGCACCGCATATGGGCGCACAAAAATTATTTAAAACCGCTGTTGAACCTCCTCTGGATTCCGCACGTAAAGTTTTAAAATTGAATACCTGATTAATGTAATTGTTTGCCGGCGACCTTTTATCATTAAAACGATCAAATAAGGCTTCTCAAATTACCTTATAATTACTTGCTGACGCAGTAAGCCCCTGGAAAACTTTTAATGCCAAACCTTGCAATTTTGACACCAAAAGTGTCACCTTTTCTAAATCTGACAAATTAGGATTGCCGTGAACCAAAGTGGTAAATAACTCGCTAAAGACTGCCAATTTTGGGGCGTACCATGAAATCTAGGAAGATTTATCGCGTTAAATTTTAGTGCTTCAGGAGGGTAGAATCTGTTGAAGTGGTCACGCTTTCCGTAATTTGTTGAGCAACCCTCGCGATAACCTCCAATAAATTCCCAATCGCCGTAAATTTAGGAATAAAATTGGGATCCAAGTATAAAGAAATTTCGTTAATTCGAAATTCTAAGTCATTAAATTCTTTCACCGTATCCTCGTGAATTGTAAAGGCCGTTTTGAAATAAGCGAGATTTTGTCCCTCATTAATTTTCTTTGCGAAATCGTGCAATCTTTGTACACGAGCGAAAAGCGTTTGTTTTTTTGTATTTAAAATTTTCAACAGATTTTCTGTCTTCCCTTTGTCCGTCATTTTTGCAATAATCAATTTTCAATGGCTAACAATCAACCTAATTTACAATTAAATAAATTAAATAATCAAGAAATTTAATTCGATCCTGATAAATTGCTTTCACAAAATTTGCAAATAACCAATCTCTAAAACAGGTCTGTGTCAAGCGATTAGAACCTTAACATTTCAACGCTTACAACGATATCTAATCTAACGCGGCACACACCCGACTCGACTGGAACAAACAACAAAATGTTTCAGTTCCGGCTCGCTAGAACTAAATGGTGTGGCCGGAAAAATGGGCTGTATAGGTAATTTTAAATTTTGTATAAAGGGGACTTGAAACAAAACTAAAGCTAAAAAACACTAACCTCTGGAAACGGCGCTTTCCAGCAGATATCGGTTCCCTGCTGTTGGTCCTGGGGCTTCCGGGAAAAGTATATAAGGGTATGGGTAAAAGATAGGACAAGTTACCCCAATCTTCACAGCGGAGCGGAACGGTAGCGTCTTTCCTGGTGCAAAAGGTTCCTTCGTCGTTGCCTGCCGAGTCAGAGCAAAGAAAATAGACCGAGTTTCTTACCGGCAAAAATTTCAACCTCGAAAATTAGCTTTTAACAAAAGCCTCGCAGAAAATGAAAACTTCTGCTGCCAATTAAACCCGCCGGCGAACTCTCTGTTAAAAATGCTCTCGTCTTACGGAAAATTACTGTCACAAACTGAATTCAAAAGAACGACGCCCGCGAGAACATAACAAAAAAAAGTTCGAACAAAAGCGCGTACAAAAGGCGAAGCGCGAACGAAAAAGGCCGCGCGAACGAAAAGGCTCGGCCCGCGGCCCAAACCGCGGCCTATATATCCACGGTTCGCGAGCTCGTGCAAATTCGGCCGATACCTCAAATTCAAAATATGGACAAGAGGGAACCAAAATACAGCCGGCCCTAATTTAAACTTTCAAAATAAAAGGTAATTTTCAAATTGGCGCGAACAATATATATAGCAGAAGTTTGCTTATGAGAACTGATCATCAAAAGCTTCATCAATATAACTTTGAGACGAAACATAGAAATAAAAACAATCATATCAACACCGACGACTTGTCAAGAAGACTATGTCCGAAAGATTACAACCACTGTAGTCGTGCAAAAGATAAAATGGCTGGAAATTATTACGTCTAATGAGTTTTAGCGATCCAACGAGTTAAAATATAGCTACAAAGAAGATTCACATTGTTTCAATACATCTGATAATAGAAACAAGCTAGAGAAAGACCTAACTGAGAAGAAGTGGATACGTGTTTACCTGCAGTAAAATCATAGACGCAGTAACATTTGATCACAGTAAAAGACAATGTAATACAGCACATGCTAGCAAGTGAAGATAGAATTCAAAAAAACTTTAGTTGCTGATTTCAAAGAAGAGAGTTCTAAAAGTATTGCAATAACTTTATGATGTGTCTACTAAACATATGAAAATTGCGAAAACTTTGGAAAGGATTTGCGAAAGTTTGTACTAGGTGAACTGCAAAGATTATGTTAAAGATTGGTGTCAAAAATGTGTGAAAGAAGCATACGACACCAATTAGACAGTAATGTCGGAAGTCCTTTAAAGAGAATTTCTATTGACATAAATAGTCCGTTCCCTACAAGTGACACTAGAAATCAGTTTATTCTAATAGAAATGGATTATTTCAGCAAATGGATTAAAACTTATACATTGCCAAGTTAAGAAGCTACAACCATCAGTGAGGTATCCATAAAAAACGAATTAGCACATTTGAAATGCTACTAAAACTACACTCAGATCAAGATCGAAACTTCGAATCGGCGGCGTTTACAAACGAGTGCGCATTATTGGGCATTAGAAAAACGGAGACAACTTCGTAACATCCGCAGTCAGATGCAATGGTTGGACGCATGAATAGCATAATGGGAAAAACAGTTGTCTCTGCAAACAACAAAACTGAAATCAATATCTCCATTTGTCCTTGTTAGTGTATCTTTCGTCTGTCCATGAGTCTACTGGTCTAACAATCAATGTTCTTCTCGGTTGTGAACTGAAGCTACCCTGTGACCTACTCTTTAGAAATTAATCTGAAGAGTCGGGGAAAACTACATCAGCGACTTGAGGAGAGGAATGATAGAGATCAACAACAACGCACGTTACAACATCAACATTGCAAGGGAAGAATTATTATGACATCAACGCATCAAGAGCAAGTTATAAAAAAGACAACCGAGTATGGTTATATACATATAACCAAAACGGTGACGTGAGTTGTCTCCAAAATTCTAACGCTTCTTTGAAAATCTATACGAGGTACTTAAGATGATAAGCGATATCCTGTTCTTGAAAATAGAACGCTGAGGTGGGAAAATATTAACATATCGGCTAGAGTTTGAAGATGTCATGGGTTTTTACGATCCCTATAATTAAGAATAATACATTTTATATTAAGACAATTACTATCTAGAAAAGGATGATAATTTAAAAAAATATTTATTAAGTAAAATATAAATTTTTTATGCGTACATCTTGTTAAGTAATATGATTTTATTCTAATAACATTATTATTCATAAATTAAAATGGGTTTATGCCAACTTAGTTCTTTTGTATAGGTATATAACTTTGTGTAAGTATAAAGACATAAATTTTATTATATTTACTACTATATTTCAATTCATGTTATTAAAACTACAAAGAATGAACATTAAGTGTACTAGAATATCAATTTTTTTTCGTAAAACTAAAGGACAGTATATACAAAAAAAGCTATTTGTAAAAATTTTTAACAGTAACATAAAATATTTAAGTACGGTAGTTAATATCTACTAATAACTATCACTATAATCTAGAATAAGCATACTAAATTTGTGACATAATTCCAAAACTGTAAAAAAAATATTATAGTAACTTCCCCATCACAGTTTTAAAACATCTTATCAAATGTTATAACTTGTTCTTCCAAGTTAAATAAATTTGAATTAAAATATACAATACAAACTGCTCACAAAAATAAAACAAAATTTATCAAGTTTAAATCCCAGTTTTGTGTTTGAATAAGTAAAAATTCTCGCAACGCCAAAGCGGATATATGGCAGCATTCTAAGTTAGTTATAAGTTTTAAACCACTGGGGACACGTGGGCATTATTTGAAGTCTCCATATTTCATACGGCTCGTAACACATGCACACTATTCTGTAACAACTGAAATGAGTTCTGCTCAACAAGCCTTATTGATGTCTGCAATACAATAACTCTTTCCTAACTCGGCGATGCATATCAAATCATTCTCCGCTGCATTGCAGTGAAACTCGAGTTACTCGGAAGTACTAAACCGCAATGCATTTGTTTAAATGTTAAAAATTCCCAAGGGTTGTACTATAGCTAGGTTTCAATTAAATGAAAGTAAACTCGGAGTTGCATCTAAAATTGTACTGCAGGTTTTGTTACAGTGTTGCAGTAAATAACAAGAATTAGGTGCAACACTGCAAAACGACACTAACAAGTATTATATTTTAAGGTGATACTTTTTGTCTGCTATTCATTACTATTAAACAAGTTAGAAACATAAATCTTGATAATGTCCCCAAAACACTATACGGTATTAATTATTAGCAGTTTAGCATTAATAAGAATAACAAAATCAAATAGATAAACAAGTAAACGTATTGTTTTCATTAATCACAAGAAAATTAATGAAGACAAATCATAAATATTAGGCAACTCCATTTTATAAAAAACTAATGTCGAACCAAAACATTTCTTTCTTCATCGTTATATAAGTACTATATTAGAACCGGTCAGTCCAATTCAAGGTATTGTTTTAATTTTTCCAATTCTATAGTGATTATCGTACACGATATTCTGGCCAGCAGTTTATTGTATACATATAAACACAACAGTATGACTTTACCATTAGGCGTCCAGCGATATACCCATGGATCGGAATTTGTTTGCGTAAATCTATGTGACCTCCAATATAAATAAAATTTTTGATTCCGCAGTTTTGAAGTTTCCATCAGACCATAGAACAACTTCTCTAGTTAACAAACGCGCGTGTCATTATGCAATCCTCCGAATTGTTCCAAATATATATCTTCGTCTAGTTCACCGTAAAGAAAGACAATTTTCACGTCAAATTGATATAACACCAAGTCCATCTATGTCGCAAGTCCTAATAGTGTTCGAACTGGGTAGTATTTGATCAACGGCGAAAATTTTTGTTCATGATCGATACATTTCTGTTTTCAGTTAGATTTACCACTTGTATAAGTTTGTGAGATTTTATTTCTTCTTTCATTGCTTTAGGCCAGTCTTCTGATTCTAGACAATCTATTGCTTTAGATTATGAGGTTTCGCCACCACGGCTACCATAGCATTAGCAAAATTACCTTTACACTGTGGTGTTCTGTTTTTCATATTATATACCTGTAGATACTCAACACGTGGAAAGACGTGCGTGCAACTAGATTTCTTTTTTGTAAATTTATTTCATGTCGGTTGTTCATAGGTATTTAAATCTTCTCTTTCTTCGACGAAAGTTTCTTGGGATTCGCTTACATTTTCTTTATTACCCCATTTATAATATAAGGGTTCGTCAATGCGTGCGCACGACGAAATTGATTCCTCTTTATAAATGATCCCTTGAATTGGTAATTTTTCTAGCGAACGGATGTTTTTGTGTCTTTTGTTGTTGAAGTAGCCAACAAACAAATTTTTGGTGGACTTCGCATCCCATTTGAGACTTTTTTCCTTGACACCATCACTAATACAAGCGACCCAAATACACTAAGATATTTTACTGAAGGTTTAATACCAATCTTCTTTACTACTACACTTTCGGATTTTTGTTCCAAGTATAAGCCGCACAGTTGATGGTTTTGACCAAAAACATTTTTTGAAAAACCGCGCGTATGTATTCAAGTACTCGCTATCTTTACCAGTGTTTAGTTTGCACGCTTTGTGAATCCGTTCTGTTGTGGAGTGAAAATAACATTTTGCTCAGATTTAAAATCACATATTCGAGACTATTGTTAATTTTAAGCATGCAAAGCTGTTGTTCTATTTTAGTTTCTAACTTAACCATATAACCTTTAATGCGAGCAGTTACCACTTTTTGAGTGCTGATTTTCAAAAAGTACATTATTAAATGACCACTATAGTCGCCTTCTAGTGCAAGACTGACAACTTTAAACTAATTTATCTCCTTGTTTTGAAACGCCTATACAGGCGCCCTACAGTTCTTCGAGACTCACAGGACGGATGATGATGATAGTCGTCTTTGGATGTGATTAAATATCGCAGTCCTGCTAGCGATGACATCTCCATTGGTTCGCACATGTCTGAGTGCACAAGTTCTCCATGTCAACTAAACTTGTGTTCACTCGACTCAAATTTGCTGCGTGTGTGCTTTTCCAACGGACAGTTTTTACATTTTATGTTGTCAATTTTTCGTTTTTTTGCTTATTGGTCACTTTTATGGATCGCTCTGTAACCCGATAAGACCACTGGCGATTTCAAAAAGTATTACTGACAACAACAGTACATACACGCTTTTTCTACTTCTCTAGGTCTATCTTTTTCTCGTACTCTTTTATTAGTTGGTTTACGTCGCATGTACAAGGCAACTTACGGACTTTCCATGTGGAAACTCACTGGCTTGACCACAAAAACTAGGAACACTTTTGATTTTTTTAAATCAATTGTCGCTAGTCTCGATCGCTGCCGCTTTTCATTTTTTATTTGGTCTTCTTCAGCAACCCCAGTTTATTACCATGTAATTGTCAATAAATCGCTGGTGTATATATCAAGGTGTTTAATAATAAGCATGGTTATTAATCTAATATACTTAAAGCACGATGCGAAGGTCCCTGGTCTCCGATCCTCCGATCGCGACGGTGTGATAAACATTGGTTGCCAAAGTAACGCGTTCGAGGCCACGCGGAAGTACACGAACGATCGTCGTATCTTTAAAGCACACTGCAATTTTAAAAACTTAAATTATAATTAAATTATTTATCCTATTGTTTTAGTTTTTCTGGTCTTTTTTGCAATTAAGCATTCTTTGGTATGGAACGGGTACAAACAGCTGAGCACCACAGAAATTGAGAAAACAAAGAAGTGAGCATACTGCCGATGAAAGGGGAGCAATAAAAGAAGCGAGGCGACGTATATGTGCAAAAAAAAACTCCGGTGCAAGTTGAAGTAGAAAACCAAGCCAGACGACAACGAAGTTCTCAAAGAACACCGGAGGAAATAACTGCAGAGAACAAAGCAAGGCGACAGCAAAGTTTACAAAGAACCCAGGAAGAAATAGCAGCAAGAAACCAAGTAAGGCGACTGCGACGTTCTCAAAGAACACCAGAACAAATAGCTACAGAATAGTAACGATTGCTACAGAAAGTTCGTAACACTTGCATTCTCTATAGCAGCCAAGCATAGCTGGCTGGATTTTCTAGTAATAATTAAGGAATTATTACAATATTTACTAGTTATATACATAGTATGTCCATAACTACTTATTCTTATTTTTCAAGAGCCATCTCCGTTCTGAAGGTTAGCAATCATTATAGCTATTCGTACATTTGAAATGGCTGATGTAAATAATTGGGTCGTCATACAATTAAACCAGTCTCTTAAATTCTTTAACCATAAGTGTTGTTTTTCCCTACGTTTCTTTTCCCTTGGATCTTTCTTTGCATTATTAGTTGAAACAAATTGTAATTTTTTCGTCTCAATATATGATCTAGGCATTGTAGTTTCTTTTTTTATGGTGATTATAATTTTTTTTTATTCTTTGCAATATCGTTCTGTACATCCATAGTTTAAATGTTTTCAGCTTTTTAATATCTGTTCGTCTTGGCGTCCATGTTTCCATTTCGTAATGTAAGACTGACAGCACGTAACATCTTAATAATATTATGTTTAATTCTACGCCAAGATATCTGCGTTAATTAACGTTTTTCATTTTTGTAAACATTGTTCTGACTTTCTATATTCATAACTACTGTCACACACTGATTTTATTAACAAAATAAAAGGATTAACTGTTTTCGCATAATGCTTTGAGAATTTATTAAATGGTTATTGGCAAATATAATAACTCGTCTGTAGCAGCACGCACTACATCCACTGCAGCTGTCAGGGCTCTCTTAAAAAGATCAACATTAGGGTGCCTTTCTTTTAACAAACTACGCCCTTTAAATCTGCCCATACTTTGCAATCTACTGTTAAAAAATGAGGCACATTGTTGTTCATCTCAGTTTAAGTAGACCGTGTTTTATGAATGGGTGAGGAAGATTTAAGGCTTACCTCAAGAAAACATGTAATTCACAGGTTATACTACATCTTCCAAAACATTCTATTGATACCCAACGGTTAAAGTTTTAACTCCCTTTTCAAAAAAGCGAATGTCAATTACTGCATCATAACATATTCCCCATCGAACCATTACAGCTATTAGATAATGGCTTCTTTAAACCCTTGGCACTAGTTGAGATACTTTTTTGTACGGACCGGCTAATATCCCTTTATTTTGTTTCTCCTTTATAAAAATTCTTTTATCAGTTCACGACATTTTACAATATCTTTGTTTTTCACTTCTACCTTTCTTTAAAGGATTTGTAAGCCAATATCTTGTATGTCCGTTATAAGCAGCTAGTCTTAGAACTTGCTTACTGATATGAGACATTAAAATTTTAGATATTTGCATCTTCTTTCTTATACTTACGAAGAGGATTTTGTGCACTTACTGTTTTGACTTCCCGATTTTAGAAGACCTTTGACACATTTAGTCTCATTAAACAATTTTATTTCCCAACATACAAACCCACTGTTAATACCAAGAGGATGTAGTATTAGGTGTAGCAATATAGTTTTCTTTGTCGCTCCACTCTTTTAGTAAATAATTAAATTTGAAAAGAAACACAATGTAACTTACAACTTTAAGACTTAACAATTGCAACTGTATGTGAAAATCACATATTATATTTAATATGCACATCTGCGTAATTTGCGTACACGTTTATTAGTAAGCTCTTATTTAAAAAAAAATTGAGCCAAATATTTTATATATATAGGTTAGTGGAATATATAAAACGTTGGATCAATAAAATTTGTTGTTTAAACTTATATTTATTTTAAATATTTTTATGTTAAATGATAAATCATGAATTTATAATAATGTTTAAAAATGTTTAAAATGTACAAAAAGCTGATTTTTAATTATTAAAATTGTTTTATTACCCTTAACTTTTACAACAGTTCTTATTTATGATTTCATTAATAACAAATCTAATTTGTATTTACACTTGCAACAAGGCCACAATAACGGGAAAGCATATAAATTTTGTATAAAACTAATTTTAGCAAAAAATAATAAAATGCCTTTTATTATTATTATTACCACTCAAATTTATTTAGATTGAAATAAAGGATTGTAATGTAGAATCCCAAATATCTTGAATGCGTAGTTTTTTTATATTTCCAATACATTATTCAAAGAAAGCACTACCTCTAACAAGCTAGCATGGATTTCATTAGCCGTAATTAATTAACATGCCGCTGCAGCTAATTTGTTTCACTAACAGTAGATCAATTCGCAGGAAGTGCAACCACGGTGTAAGACTGCAATGCACCATCTTATAGAACATACTAATTTCAGGAACAAGAGGAGAACTTTTTTCGTATCTCAAGATCGTGCCTTGTTTCCAGTAAGTAGCATTCTGTGTACATACGACGGAAACAGGTTTAGCATTTATGCATTAAATGAATTTCACATAGTAACACTATACTTAAACACACTGCAGCGCTCTTACGCTCACTACACCGCTGTACAAAATCAGCGAACAATTCAGTTTATATAAGCAAATAAAATATTAATCGCGTTAAACATTTTTAGAAGAAAAGTTTAACTTTATATATAAAAATAAGTTTTTTTAATTAAATCGTTTTAGAATAATAATAGTAATTTCAAACAGCAATGGGTGTGTACCTATATAGCCTAAAGTTACTGTTGCTTTATAAAATAACTTTACGAATTAAAAGATATTTACGTATGTCCCGTAAAAAGTTAAAAGTAGATGGTAAGTGGCGCTGTGAAAATATCAACCAAAAACTCAGTAAAAAATTACCAATTTTCAGGAAACAATTATTCTTATTTTGAAATAATATAAGTACGGTGGATATTTTATAAAAATTCACAAACCGGTAAAAACAATGAAATCGCAGTAAACATAAGGATAATCGCTATAAAATGTTTAAGAAGGCAGCGCATAGTTTCGTTAGTATTTCAGTTATCCCAATTTGAATGAATTACTGTAGATTTTCATAAAAATTGTACATATTTCATAATTCAAACTTTATGAGGCAACAATTTTACAAATATTTACAATATTTTACTAGAATTATATGGCATTGTTTTCTGCAATAAACCATTTCAACTATCTCCGTAATGAAGAAAAATAATCCCGATACAATAGTACAACTGTTAAGAGTTAGTACAAGATTCTTCAGAAACCGCGTACTAGTAAAAATATATTGCTTACAAGAAAACATTACGTATTTTGTATATTAAATCCTGCAATACGAAGAAAACGTAAAAGAAATTCTTTTAGAATAACGTTATTCTACTTACTTTAGTCGAATCCTATCAAAAGCTCAATATCAAGACATTCTTGGTATTAACCGATTGCGTACAAGTAGTCGGGAGACTCTCAAAATATTTCTTGATTAACAGCTTTTGCAGTCAGTTTGTCCGTTAGTAATGGCAAAATTAGTCGAGCTAAATTTAAATGGATACAATGCATTTCTGTTACAATGGATGACTCAACGAATAGTCAAAAAATATGCTTTAATAACCATTAGATCAAAACCAGTGCATTCCACTGAAGGCAATGAAAAGCAAATCCAACGACAAATCATGCTACATCCTAAAAACAGCGATATAATAGATATAAACCCAAATAAAAATAAAAAATATAGACTCTATTTTCACGAAACACAGCTGAAACTACCCTACTAATCACTCATTTAAAGCAGCGCGACCAACAATAATTCGTAAGAATTTTCAAATAAGTAGCCGTGTCACTACAAGCATTAGAACAAAATCAATAACTGAGGTAAGTGACGTGTTTAGCTTCAAACCGCTTAAAAATCAATTAAATGTAAAAACACCCAAAGATGAGAACTTATTCTTTCCTACTCAAGAGCTTTCAAAACAGATCTACAAAATAAAAAGTAAGAAATGTGCTAATATAAACGAAAATTGTAGTGATACAGGATATATCGTTATCTTTATAATAACAGAAAGCGAAGAAAACTTAATAATTGTTCGATCTAAAACATCAAGACTATACAGTAGTAATGTGGGAACTGCTACACATTACATAAACACTAATGCAATAATATAATGCCAATAGTAAGATGTTGCAACTAGTAACTGCCATTTAAAGCGACAATATATAAAATGTATCCCAGTACCGAGAATTACAAAACCTAAAACAAAATGTATATGGCGCCCCGCTTATTTTGAATAACATTTATATCAAAGTTAAACACAGAACGCAAAACATATTTTCAAAATTGTCCTGTAGGATTGATTGCATAAAAAATGTAAAAATATGTATTTTTAAATGAATAGCCGCTGTTGAAGAGATGTTTATTTAAGAGATGCCCGTGCAAGTAGCGAGGGTCCGCACGCACTCCAATTAAAATATTCTTCTCAATGATTCTCGCTTAGGATAAGAGCTTAATCAAACATAGAAACACAACCCTCAGAACCTAGGAAATGATGAAATAACTTAATTAATATTAATAATATATTTTAAAAAAGACTCAGAATTAATTTGTTTATATTTAATATATAGATCACGTGTACGTACGAAGCGTGAATAGTAATAAAGATTACGCCGTAAAAGTAGAACGTCCGAAAATGCCATTGTGCTCTATTCGGTAAGATAACAACTTAACTATGTTGCAGAAGTGCAAATATTTTCACGCAACAGTAGAATGACCAATTTTCCGCCGATACAACGACCCGCAACACCAGCTGCAGTTGTATTATCTCAGCAAGATCAGATCTCATACAAGAGAATCAATTAAAAACTAACATGAGATGCATGGCATTATTTGAATTTTTTCAGTTATGGCTTTCAAGAAAACTTTTAAGAGCGGTTTCACAACGCTGTTAGTTGACCGTCACAGCGCATCCATTTTCTCGGAAACAGTAGGGTTCAAATACACCAAAACTGGCGATTACACACCACACAGCTACTCTCTCACTATGTAGGGCATTTGATGAAATTGCCGTAAATTATTTTTCTACTATTACCGGCATTTTTGTTTGTTTGTTGTACCCGATAACTGAAAATTATTTTGGCTACTCGTTGTCAGAATATAGTCATTTTCCAAAGCCTTCAGCATTACTTTTTGGAAAGGTAAACCGTTATACATTAGTACTTGAATCACAATGATTTTATAAAAATGAAAGTGGAGGTCAAAGTCCAAAATTCGACGAATTGATCTGTTTAATGTGTACATTAACGTGTCATATCGCTAAACGGCGAAGACTGGCCTCTACAGTCTGTCGAACTCTTTCGATGTTTTCTGGTGTTCTAATGTCCCGATCACTTTCCCGAGCTGTCCTAGGTCTTACCTTTCATCTCATTCTAAAGTTGTTAAACAATTTCAGTATTGTTGGGTGAGATAGGATAGCACCGCTCTGACCACCGATAAAGTGGGTTAGAAATCTTCGCAGTGTCTGTACCACCGAATGACTGGTTGCGATAAAGGTGTCGTAAACAAAGACGTGTTGGTCAATCGTCTACGTCTCAATGGCTACCGACATGGCAACTAACAAGTGTATATTAACTATTGCGGATGCGCTAGTTCTCCTATCGCCTATGTTATTCCCGTCTGAAAAATGCAACACATCTCTGCGGAACCTTGTGCTAATTAGACGATCCAATTAAAGCAATCAAACTAAATACGAGAAGAAAAATATCTAAATCACTACCCATTTTGTGTTTTTGTTAGTAAGAGTGGGCGGTTGTTCTTTAACAATAATAGTCTCGTTTAATATCAATATAATAGGCGAGTGGTCTGACGATACGTCATAGTTATCTTGTGAAAATGTCTATTAGATCTGGTATTCTATTAATATCTGATGGTCAGTACGTTGGCTTACCTATAGAATGACAAACCCATTTGGTTGTTTGATTGCTTGGTACAGTTGTTTACCTTTAGTGATGATTAGTTTCGACTCCTAAAAGATATGCTTAGTATTAAAATTTCCTCCAATTATAAAGTGTGTCCTAGTGTTTGGAAGAGTCTGAGATAATCCTCTTTTTCTAGTGCATATCTAGATAGGTAATAAATTATAGTGTTTAATGTTATCTTTTATTATTACCTCTGATCTACCCCTAGGTGTATTGTTTTGGTGGATGGTGTGCTATAACTTATACCCTTTTATGTTCAGGTAGTTTTCTCTAGTAAATTGTGTTTCCGAAATTAGACAGATGTCTAATTTTTTATACAAAAGGAATAATTCTAATTCATGGGCATGTTAAAGAAACCCATTTGCCTTCCAGATAGCTATTCTAAGAGTCTCCATCTTTATTTCTTACTTTTGGCAGCTACCTTATTGGTGGTTTCGAGTATTTGAACCTTGTTTAAAATTGTTTTGATGGATTCGTCTTGTTTATCAATTTTACTTAGAATTATTTGCAAAATGTTTATTACATCTAGTTTTGTTTCTTCTGTCATGCTTGATTACGGCTTACTTTTTACTGTTTGTACGTAGCCATTCCTCGCTATGTTATGTTTTTTTTTGTTGGGACAGTTTTTGATAAAGTAAGAAAATTCTGTTAAGTTTTTTCTATTATTCTGGCCTCTTGTACATTAGCTGTTCTTGGATTGTTTTGATGGGTGAGCTTCTCCGCACTTAAGGCACTTAGACTTTATAAGTCTAACTATCTTGCATTCTTTAGTAGGATGACGTCCTGCACACTTAACACATTTAGCTTCTTTATTACAGAACGATTGGGTGTACCCAAACGCTTGACACTTTTTGCATTGTGAGATAGAGGCTGTCCTTTTGAACAAAGGCTCAATTTTTACTTTCAATCCTGCAATTATACTGATTGCAAAGATGTATTTAATATCCTTGGATTTATCAAAGGCTAGCATGTGTAGCGGAAATGCCTTCATAATAGTGTCATTATTCTGTTTAATGTTTTTCATAATGTTGGTAATATTTTAGATTTTAAATACTCTTTCTTTCGGGTTTTCTGTGATAATTTATATTGAGCACGTTGGATGTATGCCTCTGGCCATAACTGTTGTGGGTAGATTTTGTTTGTCTTCATGAATATAGTATTTAACGCTATAGTTGCGTAAGGTATTTATTAGACTTCGGTATTGCATTTCGTCTGGCACATCATTATTTATAACGGTTACTTTATATGTGACTTGCTGCCTGTAGTATTTCATGCACGGTTTCATATTCTTTTACGTTGACCAAATTAACTGGTGGCGATAGGGGTATTTTATTTTCTTTCGGTTTGTTATCTGGTTGTTTAGAAGTAAATGGTTGTTGTTGTAGAGAAATCTCAGTGATTAAAGTTGCTTTTAGTTTATTATTTTTATTTGACTTTTATATTATCCACTCCGTTTCTCTCGCTAACTCTTCTTTCTATTACTTGCTCTAAATTAGGTACCGCCTCTGCATTCTCGAGGCTTTTTACCTTTAGTATTAGCTGGTTGATATTACCCTTTAAGGTTTCAATGGTTGCAAGAGATTGTTGCTAGGCATTCCATAAATTAATCTCATGTTGAGTTTTTAATTGATTCTCTACCACCTACCCAGTTTTTCACATTTCTGGACGAAATATAGCCTCAGGGCACCAAAAAAATTGTTTTTGGCCATTGGTTCGTGTGTGTGTGTCTGTCTGTCAGTAAACAAGATATCTCGAGAACCGTAAGAGCTAGAGACTTGATATTTGGTATGCAAGTTACTTGTAGGTAGGGGACGCAGTGCGAAGCTTTTGGTAAAAATCGGCCTAGCCGTTTGGTCGCAAGGTCGCAAAATCGGTCTCAAAGCGGTCGCGTATCTAAACGGTTGAAGATACAAAAAATTTATGAGAATAAAAATGATTTATTATCATGAGATAAACATGAATTTAAAATAAAAGTTGGTAAAATAGGAACTCGAAAAAAAAATTGAAACAGGATTTTTAACATACCGGGTGTTCATAAAATATTTCGGGAATTTTATATTACTGGATAGATCAAACCGAGACGAACAAAAAATTAAAATGGAATTTTTTTATCCGAGGTCAAATAAATAAGTTGTAGCCGATTAAAAATTAATTAAACGGACCAATCACAATGCGCTCGGAGAGCTACCGGGCCGACTTCGGGAGGACGGGGGGAGCACGCAGGCTGTGTAGCCGAGCTCGCACGGTTACCTTCAGTGACGTAGCAAAATTTCAAGTACGAGTCAATTATTGTCTTGTACTGTTTATTGTAATCAACTTTTGAGTGTTGGACTCGCGCCTTGTTCTTTTTTAAATTAACAAGTTCCGGGACGAGAGCAATATATATATGTATATATATATATATATATATATATATATATGCATTTAAAACCTTTAAATAGTACATTACGATACGAGTGCGCAAAGTAGGTCGTTCCCACACGAGCGCACGAGTATCGTATACTATTTTTCCTATTGAGTGCGCAAAGTTCGATACTGCGGTGCTGCGTGGGGGACGAAAAGGGGGGTTAGGTGGGGCGAAGCCCTCCCGATTGAAAAAAATATAAAAAGCTGTTTCAATATTTTTTATAGACGCCATACTTTTCACTGTACACGTTCAAAAAATATATGAAACGAGACCTGCCTCGCGACCTGACGTTCTCTGCTGTACTCAAAATATAAATGCAGGTTTTGACAGGTCTACTTAGTAAGATCAAGCTAGCGAGATGTAAACAAACCGGTATCTACTTTCCCGCACGCTCAGCTGTAGGGATAAAAGCGTGCGGGAAAGTAGTACTTTGCGCACGCAGGAAGTACGCGTAAGTACGCGTAAGTAGGAAAATACGCATTATTTATTCAAAATATGTAAAATGCATATCGCATTAATATTATATATATGACAAAAAAACTATTTTTCAAATTTAATGTTGAGTCGCTATTTGAAATTCGTAGAATAAAGACGTTGCGAGCGATCTGCGAGATATCATATCAAGTGCCAAGCGATTAAGCGTGACCTCTGGTCAACTTATACTTACAACTTTAAATATTGAATAAATAAACTGTAAGTGACTATTAATTATTAATCAATCATAAATAACTTTAAAACACTAGTAAATTAAATACTTCACAAAAATGCTGCCGGTCGGCAACGGCTTTAACGGCGCATTTAACATTAACAGCCAGCAGCAAATGCATGGAAATCCTACACAATTACCGTTATTAACCAATACACAACCCCATTGTTTTTATCAACAACCACAATATTCATTCCTACCTCCCTCAACCCCGTCATATTTATCGTCACAGAATCATCCAATTTCGCAAACATTCAGTCCACCACAATTTTACGCCTCTCACCACAACGGCGAACAAGTGAATCCACCCATTCAATATACAAGCGAA
Source organism: Sinelater perroti (assembly GCA_036346155.1). Taxonomy (NCBI): domain Eukaryota; kingdom Metazoa; phylum Arthropoda; class Insecta; order Coleoptera; family Elateridae; genus Sinelater; species Sinelater perroti. Next base: position 19,215,845 of record JARFIY010000001.1, read on the forward strand.
CCTGATGATTCAGGAAATGATGAAGAAATGAAACTAACCCTGCAATTTGTTGGCAACATGTTACAAATAATAAACGGAAACGATTAACAAAACATCTCCACGCACAAACATCTAACTCTCAAAATGAGCCATTAATTATAGATGGAAAAAGATTTTCAGCATTAGCTGAAAACCTTGAAACAAATCAATCGATTAATAAAGAACAACAAAAATTGAGTGAACACAAGCCACCACCAATCTTCATCCATGGCGTTCTCGACTATACAAGGATGACCGAAAGTTTACACTTAATAGCTGCAGAAGAGCAGTACACCACAAAAAGTCTACATAATAATGTAGTTAAATCAATGCAAGAACACCTGATACATATCGCACACTTATTAAACATTTGCAAGATGCTAAGATTGTACATCATACATATCAGATGAAAGAGGATCGTCTTTATAGAGTTGTATTAAAACATCTACATCCTACTACCCCATTAGACGACATTAAAGAAGCCCTTCAAAAACTAGGACACACAGTACGCAATATCATGAACTTACAAAACAAACAACACAAAAGTCCCTTGCCAATATTTTATGTAAATCTCGAGCCAGCTATAAACAACAAAGACATATACAACATACGCTCAATACAAAATAAGCACGTTAGATTTGAACCACCAAAACCAAGTAAAGATATAGCACAATGTACCTGTTGCCAGAATTACGGGCATACTAAAAGCTACTGTAATAAAACTTTTGCTTGTGTGAAGTGTGCAGATCCGCACGATACAAAAAGCTGTCAAAAAACCCGTGCAACTCCAGCTACATGTATCCTATGTGAAGGGTCACATCCAGATAATTACAAGGGATGTTCCATATATCAAGAGCTCCAACGAAAGTACCAGCCCCACAAGCAACAGCCAACTCTCCGACCTCCAAACTTAACAAAACAGAATTTTCCTCCATTAGCACACCAAAACAGTCAGTCGATCACCAACCAACCAACAAATATATATCCAAACTACGCGCAAGCAGTACGAAATCAACCCTCTTCTAGTGAAGATGTTAGTCTGAAACAATTCCTTGAAGAGTTCAAAACTATGTTTAATCAACTACTCCAGCAGAACAGTATGATACTAAATATGTTAACTACTGTCATTACCAAATTACTCCACTAATGGCTAAATACTTAAAGATTGCACAGTGGAATGCCAACGGGTTACAACAACGAAAGTTGGAAGTAGATACCTTTATACGTCTCAATAATATTGATGTCTTATTAATCTCAGAAACACACTTCACCTCAAGAACTTATTTTACAATACCTCAATACTCAGTGTATCATACAGAACGGTGGTTCAGTCATAATAATTCGTAGTTCCATAAAACATTATCAATTACCTTCTTATTCCACAGACTACCTTCAAGGTACCATGATAGAAGTCGAGAGACTGCCAGCACCCATAGTTATAGCAAGTGTTTATTGTCCAACTCGTCATAACATTACCAAACAAATGATACAGCCCTTCTTAGAATTATTAGGGCCAAGGTTTCTCACCGGCAAAGATTTTAACGCCAAACATACACACTGGGGCTCACGTCTGACAACGACTAAAGGACGAGAACTGTACAAACTTCTAGAAGATAAAAACTATGTCTTTCTGTCAACGGGTAGCCCAACATACTGACCAACGGACCCCACTAAAATTCCAGATTTGTTAGACCTCTTTATTACCCACGGTATGTTCTCAAATTACATGGATATTGTCTCCAACTATGATATCTTCTCTGATCATACGCCAATAATAGCAACTGTGAGCTCAATAATACTATATGTAGAACCCAGACCAACCCTCAGTAATGCAAGAACCAACTGGGAAGCGTTCCAAGCTCATGTTAACGAATTTCTCGATACAAACCTACGCTTAACAACAAACTATGACCTCGAATATGCAATCAATCACTTAATCACAACTATACAGAAAGCAGGGTGGAATGCAACACCACAAATTAATACTCTAAAATCCAATACACCAAATATTCCAACTGAAATAAGGGAATTCGTTAGAGAAAAAAGACGCCCAAGAGCAACATGACAGCGTAGTCGTAATATTGCTGATAAAACCAGATTCAATCAACTAAACAATAAATTAAGACGTAGACCGCAAGAAATCCGCAATGAAACCTTTAAATACTATACTAACTCACTATCTGTACATGACCTCACAATATGGAGATCAACCAAGGGAATTAAACGACCCAAGGGACACGTACCGCCCTTACGAGATGAAGATGAAGAACCCTGGAGCAGGCCCGACAAAGAAAAAGCTAAAGCATTTGCGGAACACTTACAAACCACTTTTCAACCTAACTCTCATGAGCCTGATGAAGAAATAGAAACCTACCTAGCAACAGCCTTACAAATGTCGCTTCCCATACGTAGTTTCACACTACGGGAAATTGAAACCCAGATCAGACTATTAAACAACAACAAGTCACCAGGCTATGACCTTGTAAGGGGAATTGTTCTAAAACATCTACCAGAGAAAGGTCACCGATTTATACAAATCCTGTTCAATGGAATCCTACGACTCGCGTACTGGCCATTAGTGCTAAAGTTTGCACACATTATACTAATTCCAAAACCAGGCAAACCTACTTACCAAATTAAATCCTACCGTCCCATCAGCCTGCTCCCGATAATTTCTAAGCTGCTGGAAAGGTTAATACTAAAACGCATAAACGAAAGTGAACTTCAGGAAGAATGGCTACCAATTCATTAGTTCGGCTTTCGCATCATGCATTCCACAACACAACAATGCCTCCGATTGATCAGTACAATACGCTCGGCATTTGACGACAAGAAGTTTAGTAGTGGAGTATTTCTGGACTAAGTTGTGCATTCGATAAGGTGTGGCACCAGGTCTCCTTTATAAAATTAAGAAATTACTACCACACAGTTATTATTTACTTCTACAATCGTATCTAACACATCGCTACTTTCAAACTAAAGTAGGTAGTGAAACATCTCAGATTAAAGAAATAAAAGCAGGTGTCCCCCAAGGCAGCGTTCTCGGGCCGATACTATATCTTCTATACACCTACGATTTACCGACCACAACGCAAACTCAACTTGGAACCTTCGCCGACGATACTGCAATGCTCTCATGCCACGAGAATCCAGCTATCGCGTCACAACTATTAGAAGAACATCTTAACTTACTAGAAACATGGATGGAAAAGTGGAAAGTGAAAGTAAATGAATCCAAATCTGCTCATGTTACATTCACCACCGATCCTACTAAACAACATACCTATTCCGCAGACAGATGTAGTGAAATACTTAGGTTTACATCTCGATCGACGTTTGACATGGAAAATACATGTCAGTAAAAAACGTAAAGAAATGGACCTACGTTGTAAAAAATTGTATTGGCTCGTTGGCAAAAATTCATCACTTACATTAGATAATAAACTACTAATCTACAAGAGTATCATTCGCCCCATCTGGTTATATGGCTGCGAACTTTAGGGATGCGCTAGTAACTCAACCTTAAACATAACACAACGATTCCAGTCTAAAACACTTAGAATGTTGGCTAATGCTCCGTGGTATGTGTCAAACGTAACTCTTCACACTGACCTCAATGTGCCATACGTACAGGATGTAATAAAAGCAAGAACAATGAAGCATCACGACACCCTAGCAAATCATCCAAACGTAGCAATGCCTTCACTAGCTGAAGCACCTCAATACAGAAGATTGAAAAGGAAGTGGCCAATAGACTTAACAGATTAAAGTAGGGATGGTCTCACTGGATGCCTTCCTCTTATGACCTTTCTTATCGTTTGTACATAAAATTAGCTCATAGAATATTGTAAACATTCTAATAAAAATTAATTCAAAAAAAAATTTAATGTCACTAAAATTCAAATGTGGCAATAAAAACGGAGATATAGTTTTACATACTTTTAATTCAAAAAATATATACAAAAGGAAACTAGTTAAGTACATTTGAACTCAACAAAAAAAGTAATAAAAAGTAATAATGACTAATGAAGTAGTATTTATTCTAAAATACATGCAATTGTACACAATAATATTTTATTTTTGTTTATTGGCATTTGTAAAACAATTTATAATAAAATATTTTTTTTCTTCTATTTGGACAACAAATTTTGACGTCTGTCTAATAATATGTATTTGTAAGAAAAGAAACTTGTTTTGACATCTATAGATGTTATAGATGCATTTTTAAAGCTGCTATTATAGATAAATCTAAGTTTACTTCACGATCTTCGGAATTTTCACTTTGTATTAGAATTTTATTAACTTTAGTCAACTGCTGATATCTACTATTTTTCTGTAAATCTTCTTTCAATTTATTTAAAATAGTTTTACCCTAATTCCCCGGAACATCAAAAATCAACTGTTCAAATTTATTAATTATTGCTACAGATTCGTTAAGAGGCAATGATTCCGTTTTCAATTTAGAAATTATTGTGCTTACAAAATAATAATAGGCTTTTATAAAGGGTGACTGATTGTGCAGTTATTTTTTCTTTAAAACATATTAAGCTTTTTCAATATAATTATTTGTGTTATCAGAAAACGATAAAATTAATTCTCTTGTGTATTCAAAATATTCTGCATAAAAAAGAGCTGCATTTAGCCAAGTGTTCCAGCGTGTAATTATAGGTTCTGACGGTAAAGGCTTGTTAGGAAGTTTTTCTCTATACAACTGTATTAGTAAAGAAACTTTTAGAAACAGTTTTTTCACACTACTTATTAAGGTATTTACTAGCGAAAATTTATTATGGATTATTTCGGCTACTCTGTTTAAACCGTGAGCTAGTCACGTAAGATGAATTAAATTTTCGAATAATACTTTTAATTGTGCACCAGATTTTACCTTATACGGTACGACATCGGAGAGCATCAAAACAATTTTATATGTTGGAACAATATCCGGAATAAAAAACTGCATTAGCACTTCATTTACAAAACGGATTATTGTTACATAATTGGTCTTATCAAGCACTTTGGAGACAATCAATTAAGATTTACCAAAATCTTTTTTAATTAAGCAACCAATCATCAAATTTGCAATATAGCGCCCCAACAATCCGTGGTCTCATCCACTATAAAATAAAGATATGTATTTTTAATAATTTCTTTTATATGCTATATGGTTTCAAGATAGACGTCATTGACATACCTTTTTCTATGTGTACTTTTATCTGGCACCTGTTTATTACTAATTTTTTTTAAACGATTGAAAACTAGAGTTTTGAAGCTTTTTTAGGGGGATATTAGTTTTAACAAGGGCACTGCATAACGCAAAATTAAATTCTTCTTGATCATTTGATCATTTGAGATTTTCGTTCACATGTAATCTAAAAAAAAATAGATTTAAAAATATTTTATTAAAAGTTTAAATAATATCAAATAGATATCGTATTACATTCAAGAGTACATTGCTTATCTTATTTTCCAAAAGTTAATAAATAATATGATTAAATTGTTTAATTACAAACAATAGAAGACATGAATTAAAAATATGTAATGTAACTTACAATTTTTTCGCATGTTGTGCAAAATACACTCGCCGTTCATACGGAGTTCGGAAATATTTCTTATCCACACCGCAACTAAAGTTTCTTTTACTTTCGGCATGTTTTAGAACGAAACTAAATCACAAAATTCTGCAGATCTGTTTTAGTTGAAAGTTTTGTAACGAATGAACGAATGTTAATGCTTAAATTTTGTGCAATGAAAGGAAAAATAGAGGTACCCATAAATTACAGAAAATTATTGTTCCTTGGAAACTTGTCGGCACATTTTTATGACCATTTTATGGTTAAGCGGCAAGATGTTCGGTTTATTGTAGGTAGGTTCTAAAGGAACATAAAATTATTGTTTTGGGCCGTCCCTTTCTACAAATGTGGTATTTATAGCACCAAACCGTCTTGCCAAAGAATGTGTTAAAAATTTGATGCTGGGCCAGTACCGGCAAACAAGCAAAAAATGTAAATACTTACATAATATGCAAAGATATGCATAATAAGTCCAAATATATATCAACCACCAAAATATGCGTTATACCTTCAAATATGCAAAACATGCAAAAATTAATTAACGCTAAATAATCACATTTAGAGTAATTCGTCTAAAAAGCAAAGAAGGCTGGTTAACTATAAAAATTAAAGAATATGCATTTTGCACAAAATCCTCTCTCTACTCATAACCTTTAAGGAGTACATCATTTAAATTAAAACTCAATTTTTTAGATGATTTTAACATCCATTCTTATTTTTGTACTAGAACTGCATAACTTTATGATATAATAGTATAGCAACAAATTATAAGTTTAAATATCAGAAGTATTTAACTGAAAATAGCCATCTAAAAAAATTTTTCAATTTTATGTAAACGTATTTTTTACACACGCAAATTAAGAACTGTCAACTATTTTTGAAATTGAAATTTTAAATTTAAAACGCAATAAAATCGAATATATTCCTTCACCATCACGACCGATGGTTTCACAAAATTACCACTTTAGAATTTTATTTTTGTTTTCAAAGAAACTTTAATCTTGACTTGAGGAAGGGGTTTAAATTAATAAGGATGTTTGTTTGAAACTGGCGACTTCAACATCAACAAGGAAAAAATTTAAATAATTAACATATTAGATTACTCCAATTTATTAGAGATCTTGAAACTGCTTATATATGCTTTGCAATGGAATAAGTTACCTGCTATTTTATATGCGATTATATTCCTAATGTCATAGACATACATGTTAGATATACATATTTATGCATCAATTTGCAAATATATAAGTAATGTATGTATTTTGGCTAATAGAATTAATGTTACCATATAATTAAGAAAGCAGATATTGACAAGTATCGTTGCAACCCATCTATCAATAGGGTTTGCAAATTACTTTTGAGTTTCTAGATTGTGGAATAAAATATCTATAAATTTTATATTTTAAACCCATTTAAGTAATTTGAATTTTAAATACCACAATACCAGTAGATATCTAACCAACAACAAGGTTAATTACTTTTCTGGATAGTCTTTAATTGTTAAAAACTAGAAAGTTTGCCCCATCTTTGAAACAAAAAAAAATAAGCATTTCATTTCCATTTTCTAAAAGTTTGTGAACTCGACAAGTCAGGATGAACAAGGAAAATTTCCATTGGTTTTAAATTGCGGAATATGTAATGTTGTTTCAAGTAATGAAAACAAAATAGTAACAAAATTCCAAATATGTGTAGGTGCAAAAATCGGTTTAATAAATGCGTCTCCCAAGGCAATATTCAATTTTCTAAGGCATGTAAAAGTATGTAAACAATTTCTTTTTTTTTATTTAAAAATTCACATACTACATTCTTTTAAACTCAACTAACTTTAATTCTATAGCAAAAGCATCCAAAAAGATTGGGCTTATGTTCTCTGCCGAAGGAAAGTGTGAGACAAATATATCTTTTTTGGTGATTTTAAAAACAAAATTTGAATAAGATGGTGATAACAAGCACCCCATTTTCAATAGCTGGAACTGCAGCAAAGAGAAAGCCCATGTCTAATAAAAAAGTGAGATTTAAAACTGTTATTCTAAAGCTTTCTAGCAAATAAATATGATCAATTTTTTCAGTATAATCAGCTTAATATGTTAGAAGGTGTTTTCAACGACACCTTTTTTTCTGTTTGTTGTTAGACTCTGGCTAAATAAATTTCAGCTCACATAAAAGAATGTAAATCTAAATTTGTAAATGTTTTCTGCAAAATAGAGTTTATATGTACATGTACAGCTGATATATAGTCAAAAAACAATAAGAGCTGCTTTGGTGTAACAGCTCATATTATTGCTAACGACAGTTTATGTAGAACATCATACTTATACAGAAAAAGGGAAAACATTAAACGATGTTTACGCTTCATTTCGCATTATCAACGAGAAACTATCAGAGATGGTCACAGATAATGCTACTAATTTTGACTTTGATAATGGGATTTCCCTTCCGTCACAATTCAAATGTTGTTCACATATACTCATTCCAGTTGCAACAACTGATATTCAAAAGACTGTTTTTGCAAGCAAGACCGTCTTGAAAAAAATGTATTATAGTATTTTTAGAAAACACATTTATTCAAAATAGCGTCAGTAGATCTAATATAGCTTCAGATGAAGTAGAGCGAAACTGCGGTAAAAAAGTTAAAAGCACCTTGCCCAACACGATACCCACATTTTGATTGTCGCAGCGATTTACGCTTTAAAAGAACACCTGTGTTTAATTTGTGAAAAAATTAAGATTTCTAGATTGAAATAGCTACAGCTAGATTTTTTGGAAGAATATTTATAGTTATAATATCATTAGCAGTAGCTCTCGATAATCTTCAGGAAGAAAAGCAGTTCTAGTTAAAACATTATTCCCACAATTTTTCAACTTATCCACAGCAAAAACAAAATTGAAACTTAAAGTTTTGTTTTGAGCTCCGTGGATTTATTGTAGCAAATGTGCAAAATTGGTTTGCCTATATTTTAGATTATAGTCAAATCTCCAGTAGACCATATGCTTTTGCAACGCATTTTTTACCTGAATTTAAACTCAATTGGATTAATTTTGAGAAAGGCAAACAAAATTATATTACAATTAAAGACCTATTTATAAATTAAATTCGAAAACAATTTCTTCCTTCTAACAAAGATAATCAAAATTCCCCGCCTTCGCCTTTGCAAAATAATATTTTCGATCTTAACGAGAACGCATCTCGTACTGAATTTTGGCTCATTTAAAATAGCTAGATAAAATATTGTTGTTTTTAAAGAACAATCCGACAATTCTCAAGTTTTTCAAAAAATATAATGTTCTTCCCCCATCCGCGTGGAAGGCATGTTTAGCTCAGGAGGTCAAATTTTAATACCTTTACAAAATATGTTGTCTGACCAATAATTTAAAATTTATTATTTTTAAAAAATAATAATTTGTAATAATAGAATTTAGTTTAAGTTAATTTAATATTAATATTAGTATAATATATTATTATATAGTATTACGCATTTCGGTTTTATATACAGAAGCAGGGAAAAAATAAGTAAAAGTGTCTATAAATACGACCAAGTATACCATTTATTTATTATCGATTACAAGGTCATTTTTTGAAAACTATATCAGACAGATGACCACCGTTTACATCAATGCATTGTTGCAAACGTTTCTTAAAGTTGGCGTTCAAGCGTCTCCGTAGGTCCTCCTTAATGGCTGCAACTTCGTCACCAATGGCTTGCTTGAGTTCTTGAATACTCATAATATGCCTCTGAAATACACGGTCTTTCAAAAAACCCGACAGAAAAATCAGGTACACTGATAAGTCGGGCGACCAAGCTGGCCAAGTGATTTCGCCGTAACGAGAGATAACAGTTCCAAACGTTTTAGGAACTACAGTTTCGCGCGATGTGTGCTGTTGCTCCATCCTGCTAAAAATATAGGATTTTAGGGTCAGTTCCAAGTTGTCGTAACTTTTGTTCAACAAAACCTTCCAACATAGTTACATTAAGTTCTGAATCATTGTTTGTACATTGTCATTTTTAAAGAAATACGGGCCTACAATTCCGAAAGCACCGACTCTACATCAAACCGTCACTTTAGGAGAGTGCATGGGCTTTTTTGCAGTTCCTTGGGGTTTACTGATGACCAGTATCGCATGTTCTGTTTGTTTACCCAGCCAGAAACATGAAAATGTGCTTTGTCGGTTATTAACAAATTATTCAGAATGTCTAGGTTTTCCCGTAACAAACCACCCATAGTGGTGCAGAAAGCAAGTCTTGCTTCCTTGTTTATTTTGTTAATTTGTTGCACAACTTGCGGTTGTAAGGGTAAAATTTTATCTCTTTTAGCATTCGATTTAAACTTTTTCTACTGATGCCTAAATTTGAGATTGCTGGCGCGCCTAACAGCGAGGACTGCGTTCGACAGCTTCTCTTACTTTTCTAGCGACCGCACGTTTGTGGAGCTCCATGCTTCACGTCTAACACGCTACCAGTATCTACTGGCTTGGGTAAAGAATACCATATTTGGTATTGCGAGACAGTTTTGTAATAACTACCAACACAGGTAACACGATGTTACACGTTCCAACGCTCCGTTGCGACTGAATACCGCGGCGGCGCACTTTATGAAATTTCGTCCCTCCCTCTACCATCCCCCACACCAACCACAACAAGCTATAGCGGCGGCGCACTACTCAGATCTAAAATGTGTAAGTTAGCTCCGATCCATCCTGTAGAAACATCAGCAATAGACCATCGTAAACATTTATTGTAAAAGCTTTTGAAATAGTTCGAATTGGTAAAACCAATTCAATTAAAATAAATTATTTAATGAAAATCTAGAATGAGAAGAAAATCATTGAAAAAACTTCGTAAGTTTTCTTAACTATCAGCTTACTGCCGTAATAGGATTGCTAGGAATTAAATCAAAAGATATATAAATATATTTTAACAATAACATGTTTATCCCTTTTATCTTAGTTTTGTCAAATTTTTTGCTTTTTTAATTTATTAGGTACGGAGAATTTGAGCCTTTTTGTAGTTACAAGACATCCTAATATTTTGATATATAATGTTACCAGTTACATCTTGCAGCTTCGGGATATAATTAATCAGCACAAAATTTTAATATATAAATGAATGGATGAATTGATGGATGAATATTGATAAATAAAATTTGCGTAGTGTTGACATGATTATATAACTTAAGACAATATAATGCTGTATATACTTTAATAAAACTACTAGAATATTTTTAGACCTTTAAACTGAATAATAAATAACACTACATTTGTCTATACATGTCTTGTTCATTTTTACAATATTTTATAAAACACTGTAATCTGAAATCATAGCTTGTTGCAGCAGCTGATAATTGTTATCTATATATTTAGTGTAAATTATTATAAAAGTGAGTTTCAATTATACATTACTTTAGTTTATTATACATTTTTTAAGTCAGCCGCATTTTTAAAATTCTTTGTTAAATATAAATGTAATTTATTGTTAGTACTATTCTTTACTTGCAAATGAAAACAAATCATACTTATATAATAATAATAAGTCGCAGAAAAAAATAAATGTCAAGCTATCTTCTAACAAAACTTACGTGCTTGTAGCTGACGATTTTATAAAAATATGAATTCTATGTATGCGTATTATATTTTCGGTAACTGCCATTATCCCACAGTTCAACTCATTCTTTATTATTCGTTTCCCGTAAACGCATTAGATTTCACAAAAGTAATCTCTCCCAGAAATGAACAAATAGATAAAATCTTACATTTTTCAAGCTGTCGTCCCCAGCCCCCTATTGCTTTCTAGACACTCAGGAGCAAAGAAACGACATGTAGTAAAAACGTAATAGTGTGTAAATGCCTCTAGCATAAAAAATATATATAAAACAATGAATATTCGATTACCCCGACGCTATTCTATTTTATTACTCAATACTTACTTGCTACATTTTCATTTATAGGAATTATTTGTCATTTCTTCCACATTTATTTTTCTGAAATATGATATATTGCGCGGCATAGCTGCCCTCATATGAAAATATATTGTTCAGTCATTTCTAGCGTTTTTGTTTATCTCTTCTGTTTGCGGAGAGCCGTTCAGTGCTGCGTTATTAACAGAAATAAATGCAGTTGCCTTCTCATTTTGGTCCTCGTCTCCTAGTTTCCTATCACGTAAAGCACTTTCAAGAATGAATGTTTCATAAAAACATAACTGGACTTGAAAAACAAACTTCGGGATCGGTGATCTGTTCCCAACCCCAATAAAATTCCTTCTTCGACCCGAATTTACAGTTCGACCCCTTGTTCTCCTTATCCCTCTTCGTTTCTCGTTTTGTTTCCAGTCCTCGAACTTCTGTCTTATAAAACTCTCCCTCAAACCATTGTCGTCAACTTTTATGACACTAAAGTGAGATATTTATTGGTGCATATAAAGAAATTCCTGTATTAAAGTCAGATTTTTATCCAGCTTGCGGTTCTAAATTACCAAAACTATGTATTATTTCACCCACTTTAGGATTTTTCAAGCGAATACCTTACTTATATTATTATGAATACAATAAAACTTTATAAACAATAGTCGTACGTATAATAATTACAAAATTCTTATCGTACATGAATGTAAATATTATCATTATTAAATATAGAACCAAAGAAGTGTTGTTATCGTATTAAATCCTTGCAAATGTTTACATTACGAAGAAACCGCTAAGTAAATTATGATTTGAAGGAGACGAAAATCAGCCCAAACGTGATGTTCCGCAGTTCCCAGAGTTTTCAATTTCCCGACAATTTATTGGATACAATTTTACTTTTATAGCTTTGTAGTAAAATGAACCGCGGTTTCCCATGATTGATCACAGGACTTGAAACCTCCTATCTCGGAGACGAGGAACTGGATACGATCGACGTTTAGCAAAATGCGCGAAAAGCCGACCTCGTAACGCTACATTGTAAAATGTTTCTTTGATGTCTGAAGTTTGCGGTCTACTTCAAAACGACTTAAATAATTCCCAATTGTTTTTAATGAGACCAAAACAGTTATAAGAAACGTTTTATTTATAAATAGGTAAGGAATAAAATTTGCGTTTATGTTAGAATAATATTTAAAACGCCCGTTTCATAAAATTATTTAACATAATCTTGTTTAATAAAATCCGTGAAATGCACAACCTCTAACAAAATCAATTTTGTTTGAGTAACAAATTCACTACCTTTTAGCTTTTAACGAACAACTTAGAGACGTTTTCGAACGCACGCGAAATTGCTAAGTCGGTATTTTATATTCGCAAACTGAATAAGATTTGCTTAGGCAACTGTACTTCCTAAATTACTTAATCGCAGTCAGATTTGTCTGCAACTTGCCTTAATCGTTGCGTCAACTTTGCGCTATTTGGTATCGAAGCTACAACATTTGAATTGCAAATCGGATTGATGCCTTACAGAAATAACGAGAATTTTCGTTGCAAGATTAGGTTTGGGCAATCAACCTACAAACTAAATCAACATCGCCCCCGTCTACGTCGTCTTACAAGAAAATAGCACGAAACGGAGGAATATTCAAGAAAACTGACAGCCGGAGTTGGCCGAGCACTGACCGGTAAAAAGCAGTCGTCGTTAATTGGCCAATCAGCGGGGCGGCCTGATAATGTTAATTAGCCACTTACCCCTGACTCGGTTAAGCTTTTATTATATCTGGCCAGACGGAGCAATTTCCGACAAACCTCGTTGACTCGTTCCCAAAATGCGCTTAAGGTAGGAAGAGGAAATCTAAGCGACGTGTGCCGAATTCCAGAATCGACGTTCAAAGTAGTGAAATTGGGCAAATTTAAATCAAGCCTTGCGTAATAATTAACTAAGGTCCCTTTAGTTACTCCTACAGGCAATTATGGAGGAGAGAATGCATAAAAAATTCACTGCGAGACAAGTCGTTATACTAATTGCCCTTTATAACCCTTACATCTTTTGCGAGATATTTGGAGAAGTGCTTACGTGCAAGACAAATTAAATGGAACTTGCAACTTCAAACGTTTGCCGTTTTGTGAAATACGAGAGTAAACGAAGCCAAGGCAAAAAAGTGGTGCACTTTGTGTAATTGGACATATAAAGCCATTATTTATTTCAAAAACGTTTTATTTTAGTCTTCGAACTAAAGTAAAATCCCCCAAAACACCTAAAATTTTAAGGTAATAAAATTTTGTGGTTAATTATTGATAAAAATTTTGTACAAACTTATTTTATCTTTAGTCGTTTGTATAAAAATGCTGTAGATTGATAACCTTAAACAGTACAATAAGCAAATTAAAAATAAGGAAAAATAAAATAAGTTTATACTTAGAAACTAATAATAATTGAAGTGCCACAAAATACACTTGTAATATACATATACTAATAATTTTATTAACTATGGTGTAAATAACATACTTATTTAGACAATTAGATACTTTTAACTAATAATAATAATAATAGTCGTCGCGTACCACCGTTATTACTCAAGTACTCAATTATTTTTAGTGATTGAGTAGGTCACGCGCCGGGCATCAGAGAGTTCTAAGAACCCGGGTGTGTCCGCACCGCAGTCCACGCCTTAACCACACGACCCCACCGGCGCTTACTTTTAACTAATACAATATTTAAAAAAAGAGCCGTATATACCATAAATGTGCTATTAAATCGAATATTTTTTACTTTTGCAATAAAATATAAATAAACATTTTATGCTCAACTAATGCATTAAAATACACAAAGAAGAAATTAATAACATTTGTAACTATTAATATATTTTTAGCATTTTTCCTATAAAATAATTAATATATTTCAATGATTTTCTGTGAAATTTGTAAGAAATCTAAGATTTTAAATTTATCAATTTATAACTATTTTTATGTTAGTATCTAGTTTTTAGGGCTTAATTAATTCCATATACATTTACTTAAATGTTAACATTTAGGCTTATTGATGCGTCAAAAGAGATTATTGATTGGCCACTTTAAAAGGAAACAAAATACAGAGCCGGCCGAACGAAAGGCGTAACATTTTAATTTCAAATCTATGATTAGTATAGTTAAGAAATTTAACAATAATTTGAACACAACCTATATTTACTACCAGAAATTCTGTTAAAAGTCAAGACTTGACCGACCGACGAATTGACTATCCGAACGGAGTGATAACATAAAAATACAGAGACGTCTTATAAATTTTGTGTCGATTAATAAATGTGTTAAAAGAAAAGATAGATGAAAGTATTCATAGGCGAGCTAGGACAAAATCTAAAAAGTTTGAATGACAAAGGAGAAAGAATCAAACAAAAACTGGTTAGCATAAATGCAGAAATTAAGGAAATAAAAAAAAATAAAAGAATCAAGCAGAAAAACAAAAATATCAAGAACAAAACAACAAAATTGGCCGCTAAATGGAAGTACTTGAAAGAACCAGGAGTAAGAAAAATTTGATGGTTTATGGAATAGAAGAAGAGGGGGAAGAACACATGAAAGCACTAAAAAACAAAATGCAAAAATAATCTAAAAAATTACAATTACAAGTGAAAGCAGTGGATGCAGTAAGCAAAATTAAAAGCATAGGAGAAAGAAAAGAAGATAAAAGCAAACCAATTTTCATAGAAATGAAAAATGGCAGAGAAAAGAAAGTAGGCTTAAGAAAACAAAAATATACACAAACGAAGATTATAGCAAAGAAGAACAACCAAAAAGAAAAAGCTTATAGAACATATGAAAGAAGCACAAAAAAGAGGTTTACAACGAAGATTAACTACAACAAACTAAATGGAGAAAATTTACTATTGAAAATACAAGAAAATGGCAAAAAAAAGTCAAGAGAACAAAAAACAAGAACAGAGAACAGAACAAGGACAATCAGTGGAAGCTCACCAGAAACAAACGAACAAAAGGAAAAATGTTAAAAATAATACGAACAACTAGAATGAGATCAAAAAATTAGAAAATGACGAAAGAAAAAGTGAAGAAGAAATGTTGACAACCGCAATGATTAAGAATATAAGCACAAAAAAAAAGAAAAAGATAACTATTACAACCAAGCAAATTGAAAAAAAGCAATAACGGAGCTGAAAAATCCAAAGTAGAAATAACAGACCTGCAAGAAATAAGATGGGAACGAACAGGCGAAATAGATAAAAGAAAGTGTGCGATCTGATACGTAAATGAAGACAAACAAGGACATGGAGGAATAGCATTTATAGTAAGAGAAAAAAACAAGTAATGCTGTTTAACGTCATTAATGAAAAGAATTTTATATATATATATATATATATATATATATATATATATATATATATATATAATAAAGTACAAAGCGTACGTATATACGCCAACAGAGACAGAAGAAGAAAATGAGAAATACATATTTTATCGCAAACTTGAAGAAACTATTCAAAAAGCGTACAAATACAATTTCGTAATGTTAAAAGGAAATTTTAACGGGCAGATCGAAAAAGAGGATTGCTTAGGAGAAATAGCATTTTTTATGCTACCGTACATATAAAAACGAATAACATCCAAGTGTCATGCAATCTAACAGCTGCAAACGGAATGTGAGTAATGAGCACTAAATTTATGCGTAAACGTCTACATAACTTTACACTGATGCACCCAGATGGAGAAGATGGCAATCAAATTGACCACATATTAGTCAGAACAAACCATACAAATCTATTAATGACGTAAGAACGTACAGAGGCGCAAATATAAATTCCGACCTCTTTCTAGTGATAACCGAAGTAAAAATAAGAAAAATCCAAGACAGAAAAAAACGAATAAATAATAAAGTAAAAGATAAAATGATATTACAAAAATAAACGAGAAAATAAAGAAAAAATTAGAAAGTGGAATAATTCAGAAAACAGGAAAAACTGAAATTAAAGCAAGAATGCGATAGTAGAAGCGGCTGATAGTACAATCGGGCTTAAATATAAATAAAAATATCGAAAATCTACTGGTTTGATACAGAATACAAAAGCTGCATAAAAATAATGCTAGGAAGAATTAGCTTGATACAAAGGAAGAAGATGACAAGATAGACTACTAAGGGAAAAAAAGAACCAAACAAAATGTGCCAAAAGCAAAAAAACTATGAATAAATAAAAGGCTAGAAGAAATAAAAAATAAAAATAAAAAAATAACAACGACATTGTACCAATACATAAAAAAAGAAATAACAAAACATGATTTTGAGGAAAGATAATGAAAATATATTTTAGTAACTTATATAAAAAAGAAAATCATATCATAATGGGAGAGGAAAAGAAACCTAAAAAACAACTAAGAACCCTAAAAATATGCGCTGAAATGATAAAACATGGAGAGAGTCACTGCATCAAAAAATTTATAAATTAATAGAAAATTATAGATAAAAGAAAAAATGCCGGAAACTTTATTAACCAAAAAAGGAGACCTATCAAAATGTATAAATTACAAAGCAATCACACTATTAAATATTACGTGCAAGGTTCTAACGATGATCATAAAAACCAGACTTACATAGCAGGCGAAAACGTTTTTAGTAGATTATCAGTTGGGATATAGAAACAATAAATCAACAACTGACGCTATATATGCAATCAGAAAAATCACTGAGAAAGGTTACGAGTATGATATAGATCTGCATATCTTATTTCTTGATTATATACAAGCCTTTGACAGTCTAATGATAACGAAAGTTATAAAAGAACTAAAAGCAACACAAACGCCAGAAAAACTAATACAACTAATTAAGACGACGATGAAGGAATCGCGGAATTCAGTACTCCTTAGTCAAGGACCAATAAAGGATTTTGAAGTAAAAAATGGTATGAGACAAAGCAATACTTTATCAGCGTTGCTCTTTGTCATAACTCTAAACGGAATGGTACAATCAACATTAAAGCGGTTCAAATATTAACCTACGCAGACGATATTGTAATAATAGCAAAAAGAAGAGGCGATCTAAAAAGTACTTTCAATATAATAAAAAAAGTGACAAAAAAAGGCCTAGAAATAAACGAAAAGAAAACGAAGTACATGCATTGTAGTAGAAAGCAAAAACTTTGAGAGAAATAAAAATTGATAAGCATAAACATTTAGAATTTCCAATACATAAAAATAAAAATGTGAAAAACATAGAATTCAACGGAGACATAAGGCGCTATATGCAATCAAAGGCTTACTGAAGGATAAGAAGCTAACAAGAAGCACAAGAATACAAGTATATAAAACAATGATAAGACCAATTGTAATGCATGAAGCAACAATCTTAATAAGAAAAGAAGAAGAAGAATTAAAAATTTCTACTAAGGGCCATAAGTCAAGTCCAGACGCCAAAAATCAGCCTGTTCAGAAAATATTGAGACCGATTTGAGCGGAAGTGGACATCTGTGGAACCATAGTTCCACGTTCGTACTTGTTTGATAAATATTTTCTCTGCTAAATGGCTTTTCAAGATTAGTATAATATCTATCATGTTATTTAAGAATAGGATAATTTTTGTATGTGTTCAGCATAATTAATATCATGATATTTTAAATTTTGTATTGTTTGGATTATTTATATTTATTATTCTTGATAAACAGTGCACTTTTTGTAATTTACATTGTAATTTTCCTTACACAGTAAGAAGAGTGCTGGTGTATTACTGGCGTTTTGGGCGGTTTTGTATCATGTGATTTCTAGATTTTACTTGCTACACGTACCTTTTAATAATCAATATTAAACGAGAATGGTGTAAAAACCATCAGATGCAACTTTCGACTGCGGTGAACACTACGATTACAAAGAATTTCAAAAAAAAAGTTTTACCTCGCCGTTGACTCCTTAACCTTTAACCAATTTGGATGAAAATTAATCCCATAACAGGTACTGATCTAAGGTGTATATGTGCTAAGTATCAAATGAATCCGTTGAATAGAACGGAAATGATAGTGTTTACACACAGACAGACACACAGACACATACAGGATGTTAAAATCATTAGCTTTCTATAGCGTTCCGTAGTCGAAAGTTGCTAATGTAGGCTTGAACTTAATCGGCAGGTAGAGTTTTGGGATATCTCGGGCACATGTCCATTTGCTTAAAAATCGTTTTTGAAAGTTAAAAAATTGTATACACAAGAATTTTATTTGGTATGTAGGTGCATACACATATGCATTTTTTATACTCTCCGTAAAGATTTTATTTTTGCTACTTGCATTTTGCTGTCGCCTCTTTAGCGTTCGCCCAACTTTCTCTTCCATATATTAATACTGTTGTAGTTATAGCCTTATAAAACTTGATCTTTATATTTTTTGGGGGTTTCGTTTTTTTAATATTTTATTTATTATAGCGTTAGTAAACTGCTATTCTTGTATCTTGACATTTGTGTCATTATCGTAGATATAACTTACGTCGTAACCTAAATATTTCAAATGCAATACTTACTCTATAATGATTCATTTCAAAGGACTATATGTGACCGAAAAGGATGTTTATCTTTGAAGGCCTTAATTTTTGCCTTGTTTTAAAATAATGTGAGATTGTATTTTCTACATTTTGGTTTATGCGATAAATTACTATTTGAACTATGTTTTCAATTTTTTGTATTCTTAATTTATCAGTAAATAGTAACGCGTTGAGGTAAGTGTTTCGATTTTGCTGTATTCAAGAATGTACATCGAGTTTCCAGTGTTTGAGAATGGTATCAACGTATAAATTAAAAATTGTAAGGCTGCACCCTTGTTTCAATCCCTGGTTAATTTCTATTTCTTCCCAGAGTTATATAACTGTGTTTATTACTACTTTTTTGTGATACAAGTTTTTTATTACCTTTGTGAGTTATAGTAAATATTTATTAGTTGTCATTATCATCCGGACCCTTATTTCAATCAACACGGTGAAAGGCGTTTTCAAAATCAATCTAAACTATGTGAGTCTTATGCTTATACTCCCTCCAATCTTTTTATTGTAAAAATGTTATTTAAGATAGACGTTTTTGTTTAGATCTGTTTTCTTTTTCTTCAAGTGTTTATGTCAGTACTTTTAGTCGATTATTAAAGATTTTTAAATATATTTTGCATGCGGTACTCAGCAGGTTAATACCTTTATAATTTTGAAAGTTTTTTCTAATGTCTTTTTTAAAAAGGGAAGTAACATCTGCTATTCTCCATAAATTTAAGGTTTTGCATCTCTGACAACACAAATTTATGAGGTGTTTGCTTTACTATCTACGTAAGATATTCATCTTTATTCATCTTATTTTTCCTACTAAATAATATTCTACAAAAAAAGGCTGCTTTTATTTTCACTGGCATTTCTTAGCATCAATTTTCTCTATTACAATTAATACCCTCTTATGTAAGGGTGTCCTGCAAATTTACCGGAAACTATTTGCTTTTGTTGCAAGCTTTTGATATTTTTGAACTAATGGCTCCTTAGATACGTGTAGCAAATCGGTCACACAAGCACTTAAAGCAGTAAATAATCATAGGGAATATTTTTCATAATTTTATTATCTTTCTTTACATTGTTTTATTATTAACGAAGGTATACTTACTTAAAGTTATTTTTAGGTTTATAATAGCTACTTATTTCTAGAATTTTATAAAAAAGCAAAATATGCAATATTGAAGGTTTTTAGTATTATAAGACAAGTTCATTAAACATCAAAGTTAAAATAATACAAACATTTTCTCAAATAACAAATTACAAAACAACAAAAATAAATGCAAATTTAATATTATGTCTGTATTTGTAACTCAAGCTACATAACGCTCAAAATATCAAAAGCAGAGGATGCAAGCCTTTAATCTATTGCTCTTTTATAGTAGTTATTGTCAAATGAGATTGTTTTTTTGTTTACTAAAAAAAATCTGGTGTGAACATCACACGACTTTCCTTATCCTATTATTATATATTATACCGGGTCCATCGCCTCGGCCCTGGGCTGCTCTCGTCCTGGAACCTGTTATTTTAAAAAGGACGAGGCGCTAGTCTATCGTATCGGTCCTGCGCTGCTCTCGTCTAAAAATTTGTTAATTTAAAAAAGGAGAAGGCGCGAGTCCAACACTCGAAAGCTGATTAAAATAAAAGGTACAAGACAATAATTGACTCGTACTTAAAATTTTGCTACGTCACTGAAGGTAACCGTGCGAGCTCGGCTGCACAGCCTTCCCCATTATCGCCTACGTGCTCCCTCCTAGCGGCCAAGCGCTCCCCCCGTCCTCTCGCAGTCGGCCCCGAAGCTCTCCGAGCGCGCTGTGATTGGTCCGTTTAATTAATTTTTAATCGGCTATAACTTATTTATTTGACCTCGGATCAAAAAATTTCATTGTAATTTTTTGTTCATCTGGGTTTGATCTACCCGGTAATATAAATTTCCCGAAACATTTTATAAACACCCGGTATATTAAAAATCCTGAGTTTCAATTTTTTTTCGAGTTCCTATTTTACCAACTATTATTTTAAATTCATGTTTGTCTCATTATAACAAATCATTTTTATTCTCATGAATTTTTTGTATCTTCAACCGTTTAAATTCGCAACCGCTTTGCGACCGATTTTGCGACCTTGCGACCAAACGACTATGCCGATTTTTACCAAAAGCTTCGCACTGCGTCCCCTACCTACAAGTAACTTGCATACCAAATTTCAAGTTTCTAGCTCTTACGGTTCTCGAGATATCCTGTTTACTAACAGACCAACAGACACACACACACACACGAACCAATGGCTCAAACCAATTTTTTGGTGTCCTGAGGCTATATTTCGTCCAGAAATGTGAAAAACTGGGTAGGTCAAATTTCCGCCGATTACATTACTTTCCTTATTATAAGATAAGGAAAATACAACTACAACACTAACTAAATAAATGATGAAGGTTCGTTAGCAAGCATAACTTATTAAACACTTTTTACAATGGTATTTACAAATTAATTTGGGAGGATACGTAGTTCAAAACTTTATGCTCATGCGACATTAAAAATATTGCTCGTTATATATAGATTTTTTATTCACTTCTTTTAAAACTAAAAAAAGTAGGAATCTACATATAAATGTTTTATTTTCTACTAATGATGTACAAAGTTTAAAATATAGTAAGTTTAATTATTAAACTAACTATATTTAACAAAATTACTCATATGTTTGAATTTTGTCTTGATCGCTCTAATCTCAAGTTAAAAGAGATAGGCAAAACAAACGTTCAAACATAATATAATTAATATAAAATAATCATGCTTATCTTGTGCTTTTATAACATCAACTAACATGGCGTTTGATTTGTTCGTAGGCTTTCTTTAAATTCCAATTTTAACACTAAATTTTGAAAAATATTAAATTTGTATAAACGTGTTAGGTCTAGTATAATTCCATGTTTACTTTATTATTTCCATTTAAGATCTCCCTTATAAAATTACAGAACTTAATTAATTAATGTTTCAGACTTTTGGACTTTTTAATACAATTTTGCTATTAGCCTAGGTTAATATTCTGCTTATTTAATTATAGTGAAATTGCGATCACATGGATTACCTCTTATTGAAAGAATGTGTTTAATTTTTTGTTTGTCACCAATGCCAAAACAATACGAATAACTATGTGATTTCAGTTTTGGGAAAACTATCTAAAACAAGATTAAATTTTGTCAAAATTCTCTTGGATATACTTATCAATATATATTTACAAGCATAAGACATTTAATAATTGTGTGCTGTCTTATTAAAAGAAACTGCTTTTTCAGTTTTTAGATTATAAATTAAAAAATCTACAGCTACTTTATCTAGAACATTTCTTGAATAGATGCCCTAAGGGATATATTTTACACGTGACACGTTATTTTTACTGAACAGCACTATTCTCATTTTATAAAGAAACACATCTAATGCATTTTGTCTTTTTAAACAACAAATACAGCTTCTATTACAAAGAGACCCAGATATATTCTATTTTTACACTAGCAAATAATCTACAAAATTGGAAAATAGAAAGTAAAATGTTTTCTCTACTCCAAATACTACATCCATTTATATTTGTGGTTTTATTAAAATATCACTCAAATTTTTTTTAGTTAATTAAAAGTTATTGAAACTTTAAATCTTGTCCAAGAAATATGTATTTTTTTCTTAAAGTTATATAACTTATTTCATTATTCGTTATTAGGTTCAAGGTGCTCCATATTTATTTATATATTTTTCAAATTTTGAACCTTCAAATATTTGCTAAATTGACGACAAAGTATTTGAGATGTAATATTTGTCTTCACTGGAACAAACCAAAATCATCTGCTCCACGATGAAATCACTTAAAATAAAAATGTGAAAGTGAAATTCAATTACAGTTAATTTTATTCGTTTAACACTTATTTTCTATTAAAGCAATTTGCTTATACAGCATGATTGAGTAGAACAACAGTTAATAAGAGCAGCCTCGCAATTTAATTTCGAATTTGCTCACGCAACATTACAATCAGCATAAAAAATAACTACATAAGCAAGCCACATTCCAAAAACTGCGTAATGGTAATGGAAATGGTAATGAGAATGGCTCGGTGGCTTTCCTCCAGTTAAGCTGCACCGCGCATCCCATAATTAAGCATAAATTAAACAGTCGGAAAAGCAAGTGGCTGTCAGGGTTCGGATAAACCCAAACAATTAAAATTGATTAGGAGGTTTGGGAGAAAGACCGAAGATTACTTTGTCGACACTTTCATACGAAGCGTCCATTAAACCGTAATTGAGTACGCAAATCACGCCTAACTGCCAGAGACCTTAGGGGAACGTCCCACCGTTGCATGTGCGAAATAAAAGCCATTTGGTGAACTGGAGGTAAATAATACAAAAAGATCTAAAAGGGATGATTATACACTAAGCTGGATGGCACGAATGTCGCGGAAAATGCGGAAGGACGTGACCAAGAGGTTTTCGACTTCTGCTGCCGCTCACGTGCCTAAACCCGTTCAGTTTAATCTACAGCAACACCCTTGATATTAGAGATATTAGAGCTGAATTGAAATATTAGGTAAGTGTTTGACTATACCGGCCAAAGTCCTATTTTATTTTATACTAAATAGTTTTTCACTATCAAATTATATTTACTAATATTTTAGTTCACATATATGTATATAAAAAACTATTGTATAATGTAAATTACTATACTAAAAAAAACACGTCAGAACAATTTCTTAAGAAAGAATCCGATCAGCTTAAAACTATAAACTTATAGCTTGCTTACCCAAGTAAAAACAGACACAACGATCTCTCAGTTTCCAAAGATTATTAAATTTTAATTATAATTATTCTGTGTAAACTTGATCTAACTTTATTATATGTAATATTTAGTTTTAATATAACTATTATTTTTATACAAGAATGAATCAAATATCAATCAGAATTTCGTTTTTACGCGCAGTGAGATAAATGGAGAGGGGCGAGATTCTAAGCGTTGTAAGTAGAAATTCCTCAAGGAGATTCCTCTCATAAGACATCTTGTATTAACACTTCTTTAAACGATATCACGATTTTAGAGCAATAGATACATACCTTCGTCTGTTGCGCAACGAATAAAAATGTATAAATGATCATAATTAACTTTTACTACCATATGTAGATTAAAAAAAATACAGCCATGTGGGCATTGTTGTGTACTTATTTATTAACTAGATATTTTTAATTTTATATAGTCCTATTTTAATTCTATTTCTTTTTTTTTAATTTTTTTCTCATAAATCTGTTTCCCATCTGTACATATTACATTATTTAAACTGTAAATTTAAATGTAATGAACAACACAGTAGATAAGTACTTGTGTAGATTAACTATTAATTATATGGTGCAGCATTGCATCATGATAAAATACTATCCAATTCGTGATTCATGTTTCATATAATATTTATCATGTCTCAACAGCGAAGAGAATAACTTTTTCTTAACTAAGTTTATTATACCAGATCAGCATTATACATTGCTATACATGGTAGGTATGACAATTATTATAAACTAACAAAAGCAATGACAAAAGTACTCTGAATACAAAAGATTGAAGCTGACACAAATTGTATTAAAATTAATGGGTTTGTAAAGTAGAACTTATATGTTAAGCTAACACTATAGTTTAATAGTTATCCAAAGACTAGTCACTGTTAACAATTAAGTCGACGGGCACCCGTCTTTTGAGCCTTCAATTGGGTGGTGGAGTAGCGAGGTGATCTAGTTCCGTACTAAGACACTTATGAACAGAATTAAGGAAGTTTGTGGCTATTAGATGTATTAGATCTTTAACACTTAATATATCGAGTTCTTTATGCAGCTGATTATTTCGCACAAACCAATCTGCGTTACAGATGATCCCAAGTATCTTGTTCTGCATAGTGTAATAAGTATATATCAGCGCTGTTAAGTACTTACAGATTATGTAAAGTGGTGACAGCTAAGTAGTTTTCGTGATTAATTTTTATGATCACAATGAACGTTGTAAAAAATCTGATGTTGAAGCTTATTTCTATTTCAATATATACTTACCACGCATCTGGCAAAAGATGCAAGCTGCTACATACATACATCTACAAACTTCACTTTCTTCTACCACTTTACAGGCTCCTATATGTTATGCGAATTATACCGATAACAAAAAGAGTAACTACTTAAGGGCGCAATATTTATTTATTAAATTACCATATTATATACCAACAAAAAGTACACAATAAACATAGAACAAAAATAGACAAACATAAACAAAGGAATCCTAGAAAGCCAATAAAAATTCTCATATTATTTAAATAAACTAGATATGACTAATGAAGACGATAGTACCACAGCTTTGAGCACCGTGAGCTTCCACCATTCTAACCTATACCCTAGCCTCTCTGCAGTTTACCGATAGAGTTCCAGCCTAAGCATGCTCATTTTACAAACTGTATTGTACAATTTATTGCTACTTTTGCATTATGGACAGAAAAGTTAACACTAAATACTTGATGTACTTTAATTTTTCTTCATTCCATTAATGGTTAATATGTACACTAAAAGATAATATAAGAGATTAAATTATATTCAAAAAATCAGACATCTAAGAAGCAATGTGGTGAGGCAAAAATCTAATGCTAATAGAAGTTACCTCTGTATTGCTGTCTAGTCAAAAATACCATTATCACCTCAAGATTGTGATCAAAATGTTCCATTTAACAGTTAAAAAAGTAGCAATAAAAATCTGTTTATTTATTAATGCACATATCCTCTGTGGGTAACAGATGCGAGGTCTGTCTGACGTAGACATTTTATTATGGCTACAGTAACGTATTAATCCTTACAAGATTAACAAAGTTATTTGTATTGAAATTTCTGACCCTGAAAAGTACTCTTCCACAATATTCTCAAGTCTAATATTACTACATTTGCCCTGCGACAGTATAAACTTTGTCTGAAAAAAAAAGACAAGAGTTTTATAAAAACAACCAAACAGTGAAATGCTTGTTATCAATATCATATTTATCATGATGATTATTAAATAACCCCTATAAGCTTGTACTAGGTGTATAAATAATTTCTTAATTTTTTTCTGCAAAATTAAAGTTTTATTTAAAAACAAACAAAAAAAGCTTAAGTATCAAAGTATTCTCCGTTGGCATCGATGATCTTTTGACATCTTTCGGGTAGCTTGCGAATTTCCTGGTGATAGAAGCTCACCGGCTTCGAGATGATAAAGTTATCAGCCAAGTGATGCTGTAACGACCAGAATAAATGATAATCGGAAGGGGCCATATCTATCTCATGTGGGAGAAGTTTCCAGACTAACGCGTCTGCAGCTCATCCGTGTCAAACGTTTGAAGGCGTCCAGCGCGTGGTTGATCTTCAAGACTAAACTCTACTCCGCAAAATCTGTGGTTCCACTTTTTGCACGTTGCATGACTTACAGCATTCTCACCATATGCAGCACAAATCATTTAGGTGGCTTCAGTAGTGTAGAAAATCGAATATGCTCTTTTGTGATTGCCATCGTAAACACAGCTGATTATTGAGGTTATGTGCATCAAACGCCAAATCGCATGATGTTTCTAAAGACCAAATGTCATTGCTTTAAAACCGCAAGAGGGCGGACTAACACGTTACATGTAAATGGTGATTTACGTCCTGTGAAATCTAAAGCTGAAAACTTATTTATACACCTAATATAATCATGTACTTTCAGTTCATATTTTAACATCGAATGCTACAGCTCCGTTAAGTCTATAAAACACATTTGCAAGTATGTAAACAAGGGTAACGACTAAGCAAGTTTTGCCTTTCAGAATTAGAAAGATGGGGTAACCCTTTATCAAAGTTTTCGGTATATTGGTAGTTCCAAGGTAGTATGGTACATATAGACGTCTCCATTCATAAAAGGTATCCATTTTTTATTTTATCTAGCTATCCAACTAGAGAAATATGTTTCAGCTCGAATAACTTAGTTTATAAAGTCAACAACCTTCCCCAAACAACTATTCTAATTTTTTTGGATACAAAAAATAGTTTTCTATAGTATTATTCTATTTTCTTTAAAAGAATAACAAATTTGAGAAGGCAAAAATGTCGATGCTTGGCTTGGAATAAAAAAAAATCCTATAGTTGACAGAGTGTTCACCATAATCCCTAATAATATTTTGTTATTATAAAAATTTAATCAATCTGAAAATTGTAATCGGTGCTTTTCATCCCACACATCAATATACGCATGAAAGATTTAGCTTTCAGAATAATAATAATCATCCAACGCTCAAAAGGGCATGAAGGATTAGAGAAGAATAATAATAATAATTATTATTGGAACACTATCTTACAAAAAAGTGCCCTGTGTGGTTCTCTTTGTATGTTACAAGAACTCTTTAAAGTGATGTTGGTGTTACAATAATTTTTCCATCGTTTGATCTTTTGGGAGAACTATAAAAACAGTTTCGTTGAGGACATTACAGCGCACCTAAAAAAAGGGAATAGAGAGTGAAAGTGATAGAAGCAGTGCATATTAATAATTAAGAACGCGCCGTTAGCTTTATAGGAACAAAGTTTGCCATAGCATGGTCAACCTCATTTGAAAGAGGATTGGATAAAAAAATTATCTAAGGCAGAGATTAGTTATACGAACCTTCTGGGACAAAGGGTTTTGAACAGTAAAGGTTTTTTGTCGGACAAGCAACCGACTGTCTTAACAATCCGTAACAGTATAAATTTTGCGTTTGTTAAGATGTTGTTTTCTTAAATATTCTTGCTGATATTAGAAGCAGCTTCAATTATTGCATCTTCTGGTATTGTTGCTACATAGATAAAAAATAGTAAGGTGATTCGCTCTACTTTTAAGCTGCCTCTCAAAGTAATCCACACAGAAATGAAGCAACACACACAAGCGCAGCATAATTATTATTAGGAATGAGACAATAAGACTCTTGGAAGAAGGTTCTGATGTTCTTAGCAAAACTTTACAAACTTCAAACAAAATAATAGGGCAATAATAGTTGTCACCCGCTGAAAATATTCGATAGACTTTATTAATAATTCCTAAAAAACAGGTATATACATCAATTATATTCTTGGTCAGTTATTTAAAAAATCTCTTACTGGAATGATAATGTATCTGCCAGGTAATTCTCTGAAATACTTCTCACAAGTGCTGACTAATCGTTCATTTAGACCCGGACACATATCTCAATAATTTTTAAAGTCAAAATTTATTTTGATAAACAAAATGCAATGAAAACATCATGAAATGCTTAAGGCATTTGAATACTTAGCTGCCGTAATTAATAGTTAATTAATATTTTTTTATTTTTCAGAGAAAGAGTGCAGATCTTTAGACGCAATGATTCAAAGTAATCGCTACTCTGTAAAAGTCTTAAACATCTTAAATTTTCATGATCGTTTCAAACACAGATTTATATTAAAAATAGAAAAATCTATGATACTGCAA
Source organism: Sinelater perroti (assembly GCA_036346155.1). NCBI lineage: Eukaryota > Metazoa > Arthropoda > Insecta > Coleoptera > Elateridae > Sinelater > Sinelater perroti. The sequence continues at coordinate 19,244,323 of JARFIY010000001.1, forward strand.
AACTTTAAGCCACCTATGCTTTGCAATGGCACCAAACTTTAAATTAATGCCTATAAGAAGCCTATGTTTATACAACAAATACTACTTATAACTTTGGAACATCTAATTTATTTTAAAAGACTTTAATGTCTCTCAAAGATTTTCTTTATTATGACGATAAGCAAGTTCCAGAGGCAAAGTATAAAGACATTTAGGATTAACTTAAGAAGGGTCTACGTTTCACTTGGACAGTTTTATGTATTTCAGAAAGAATATATCTAACCATTTTAAGTTTATTCTACCAACTGAAGAAGTAAATACTAATGTAGTTTACAAACAAATGCTTAAATAATCTGATAATTTACTTTTAAGTCTTGTTTTAGCTATTGGTCTGTTTGTATCTATTCCGACATTAAGTATTATTATGCTAACATCAATATAAACCCTCAAAAAAAAAACTAAATCTAAAAATTAGGAGCGCAAAGATGTGAGTAATAATAAAGCGAAATTCAGACAGTCATCAGTTTTTTTATCATTTGCAAAGAATACCAACGGAAATGAAATCTAAGTTGAATGATGTTCTTGAACTATTGTTTTCCAGCACAAATTTTACAAATCCAGAAACTCACCTAAACCAAAAATTATAATTGAAATCTTCAATATGATTTTGACAGATTGTCAAATAAATGTACATAAAACTGAACTTGTGGGAATGTTTTGCTTAGTAGTTGTGCGAAAAAAAGCTTTGCAATCTTTTGATTCGTAGCAGAGATGTATTTGAACACGAATTACAGCTAATTGTTTAGTAGTGCTTAAAAGGAATTTGTTGAACTTTAAGAAACCATTTGTAATCATGGATGACACTTGCATTGCAATTACATGTCAGAAACTAAAATGTAATCAAAGCAGTGGATTAGACACGGTGAATTTGTTTTCAATGAGGAAGATTATTCAATAAAATAAAACAAAATTTTTATTTTATTTCCTTGAAAGAGAAAAATCAGTTATTGGACAAGGTTACTCAGTAACGGATAACAGTTAAAGATTAGAATTATTTTCCATTCACTTTTATTAGTCCGATTTCTCCAAGTTTCTTTTATCCTATAAACTCAAAATATTCTTGTCTCAAAAGAGATTTAGATCATATAAAGAGGTAATTAACGCTGTAAATTAATATTTTGATTATCTTAAAGACGGAAATATAAATTTAAAAGTGCAACGAAAAACAGAAGCTGAAGTCACTTTTACCTTATTTTTATTCGTCCTGAACATTTTTAATGTATCCTTGGAAAGTACTCTAATAGATTTAATTTTTTTATTATTGTACACTATATATACTATTTAGACAATAAGCACATTATATGTAACAAACTTAGTAAATAAAACTTAAAACTTACAGTCACATATCATGCAAAAATATCTTAGTTTATATTTTCAGTTAAGTATTACAACTACCAAATCACAATCATGTATAGGCGTAATTGTTTTTACAAGACGTTACATAAACTAATTGTTATACTAATTATTTAATCTAGAATATGAACTCCGTTTGTTTTAAATGTTTTATCATAAAATTTTTTTATCAGTAACCGCCTATATGCTACTAACATTAAAAAATTATGTGTTGTTCGGTTTTATATTTTAGGAACATAAAGTGGAAACATTTGGAAAGGAAAAATTACACTTTACAATTACTAAAATTCTTTGATATAGAACAATAAACGCACTTGACGTAAATTTTTTAAAATTATTAATTATTTTACCATCCACTCTAAAAGAAATATATTTTTGATCCGAAAAACCAACTCCATGTATTATGTGAGATTTATGATTCGGATAAATAGAATATATGTTGGATTACATTAAATCAATGTTCTTTAAAATTATGACAAAGTAATTTCAAAAAATCTAATTCTTAAATCACATAAATAAATTATTAGGATTTATTTTTCACACATAGCTTCTTGAAACTTTTATTTTAATATATAGTATTGCAACTATCACTTACTGTAATCAATTATATTAATAAAAAAATAGAATAATGATGTTTATGTGAGTTAAATTATTTGCCATAACAATTAAACGAAAAAAATAAAATGACAAATAGTGGCATATATGTATACTTTCACTGATAATTTATTTAACAACATATTTTACAAAATACTTTGTCATTTTGATTAAACATTAATAAATACACAAAATGAAATATAAACAGTAATTTATTACTTTTATAGTAAATGGTCAATAGAAGTTTTTATAACTTTTTTAATTGATAATTAACTAAACAGCGATCATTTCGTTCTACACTCATTTATTTTAAAACATTGTTTATGGTCAGTATAGATTCATAGATATGTTATTATGTTTACTTTGAGTTCAATGCAACAGTAAACATATAAATATAATATACAGATAATATAAAATTAAACAAAATAATTTATGCAAATTCTTCATTATCCATAACAAAACCTTATAACCGTAAAAGGCAACATATACAAGCAGCTTGTAAACAAATACACTATTTTGATGCTTTATAGCCCATATGACAACTCTGGCGTTTAATTCCATTTTTTTCTTGTTATCTTTGGCATAATCTATCACTGCGCTACCCTCACCTAAGATTACATTTTACTGAAGTAATATTATATCAGTTTTACGAAAGAACCAATAGTTGAGATAACCATACATACAGTGCCCTTATCGATGTTATTATCTATTCTTTCGGTTGTTTATTTTAGAGATTTGAATATAATTGTATTTATAAGATTATCTATTGTTTTAGTAAATTTAATTATAAAATATTATGATTAAAGCAAAACTGAAAATTACAAAAAATTTTAAGGTTTTATAGTTTTAACCGAGATCTCGCTCAAATAAAGTGGAAAGTTTTTACTATACCGTACAATTTTTTATATAAAAAAATTTAAACCAATCAAATCTTGCTTTTTATTTGAAAATCAGATACCAAAGCAACTGGTAAATGTTTTAACTTACCAATATATTCCAATTCTTTTTCAAATAATTGTAAATATGGATACAAAACTAATTTTAAAAAGAAAATAAGTGATATAAGATATATATTGTGAGCTGTGAGTTAAAAATAATGTTGTACTGTTGAACCGGGAGAAATTTTTTACCGTGCTGCAATAACGTCAGTTGCAGTAAGAAAAATAAACTATGAATTGTAAAAAAAAGAGATAAAAACCGAAATGATATAAATGCTTTGAAAAAAAATGTCAACATAGCAAAACAGGGAAATAAAATATGAACTATAGTAAGGTTAGTTTTCTACTTCTGATTAGTGTTTCCGCTTACATTAACAGCATATATAAACTAAATGCGTAAAATTGACGTCGATAAAGACAGAATTTAGAAATATATATAATAAAATATAACTTTTATAGACCAACAAACTTGAACTACTTCCTCCTGAAAATCCAACCTTACAGCCAACGAGGACACCTAACAATAAGTCACACGAGAGGCAAATAGAGTTAAAAATAAGCATTACAATGGTTAAGATTTCAATAACATTTATTTATAATAAAATGGAACTAACTTTGCACATGACAGTATAGCATGCCAATGGCCGTTGCTTACCTGGGCGGCCCATATTTGATCAGAATTATGTAAATGCATAGCGAGAGCACTTGATAAAAATGAATATACAAATAAACTTCAATATACAAAATTAAAAGTCCAGATGATAGACACTAATGATTCTCCATAGACAATAGTAAAAACATTTGAAATACTTCATGTATACATAATAAAGTAAAACGACACATATACCCAAGTTAAAAAAAATACTAACGTGTTTTATGCTTTTATCATAAATCTTTCAGTAACCTTCCACACTCCTGATCTAACTAGCGGCCAAAAGTAAAGTAACTTTTTTTACCAGAAATTTTCCTAATTCATTTTTTATTAGCGTTTTTTGTGTTTTGGGTTGCTCTATATCTCTGGAATACTACAAAATCCGCTTACACACATCACCTTGCAAACTTACTGCAACCAAGACCTAATGCCGGAAATCCCTCGGACAAAAATACTGCAACTTCATTTTTGCCACATCCACGTTCCACTGCAGGTATGGTTTGAGTTACGATGGCTTCTGGTTTCTATCATACCGAGGAGCTAAAGCAGAAGATCGTTGACGCCGTAAATTCTCCTCGGAGCGGATTCTAGGTTTTCCGTTCCTTTTGGTCCAAAAGTTTACGGTGTCAAGGAGTTTCTCGCGTTATTGCGTGATGTCCAAACGGAACCAAAGTCCGGTCGCCTGCGTAATTCGTCCATTCGTAGACAGAAAGATTGCCCGGCTCTCCATTGCGGATCCCCGTCATACGGTAAATGCGATTCGGATCGAATTGAGCGACACTGAACGAGAAAAATTATCGGTACGCACCATCAGACTACGTCTTGTTGAGGCTGGACTCCATAAACGCCGTGCTGTCAAAAACCATTGATTTCCATTTCTATTGAGCATCTGTAAGATGAGCTGGAACGTTGCGTTGCGGAACAACGGGCCAAGCGGCGGCTAAAAAATTCGTCATTCTGACTCTTGAATGGGCGAATATTGGTTAGGAGGTCACTGATTGTCTTATTGCCTCAATGCCTAATTTTCAACGAACTTACAAAGTTCTTAATTCTATATGTCTGTCGGTCTGTCTGTCTGTCTGTCGCTGTCACAAAATTATGGATTTTTTTAAATTTTAAAATGGATTCTTATAGGAAATTTTACGCTGATTTCAAAATCGAAATCAAAAAGTTTCTATCTCGAATAGTTTTCGAGGTATTCGACTTAGAATTTCGGGAAAATTTCGACATTGCGATTTTATGAATAATTCTTAAAGAAAATTTTACGCTGATTTCAATAATGAAATCGAAAAATTCTATGTCGAATAGTTTTCGAGATATTCGACTTCAATTTCGGGAAAATTTTCGACATTACGATTTTAAATGTGATTCTTATAGGAAATTTTACGCTGAATTCGAAAATGAAGAAAAAATTCTATGTCGAAAATTTTCCAGATATTCGATTTCGAATTTTCCCGAAATTCGAAATCGAAAGGTTTTTTTAAAGTTCGTTCTGGGATTGCTTACAGAGCAATCTCTTCGCCGGCCCCATGTTTTTTGTGCTGAAGTTATTCGTAATAAGGGTTATGCTACACGTTATTAAGGTTCGTTCATCATAATTGATATTTTTTTAATCATAATAATTGAATTTAATCAGCTGGAAGTGGAGTTGCATTACTGTTCTCCGGAGCATTTTTGGCTCTTAGCCGGAATTGTAACAAATTTTGGAACTGTGCATGCAAGCTAGTGGGAGTGGGCTCAGGATGGGAAACAACCCAAAATATCAAAAAACGCCGACAGAAAATGATACAGAGAAAATTCCTGGCCAAAAAAGAAAAATTTAATTACTTTTGGCGCTAGTATTCGTACTAAAACTATAAAAAATAAATAACAGTCTAGTATAGTTTCTACATCAGTTAATAACTAGATATACTACAGTATTATACATTAAAATAGAAAACTAACATATTATAGAGATATATTTCAGATAAATTCTCTTAGCTCACTATAGTTTTAACTTTCAGCAAATCTCCATGTATACTAAATGAAATAGAAAATGGTTATAAAACTGTTAAAGAAAAATGAGGTAAACTTACACATTAACTTTATGTTGGCTATATTGATTTATCAAAAAAAATTAGCAATTACGTTAAAATGTCGTGTCTAGCTAAAATAATCCGTACTACAAAAGGGAGACATAAAGAAACATTCCATACAGCAAAATTTAAAAAAAAACTTACGGCACAATACAAAGCATAAACAAAATATTTAATACTCAATCTCCACTTAGTTTGTTTTTTTTATTATCAACTTTCCATATTTACAACCTACTTCTTATGGGAGTAATAAGTAAATGTTATAATTTCAATTACATGACATGAGGAAGATTCGGCCAGCGCTTATCCCCATATTTATTTTAACTAGTATTAATTAATTATCGTGAAGGGGTAAGTCCCGTGGCCATTTTCTTTTTAGCCTCCTGGTGATGGTAGGTTGCACGGACAGTTGTTCCACGAGTTGATTAGTATGCTCTGCCAATTTTTGGGTGTACGATTTATCCAGTCTTTCGATCTCTTCCGCTAAATAAGGAATTCCAAGGTCATTATGGAGAGTTTCACTTGAGATATACCAGGGGGCATGGGTTATGGTTCTAAGAATTTTTGATTGGCATCTCTGTAGGATCTTGCTATGTGATGCCTTGATACAAACCCACAGCTGGATTCCATATGACACAGATAGACTTTAAAATCATTTTATAGAGGAGTATTTTATTTTGTAAGATGAGCTGAGATCGTCTCCCCATCAATCAGTTCATCTATTTCATTTTTAGGTTCATTTGTTTTATTTTTTTAATATGCGTGTTCCAAAATAATTTCTGGTCTAGATGTAAGCCAAGATATTTTATTTCAGTTTTCTGAAGTATGGGGGTGTTCTTGAATAATACAGGTGGGCACACGATGCGTCTATTGGTAAATGTAACATGAGTACATTTATCGCTGTTCATTGTTATTCTCCATTTGTCGAACCAATTTTGAAGAGTGTTGAGGTGATTTTGTAGATATTCTATTGCTGTTTCAGGGTTTTCGCTGCTTGAGAGAATTAATGTGTTATTTGTGAGTGGAGCATCAGAGGTATACAGTAAGTACAGCAGAGGTCCTAACACGCTGCCTTGCGGGACTCCAGAAGTAATCTTGTGATAAGTAGACACAGTGCTATTCATCTTGACTTGAAAAGTCATGGTATGAGTTTAATAACAAGTATAATTGACTTGGGAAGTGGAGCTTAATTTTGTATAGTAGACCTGCGTGCCATACCATGTGAAATACCTGCTGAATAATATTCAAAAATACAGCTGAGCAAATTCGTTTTGTTTCGAGGCTTTCCATTATTTTAATAACGATTCGGTGAGTTTGATGAATCATCGAGTGTTGTCGGCGGAATCCGAACTGGTAATTTGGTATTATGTCCTCTAGATCTACGTCACTATGGATTCTCTTGAGAAGTAGCCGTTCGAAAACCTTGGATGTCAGGGGTAAAAGACTGATTGGACGGCGGAAAGAGGGTTGTGAAGGAAGTTTTCCAGGTTTCTCGATTGCAATGATTTGGGCAAACTTCCACTGGGTTGGGAAATGGCATAGTCTGAGGATGCTGCTAAAGATTGTGGTGAGGAGTATTATGGCTTTTCTAGGAATATTTTGAAGGACTTCTCCCACTATCAGATCGTAACCTGGGGCTTTGCGGATATTGGTGGCTAATATTTGTTGTCATACTTCTCTTGGTAAGAATGGGTTGATTGGTAAAGACAATTGGCATGGAGCCTCCAGAAATGAATTAATTGTGGTATCGTGAATATGTTAGCGAAATGTTCAGCAAATGTTTCGGCCTTGTCTTCCCCTGATCTGGCCCAAGTGTCGTCCAGTTTCTTGATGGGAGGTATGGTAGCAATTGGTCGTTTGAACTTTTTGGTTGCTTTCCATAACATGCGATCGTCAGGTGAAAGATTAGTAATATAATATTGGAAGGTATTGTATGGTTGAGTATGGTTTTGTCCTACCTATCTCTGGTTCTTTGCCACTTTTTTCATGCTTTCCGTTTCTGGGCAACAAGGTCTCGAATGTGGCGAGGAATGTTGTGTATTTGTTGATGACCCATTGGGTTGGGCGTGGCTTGCCAATCAGCATCTTGTATCATTGTCGTAAAGTATTCTGTTGCTTCGTCAAGGTCTTCAGCGCTTTTAATTCGCAGAGCAAGATTGAGGTTTCCTCCTAACAAATTCCTAAAGTGGGCCGAGTTGGTGAGTTTTGTACATAGTTTTGGAGTAGACTCTTTGTAGATAATTGTAGTGCTTAGGGTAATTATGACCAAGGAGTGGTCGGATGAGAGATCTAAATTAGCTTCTATTTGTGTGAAAGTATTCGTTATACCACGTGTTACTGCACAATGAAGTAGGTCTGCTAGCCTGTTTGTATCGGTAGGCTAGTAGGTAGGCTGGTCAGTAGAAAGATAACTGCATCTGAGGTTTTCAATGGCTCGCAGTAGATTGCGACCTTTTGGATTACTTAACCTGGAACCCCACGCTGTGTTTTTAGCATTCCAGTCGCCTCCTATGATGAATTTTGTACCGAATGTTTGCAAAAACTCCTCGTACTCTTTGGTAGAGATAGTGTCTTGGAGGACTGTAAACTGCTGCTATTATCAGTGGAGAAGGGAGAGCATACATCTTTATGCTTCTACTATGAATTTTATTGATCTCATAAGACACCCATTTGTGATGATTGATTGTATTCTTGATTACAACTGCTGTCCCACCATGCGCCACGCCATCGGGGTGGTTAGTAAGGTATATGGTATAGAACGGGATTTTTATTACTGTTCTTGTTGTTGCGTTGGTTTTCTGAAGTTAATAATATATCAATATTTTGTAATTGCAAGAATGAGATAAATTCTGGGATGTGGTTAGAAATGCCATTAGCATTCCAGACAACGATGCGCAACGAAGTCGCCATTTTTATGTTAGTTTATTAATAACTGTTGAGAGCATGTTTAAGACCATTCTGTTCTGACTAATTCGTTGGGAGACCATTGATTTAAATTCATTAAGAAAGTTAGCAAGGATTTGGTTTATAGAAGATACTTGATCGTTATTTTGAAGGTTGTCAGTTGTTCCTGCTGTTATTTGTGAGTAGAATAGTTTATTTTGCAAGGAATTTGTAGTGTTGTTGTTAACGTTGTGGATATGGTTTCGAAGTGGGGGAAATTCGCTTTTATTCGGTATCTGTTGTGGACGCGTTATATTGGAAGTTCCTCTGAATAGGACATTCCTGGTTCTCTATAAATCTTGGTACACTGAGCATACCTTATAGTTAGCTGGGTGATTCCCGCTACAAAGAGCACATTTGACTGGAGTATTTTGAGGTTTCATACAGGTGGAAGCTTTGTGGTCGGCACCACATTTAACATATGCAAAGGGTTTGTTGCAATAAATCTTTATATGACCGTAATCCTGGCAACGAAGGCACTGCGGTATTGCATTCTTCTTTCTAGGCGGCTCAATTATGACTTTGATATTATCGATATGTTTTACGTCGAATATGGTTTTATTGGTATTTTTAGGTTTTAAGTCTACCATAAATAATGATAGTGGTTGCTTAGTTAGTCTGTGACGAATGTTAATGATATTGCAAACTTCATGTCCTAATTTATCAAGTTCCTTTTTAATGACCTCCGTTGAAATCGTATGATGAAGATTTCGTATAGCCACTCTATATGACTTTGTGTAATATTGTTCTTTTTCTAGTACTGCATTTATATTTGTGATCATTTAGTTGTAGTTATTTACCCCGTAAATATAAAAAAGGTGGTGGTTGTGAGATTTTAGGTTTCTGAGTACTGGATGTTTGGTTCAGGTTTTCACTGCTGCTTGGAATTTGTGAGAGTACCTCGAATTCATTGGAAGTAGTTATAGCAGTAGTTCGTTGATTTGTTGTATGTGGTTTCGGGTTGTTTCTTTTTCGTTTTTTGACTGTTTGCCACGTGTGTTTGGGTTTTTGTAAGGTTCATTGTGTTTTCATCGTCCATAATTACAGAATTAGATTAATCTCTTTCTGATGGGTTTTTGTTTGAGGTTGGGTCGTTGGATTTACTGCGGGTAACAAAATTAGGTACATGTTGGTATGGATTAGCATTATTTGGCTATAGTAGCACAAATGTGTGAGAGTTCATTGTATAGGAGGGGGGTATTGGTTGTCCATAAGGCACAAATTGGAATTGCAAATTTGGTTGGCTACCGTATTGGTTAGATTGTTGATTTCTCTGATAATTAGGGAGATTGAATGTGAATCCGTAATTCTCGGGAGCGGGTTGCATTAGCGGGCCTGGGGGTCCAGGACCGGTCCCATTTCTCATAGTAAACGTGTATTAATTGTTGATTTTTAATATTTTTATATACACTGAGTTAATAGATTAATATAACCAATAATGTGTTTGTGCATACAATTTACTAGCTGCAATAAGCGCATTTATCGCTTATCAATTGAGCGGCACTGAATTTAGTTGACCTGCACTTGGCACTTTCGAAGATAGCAGAGCGTAGTAGATGTGCGTATCACTCGAAAGTCAAATGGGAACTGCTCTTAGAAGTAAAATTGTAGGAGTAAACACCTACACCATTCTTATCCTTGCCGAGTTATTTAGATTAATCAAATAACAAAAACCAAATTAGATGTGTTAAACACAACTGTAAGTTTAAAGGTTTACAAATATAAGTTTTATCACATAAAACTCGGCAGTACAATGATTCACTCTTAAACAAAAGCTGGTAAAACGCGGATTTATTGATATTAAAATCCTACGCAACATGCTAATAAATAGCTTGCGTATATATTTTTTATAAAATCAAAGATAGTGATCTACATAAAGCTACTATAAGTCCATTAACATTAGAAACAATGTTACAATTTAAAAATGATTAATACAGTCTAAGAAACAAAATTATTGACAATCGACAAAAACTAGAAAGGAAAAGCGCTACATAGGAAAAACTTGCATCAACTAGGACAAGAACACACAGCTTTGTATCAATCAAACGCAAACTATTTGCATAAGCTGAATGTTTCCTAATAGCCTTACCCCGGTTTATTAGAAAAAAGAAGAGTGACATACTAAGTCAAACTATCTGCCTTCTACACGACAACGCCTCTGTTTATAAAACTGAAACTGGCCAAATTACTTCAACAAACTGGCTTTGAGAAGCTTCCTCGCCTATCTTAGGCTCCACTAATTACTATCTATTTTCATAACTAAAAAAAGGGGTATTCTGCAGACAGAACTTCAAAATATCTTTATAAAATGCTAATTTCAAGATGTAATAAGGTGTTAAATTAAATAGAAACTATGTTACAAAATGACCCTATTGTTCTATTTTTATTATCACCCCTAAAGTATAGTCGGATCGAAAACTTTTGCCGCTTACCTCGTATAATAAAAAACAAAACCATAGACCCGTAAGTACAAATTATGTTTTAAAGTAGTAAAATAATAGAACACATGACTGGAGGTTGCAAAGTTTTAACTAAAAAAATACATGCACAGTCACGACAACATTGTTAAATGGATACAAAGAAAATCTGCACTCGGATACAAACTGATCAATTTACAAGCACCCTATAAATATAAACCTATGGATGTTCTAAAAATGTCGCAATAAAACTATATTGGAATAAGAAAGCTATAACTAGAAATATCCAGATAAATACTACTACAAAAATCAATAATATTAGGTACGTATTCAATAATCGGATATTAAAAGGTACTATCATATGAAATGTAGTAAATAACTACACGAAATACAAGTGATTTGGCTTAAGCTCGTCCTTGATATCTCAAATCTAATATCAACATTACTTTTCATATATTTAATGTTAAATAAAATATTATTTTATGTAATCTACTACCACTAATAGTAATCTTGCTATTACATGTCTTTCAACAAATGCACAATGTTTACTGTATTTTTATCGCATCTCGTACATATCTCGCCGAGAGTTGCGATTGCTTGCAGTAAAATGCAGCTGCGCAATCACTAGCAGACGTGGTTTATATTAACTTGGTATTACATATAGAAACAAGAAATGAGACTCCGTTTAATGGCTCTGCTTTAATAGAACATTAGAGAAAACTACGTTAAGGGAACTAAAGGCGCAGCTAGGGTAAACCCGAAAAAAGAATAAAAGCTGAAACCGAGATAAACACGCATAAGGCGGTGAACCGCCGTATGATAATAGCTAAGAGTTCTATTTGGGACTTCACATAAACATCTTGATTTTACGAAGTCTTGGTGCAACATCCATAAACCTACTTGGATTTGTTTGTGAACCACAACCGCAATTTAATCCTTCATGTCATTCTAACAAGTTCCGCAAAAATGTATTAATCATTTCGCAAATACGTGTAACTTCAAGTTAGCAGCCCCGAAAATTCGCAGAGCGATCGTAACTTCACTTTATGCTCCCGTAAACTACGCGTCTTTGTTTTATTTTGTGTTGCCTCTATATTACAATTTATTATCGGGGATGCTTTAAAAATTACGCAGGAAATTGTGTGTTCCACCCTGATGACGCGCTAAGCAAACGCTTTCCTCAAGCTTCTCCGTTCTGATAAAAATTATGCAAACAAAATGTCTGCGAGTGAACCTGATGTTTTATGGAAGAAGTTAAAGAAGCTGTAAAAGAAATTTACATACGGATAGTCAAAGGAATGTAATGTCACCGTGCCTTCCTTTAGTTAAAATTGTAACTTCTGAATTTTCCGCGTCGCTCTACACGTACGTTCGACACGAATGTTCTGCCCCAAGCCATTCCGCCATTTTAGAAAAACGAAACAAAAGTTATATCCTTTTCGTTGAGATTTAACCATTTTTAAGTTTTGGTATTAAGCTCCGCAATAATATTTATAATCAAATAAATTTCCAAATTGTTTCAATTATATTATTACGGACATTTCTGTTACAATTTAATGAATCAATAAATAATATTAAAAACGTTTGCTTGTTAATATATGCTTTAAACATTTCTTATTTTTGTTGCCGGTGTTGTGCAATAATAAAAGAGGCTGCAGAAATCAATAAATTATAGCAAAACTTCCAGAGTGCTGAAAATACAGCTCACAACAGCATACTACAAAGGCTGCTCTTTTATTATTAAACCTAACGCAATTCAAACACATTTTGAATTTGAGTGTGTGTGATACACGCGTGCGTATGTATGAAAGATACTAAAATTAATACAACAACAATTTGTTCTCTAAGGATGTGATTTATCTAAACACTAGAAAACATATGTTATATAATTATATTTTATATAAATATTGTGGAGCGTATTGTAAAAGTCTTTGTTCTTTAATCAGTTTAAAATTGAACTATATAACAACTTTTATGTGGTATTAAAGAGCGCGACTTGTAGACGATTCTCTATTGTATTGAATTTCATTTCTTAAATTTGAACTTAGGAAGTGGGCCACATACGCAGTCCGAATATTGGAAGTTAAAATAAAGCGTTAGTGATAAGGTTAAAGTAATAAAATAATGTCAAATCGTACGTTCCAAAGTAGGTTCAAAAAACTATTAGCGATAACACCAGCCTTCAAATTCTAGGAAAACTACTTCAAGCTCTCAAAACATTCCAAACTGTAAGCATTCAACAATTAAAATAAGAGATTGGACCATACCAATAAACAATAAACCGTCACTGCAGAAGCTAAAAACAATCAACACACGATGCAGAAAAGTTCCTCACCCTTTAGCACAAAAGCAAGCTCAACATGTGGTTAATGTGTGCAAACAATTACTTGACTACCTTCAGTTCTTTTGCCAAATTGTTACCATTGATAAAATCATAATTTGAACAGATTAACTAATGGTTTAATAGAGATCAAGTTACAGAACTAATTGTGTAAGTTTTGAAGTAAAAAATATGCTTTACGACTGGTGAGATTACAAAAGTATGCTTTATTTTGAACTGGCTCCTAACAAGCTTTGTTGCCAACAATTTAATAAAATATATGCTGTAACAGAACAACGACACTCTAGTATGGTCAATCAAGGACGAATGTTGCTATAAGTGGATAACCCTAAACCACATGCAGGCTAATGGATTCGATAAAAATTTGAAGAACTTGGTAGAATCGAACTGTTACTTCAATCCATTTATAGTCCTGATTTAATGCTATTTAATTATTCTTTGTTCTAATCAATGGCTCACTTCTTAATTGAACGCTCCATTTTAAACTTTCAGAAAGTAAAAAGTGTGTCGTCAGTTTTTTTATCGAGTCGAGTACGAGCAGTGTTACAGTGCAGACGTTCCTTGGCCTGCCTGATATCAGTGCGATACGCTTGACCTTAAAGCTATCCGTAGCTAATATTGTAAGTAAATTTTACTTATTCTCAACAAAACTAATACAATCTCGGTAAATGAATTAAAAATGGATTATCAAGCGCATAACAAGCGCAAAATAGACAGTTTAACACCGCCCGTTAATGAAGTCCAAAAACGGTATGCATGGACCACCCAAGATTTATTAACCAGTAATAAATTCTATCTGCCAGCCCATTTGGAAAATACATTAGCTGATGGCGAATCTTCCAACAAAAATGACTCAAACGTGTCCGATAAAATACAATCACAGCCAGAAACTCATAACATACCAACCATCAAAGTCCCACCTATCTACTTACCAAACACCTTAAATCATAAAGCCTTAATTGAAGACATGCAAAACTAGCTGCTGGAACCTTCACAACAACGTATAACACAACCACATTACGAATCAATTTAACAAAGACGAAGATTTTCGAAAATTAACCAAACATTTTACAGAAAATCAAATCCAATATCATACTTACCAAAACCCAAATGACAAACCAATTTCCGTAGTAATTAAAAATGTTCCACTTTCTCTGACAGATGAGGAAATCAAAACTGAACTAGCTAGTCAGGTGCCTGTGACAAAGGTAACACGATTGTACACCAGAGATAGAAAACCTCTACCTGTTTGTGCTCTAGAGCTAACCAATAACGAGCAAGCGAAACGTATATATTCACTAAAAGCAATTTTTCACTCCGTAGTTACTGTTGAAGCTAGAAGAAAATCCAAGAATATACCTCAGTATTACAGATGTCAACAGTATGGCCATACTAAAAATTATTGCAGTCTAAAACCAGTTTGCGTAAAATGTGCTGGTAATCATCTACATTCCGAATGTCAAAAGAGGCCAAACGAACCACCAAAGTGTGCTAACTGTGGAGGCAACCACAGCGTAAACTATCGTGGCTGTTCACACCATATTACACTACTAAAACAACGGACTCGAGCCCAACTTAGAAACTCGTACATCAATAACACACAGACCTTTGCAGATAAGCTTAAAAGCGGACTCGCCTAGAACAACAATATTACCTCCTCATCCACTCCATCAGCATTACCCGACAATCTCATTCAAACTCTCCTTAATCTTATTACGCCGTACCTTAGCCAAATTAAAACATTCATTATTAGCACTCTCTTACCAATGCTTATCAATGGACCTTAACCAAAGCAAACCAATACAAAGTTTAACCATCCTTAACTGGAATGCAAATGGAATCAACAATCAGCGCTCTCTATTTATCGCCTTTTTAGCGAGATACAATGTGGACATCGCCTGCATATCAGAAACGCATCTTGATGAGACCATAAAATTTCGAATCCCAGGTTATCAAATCTATCGCAAGGATCGAAACTCCAAAGTAGCAGCTGGTGGCGTAGCGATCATTATTAAAACGAAATATGAACACATTCAACTTCCAGAAATTGTTAACTTAAAAATTGAATTTACCTCAATAAGGGTTAAACTTGATGATCAGAGTAGTGTAATAATTGCTTGTGTCTACAGGCAGCCAAACACAAGAATTGCTGAGGAAGATATAAAAAGAATTTTTGACACTACTGAATCAGTACTAGTTTTAGGAGATATGAATTCTAAAAATACCCTGTGGGGATGCAAAGCCACAAACCCCGAAGGTATTAAACTGGAAAATCTTGCCATAGCACACCTTCCAAATCTTGGCACCTGATGATTACACCTATTACCCGTACCGAGAAGACCACCAGCCTGATATACTCGATATTGTTCTCCTGAAAAACTTTGGTAAACCTATCTTTCAAAGTGTCATTCCAGAACTAAATTCTGATCATCTACCAGTACTGGTGTCATTCACCAACACATTAATCATTAAACAATCTACTCAAAAATTAATTAATGGCAAAATCGATTGGAACGTATTTCAAACTCAGCTCAATAGTAAACTCCACTGCCCAACACGATTACTAACAACCAAAGACATTGATGCGGCCGTGGACCACTTTACATCAACAATTGAAGATAGTGCTAAATTAGCTTGTACAACCACTAGATGGACTCATCCGACAAATTACAATTATCCCCCCAGATACATCATTAACTTAATCAAAAACAAAAGCCAGCTTCGGCGTGAATGGCAGAGAAACATGAACCCACAACTTAAAAATAAATTAAACAACCTAACGCACCAAATTAAAAGAGAACTGGACAGCCTTCGAATTAATACATATCAAAAACACATAGCAGATTTCAACCCAGGAGATTGGGGCCTTTGGAAAACAACTAGAAAAATTCTAAATCAAAAAGAAGAATTGCCAACGCTATCATCTGTATCTGATAATATCACTTACACTTCCAACTCCGAAAAAGCAGCTGGCTTTGCTGATCATCTTGAAAACACATTCACACCTGCAATCACTTGCACGCCCACTCACAACACACAAATCATAAACGATATTAAACGAAGGGTGCCAGTTCCAGATGAAATTCAACCAACTTCACCTAACGAACTGAAGGATATTATCGAAAAGCTCCCCGAAAGGAAATCTCCTGGCCACGACTTGATCACCAATACAATTCTTAAACACCTCACATTGATGGCTATAGCTTATCTATGTACTACCTACAATGCCTGCATGAGACTAGGGTACTTTCCAGAGTCCTGGAAACTTGCGCACATTCTAATGTTCAGAAAACCAGGAAAAAACAAAAACAAAATAAGCAGTTACAGACCCATAAGTCTGTTAACGTCGTTATCAAAAATTCTTGAAAAAATTGCTTACAACCGCTTGCTAGAATACATTGAAAATCTCAACATCTTGCCTAAATATCAATTTGGCTTTAGAAAAGGCCATTCAACAAGCCATCAACTACAAAGAATCAGCGAGCTTATCGAACTCGGATTTCATAACAAACATTACACTACAGCAGTTTTTCTTGACATAGCAGAGGCATTCGACAAGGTGTGGATCGAAGGCCTTAAAAAAAAGATCCTAGACATAGCCATGCCTGTACACCTTAAAGCACTTATTTTCTCCTTTCTAGACAATAGAACCTTTGTTAAAGTTAACACAACACTGTCCGAAACCAAAATGTGTCGAGCAGGAGTCCCACAAGGAAGCATTCTGGGCCCAGTGCTTTTCAACATATTTACTTCTGACCTACCTGAGCTTAATGGAACAATTGCTACCTTTGCGGACGACACTGCCGTATTTACCCAAGCGGACAATCTTATTGAAGCAATTGCGATGCTGCAGAATGCAATTAACAAGTTATGTTCCTGGTACAAACTCTGGAACATCACCATAAACCCCGACAAATGCCAAGCGAAAATCTTCACTTTGCGAAGAATCAATAATCCTCTTTGTTTACGCATTGACAATACCGCAATTTGTTGAAATCCGAATGATGGTGCAATCAAATACCTAGGGGTATATCTCGATACCCGTTTAAGTTGGAAATACCACATAAACCAAAAACTTACCCAAGGATACACTAGTTTAAAGCAGCTATACCCGCTCATTAATCGCAAGTCTAGTCTCAAAATTAAATGCACAGTTTTATTGTATAAAACCTTACTACGACCTCTTACATTATACGCATCACCAGTGTGGTGCAATACATCGAAAACACACTTGCAAAAAATTCAACGCTTTCAAAACAAGGTGTTAAGAATTGCTGTAAACGCACCGTGGTATATACGTAACACTCAGCTACACGAAGAGCTAGGCATCCTACCCGTCGATCAGTTTGTTAAAAGATGTGTGGAAAAATTCATCTTAAACTCAAGTGCGTGTAGTGGCGCGGTTCATTATGAACTCTTTAAAACGAACATTCATACCAGGCTTCAACGCAAATTACCCCAGGATATAGTGCTAACAAATCCTATTAACGAATAAGCCAATACCAACAAGTTAAATTATTGTGACCATTATTTTGTCACACAAGTTTTGTTTAGTGTTATATTAACATTTCTATTACCAATGCTATGTATAACAAAAATGTTTGTTGATCTGGCAATATTTTAAAATTTAAAAAAAAGTTTTTTTTATCACAAACCATAATAGTATTAACGAGGCATAGAAAACTTGGCTTATGACTAAATGGATATTGTACAACACAATGGATTATATTGAAATGATTGGCACCATTTATATACTATTCGCTATCATGATTACTGAAACTATTTCGTATGAACCAAATAGATATATTATGTTAAGTGTAAGGTACTCTAGGAGCATGATATTACACTTCTATAAATTTTATGGTACTAATAAAAAACTTTTTGAACAGAACCTAAAAACACCCTTACAGTACACACAAAAGTTTCACCAAAAAAAATCTTTCCTAAATATTATATGATACAAGCTGAAACTTATGTAGGTATGTACATATTATTAAAATTTTATAAGATGCATTCAAAACAGATTTGAATTTCGTTCTAAATTACACATGACATTATGTGACGAAAATTCATAAGCATGGTTTAGCATAAGTTGAAATATAAAAGATATAAACCACATAAATATTAGCGCAGTGCACAAAAGCGAAAAGGAATTAACATATGTAAATTAGCATTAATAATCGAGTTAACATTTGTTCAGGTGGCTTTTATTGCAAAATATTATCGATATATTAATAATCATTATTTATTATTTAAGTGTATTTCACCATACGCTTTATAACATTTGAGGTTATAATTCAGTTCTACTTTCTAAAGTCGAAATATAAAGGAAAATGACATTAATCATAAAAATTTTTGATTTTAATAATTTTTATCAGCTCTATGTATTGTCATTTAATAAAGATTATAATTTAAATAAAACTGACAAGTAGTGATGGCACATAGCATACTTTTTACCGGATGTCGGGTCAGTGTTAAGATTTTTTAATTACTATTACTATCTATCACTGAGATTACTATCACTCACACTTTTTTATTTTTTCACTTAGTTCTATCCTTTAGCAGTTTTCGGCCTCTCTTCATTTTAACCCTTTTTTTCTTCTTCATTCTTTATTATAGGATTACTTCTGTTTTTCCCCAATGTTATAACGACTCTCTCCACCTTTTTGCTGATGTTTCAAATGATCGTTTCCCTATCGGCAATTTATCTTTGTCTATCCGGAATAATCGATCTTCTTTCATTCTTTAAAAATATGGTTGTTTCACACTCTCTTTCTAACCAATATCCATTCATTTACTGGTTGTATGTTACACTGGTTCCTTATGTCCTAATCTCTTTGCGTTTGTCTTACTATCTTTCTTCACCTCGGCTGTTTCCATCATTTGTATAGATTTTTGTTTATCTTCCCTAGTTTCTGTGCCATATATTAATACTGGTCGATTTGTAGACTTGTAAATCCGACTTTTGGCTTTTGTATTTATGTATTAGTTATGTCATATTATAGTATTTGATTGCGCCATATATCTTTTAACTTCTTATGACCACCATGCTATTTGTTTGATATTCTCTTTCCAGTTTGTTCTTCTGGATGTATCTCTTGTTCTTTTCTAATATATATACTTTAAATCTTTTCTAAGTTTACTCTACATTTTCCTTGCACATTCCTTTTCCTTAATTTATGTGTTCTTTTTTATTCTGTCTTATAATCTTACTCGTTTTTCTTATCATTTTTGTTTGTGACAATAGTCTTATTTTAGTTTCTACCAAATAATGGTGACTTCTTATTTCATAGTCATGCTTAATTTTGGTATTTTTTATTCTTCTTATAGTTAAATTATAACAAAGACAATTGTGGATTTTTTTATTTTTGCTTGGTAACACACTTGTAAATTTGTTGATGCTTTTATGTTGAAATTTGGTATTGGTAACAACTAGATCATTGTCCATACAAATTTTTAAAGGCTTTCTCTGATTTCTCTTACATATCTTTTCTCCGTACTTTCCTATCATTGGATAATCTCTGTCTGCTTGTTTACGAACTCTTCCGTTCAAATCTCCCAGTGTTATAATTTTATTTATTGTTTTTTCTACTACTTTCTTAAACTTTTTATAAAAAATTTTCAACTCCCTTTTTTCATTTTTGTTTGAACAGGTATACTGTAATAGAATCTAGTCTGTTACTCGTATTTATTTCTCATTTCACTTTCAGTATTTTGGGGCTTATTTATTATTTTATCCTTCTAATCTTTATGTATGAGTATTGTCAGTTTCTCCTTAGATCTCTTAGTTACCTTCACGTCGCAGTGAATGAACAAATTCTTTTTCAGTAATCTTGCTCCTGCACTTTTTATTTTTGTTTCTGTAATTGTAATTAAAATTATTATGAAAATTCTATTAAGCATATTTTTTTTATATTCTTTACTCCATGAATTCTATTTTTACTTGAAAGGTATTTTTTATTAAATTTTTTAACATGTTTTTTAGTTTATTATGATCTTACTCTTTTATATTCAAACCCTAGACAACCACATCGTTTCTTTCTTTTCTTTCTCCAGCCATATCTATTTTCTTTTTATTTTATTTTTTTACAATTATATATAGGTATTTTCCTCTCGTAGTTCTCTTATTTCTTACTTGTGTGCTTTCTGTTCTTTCTTACACCTTTCTTATTTCATCTGTTAAACATGTCTATTATTTTTTCCTCTTGATTTTTAGTTTTATTTTTATCTCTCTTCTCTGAGTTTCCTTCCTCAGTTGAAACAAAATTTATTGTGTAAATTAATAGAAGAAAAAAGCGATTTTAATAGGCTTTGTTATAAAATAGATACTTTTTATATACATTTTTTTATAAAACTAGATTATTTATAATGGAAAGCAATGATGAAAATGTTATGTAATTAATAGAAAATTTGGAAATCAAAATGAAAATTTAATTATGAATGATTAAGGTATCATTCTGGTGCCGGTGTGGGCAAGCGGTGGAGACGATTGGTTGTAATATGATGGATAATGTACTCAGTCACTAATAATAATTGAGTGTTTATTTCGAATAAAAGGTAATAATGTAGTAATCTAAGACTTGTACGTATTGGAAATGATAGACGACGACCGGACAGGAAGAAAAAGAGCCTTAACCTCTCATTTTGCAGGCCATGCCTCCTATGCGGAACATTAAAGCCTCACCGCCAATGTGTTACTTTGGATTTATAGTCCGCAAATTTAGAAATAAGTATGACAGAAATTCTTACATTAAAATCGAATGCAAATAAGGCTCTTGAATAGCTACAAGCAATTTTTACAAGTTTACTTTTATACCCTAATAATGATTTATAAGAAATGACCCTAAAATGCATGGCAATTAATTATTTAAAAAATTGTGTTGTGGTAAACATCATAAACTCGTTGCAGTCGTAGCACTGATAGTGCAAATGACAAAAAGGCATTGCTGCATGATTAAACCCTTCTATTTTACACATTTTAAGTATTACGAATAATGTTAATAAGTTAGTTTATGTTTACAGCTCGATTAAAACATTCAGATTGTCACATATTGCTTAAATAGAGATAAACAAATAGAGACACAGTTGTGTGAGCATACCTTACAAAATCTTAATGTATGTACATACTTGCACGACGTGTCATACTGCTATTCAATTTCTTAAATTAATATCCTTTATTATTGCTTAACACACTTGTATGTTTTAGTAAAAATATAAACGCTAGCATAAATTATTATAACTGTAACAAAAAAGTAAATGTTTGTTGTTTTTGTGCAACAATTTATCAAATAAAGCGCAGAACTTAAGAGAACTGGGTAGCAGCAAACTTTGCTAAAAACATTTATCAGAGCTTTTATAAAATAAAAACTTTTTAGATAACTTCAACTTGCTTAAAGTATAATTTGTAATAATAAACATTATTAATGTGTACTACAAAATAAACAATCCAAAAGATAATATTAACAAGAACGGTGTAACACCGTAAAGGAAACTTTCCACAGAGGTGCGATGAAATTAGGATAAACACTTTTAAAAGGAATTAAGATGTTGATTAATGTCTCCATAATGATCGGCGTCAAAAATTCTGTCGAATGATATGCTGCATGACATGTGAGTATAATAAATTTTCGAAATCGTAACGGTCACTTCCGGTTGCCGATAACCGATTTGGCTGAAAATTCCATGAAAGGTACTGACATAAGATGTGTGCATGCCAAGTTTGAAGTGACTCTGTTGAATAGAACGGAAGTTGTAGTGTCTCCAGACACACAGAAAGACATGAATATTCGAAATCGTAACGGTTACTTTCTATAAGCTCCGCTGTAGAAAAAAATAATTTGACAAATGTGTTTCTTACGGCTTAATAACAAGTGTATTTATTTCATCACACTTACACAAATAGTAACATAAATATTTTGTATATTTTTAGTTATTTATTTATATAAAACTCTTATTACTTTAACTATTGCTATTGGAAGTAAATGAACATTATTTTTAACACGTACCTTTTATTATGATAAATTTTATTATTTTACGAATAATAAGAATTTTCTAAGCAAATCTAAGGGCATTTGCACTTACTTGACTTTGTATGAATCTATATTATAATTCCTTAGCAACAGAAAGTCAATAAAATGACGTAGATTGGACAGAAAACGTACAAGAAAGGCAAAAATGGCTCGATATAAAAAAATATTACAGCAACGATTTTTGTGAATTATAACAAATTTTGATTATTGCTTTTAAAATGATAAAAAAAATGATAAAAGCAGTAACACGCCGGCTTACTACATAAATTACGCGACGTTATCAAGAAAAATAAGAGTGGCATGCTGAGTCGAAAACTGTCTTCTTCTGCGCAATAACGCCATTGTCCATTAAGGTTGCAATTACTGAGGTTCTTGCAAGAAACTGTAGTTTTGAGGAGTTTTTCCATCCATCCACAGCCCGGGCCTAGCCCCCTACTGACTACTATCTATCATTTATCGAATATTCAGTAAATTATATGACAAAGATATAAGGAACATAGTAGGAGAACGCCCCTCACTTGCATAAGTACATTCAAAACAAAAGCTTTATTTTATTAGAATTAAAATTGAAAGTTAACAATGAAAACCGGAATACAGTAATGAAATATGTGTAGACTAGAAAATCCAGTCAGCTAAGCTTGACTACTATAGAGAATGCAAGTGTTACGAACTTTCTGTAGCAATCGTTACTATTGCTGCTCTCCAACGATTGTGCCAGTCACCAATTCCGTGGTGCATTGCCGTAATGGGCGTTGACGTTATGTTTACATTACGAAATATATAGCAACGATCGTTCGTATATTTCCGCGCAGGCCCCAAAGCGTTACTCTGGCAACCAATGTTTCTCACACGCCGGGGGTCGGAGACCTCCGCATTGTGCTTTAAAGATATTTGATGGCGCGTAATTAGAATCTGCTGGGTAAATCAGGGGGATTATGTTTTTTTTTGTTGCAGATATTTCCAGTAAATTGACAGCAAGAGCGTTGCGATAAAGATGAAGGAGTAATTTATATTTGACACTGTGATTTTAATTGGCTATTTTTACAGTTTTTATTTTCAAGTCACAGTGAATGACTTCATTAGGCACATATTGCGGGGCATTAACGATTGAAGGAAACACTTTTAATTGAAATCCCTGCAAAATTTCTATGTTAGAGATATTTGCCGAACCCCAGAGTTGGATTCCATACATCCAAATAGCTTTAGTAATTAATTTATAAAGCAACACGCCAATTGAGAATTCCATCTTATTGGCCAGTGCATTTTAGAAAATTTTAAGCCTAGTTATTTGCGTTTGTTCATAATATGAGTTTACCATGTCAATATTCGATCTATGTGTAGGCCAGAATATTTAATTACATCTTTTTGAGAAGTTAAGGGAATATTGGCAGAAGAATTTTAAGTATCGAAATTCACCATTTGCAATATAAGTAATTTAGTGATCTAAAATACCAAGTGTAATTAATCTTCAGATACCATTCCGTAGTAACAAAATCTAGTGATGTTAATAATCATGGATGCAAATTTTGAAGACCAATTAATTTAATACATAAGTATCATTTATATCTCAAATAAAAGCGTACTTGTTAGGCACTAGCGCTGAGGCTCGCCATACTGCTGTAGCCCAAATTTTTGTCAAGATAATAAATACCTGTATTTTAACATCCACCGTATTCATAAAACCTCACATCGTGTGACTATTTCTTTTCCAGAATTCTAGATTTTTGGAAATAAACTCGTTACATAGACATTTCAACCACCCAAAAGCCGCAACCACAGTAACACAAAAAACTTCTAACAATTAATACGTGTATCCCTTAATGGTGCATTAATCCCAACGAAACGTATTCTAAATAAAACAAATATATTTAGCATCTAAGTTTTGATTTTTTATAACTCTAATTTCAGAACTTTTTAGATATACGTATAATTAATAAAAATAAATTAGGAAATATCAATAGAACACAACTCTTGGAAGAAATGTTGGCTTTAGGTGCATACAAGATACGTCTAGAAAATGATGACACTGATTTCAGAAAATTTGTTTAATTGAATAGGAGTATGTTTCCCTACACTCAACGAAACTACCACGCTTCACAGTTCGCTTGCAAGCCTTGAACAGAAATCTCTTTCAGTCCCACTTGTCACAACAACCTATATTTGTAATAGGTGTATAAATAAGTTCTCAGCTTTTTTCTGCAAAATTAAAGTTTTATTTAAAAACAAACAAAGAAAGTTTAAGTATCAAAGTATTCTCCGTTGGCATCGATGACCTTTTGCCATCTTTCAGGCAGCTTACGAATTCCCTGGTGATAGAAGATCACCAGCTTCGAGGCGATAAAGATATCGATGCATTTTCGGACTTCTTCTTCTGTTTCAAGTGCGTATCAGCCAAGTGATGCTGTAACGACCGGAATAAATGATAATCGGAAGGGGCCATGTCTAGGCTATGCGCCGCATGTGGGAGAAGTTCCTAGCCTAACGCGTCTGCAGCTCATCCGTGTCAAATGTTCGAGGGCGTCCAGCGCGTGGTTGATCTTCAAGACTAAACTCTCCTCCGCGAAATCTTTGGTACCACTTTTTGCACGTTGCATGACTTACAGCATTCTCACCATATGCAGCACAAATCATTTCAGTGGCTTCAGCAGCGTTTTTCTTAAGATGAAACGCGAAGTGGATAGAAAATCGAATATGCTCTTTTATGATTGCCATCGTGAACACAGCTGATTATTGAAGTTATGTGCATCAAACGCCAAATCGCATGATGTTTCGAAAGACCAAATGTCATTGCTTTAAAACTGCAAGAGGGCGGACTAATACGTTACATGTAAACGGTGATTTGTGTCCTGTAAAATCTAAAGCTGAGAACTTATTTGTATACCTAATAGCAACCCCAAAATGGTGTCCTTCAAGCTAGATTTAAGTCGGATTAACTAAAAAACAAGTGAAACCAGGCGAAACCAGGTCCAGAGTGTAAAGAGCTTAAGGCAACGTTGCCACATTTGTTTTCAAAACACACACGCATAGTTTGACGCATTGTAGTAGAAGAACCCAGGTTTTGTCAATCTCCGTGAGGATGTGCAGTTTTTTTCTATGTGATAAAAACTCCTTATAATCTTCTAAGTGAAAAAAGACAATGAACATTTCTTTTATCTTTGATTTGCTCATTCAAGTTTTTATTGGTCGGGGGTACTCAATAGTATGCTATTCAAAATATACTTTTTTCTTTCTGTATCGTACTCAAACACCCACGTTTCATTGCCAGTTATAACGTTCTCTAAAAAAATTAGGGTTATTTTCCAAAGAATTCAAAAGCTCACGAAACTGAAAGTTTTTTCTGTTTGTCGACCAAAACATTTGAAACGAATTTAAATCGAACTTTGGCATCCACAATTTAGTTGTAACAATTTCATGCATAACGGATATCTACTGTCTATCTAACATTCAACCGTTAGTTATCTTTGACGTCGTCTCCTCCTTCTTTATAGGCTTCATGGCACCTAAATACATATATTTTCAGTAAAACATCCTTCCCGTAGGTTTTCTGTAACAAGCGTCTCAGTACCCATTTTTTGCCTAAAAATTTTATTGTGTATCTCTAATCAATACTGCACCGCATTTTAACCCTTAACGCGAATCCCAAATAGTTGTCCACTTTGAAAGCGATCCGCACTCTGTAAAGACTCAAAGTCAAATCAGCTGAGTTGGACTATTTTTCTGACATACTCCAGACAGACTCAAAGACTCCATTGGCAACCGTTCTGCTTTGACCAAGAAAATGTTTTATTACGGTCATACATTATATACGGTTCCTTTTTGTTTAACAAGAAACTTTATTTTTACACGTTTGTTTCTTCCATAACATCTTTATATACTTTCACTGATAGCTGATGAATTTAATTGCATAATTTTTGTGCGTTTAAAAAATGTACTATAATGCACTTTTTAATAAGTGAAACTGACAATAACCATAATTAATAAAGTGCTACACAAAAATAAGATCTTAGGCACTCAAGATCTTAAAGTTAGTTGACAGTTTTACAACCAGAATAAGACTTCAGATTGTATGTCAAAACCAAGTTATCTTAAAAAACGTATTCAGTTAAAAGAAGTATTGCTGATTTTTTGTGCTGTTAATAAAATCTGTTTATGTCGTACTGCAGTTTTTAAATAACTTACCTTATTAGACAAATATAAAATAATAAATAGATAAATCTCAAAAAGTAAGCTTAGTAAGTTATTTTGAATAAAAAATGTTTTTGAAAATAAAACAATTTTAATTGATTTTGATGTTCTATTACCATAATTTACATGAATTGACCAAATAATTTAAACATTATGTAATTTATTCGAATGACATTTATAAAACATTAATGCAGTGTACTGTGTGATTTAAAATTAATTTAGTATCTTTTGTAAAACCCCAAGAATCTTTGCTACTGCCATATAGAGGATGATTGCAAAAGTTCGTGACCTATTTTATAAATTATTACAATATTTTTTTATTTTAAATAAAAGGGTTTTATCAATTAATTATATAATTGCCTTTCTTTTCCACAACAGTTTTCCAACGATTTACAAGTTTTTCTATGTCATTCTTATAGAACGAGGTCGGTTTGTTGTCAAAAAAGTCTGTAAGGTGATTTTCGACAGCTTGTACAGAACTAAGTCGTTTTCCATTTAAACTGTTTTGTAAAGAGCGGAACAAATAAAAGTCTGAAGGTGCAATATCAGGCGACTTCAAATTTCAACTCCTGCAATTTTTGCAGCGTTGAGCCACTTGAGGCCTAGTATTGTCATGGTGAAAGATGGCACCCTTTCTGTTGGCGAAAACAGGACGTTTTTCACGAATAGTAGCATCAAGTTTGGCTAATTGTTGACAGTAGATGTCTGCTGTTATTGTTTCTCCGCGAATCAAAAGCTCAAAATTAATGATCCCCCTGCAGTCCCACCAAACACACATGCAGACCAGCTTCTGCGGCACGATCTGCACCTTCGCCGGTTTGTTTCCATGTGCGTTTTCGTTGCAAATTATTGTAAAGGGCCCACTTTTCATCGCCTGTTACCAGTCGATCCAAAAACGGCTCATTTTCGTTCCGTGTCTGAAGTGAAAGAGCAACGTTCATCTGGTCTAATTTGTTCCTTTCCGTTAAACAGTGCTGTACCCAGGTATCAAGCTTGGAGATACAGCCAAGCTTTTTTAAATGGCCAAACGCGATGGACTTGTCAATGTTTAGCCTCTCAGCTATTTTCTCAGTCGTAATTTTGGATGTGTTTCGATATAGGCCTAGATGCGCCCGGCCCATTTGCGCCCACCGTCATTTTTCGCTCACTTGCGCCTCAGAAAAATGCCAACAAATATAATGGTCTCGTTTGCGCCCAACGTTGTAGCTCATTAGTCATTACGATTAATTACACAAAATTTTATATTTTTTCGCTGGATTCCCCTAGCTTTAATGTGTTTTTATAAGTACGATAGGCAATACTTAAACTTGGAAAGCAAATGAAAAAAAAATCTGGTGTAAACATGACACGACTTTCCTTATCCTATTATTATATATTATACCGGGTCCAAGGTCTCGGTCCTGGGCTGCTCTCGTCCCGGAACCTGTTATTTTAAAAAGGACGAGGCGCGAGTCCATCGTATCGGCCCTGCGCTGCTCTCGTCTAAGAATTTGTTAATTTAAAAAAGGAGAAGGCGCGAGTCCAACACTCGACAGCCGAATAAAATAAAAAGTACAAGACAATAATTGACTCGTACTTAAAATTTTGCTACGCCACTGAAGGTAACCGTGCGAGCTCGACCGCACGGCTTTCCCCATTATCGCCTGCGAACTCCATCCTAGCGGGCAAGCACTCCCCCCCTGTCCTCCCACAGTCGGCCAGGAAGCTCTCCGAGCGCGCTGTGATTGGTCCGTTTAATTAATTTTTAATCGGCTATAACTTATTTATTTGACTTAGGATCAAAAAATTTTATTGTAATTTTTTGTTCGTCTCGGTCTGATCTATCCGGTAATATAAATTTCCCGAAACATTTTATGAACACCCGGTATATTAAAAATCCTGAGCTTCATTTTTTTCGAATTCCTATTTTACCAACTTTTATTTTAAATTCATGTTTATCTCATGATAACAAATCATTTTTATTCTCATAAATTTTTTGTATCTTCAACCGTTTAGATTCGCGACCGCTTTGCAACTAATTTTGCAACCTTGCGACCAAACGGCTTGGCCGATTTTTACCAAAAGCTTGGCAGTGTGTCCCCTACATGCATGTAACTTGCATATCAAATTTCAAGTCTCTAACTCTTACGGTTCTCGAGATATCATGTTTACTGACAGATCGACAGACAGACAGACAGACACACACACACACACACACACACACACACACACACACACACACACACACACACACACGAACCAGCTCAAACCAACTTTTTTGGTGTCCTTAGACTATATTTCGTCCAGAAATTTGAAAACTGGGTAGGTCAAATTTCCGCCGATTACATTACTTTCCTTATTATAGAATAAGGAAAGTAAAAAATAAAAAAATATGACAAGAATCATAAAATAAACCTCTAAAAACACAAAAATCAGTCCTCAATAAAGATAAAAATCAAAGTACTTATAAAAAACATTGAAGTTAGGGGAACCCTATATAAAATTTTGTGTAATTAGTCGTAATAACCAAGGATCTGCAACGATGGCCGCAAATAAGACCATTATTTTTGTTGACATTTTTCTGAGGCGCAAGTGAGCCGAAAATGGCGGTGGACGTAAAATGATCCGGGCACAAGTAGGCCGACACCGTGTCTTCACTAGAGTACGCACAAGGTCGCCATCAAGGCCATTGAAATATTGCCTTGTCGAAACCGTACGAACCACTTTTTGACAGTTCTCAGAGCAGGAGCACGGTCTAAATAAACAGTCTGAATATTTTTTTGACTCGTTCCAACACTCAGGCTCTTCCTGAATTCATACAGCATCACCTGCCGCAAATGTACTTTTTCGTCTCCCATTTCCATGGACCTACTGCACGAGCACGTAAACTTTTTAAAGCGTTTATTTTTTGCAAGAAACGGACGCGACTCTTTGTATATCATTTACAAATTGAATGATACACAGATATCAAAACAAATGCGCTATTTCCTATAAACAACGCCATCTATAAAATCGGACACGAACTTTTGCAATCGTCCTATATCACTAATTCAGCTACAGTATTAATTTTTACCTGATACGCTAAACTTTTACGTAATACTGAAGCTAATATATCAGAGTAACAAAATCGGGCGATCTCGATAATTACAATTCATTTACAAAATAGAATCCTCCATTTCCACCCTTCTCGAAAATGTAGCCAATGAAACCAGGTAAAATGTAGCCAAAGTGCTACGTACAGCCGAATTACCAAAACCAAATATCAAGCCTCCGAATTACGCGCTTTAAAAGCTCTAAAAGAAAATAATAATATTACAATTATACAGGCAGATAAGGGCAACGCTACAGTCATCCTAAATAGTGCGGACTACATCGGTAAGATGCACAATTTACTTAAATCCTCTGATTTTCGCCATGTAACGAATAATCACACTACCTACCTCGAAAAGAAAACCAAAACCCTTATTACATACTTCAACCTACCATCCGATACCAAGAAACTCCTCATACCCCGAGAAAAATTGTCCAGAATTCCCAAATTGTATGGTCTCCCAAAAATTCACAAAGAGAACATACCTTTACACCCTATAGTTAGTGCGTTCGCTTCTCCCACCCACAACCTAGCCAAATACCTAGAAATACTGAAAACCTTCCTATACGCAAAGATGACATCATGGTCAGCTTTGATATTGTTTCTTTGTTTACAAACATCCCAATACCTTGTACCCTACAGTTTTTAACGTCAATGTATAATATAAATAAAAATATCCGCTCCCTCATAAACCATTGCCTATCCAATACTTACTTTACCTTCCAAAATAAATTTTACCGCCAAACTAATGGTGCTCCCATGGGTTCCCCACTTTCACCTGTCATTGCTAACCTTTTTGTGACCGATTTTGAAACAAAAGCCCATGCCTCCTTTCACCTTAAACCTACCTGCTGGATACGATACGTCGATGACACTTTTGTTAACTGGCCTCATGGACCTGATACCTTTCAACACCAATATCAAATTTACCACGGAAACTAAACATAACAATTCCTTCCTTCCTAGATATTCTCATAACAAGAAATTTTTCTAATGACAGCTTTTATTACACTGTCTACAGAAAACTCACTCACACTAACCGCTACCTAAATGCCAAATCCCATCACCACCCTGTCCAAATCCATTCGGTTACCCTCATAACCAGCTCCATCAGACTTTCCTATACGAAAAATCGCCAAACAGAAATCAAATCCATTACCACCACCCTACTGTCAAATAGATATTCCAACAAATCCTTGACTAATATAAACAAAAATATAAATAAAAACACTAACTCTCAATCCCAAAACCCTCCTGGCCAACAAAAAGCATTCCCACCTTACATCAGAGGCATCACCGATAGAATAAGCCGCATATTAATGCGGCAAAATATCCGCATGGTCTTTACGACCAATAACCAAATATCTGGGCTTATTCGCTCAGCAAAGAATCACTGCCCCAATGAATCCCAAGGAGTGTGTATGAAATACCTTGTGGAAACTGCCAAAGGACCTACATAGGTCAAGCAAATCGGCAAATATCTAGCCGAATATACGAGCATTCTCTGGCCGTACGGAAAGGCCATAATGGTTCGGCACTTGCCAAACACAACAAAGAAACAGGCCACAAAATTAATTTCTCTATGGTTAAAACCATTGTCCCCATTTCCCATTTTACGAGCAGAATAATACATGAGGCAATTGAAATAGAAAAACGCCTACAGTGCCTCAACACACAAGAAGACAGCCAACGTTTGCCTGTCATGTGGAAGTCCCTTACTGCTCTACACCGCCAATTACGCAACACTCTTAATCCTACAAACTTTCCCCAACCCAACGCATCTCCCGCCAAACAAACTTTCATTTCCAGCCCTATAAAAGATCAAGTAGGTCACACGAAAGCTCAGTCTTATTCAAAGACTCATATCTCTCCTTGGGGAGTAGGCAGATTGAGACCCCGAGTGAAAAGCTAACCTCTTGAAAATGGCAACAAAGCCGATGCCGAAACCCCGAGAATTTGCCCAAAATAGACGCGGTTCATCCCGTGAACTAAGTTATTTAAGTATATATATAAATATATACTACATAGTTACATTATAACGTCCTATTAGCCTTTTCCAATTATAAAATGTATAGGAAAAAAAATAATTAAGAGAATACAAGAGGATTCTCTTTTGAAAGATAGTGTTACAAATTACCAATTTGGCTTTACACATTAGCACTTGACAATTCGGCAGGATGATCGCCCAACTAACATTATAAATAAAGCTTTTGGAGATAGAAAATACTGCTGAACAACATTTTTCAACGTCAGCCAAATTTTTCACAAAAATATGGAACAAAAGCTGTTATTTAAAACTAAAGTATTGTTTCTTTACTCTTACTACCTTCTTTTACTTTTTTGGCCAATACTTCTAAGTTAAGATAGGCAATGAAACGTCTGCCTGTCAACAAACACAATCTGCTGCACCACAAGATAGTCTTGGATACATTGCTCAATATATTGCCTACTTTTAAGTCAAAATTTTGGGTTACTTTCCGCCCAGTTTATACTGTGGCTGTTAAAGTCTCCAATTAATATCTGCATCTTTTGTTGAGTTTTTTTTACAGTTTTAATCGGTATTTAAATTCTGCGTTAGGCGGCTTCTAAAAAGCAGATATGACGATTTTACCTACGCCTACGCCAATAAGTTCTATATTATCATCAGTCACGACTGCTTTTACTCCATTGGCTACTATACTCTCTGTGGATTTACAAAAACTCCACTATCATATTGTTTATGTGGGTGTTATATTTGGGATTTTGGTCTATTTTGGTTTATTCCTCTGTGCGTCTCTTGGAGGCAGAGGACGTGGCGTTTTTTGTGCATCCACATCTATGCTATTAAATGTGTTTTGCTGCAGATACTCCTAGGTTTAAAAGTATGACTGTCAGGATTGGTCCGTAGAAACACCTATTTCTATTGTTCGCTGACATTCCTTAATTTAAATTAGTTTGATATTTGATATTTGGTAGGCTAGTAGCAGGATTCGCAACTTGGAGAACCAAGTTGACAAGGATCGCGACGAGAACTCCCCTGCTTGACCCCCGAAATAAATTACTCACCCACCCTAACAAAGTAGTCTTATTCTTACTAGTCAACACTTATTATAAAACAACTTAAAAGAAAGTGGCCATGTGATACATAAAATTAGAATAATCAGAACATGTAAATAGTTTGCACCGTTAAAATATAATTTTAAAAGTAGATCGCAATAACACCATTGTATTTATTATTCTCCTTTCATTTGTACACTTATTCATACATACAATTTAAAGCTTTTTATAATTTCTATATTTTTTCTTTATTCATTTCTTTATTTATTTATTCGTTCCAAAATTTTGTTGGCCATTTACGTAAAAATAAATTTTTTTTATAAAATTTTTGCGCAGGACAACATTTATTTTATTATTGAAGCTTATTAGCTTTACAAAAATAAACACACACAAAGGCTTTCAATTTATTTATAAAATAACTTTTGCATTTGGAAACGACATAGTAGGCGAATACTCTGCTAT
This sequence comes from Sinelater perroti, assembly GCA_036346155.1. Classification (NCBI taxonomy): domain Eukaryota; kingdom Metazoa; phylum Arthropoda; class Insecta; order Coleoptera; family Elateridae; genus Sinelater; species Sinelater perroti. Next base: position 19,277,457 of record JARFIY010000001.1, read on the forward strand.
ACATCACTTTTTTTACATTGCACTATAAGACTCACATTTTTACAATAAATAGTTGCTCAACGAATTTAAACCGAAATCAACTAAATATTGAAAAATAATTGAAATTTTTTGTTATTAATATAAACAAAGAAATAAAGTTGTTGGACTACTTGGAGAAAGCAAAAGCAGCTACATTTTTATTTAACGCTCTTTCTTACAACTAGCCTAAAATTTTAAATTTAATCTTATTTGACTTGGTTTTCCTTATTTGCTCTTATTAAAAAGTAATACAAAAATTATATAGAGTTACTAAATGGTTTATTATTTTATATGTAAATTTACATGCAATTTTAAATTTACGGTAAATCGTAAAACAAAAATGCTTACTATGGTCTATTCTTTATAAATAGGAATATGTTGCTGAAAACTTTATAGTTTTTTATGCTCAGTACTCTCTTCATACATTATTTTAGTAAAGCTCTATCAATTTAAATGCAGTAAATTAAAAAATGATTTGACTTTTACTGATTTGATTTATTAAAATAAATTATATTTAATTTTATTTTGTCGCAAATTAATATTCCTTCATTATTATTAGTACTTTAACTCTATAGAACCATAAGACGTTTTTTGACAATTCTTCTTAATGTTTAGTACATAAAAATTTTAGTTTAGAACTTTTTTATGGGATAACGCACATCACACCAAATTTTGTCCTAATTCTTGAAATAAGACATGCAACTAAACAGACAAGAGTTTTATTTTATAAGAGTTTCTTACGAAAAGTTTCTCAATTTTCTGTACTATTAGCGTATATCTTAAGTTTATGGAGCACCTTATATATATAACAAATTTATAATGCCTTGCACCATATTGCTTCACAATCTGGAAGCGTATTCAGTAAATTAAGCAATATCTCTAAAATTATATTTAAAAACACATAAATTAAGAGTCCAGGTTTTTGGGGTCGTTAATTATAAGTCCATTGTAAAAATTATGATATTAATAACAATTAATTTAATACCTTAATAATACTCCAATGTATTTAAAATTACTATTCACAAGATCATCAATTACAAATTCTGTGTCAAAACTCATTAAGTTACAGATGTTCTATTCAATAAGGCGAATCCAAAATACAAAGAATGATTTGGTTCATTCAAAAATTATTACTCGGAAGTTTTTATGATTTATAATAAAGCGTACGACGAATAAAAAAATGTAAACTTCATACAAAATGTGCGCTAAAAAATTATTAGGCAGAAGAGAAATATGATAAAGTTTCAATGTGGTTATTCTTACCAAGTCATGTTTTTACGACAAACTTCGACATATTAAACATAAATAACCTAAACTATATATAAAGACAAAATATATATACATATGTTCAAGAATCGTTTTTATTCTACAGAACTGTAAATGTAATAAAAAATAATATTCGCTATTATACAATGTAGAATTTTATTTCTTTACAACAAAGGTGTCTATAGTAGTTAAAGGTCATTTTTGAATTAAAATAAAACTCTAAGTAATGGGAGTATTATAAAAAAAACAAGACTACATGAGGAACTGCATGTCATTATAAATGTTACTTTGCATAGGCTTTAATTTTTTTACTGCACTTAGGAAGACAATATTTCAACTCTCCAATAGTGGGTGAATAAGTCGAATGCAATAATGTAAAGATTCTAACTGCGTAGAGAAAGGCACAATAGGAGCGAACCCATTTAAAATACAAATACACAAAAGTACGCACACGCACACTTATTCCCATATCTATACCCTAATTTTAACACTTAAGACATACAAAACAAGACAAGCATAAGAAAATTGATAACTCTGTACAAATTTGAACGTTTCTAAACAAGACATTCTATTAATTAAATATAATAAATATGCTGTGATAATAATAATTATTTATACAAACTACTGCTATTAGTTATAATAAAAAATTATTTATTTTTACCAGTGAGTTCATATTCTACTAGTTCATCTGCTAATAACATTTGATATTATAAAATGCAATAAAATATGAAATACCTACAAAGTTATGCAGATAAATTAAAAATAACTTTATATAGGTTATAAACTCCAGAAGTTGCTTTCAGCAACATTTTATACGCTGCTCCTTTAATACTGATATTGCGATACAGGTGTTTGAAGTGAATTTAATAGATGATGAAAATTCCGACACGGAATAGACTGCAAGTAAAAAGTGTGCGTAAGCCAGTATTTTCCAAATCAATGTTTCTTACATTCCTGCGGTTGCAGAATCAAGTATGCCTGCTTGTTGAAAATAGAAGCCAAATCAAAAGCTTTTAATTTGTAAAGTTTTAAAGTTAGCATGAAAGATGCAATAGATCACGTTACTTGAAACCACTGTCCTTGTAACCATCCATTCGGAAAAGGCTTAATATTTTCCGCGACGCTCTCCGTTAATGGAATCCAGCGGCAAAGAAACGAGCAATCTACAAGAGGCTACATTCCGGCCCGGCTGTTCTCTAAAATGAAATTCTCGCATAATGCAATTGGGAGCGGCTGGAATTGCATTTTAAAAGCATCGGCCATAACGCTGCGATATAGTGCATGGAGAATCCGAATATAATCGCTAAAGATGCATGCAACATGGCTACAATAAAATGTTATTGCAGTAAGCCGCTGTTGAGTGCAAGTAATCTACTGTAACGCTCCCAACCTTGCCATTATTAGCCCCCGGATAGCTTCGGGATTCGCTATGAGAAGTCGGCCAAACTGTGATCTTGGAGCAAGGTAAGTTGCAGGAAGTTGGAAAATGAATAGCAACAACAAATCTGGGAGCAAACTTCAGCCGGTAATGCCGCCGGCAGTGGCAGCATTATGCCCTGACAATTGTGCACTCTGCAGTTTATAACGAAGGGCGTTAGGACAAAGGACAATTTAATGGGCGCATATAATTTACTATATTTAAAACTTTAATGATCATTGTCTTAATAGCCGTTTACATATTTATATATGCCATTAATGTAATTATATTAACTACTGGTGAACTAATTAAAGCAAACTTCTAAAAGTAGAGCACAATTACTATTTTAAGAACTTCTGTATTAAGAAATTTTCTATTAGCGAAAATTTTAAGGGAATTCTATGGCTGAAGTAATTTTTATTTTATTTTATGAACTGACATTCTACTTAATAAATCTAAAGAATAAAAAAATGCTTCTGAAAAATATCAAAAATGGGTTTCTTTTGAAAATTGTTGGAGCTTAATAAGAATAGCTTCTTAGGTCTAACAGTAAAATTAATAGTAATATATAATAGCTGCTAAGTAATAGAAAACAACTATAATGTGACATAAAAGTTAGGTCATTAAGATATACTACAACAGTCTCGACAAGGATGAAATTAATTATTATTTTTGTATACATATCACACATAAATACAATTTACACGGTATTTATTTACGCGTTTTTGCTTTTATATGGTTTCCAAAATTAAAATTGTTAAAAATAATTTTGGTACTCATATATACCTACAAGCACTTTTTAAGATTATTTATTTAGTGACATTGCTAGTAAATTGAAGAAAAATTTCTTTTTCTACATTTCTAAAAAGCAATTCGCATCACAAAACACAGGGAATATTTAACAGAAAAGTATACATCGTTATACATTTTCTAATTTACTAATAAATAGTAAACAATTATAGTTTTGTAGTATTTTATAACTGAATTAGAATCTTCTCGGCTTTAATGTAAGAAAATAAATTTAAAAAAACAAGTAAAAAAAATTATATATTTAGAAACACAAATTAAAATTTCAAATAGATTGGGCAATAAACGAAAAGTAATAGAAGTTGCATTCTATAAATGAAGTCATAATAAGAACTAAAAGCATCTCTTTTAAAAAAAGTGCATCAGCTGAAATTGGAACGAGCATGAGCACAACTTCATAAGCAAGGAATATTGCAATGGAAAATAAAGAAATGGTATTAATAATATGAATAGAAAACCAAGCTCAAAAGCAGATGCCAATTGATATCGGTACCATTAATCTACTGAAAAAATTAAGGATCAACTCGTAAAAAATAAAATGTGTTTTGTGAGTAAACACAGAAATAAATAAGTGATCGTTATAATAGTAAAACATGGACGAAAGTGAATAATTGAAACTTTCTGTTATAAGAAGGAATAAAATGACGAATTGTTTATGTAAACTTCAAGGTTCATTATTGGAAGGGCATTTACTTTAATAAAAACTTTATCGACGTTAGAAAATAAAGAGCCATTAAAAACTTTGATTTCTCTTCGACATTGTATTTCGTCCTTATATGATTATATAATCATACAAGAAATAGCAGAGTTTTCATGAGAGGCGAGGAAATTTAACTTACCTTGACAACAAGCGGTCCATCCATATCCATTAATTTCTCAAACTTAAAATTATGCGCAATAAATATTTCAATTTAAGTACGGATGGAAATCTTAAAATTATTTTAGTTAACAAGAGAAACATTGTAAATTTTTGTTGACTAACTTAAATTGTAGGACTGAAAATTGTAACAAATCCACAAAAACCAAAAATTTACAATAAAATCCTTGTCTCATATATTTCCACATCCTTAGTAACAGATTAATTAAAATATAAACAGACTAGAAAACTAGAAAACCTAGCAGTTGCAGAAAACTTACAACGCAATGTCTTATATACTCAAGACCGAACCTAGAGTTTTACTACCAATAAATTTAGAAGAAGTTATTGATGAATCTAAAGATGTAATAGATAAATAATCAAATAAATTTCTCTAAGCAAATGTACAACGCAAATGGCTATTTTCGAGAAAACTTAAAGAAGGAAGCACTGGTATAAATGTTGAGGACTACGTAATAAATAACAAGGCAAAATCAAACATATATCTGTCATGTTTTACTTTAAACAGCGAGAGCAAAACAAATAAGTGTTTTAGTTCATCTAAATATTATAAGCTTAAGTTAAATATAAGGAATTAATACATTTTATAAATAAATGTAATAAAGTAATGGCATTGTTACTTTGAGAACACTATCTTTCATTATATAAACTTTAAATATATCGTAATAATGGAATGTGTATATTATAAAACATAATGATCATAGACACTTAAGATGAATTTTATATTACAGGGTTAATCTTGAATTTCTTTTACATACCAAATCATAGGTGCTCAATATTTCCCCCTTTGAAATGCACGGCATATGACCATACGGTAGCCTAATTTGTCCCAAATTATTTCGAACATATCTGGATCCACTGCTGCCACGGCTGCTGCCATGGAGTTTTACAGTTCTACTACTGTAGTTGGACTAGAAGGTACACAAACTCAATCTTTTATGAACTCCCATAAAACAACATCGCACACAGCGAGGTCTGGCGATCATGGAGGGCAGTGATGTAAAGCTGAATTGTTAGATCCCATACGGCCGACCCATCGTTGTGAAATCTGATTATTCAAAAATTCTCAAATTTCCAGACTCCAGTGTGGTGGTGCCCCATCCTGCTGAAAAATGAAGTCATCCGAATCGGTGATTCCCGTAACAATATTCTGTCCAAGAAATTGCACAAAAACATTAAGTTTAAGAGTCTCTCTCATGATATATAATTTGAGGTGGCTGCTCCGTACCCCATATTCTAACATTATAAAATTTTATCTTACCACTTCACACAACTCCACACGTCATTGTTTGTCACTTGCATGCAGAGCTTGTATTAATTGAATTCTGTACGGTTTTATAATCAAACGCCGCTATACAATACACTAGACATACTTTGAGAAAATGTTTAATTCTCTACTGGTATGGAGACTGGGTTTTTGGGGGCTATATACGAAACTCAGCGAGATGCATTTTACATCTTCGGGGACGACCACTGGATTTCTATTTACACAAACAACTCGTTTCTTGGAATTCTCTAGAATATCGCCTAATAATCTGAACGCTGAACAGTTGTTATGGACAAAATAATTTCTGTTGTCCAGTCTTCATCCTGATTAACATTAAAATAGCAGCTAAATGAAGTGCTACCTATCGACAACTACGTAAAACTCGAGAACTTTCTCTTTCTGACAAATTGTTTGATCAAAACGAACTAAAAGCTGAATAGTTATAATTTTTTAAATCAGATGACTCCTTTTTGAAACACTCTGTACTTCTCACTTAGCAGAAACTTTTTGTATAAGAAATGTTTATGAAGGTTTAAAGTTTTACATAAAATATTTAGCGTAGTTTAGAAATATTAAACATGGGGCCGGCGAAGAGATGGCTCTGTAAGCAATCCCAGAACGAACTTAAAAAGACCTTTCGATTTCGATTTCGAATTTCGGGAAAATTCGAAATCGAATATCTAGAAAATTGTACGACATAGAATTTTTTAATTTCGAATTCGCAATTTCCTATAAGAATCCATTTACAAATTTTAAAAAATCTCAAATTTTGTGACGGACCGACAGACCGACAGACAGACATATAGAATTCAGTAACGAACTTTAAGTTTGTTGAAAATATTAATAATATGGCATTTTTAAAAATTGTTATAAGACTCCTGAAAGTGGCTTTCATAAATTTTTTGATAAATTGTTGGGCACCTTGCTAATTTTACTTAAAATAATAAACTTATGTTTTTTTAACCTAAATATTCTTGATAAATATGATAATCAATTTTTGGAATTTAGATAGACTAAAAACAAATATAAGCACACAGAATTATAGTAATTAATAATATTTTAAAAATTTGAAATTTAAAATATTTTTTAATAGCAAGTTTAAAGAACATAAACAGAGAACAAAGAAAATAAAGAGTTTACTAGAGATCGGTAATTTACGGCTAATTCATTTAATATTTATTTAATCATTGTAATGTATGCAATTAATTAAGGTCCAACGCAGACTACGTAATTCTTACACTACATGCAAATCCACTTCTATTTATGAGTTCAATTTACAGTTAACAAAACATGTCAGTTAAAACTAGATTTCCCTTTCTACAATAACCCAACTTTACGCAAGTCTGCTTTGCACTCAGCTTACAATGACACAAACTCACCATGACTGGGGCAAGGGGATGCCACATTTACTTTTCCCCGATTTCAAAACTGTTTTAAACTACACAGAACACAATAAAATTTAATTAAGAAAACGACATAGTTTACGATGACAGCGTTAGAGGTATCGCCTGGACGTAGGTAATAGCACGGGTGCTCTTATCTCAAGTTGAAGCTGTGCGCCTGGATCTTTAATTTTCGGTGCTATCTCTGGAACTCCTAGAACGCGGATTTTAACTTCCACTTCAGTTGGTGCATTTGGATGTGTTTTCAAGATTGGTCGATATGACGCTTGTACTTGAAACAGTTGCATGCCACAAGGTAGATAACAGGACCCAGAGCTTTTATCACGCTGCCCAACAGCCACTTTGTGTGATCCTTAAAAATTTCTTGCACCTACACTTTCTGGTTAACGTCTATAGTCCGAGATTTTCACACGTTTGTCATAATCTTTGATCTGCTGCTGTTAAACTTTGCTGACATAGGATTGGACATTTGAGCAAATACAGTCCATTAACGTCTTCAATTTTCTGCCTAGCAAAAGTTCAGCTAATGAAACTCCTGTTGCAGCATGGGGCGTGATACGATAGTAGAATAGAAAATGCTGCAACTTGAACTCCACATCTCCAGTAACGTACCTCATGGCGATATTGAAGGTTTGGACGAGCCTTTTAGCTTCAGATTTAGACCAGGAATGGTATATGGAACTACTAATGTGGCAAATACCGCCGTTCCTAAAAAAAAATTGAAACTACCTAGAAGCAAACTGCCTTCCATTGTCTGTGACAATCTAGTCCAGAGTTCCAAAACAGCATATTACGTAAACGACGGACGACTGCTGCTGCTGTGATGTCGGTATATTCATGTCACTTTAGGTCACTTGGAATGAGCATCCACAACGATAATACACATCCTTCCATAGATAGGACCTTAAAAATCCACATGGATTCACTGAATGGTCTGCTAGGAAACTCCCATAGATAAAGAGGAGCAAAATATGAATTTTTTCAACTATTTATATCTTATAAATACATTTTCAACCGGTTTGTTGCTATCAATTATTCATTAATTAGTAATGCAGGTGGACATTATCATATGCTTGCCCTATCAAAAAATAAACTGGAAAACGAACGCTTAATTTGTTATGTAAACTTTGGGGAAAAATCGGAAAATTTACATAAAACATTTTAATTCCTAGTACTCAACAAGTAAATCCAAAACATTTTTCCCGTATATTTCCCAAACGTTTATTAAACGGTTTAAAAAAACTAAAATTCCTAATTTACTTCGTTTTTGAGAAGTTAAAAAATAACCCCACTACCACAAACACGTAAGAAATACATATGAACCATTACCACTAAAAATAAAGTTGTACTTCAAAACTTGAACATACAAAATTGCCCATTGTCAGTTTTGAACATGAAATTTAATCAACCAGACTGAATGAGGATAGAGACAACTGACAGGTCCTTACTGTTTGATGTTTTAATGGTGATGTCCCTGTCGTTTATCCAAATAATCTTCTGATTCTTCGCTGCAAACAGATTCACTTTGCATTCAATTTCTTGTTCTTAAATTTCAAGTCGGACGATGACGCTGGAAAGTTTTCGAGACAACGCATCTGCATTTCCATAATCCTTGGTATTATAATAGTCGATATCGTATTAGAATTGTAACAGATACAACGACCACGTTAAGTGCCTAGCGACGTATGGTTGCAGACCATTTTTATTTCTAAAAATTATCAGGAGGGGACAATTATCTGTAACTAGAATGAACTTCCGGTTATATAAATACTTAAAGTACTTTTTTACTCCAATGATAATAATTAAGGCTTCTTTTTCCATCTATGAAGAGCTCTTTTCCGTGTCAGGCAGAATTTTGGAAGCGTACACTCTGGATAACGACGAGAAAACATAATTCCACTGAAAAAAACGCACGATATTTTAATGTGTACTGTTGGATCATGGTGAACAAGGACTTCTACTGACAAAAGTATTAATTTGACGAGTTCAAATTCTTGTTTACACTTTGGTATTCAGTTGCAGTTTGCTTATTTCCGCATGAGATTGTAGAGAGATTTGCAAACATCTGATAAAACGGCATAAATTTTTCATAAAAGTTGATCAATTCGAGGAATAAACATGATTCAAATACATCTACTGAACGCTGGATCGCATGAATAGCTTCAGTTTTCTTTTAGCTGGGATGGCTTCCTTCCTAGGATACGAAGTGTCCTAAATACTCAATTTTATATTGTAAAAATTTACATTTATTTTTGAACAAGCGATAATTGAATTTTCGCGAACGACTGAAGTTAGCTTTTAGCGTCTGAAGGTAATCCTGGTCTGACTGATTACTACCCAATTCATCGTCAATGTAGGACCCGGACATTAAAGTTCCCTCCATAAGTTTATACATAAACGCCTGGAATATAGCTGGAGAGGAGGCAATGTCCTATGATAGGACGTTGTACCGGAAATAGGCATTGGTGTGTGCTAATGGCGAGGAATTTCTTGCTCCACTTCCAGTAGATGATAAGTATTGACTCCATTTAACTTGAGGAACTTGTCTTCTTCAGAAATTGACGAAAACAACTCATCTGGCGTTACCAGCGGGTAGTAGGTGACATGAAGTTAACTGTTTACTGTTGACTTAAAAACACCCGTAATTTGAATATTTCTATTGGGTTTCTAGACCACGCAATTGGCGATGCCTACTCATTGGATTTGATACCCTCGACGATTCTATTTCTGGAAAGGTCGTGATCTAAATTTGTGCACAATCTAAAAGAGAGGGGACGAGCCTTTTACAACTCTGGGGTTGCTTTAAATTGGTTAATTCTACTAGAATGAGAGATGGTAACAAGTCATAATACTCCTTTAAGAAAAACTCCAAACTGCTGCTGCTTGCTGTAGTTTCCTTAACGTGTTAGGGAGGGAACTTGAATATGCGTATCAAATCACGATCCGAATAAAGGACTTGTGTTTTATCACTAAATTGCAGTGTATTTTCACTCCATTGTATTTCAATTTGCACGTGAGATTCCCGATGGCCTCGAAAGTTTCTTCCAAGTAGGTATGCAAGGTGTACTTAGTCGAATACAATTTTGGAAAGCCAATTTCTTTCAAAAACACTTCATTGAGCATTCTCTTTCTACAGAACCTATCGTGCTCCATTTGATGAGGATGGCCGTTGACTTTAACATTCAGTATAATACTTGGTATACATGACGGTTATCCCTAACTTGTTGCTGTTGTTTGGAACGGTAGTACTTTTTGAAGTGCCCACGCTTCCTGCAAGCATAACAGACGACATCTTTGTGAACGCACTCTTTGCTGTGGTGTGTGACTTTGAACCAAAATTTGGACACGACTTGGACTTGCCTTTAGATGATGATGTCATTTGAATTTTTAACGTGGAACTGTTGTTGGAATACTTGAAATGACTTTTTCAAATTTGACATTTGTTCTGGACTTGAAAGTAGTCTTATGGACGGTTCCCTCCTGTTTGGGAGCTTTGAGTTAGCAATTACGAATGACTACTGCGCTGGACTCGACAAAGTTATGTGCAAGTGCGACTTGCACCATTTCTTCCGGTTTTACATCATCTTCCTTTCCAAAACTGTGCTGCTACGTTAGACAAACTGTAAATAAACTGGTCACAGAGTCGCTCGTTGAAGTCCGTGAACTTGTACATAGTGGCCAGTTTTCGAGGCTCCACTAGATACACGGACGTTAATTCACCTTGATGCTGTCGGCAGTTGACAAATCTGAAATGTTCCGCGAGGGCCTTTAGTGCGGGTTTAAAATGTACCTTCAGAACTGCGGCGAGATCCTTGAGGGGTTTGGAGACTAGGTTGTCCGGTGACTATCCCAATACAGGGGAGGAAGATAGCTCGGCACCAGTCTGATTCTGTTTTCTTGTCAATCGCATTGGCCACTAGGAAACTGTCCAACACATTGACCTAAGTTTCCAAATCGTCGGATGCTAGTTTAAAACTCCTTAATGCTTCAATAGCAAAATGCCACAAAAAACTATTAGTCGATCATATTCTAAACTGAAACTTTTTTTTTCAATTCAAACGGTGATGAGAATCCTTATCGTTTTTCGGATCCCACCACGTCGCCAAAACGTCTGATGTTTGCAATTAATTAAGGTCTAACTCAAATGCCGTAATTCTCACATCTCACACTAATCTACTTCTATTTACAACTTCAAACATGTCAGTGCAAACTAAATTTTCCTTTGTACAATGACTCAACTTTACGCAAATGTGCTCTGTACTCGACTTACACTGAAACAAGCCCATTTTGACTGAGGCGAGGAGATAATACATTCAAAAGCCTCAAAAAATTGCAAAAAATCGTTAAAAAAAGCCACATGCAATGGATTATTTGATTCTTAGTGAAAAATATGTCTATTTATAAATCCATTACATCAGAATAAAGTATTTAATGTCATTTTTAATCTTAATTATGCAGACACCAAGAATCATTGCAATTTAAGCAGTAAATGATTAAGCATTTTAAAACGGAAAATACGCCAACCCTTGCTCACATTATAAACTGTTCACTCGCGTCTGGCTATTGTCGTGATTTGTTAAAGCTAAATAGAGTTACATCTATTCATAAAAAAAATTGTCATCACAATATTTAACGTACTTTTAACAAAACATTAACTGGTATTTTTAGTTTACAAGAAAACCTTTTTTCCAAATCTATATGGGCTTTAAAAAAGCTTAGTACAAGTAATTTGCTTGGAGGAATTTTAATAATAAGATTTCGTAGAATTGAACAGCTTAATTAGACTATGCTAATAGCTTATGATCTGAGTCGGACCTACGGTACTGTTATCCGATAACTCTTCACCCAGAAACTAATTTGCGGTATACGTAGTGGCGTTTGTATCGCTTAGAAAGATTTCTTTTACAAGAATCTGTAGTGGGGTACACTAAGATACTATACTCAGACCACTTTTACTTTTTTTTTTCTTGAACAGTAAGTATAAACGATGGTGCCTTTATATGACAAGTTGCCGTCGATCCTAATTTTTTAAGTCGCGATAAACACTTTAAGTATCTACTAAAATTTATCAAATTAAATATAAAGTCAATGTCAAATTGCTGAAAGGCCAACAAAGACTTGAACAATCGTGTTTTGATGGAAAGATATGTGGCGAACCAAAACCTATTGATAATTAGCATATGTAAGATTTTGTAATTTAAACTGTATAGTTTGTAATAATAAAATTGTTATTATTATTAACTTTCTACAGCGGAGCTTATAGAAAGTTAATGAGATTATCAGCCTGCCTGTCTGTCTGTGTGTCTGGAGATACTATAAGTTCCGTTCTATTCAACGGATTCACTTCAAACTTGGCATACACACATCTTAGGTCAGTACCTTTCATAGGATTTTCAGCGAAATCGGTTAACGGCAACCGGAAGTGACCGTTACGATTTCGAAAATTCATTACACTCACATATGTCATGCAGTATATCATTCGACAGCATTTTTGATGCTGATCATTATGGAGACATTGATCAACATCATAATTCATTTTAAAAGTTTTTATCCTAATTTCATCGCACCGTTGTAGAAAGTTTCCTTTACGGTATTACACCGTTCCTGTTATTGAATTAGTAGAATATAAAAATATTATATTTCTCCATTCACCATCCAGATTTACTGGCTCTACATTAAATTATAATAATTGACATAAATAAAACAGTATTATATTAAGTAATAAATAAAATAGAGAGAATTAGAAGAATGGCTGAAAATAATGCAAAATTAGTAATGAAGGAAAAACGACGAATAAGAAGAGGATGATACACCAAATGAAAATTCCTGGGACATAAAACTATTCGCAAAATTCCAAACAACAAAATACTAACTTCAAAATAGCATTGAAGAAAACCAATTTATTTTTTTAGCTAAATGCGAAATATTTTACAAAAAAAAGAAATTTATTTAACTATAACATGCAAAACAAAAATTACATTTTTAAACAACAGACGTGTAGATTTGTAAATACGTATTAGTGATGCAATATAGGAGGTTAAAACTGTCATTTAGATTTAGTTTTTTATGCTAAATAAACTGCTTTCGATTTTACGAATTTCCTTTTAACGAACTATGAACAATCTTTAAATAGAAATTCCGACGGTTTTAATTTTAAATTAAATAGAGATTCATTTAAATTATATCATTACTTTTCAAAGAAGCGATCGAATAAATTAAATAAAGGCTCTATTGTTTGATGTTACTGAAACTACTTTGCAATCAATAAAAAAACTGACAAATCTAATAACGTTAATGTTTTTAAAATAATTTAAATTGAAAAAGTATTGGTAGAGAACTATACTCAGGTGTGAAATATAAAAAAACTAATATACTCTACATTCCATTATTTTTTGAACGGTAAATTGGGTAATAACTTTCAAGGAGGATAAAAATTAACAAAAAACAAAGTGTTTTAATATTATCGCCGTAAATTAAAATAGAGGATACAATGTGCTGGTTTATGTTTATTTACAGTGTCAAACAGAGCTTCTAGGATTTAACAAAGATTTATGTTTAAACGTTAATTATTTAAACTTAAATTCAGATACATATATTTTAGATGCTTTTTAAAACTTTAATTCGGTTATAAAAAAATAAACGGTATGTCCTTTGTAAGCAGCTAGTCCTAGACATTAAAGTTTTAGAAATTTGTATCTCCCGTGACATAGTCTGATTACCAAGAGAATTTCGAATAATTTGGGCATTTATGTTTTTTACTGCCTAAATAGTCCGAACTGAACGTGGTCTTCCAGATCTTGAAGAATTCTCCACATCTCAAAACTCATTAAACAATTTTATAGCCCGCTACACAAACATACGGCTAATTTTGAAAGGATACAAAACCTTAAAGGTTACACTTTATGTAATGTTTTTCTTTATCACCTCACTCTGTTTGTAAATAGTCAAACTTGACAAGAAATACAATATATCTTAAAACTTTAAAGCTTGAAAACTGCAACCGTATGTTAACATCACATATATCTTGATGCTGTATAAAATAAAGTTTAATATTGAAACAGTATATATAGAAATAGTATTGCATTAGAAAAAGTTAAAAACTTAAAGCAAAATCGAATAGTAAATTTAGAAACAACTCGGAGATATAGTTAACTAAAAATAAATGTGACTGCCAACCAGGAATTAGTAATCTCTCCTTTCAATAATATTTGACCAAAAATTGTTAGATTTTATAAATTAAGAAAAATTCAGTCATTTATCTAGCATGTATCTCAATAAAGTACAAAAATGTTTAGTTATTAAAATTTAACCATCTGTAAATTGCGAAGCAGGTTTATTATTCTGTGGTAGGAAAAATAAAAAACATAAAATAAAATAGTAGACAACTTAACCACAGAATGTGCTAATTAAACGGAAAACACAGATATTGTTCTGTCCGAAATACTGTAATTTTTTAATGAAGTTCTAGAATAGTTTTTCCTTATTTTAATGCAATTTGTTCAGAAATTGTTGATTATCTTCGATGTAATTGAGTAACATTTTCTTATTAAAAAACAACTTTAATTTAACATAGGGCTTATTTAAGAAAACTCTCAAAAAATAAATTTAAATTTCAAGAAGTGTAACAAATTATAACAAACAAATAAAATAATAAAATCTACAATAATATGAAATACAAGAATCTTTTAAGAGCTTTTACCTCCTATCCAATAACGCTAGGAAGTAAGTATCATAATATTGCCTTTTTTCCGATAAGGGATATAAATAAGCTTTATATTTTTTTATATAAGGTAGACATAACTTATATCTATCCCTTATTTATTAATACAATTATCGTGAAGGAGGCAAGATTTTTTAAAAAACTTTCGTAAAACAACTGTAAATATGTAACACGTACCACAGCAAATGTTTTTAGTAAAATTTAAATACACAAATTATTATATCCCACAACTATAATAAGGTAAGTGAATTTGGCAACCTAAATGTACACCTGAAGCGTAATTAAAATGCCCTCAGATGCAAACAAGTATTGCACTATTCACATGTGCTTAATGTTGCTTAGCTGTGTACCTTACTAGAATTTGAACAGGTGGGTAAACTGTGCCTAGGACTTGTTTCAGGCTAATTTCTTGTTTACGTTTGCTTACGTGCATCCTTGCATAATTGTATGTACGTTCTGTTGTCATGTATTACGTTACATACATTATTTTATTTATATTCCTGCATAAAACTGTTAAATATATTAAGAATATTAAAATTTAAGTAACATTTCATTAAAGAAATTGCACAAAATAAGTTTATTTAATTAAAATGTATTTATTACATATTTTACATATACATATATTTATATAATACTTTCATGTAAATACCAATTACATAATTTAAAATAATATAATATTAAAATCTATGGAATAAATAAGTTAGTAACTTGCAAGATAGCTAAATAAATAATTAGTAAATAAAAGTGTGTAATAAATCTTAATATTCTTTATTTGGTTTTAATAGACGAGGTGCATACAAATTATAACACCTCCAATTTTTTTTCTCAGGACTGAGAACAGACATGTGGTGCTGGTGTTATGAATGTGTAATGTGCGTTTGTGGGTGTGACAGTTCAAAAAAGGCAGAACGTCGTGTGACAACAAACTAAGACAATCAAAGCCGGTCAAACGACATGATCAAGCGAGTAAAGAAACTTGTTTTGGAGGATCGTCGAATGAGTGTGGAACACATCGCGTCCAAAGTTGCCATTTCCATGGGATCTATGCACACAATCCTGCATGAAGACCTGAAAATGCGAAAGTGTCCTCCAGGTGGGTGCTACAAATACTGGCAACTTTGAAGTGATTCCTACTCACCTGACCAGGCTGCTAGCGACTTTTGGCTATTTCTAACGATAAAAGATACTGTTCGTGGTTGCGAATTTTCCAATCGTGCTGCTATTGCATCAGCGATTTTTCGGTGGTCAAAGAAGACTCCTAAAGGAGCTTTCACAGCGGCTATAGAATCATGGTGTCGACGCTATAAAAAATGTGTACTACTGCAAAAAGATTACGTCGAGAAGTTACACTAGTTTTACAGTTTTCATATGATTGGTTTGTGAGAAAAAAAATGGAAGTGTTACAACTTGATCGCATCTCGTAAAATATTAATTTCTCATTTTATTCATCAAACCTGCATGTAAACGTACAAAGCACAATTTTATAATTCCTTCCTTAAAATACATAAATATAGAAATTGTAGAATTTATTTGTTTATTAATTTGTTAGTTATTCTTTTACAATTAGTTTGTCTTTTTTCACATTCTTATTCTAATGTATTATATATATATATATATATATATATATATATATATATGTATATTTCCGGAATACTTCTATTTACATATAAATATGTTAACCAGAATTTTATAAAAAGTTGTTTTAAATAATTTTAAACATTACCATTTAATGCATTTATTGAAAAAAAAAACGTTTTGTGTAAAAATGTTCGAGTTCTTAAATCCAGAAAATAAACATTAAAATTTACCGACTTATTTGACATTTTTATAAAATCCCGAGACAAAAATAATATTTTATTCCTACTTAAAATAATGAATAGAAATAAGAAATTCAATCAGTTCAATTAAATTTTACCAAAAGCAAAATTAATCTATAGAAATAAGCATAATTTATAAAAGAAACTTTTTATATAATTACTTGTTGGCAAAGCAATGGCATTACTTTAAAGGGTAAACACTGCCATTACATGAGAAATGGGATATTAGACAATTGTCCTCCACAGCTCATTTAACACTCTCAAATTCTTTTGACACAATTCTCAAAAAAATGTTTACTTAATTGTGGTTTAATTCGTCAAAAATTCTTAAAATTTTGCTTTTAATTCAGAAATCGTTGTTTTTGTAGTATAAAATTTGATTTTTACGAATCCCTAGAGAAAAAACTTTGCACAGTGTGAGGCCGTAAGATCTTGGTAGCGAGTTTATTTCCTGTTTGGGAGAATAAATTATTCATTATCTTCATCATCTTACGATAACGTTTACCATTGATAGTCACTGCGTGTCCAGCCTCATTAAAAAAAAAACGGCCCAATCACTCCACCAGTACAAAATCTATACTAAACTGTTACTTCTTGGGTATGCATAGGCCGTTCTTGAACGGCCCGAGGATTTGCTATTCCGCAACTGTGACAATTTTGCTTATTGATATACAGGGTTTGTCCAAAAGTAATGCAATTTGCGCGTTCAAGCTTGAAGGTGGAGGAGACTCTTAGCTTCACGACGCTTTTAAGCTCGGTTTGCTATGAGCTCTAGGAGCGTCGGGATTGCTGTTTCTGTGAACCTGCTGTTAATACTTGTGTTACGACGCTCAATGGAAAAAACTATCAAACAACATTACGCAATCAAGTTCTGTGCTAAAATGAATAAAAGCCTCCGAAACCCACCAAATGAGTCATGCAGCCTTCAGGGACATTACTCTGTCGTATTCTTAGGTTTCCAGATAATTAATTGTTTTAAAAGAGTAGGACAAGGTGTAGGATGACCTCCGTTCTGGACGACCGTCAACCAGCAAAAGTGAGAAACATGCGTCTCGTGTTTGTGATCTGTTAAATACCGAACGTCAATTAGTGTTCGAATGATAGCAGAGACTCTCGGTATTTCGAAAACCACTGTGCACAAAATTTTTACCGATAATTTGCACATGCGTAAAGTGTGTGCTAAATTGGTCCTCAAATTGTTGACTGATGACCTTAAAATTTGAGCGACGAAGTGAACTTTTAGAACGCATGCAAAGAAAACTTGATTTTTTGAACAATTTTATTACTGGAGACGGAACCTTTGAGTACGACCCGGAGACGAAGCGCCAAAATTCCGAATGTCACACCTTGGAGTCTCCTTGCCTCAAGAAACAAGAATGAGCAAATCGAAAGTAAAAACCATGCTCATTGTCTTCTTCAACGCCAAGAGGGTGGCCCACAAAGAATTTGTACCCTAAGGGCAGGCGGTAAACTCTACCTACTACGTGCAAGACAGATTAAGAAATAGTGTATACGCACTCGAAAGAGATTGCCGCAACCTGGTAGCTACACCACCACAACGCTACCAACCACACCGCTTTGCACGTCCAAGATTCTGGTCAAATACAGATTGGCAACGTTGCGCCAGCCCCATTACAGTCCTGGCCTGATTTTGACAGACTTCTTTTTGTTCTCAAGGATTAAGTCCGTCCTGAAAGAAACCCATTTTCAAACCATTGAAGCGATCCAAACCGCCGCGACAAGTATCTAAACAAACTTTGACGAATTTTAAGCGTTTGTAACGATATATTGAATAATTTTTACAAACTTAATTGAATTACTTTTTAGACCAACCCTGTACTCATCTCCGTCGTTAAAGATTATTTTTTGTTTAGCAGAATTGCCGTCAACTTTTTAATTCTCTAGCACCCAATCAGCAAATAACCGGTACTTGAAATGATCATCTGAATTTAGTTTCTGAGTTAGCTCAACTTTGGATGATTATAGATGCAGACCTTTTGTTAAAATCTGTTGCATGGTGCTTTTTAAAATTTTCACTGCAAATTTTTGGACGCTCCGTTACAAAATCGTTCGCAGCAGCAATGTTTTCAACTGAACAGCCGATACAAGGTTGGCTTGTTATCTTTAACTGCAACTGCACCAGTTCAAATTTTTTTAATTAGTCTTTTCACAGTAGTTTTATTTGGTGCATTTTTTCTTCCAAAAATACTACGTTATTTGAGCACAGTGTTGACGAAAGATTTTCCATACTTGTAATGAATTTTCACAATCGTCACTCTCTCCTTCATCGAGTAGCACTCCATAATGATTAACTGCAACGTTTACTACAAAATGTCATCACGCTTAATGCTGCCAACCTCACAGGATAAAAATTATGCACAATTTAAGTCCCGCGTTTCTTTTAAGGCATCCAATGTATGTGAATGTTATATTATTTAAATAAAGTAAATAGTAATAGATATTCTCATTACATTTTATTTTTATCTTTTTGCAGTTGATGAATAAACTAATTTTTTTTGTATAAAATTTATATAGTTTAGATATAAATCTAATTAAAATCTATCTATCATCATACTTACTATATATATAAAAGGCGATGTGTTGGTTCGTCACACATGCGCGGCCGTATGCAAAAGTATTGGTTGCCAGAGTAATGCGTTCGGGGGCACGCGAATACACAAACGATTGTCGTATCTTTAAAGCATACTGCAATTTTAAAAACTTAAATCAAAATTAAATTATTTATTCTATTGTTTTAGTTTTTTTGTTCTTTTTTGCAAATAAGCATTCTTTGGTATGGAATGGGTACGAACAGCTGAGCACCACAGAAATTACATGAGAAAACGAAGAAGTGAGCAGACTGCAGATGAAAGGGCACCAATAAATAAACGAGACGACTTATATGTGGCGAAAGAACTCCGGAGGAAGTTGAAGTAGAAAACCAAGCAAAGCAATAACGACGTTTCCTAGGAACACTTAAAGAAATAGAATTTAAAAAAACGGAAGAATAATCAGCAAAAAACCAAGCAAGGCGACTGCGACGTTCTCAAAGTTGGGTGGATTTTCTAGTATAATACAAAAGAACGACGCCTGCGAGAATATAGCAAGAGGTCAAGCCCGAGCAAAAGCGCTTACAAAAGGCGAAGCGCGAACGAAAAAGGCGCAGCACGAAAGGCAAAAGCGCAGGCCGCGGCCCATACCGCGGCCTATATATCAGCGCAACGCGTGCTCGGACAAATTCGGCCGATACCTCAAATTCAAAATATGTGCAAGAGGGAACCAAAATACAGCCGGCTCTATTTAAAAATTCAAAATAAAAGGTAATTTTGAGATTGGCGCGAACACATAGGATGTTACCATTTAATTAGATGAGACTATCTGAAAACGTTTGCCCCAGAACTTTTCAAGAAATTCTCGCCGTGCGTAAGGCATCTCAGGTATGATGTAGTGCTTTCGAACATGAGTTACCTTAAGTGATTAGCAGTCCAGATGTTTACTTTAAAAAAAATTAGAGAGAAATTGAACAATTCGAAAAAACATTATATGGGTGGATATAAATACTTGAACGAAATGTGTAGTAATGTAAATTATCTGTATTGAACATTAAAAAATTGAAGCATGATTATCGGGAGCTCGTTGAATTATGTATAGTTTTTATTGGAAGGAACTCAGACTCGACTATCAAAATCAGGCCACCAGGGTCTTTACATCATGTTCGATGGACAGCAAAGACAACTTATTCCTAAAATGTTTTTATTTAGACAGCAATTAGCTTTAAAGTTGTATGTAGAACATTTGTTTGTTTCTTGTGACGGTGTATGTTAAAGCTTGGTTAAAGAGTTTATCGGCAGTCGGAGCTCCATTTAATGATTTAATGTTTTCAAAAGATTTCAAGAAATATGAAAACATAAATAAAAGCATTTTGTCAGTTGCTTTGAAGAAATTTTGCAATCGCTTGTGGCATCTAAATAAAAAGTCAAGCATTTTAGCAATTTTTGATGAAAAAATATGTGAATATTGCACCCCAAGAGCGCATCATAGAGAATTTGAAACGAAAAAATCTTTATACTGAAAGAAAGTGTATTATTCATCCTCATGAAGTTCCCTTTCTCTTAGGTAAGATTTTCATTTTAATAATATCTATGTTATTTAGCAAGAATACTTTTATTAGACATTATTCTTTAATGTTATACTGACAATCAAATTTTATCATTATCAAATTTTTGACAACTTTTTCTACTGTTTATTTACATAATTATATCTCATAAAATTTTATGTTCGGAGAGGTTTCCGCAGTTAACTATGTTTAAACAACCTCGTTCACAGGTTGAATCACGTCTATTTTGAAAAAATTCTCGAAGTTTCGGCATCGGCTTTGATGCCATTTTCAAGAGATTAGCTCTTCACTCGGGGTCTTAATCTGACTACTCCCCTACGAGTCTTTGAATAAGACTGCCCTTTCGTGTGTCCTGCTTTGTCTTTTATAGGCTAGAACAAAATTTTGTTTGGCGGGAGATGCGTTGGGTTGCAGAAAGTTTGTTGATTAAGGGTATTGCGTAATAATAATTGCGGGGTAATAAGGGATTTTCATATGACGGGTAAACGTTGGCTGTCATCTCTTGTGTTGAGGAACTGTGGGCGTTTTTCTGTTTCAATTGCCTCTACTATTCTGCTGGTGAAATGGGAAATAGGAGCAATGGTTTTAGCCCCAGAGAAATTAATTTTGTGCCTGTTTCTTTGTAGTGTTTGGAAAGTGCTAAACTATTATCGTCTTTCCGTACGGCCAGAGAATGCTCTCATATTTGGCTGAATATTTTCCGGTTTGTTTGACCTATATAAATCCTTTGGCAGTCTCCACGAGGTATTTCATACACTCCTTAGGATTCATTGAGGCAGTAATCCTTTGCTGGGCGAATAAGCCCAGATATTTGGTTATTGGTCGTAAAGACCCTGCGTATATTTTGCCTCAATAATATGTAGCTTATTCTATCGGATGCCTCTATTGTAAGGTAGAATGGTTTTTTGATCAGGAGGGTTTTGGGATTGAAAGTTAGTGTTTTTATTTCTGTTTGGCAATTTTTCGTATCGGAAATTCTGATAGATCTGGTGATGAGGGATTTTGCAACTGAGTGAATTTGGGCAGGTGTGATGGGATTTGGCATTTAGGTAGGGGTTAGTATGAGTGGGTTTTCTGTAGACAGTATAATGGTATATTTGATATTGGTTGAGGTGGGAAAGGAATTCTGACAGGATATCATTACCATGAGGCCAGATAACAAAAGTGTCATCGACATATCGTATCCAGCAGATAGGTTTAAGGTGAAAGGAAGTGAGGACTTTTGTTTTAAAATCGGTCATAAAAAGGTTAGCAACGACAGGTGAAAGTGGATAATCCATGGGAGCACCATTAGCTTGGCAGTAAAATTGATTTTAGAAGGTAAAGTAAGTATTGGATAGACAATGATTTATTAGGGAGAGGATATTGTTATTTATATTACAGGTTCACTTTAATAACTGTACGGTATCAGGAATTGGGATATTTGTAAACAAAGAAACTACATCAAAGCTGACAATGATGTCACCTTTGCGTATAGGATAGGTTTTCAGTATTTCTAGGAAATGATAGGAGTTTCGGACGTAGAACTCAAAATAGACGCAATAAACTAAGTTGTTATATATATAATATATATATATATATATATATATATATATATATATATATATATATATATATATATATATATATATATATATATATATATATATATATATATATAAACTAATTTTCAAAGGCTAAAACATCTGCTTTATTTCCCATTTTAATAGCAGGATAGTATGTTGGGCAAATTGAAATCGCAAACTGTATGTATGTATATGTAAACCTTGATTTTAGACGGACTTTGCCGTGGTTTTTTGGTTTTTTCCTCATCTGAGAAGCGCCATCCCGATGATTGTTGGTTTGTTTCGATGTCGTATTTATAGACCCATGTCTCATCACCGGTAATAATGCCTTCGATAACACTTTGGCCCAAAGAAAGCATTTCTTTAGCGACAGCAATGCGATGCTGTTTCTACAAATAATTCAGCACTCTCCGCACAAGTCGCGCTTCAACTCGTCCATGCCCAAAACATCGTGCATAACGCTCTGCACCGATCCAAACGAGGCACCAAGATCAGCTACTATCTCCCAGATACTTACACTATGATCTTTGAGCACAATTTTCTTAACGTTTTCGATGTTTTTGTCAGTCACAGAGCTGGATGGACGACCAGAATAAGGTAAATAATCAACTACAGTACGGCCCACTTTTAACTCTTTGTACCACTCGTATGCTTGTGTTTTAAACATTGTCAAGACTCCATAAACTACCGTTAACATTTTAAGCCTTCCGCACATGATATTTTGTTACAAACACAAAATTTCAGGCAGACTCTTTGCTCAACTAAATTCGACATAGTGAAATGACTTGTTTACAAAGCTATTACGCACAAACTATCTGATAGATTGCACGCTAACTAACATGTAAGCAACTAACAGATGTACCAACCCAGAAAAAAAATTTTTTTTTTTTATTATTTAACACGCACTTAGCGTATACATTGCAAATAGTAAATACTATCTAGCAATTTGTTCTTAATAAATTCTCACTTAAATTCAAGTTTAAAGTCTTAAATCTAGGTAAGTCTTAGCAGTTGGTGGATATACTCCCATTGGCGCACTCCACATATGTTAAAAACACTTCGTTCACATGTTTTAATTGCTCATAATTCACTTAACTTAACTTACACTAGTTAAAAAGGTTTTTGCCTTTTTAGCCTACGTATAAGTCCACTGTTGTCGAGTAATTGTAGCACTTCGACATTCACATGTTCATGTAGTCTTGTTTCGTGTTTTTCGCAAACCGTTTAATTTCCTCACTGACCATAGGCACTTTTAGGTCCCTGTGGATGTCTTCATTTCTAATGTACCATGGAGCGTTGACGATGCTGCGCAGTACTTTGTTTTGAAAGGTTTGAATAATTTTACATTAGATTTCTTTGTGCATCCCACAGCTGCACACCGTAAGTCCAAATTGGTTTTAGAATTTGTTTATACAACAATAGTTTGTTATGCAGAGACAGCTCGGAATGTCGTCCAAGCAACCACCACATTTTTCTGAATCTAATGCAAAGTTCTTAGCGTTTTTCTTTATATGTGCTTTCCACCTGAGCTTGGCATCTAGTGTCATACCCAGGTATTTAGCTGTGTTAGCGTAAGGAATTGTTTGCTGATTGATCACTACAGGCAAGTAATAAATTCTTTTATTGGTGAAGTTTATATGGGTAGACTTCGCCTCGTTTAGTTTAATTCGCCACTTCTTGGTCCACCTGGTGACGTTGTTGACGGCTAATTGTAGTTTATTAGTAGCTACTTTTATTTCGTTGCTTGTCGCCAATAATACAGTGTCGTCAGCAAATGTGGCTGTCGTCACTCCATCACTCATGGGGATGTCACTAGTATAAAGCAAGTATAAAACTGGCCCTAGGACGCTTCCTTGCGGTACACCTGCGGCAATAGCTTTTAGTTCAGAGTATTCTTCGCCATATCTCACTCTGAACTGTCGGCCAGAGATGTATGATATCAGAATGTGGCTCATCTGCCTAGGCAGATTTTTAGTTATTTTGTATTCGAGGCCCTCGTGCCATACTTTGTCAAAAGCTTGGGCCACGTCAAGAAATATCGCTGCGCATATTTCTTTTTCTTCTAGGGGAAAAAATGATTTTAACAATATTTCAAGCGCGGTACGTTCGACAAATTCCGGGTACTTTTTGATCAGAAGGTATGTACATGTATATGTATATGTATATGTATATATTATATATATATATATATATATATATATGTATATGTATATGTATTGTATATGTATGTGTATGTATAGTGTATATGTTATGTATTGTATGTGTATGTGTATGTATATGTGTATGTTATGTATGATGTATGTGTTATTTGTAATGTAATTTATATGTATATTATATGTATATTATATGTATATTATATGTATATGTAATATATGTATATGTATATGTATATTATATGTATATGTATATTGTATATGTATTTCTGTATATGTATATGTATATTAGGGTGTCCGTTATTTTCCAAATCGTAAATTTTTTGAAAAGACTAGTTAAATGTCTTTTTTTATGGTAAATAAGTATTTTGAAATAAAAAACTCATTGGTAACCCTTATTTTTGTGTGCCTGCAGGCAAATAAAATTTCCCATTTGATTAATATGGGAAAATCGTCTTTAAACGTTTAAATTTTTTTTTTACAAATGTAGGTGTTCCAATATGTCAACATATCATGGCAAACTTTAAGAACCGTGTATTGAATACAGGGAATTTTTTTGCAGCAAGAAAACCATTTCTGGTCACTAAAAAAATTGAAAACCCAAAAAACATCAATGAAATTGCCATGCACCTTTATCCATTTTCGATGCGAAAGTCATGAAATAACCTCAAAATAGTACGAAATTCGTGTTATACGGAAAATTTACGAATCGATTGATATTTTTCTCTGACATTTTTCTACGTCAAAATGGTTTTCCAATTTTTTGTCAAAAAAACATCAAAATTTAAAAAAATTTACCATAAATTTTTTAGACGGTCTTTTCATTTACAAATACCGTAGAAGAACTGCAAAAGTGATGTAGAAACTGAAAATAACAAACTTCCTCGAATCTCAATCTTGCTCGAGTGTTTTTAGGTTTAGACCCTAGACATGAAGTTTCCTTTAAAAAACCCATTGGGTGCTCTCATGCACAGTGGATGTCGAAGACGTCATATAGCATTTTGATGTACCTTTTCAGAGATTCTTACCCTTTATCATATGATGAAAAAGACAAGTTGTTTGACATTTGTTTATTTGTAATATTCGTTTATTTGAAACCTTGTTTCACAACTCCTTTGGCTCTGAATGCACCGAAAAATGACCTGGAATTTATAAAAGATTTATTTGAATACAGAAAAATTGATCCGGAAGTCACAAATGAATCTCTTCGGAAATTTAGAAATCACCTATGTTATTTAAGCCCAGAGGTCAGCGTTTTTGGGTTGTTTGATAAGAGAGTTTCAAAAAACACAAAATCGAAAATTGTAAAGAAATTGAGCCTGAATGATAAGATTGACGAAGACGATTTTCCAAACGATGCAAGCAAACAATTTTATGTAAAATCTGTAGAAGAAATGGATAATTTAAAAGATATCGATATTGATCATTTCATACTATCTTCGTCCATCAAGCTATTTGATAGATTTAAGATTAATAAAGATTTGATGAATGGGAGAATAATGATCATTACAAAAACGGTAGACAAAAAATAAAAGAACTACATGTTGTCAATGATGTCGCAGAAAGAGATATAAAACTTACCCAAGAATATATAAATGCATTGGCAAAAAGAGAAAATCAAAGACAATACCTGATTCAACTTTCAGAAGAATATAATAAGATATATACAAACGTAAACAAACAAACACTCGTTAAAAAATTTAAAAATTTAGCGTAACAATTATTTAAATATTCTATGTATCGACAACTATAGTAATTTACAGGAGCTTGATCGAGTGCGCAGGTAAAAAGAATTTCGGAGTATGTAATTTTAATTCGATATGTGTAATAAAAAATTTGAATAAAAAGTATAAGTATTGTACTAACCCTGTGAATTCTTCGTCATTTACTTGAAATTATTTACTTTTGGAACCTATTTTGAAACATATCCTTTTTTTGATCAAAAGAATGGAGACGGTCAACAGACCGCGAGAAAATTTGAAGAATACTTCAAGCTTCAACCATTTTTGAAATCTTATTCAGAAACATAAACTTGAAATATTTTTTGTAAGAATTGGCTTAAAGTTAAAGTTTTATGGAAATTTAGAAATACATTGAAATTTTCTTAAGTTTTGATATTGGTTTTAACGAATTTGCAAGAGCTCACAATTAGTCGAAAACTTACATATGTCGAATGAGCTTAGGTTTCAGATGTTCTAGCAATTTCTTTCAGTTTCCACATTACTTTTGCAGTTCTTCTACGGTATTTGTAAATGAAAAAATCGTCCAAAAATTTTTTGTAAATTTTTTTAAATTTTGATGTTTTTTTGACAACAAAATTGAAAAAACCATATTTTCTCTCAAAAATCGCCATTTAACTAAGAAAAATGTCAGAGAGAAAAGTCAATCGATCGTAAATTTTCCGTAGAACACGAATTTCGTACTATTTTGACGTTATTTCATGAATTTCACATCGAAAAATGGATAATGGTACATGGCAATTTCATTGATCTGTTTTTTGGTTTTTCAATTTTTTTTAGTGAGCAGAAATGGTTTTCTTGTTGCAAAAAAATTCCCTTTATTCAATACACGTTTTTTGAAGTTTTGCCTTGGTATGTTAACATATTGGAAGACCTACAATTTGTAAAGACGATTTTCCCATATTAATCAAATGGGAAATTTGATTTGCCTGCAGGCGCGCGAAAATAAGGGTTACTTACCAATGAGTTTTTTTTTTGAAAATAGTTATTTACCATGAAAAGAAGACATTTAACTAGTCCTATCAAAAAAAATCGAGATTTGGGAAATAGCGGACATCCTAATGTATATATGTATATGTATATGTATACGTATACGTATATGTATATGTATATGTATATGTATATGTATATGTATATGTATATGTATATGTATATGTATATGTATATGTATATGTTATGTATATGTATATGTATATGTATGTATATGTATTATATGTATATGTATATGTATATGTATATGTATATGTATATGTATATGTATATGTATACGATTTTAAATGTGATTCTTATAGGAAATTTTACGCTGAATTCGAAAATGAAGAAAATTCTATGTCGAATAATTTTCAGATATTCGATTTCGAATTTTCTGAAATTCGAAATCGAAATCGAAAGGTCTTTTTAATTTCGTTCTGGGATTGCTTACAGAGCAATCTCTTCGCCGGCCCCATGTTTTCTTATTTATATACACACGCAATCCTGTCTTTTATATAAAATTGCCATCTCTCGATTCTTACGGTTAGAAAGATGATTATAATCATAACTCCAATTAATTTATCGTTTATATTTCTTGCGTATTTTTTATATCGTTTCTCTCAAGACACTATTTTAAATTTGCAAAATGCCACATATATGCCCTCTTACCTCATTAGTAACATCAAACATTATTATTCCGTAACACATACCTAACTAAGCTTCTCGGCTACACCTAAATATGAGCATAAGTTGGTGAGAACTAAAAATGGAGAAAACAATTAATTTTATAATTAATAAAAATGAAAACTTTCTAATTATTTAATGTAAACACTGTATGCAGCAAAATTTAAAAATCACTTTAATATTTTCATGTTAAATTAGGTCCAGCGCCTTTCGCCTATAAGTGGAAGAAACCTATAGATTGACGAAATTAATATATAGATAGTTTAAACACTAGTTGCTTATTGCCTTATTAGGGGTATTCTTTCTGTAATAGAAATGAGCTAGAGTATTATACAGAGCTTTCAGTCAGTTAGCGAATATTGTATTTAATAAATAATTAATTTTGTAGTTGACATAAAATATCTTTTTAAAATATATGAATTTTATAACATGTTTTGTTTATACACTTACTGCACATAAATTAAAAATTGATTGTAGTAAAATCACCCAATATGTTTTTATTGTGTACTAGATAACATAGAACGTTAATGATAACGTAACTTTAAATCTAGGCATTCAAAACCTGCAATTTAATTAATATTCAAATGAGCATCGCATTTTACACCATACTACTATTGATTGCTATTTTAAATTATAAATGTGTTATATGAACTTTGTACTAATTATTACGTATCGCTATAAACCACAACTTAGTTATAAATTCTTAATTATGTGGTGAGATTTGAAAATAACAGAATTATTTCTACTCAACATGCCAGTCTGCTACACTGAAGCTTACCTAATCATATAGAATTATACCATATACTTTATTTACTTTATTATTTCTTTATCATTTAATTAAAATCCCTCTATAATTTCTTAAAATAACTGAAAATGGTCAGTTATTAATTTTGAAACCAAAATTAATAAAAAGGTACGTCTACCAAATGTTATTACATTATAATACAATTGCTAAATGAATAATAATATTTCTTCAAAAAGTTCATTAGACATCATCATGATGTATTATGACATACACTTCTATTTAAGATTAGTTTCAATTCAACCTCTGATTCCGCCATCATTTTTCCTAGTCCATAAACTAAATACTCTCCAGCTTGGGAGGCCACGATTTAGGAGGAGCAAAATTTTGAATTGAGTAAACAAAAAGTGAACTCAATCAGAGAAACTTTAAACAGGTTATAACTATTAAACTTCCAAATCATACAGTTATCGTTTACATTTATATTGTAACATAAACTAATACCACACCATAAAAGCATTATTCAGAAACTTTCCAGAATAATCGATCACCGTGCGCGCCATTTTCTAGAGGCGCCCTTAAGTTCAAATTCCAGAACCTTCTCATTCGTTCTAGAACGGCACGTTTGAATGTAAGACGGATCAGATAGAAATCATACGGAAAACACCAATAGTACAAATAAATTAATTTTGTTACAGTAACCGTTAACCGTTGAACGTTACTCTAAAAGCATCATAATTTATAATTATTGTGTTGCAGCTCAATGCACCTCTTGTAAATAAAGTTTAATTTTAAATTAAATCGTAATTCAATTTACATGTCATTTATCATAAAATGGTAAAATTGACCGTGATTTGTTTAAAAAAACACAAGTAGAGTAAAACTTCTTCAATTAAAAAAAATAAACACTTTTTTCTCACATAATGTGTAGTAGCCTTCGATTTCAGTGACTTCAAGCATCAAATGCACAGTTACAAAAGGCTTCGAGCTTACAAGGCTCTGAAAATACTCTCAAAAGAGCGGGCCCAATTATATCACTAGATGGCGTGACAATGTGGTGCAAGTTTGAGAGTTGATGTCCTACAGTGGAATTCAACAGCACGATGACTGTGGGTTTAAAAAAAATAAGAAAGCCGTTTAGATTTAAAGAGTTAATGAACCAGTCAAGTATTTTGTACGTAGTGCAAACTCTACAACAAAGTTCCTAGCAATTAAGGGGTTTAATGATTAAAAAATAACACTGGTTAACAAAATTTAAATTTTTTTTGACACGAAAACTAATATCAAATTTTGAATATACTAGGGCCATCAAGCAATAATATATTAAGAAAAAAAAATTGGCACATCAGGTATCCTTGTGATATCGAAACATATTTTTGTAAAAAGTAAAAAAATTAGCTACACTTAAAGAAACTATTGTTAAATTTACAATAAATAATTATCATTTTCGTGAATATTTAGCTTCTGGTAGGTCTCTTTTAAGTTTCCAACAATAATCTGCTAGCATCCCTGGACTCCATTTCCCTTGGTAGCGCTTCTCCATTAAGGAAATGTCCTGATGAAACCTTTCACCTTGTTCATCACTCACAGCACCCAAATTTGCAGGAAAGAAATCCATATGAGACTCCAGCATGTGGATTTTTAAGGACATATTACAACCCAAAGCTTTATATGACATTAGAAGTTCATTTATTAAGTCTTTGTATCAGAAGAAAGTAAATTCCAGTTATTTAATCTAGACTCCAAAAGTTCAGCTTGTTTTTTTGATAGATTCAAATCACGTACTAAATCATTTAAATCACTTTGTGTCAATAAATGAGGCTCCTTTGAGGTCGACGGTTCATAACTTGAGTCACACTAGAATCAGAATCCTGACTTTCTGGTTGATTTGGAGGCTTTGGAACAGGCAGTTCAGCACTGTGTGGGATGGGTCTGACGGCTGACGATAAGTTTGGATACTGGATAATGTGTTTAGACTTGGTTTTAATGTCTTTTGTTTGAGTTAAACAAATATAACAATCACTTATATGATCTTTTGGTTCTGTCCAAGTCATTGGTATAGCAAATGGCAAATGTCTAGGTTCTTGTTTAGCCCAACCTAATAAAAGTCTCATACACATTACACAACATATATGTAGAGCCCAGGATTTATCTTGATGCGACACAGGAAATCCAAAATAATCTAAATAACACTGTTCAATTAATAGCGTGGAATTTCGACGCTGAGATGTAAAAATTAATTCTCCACACACATAACAAAAACGAAACTATATTTTTTTTAATGCAGGTGTGCCAACATAAGCATAAATCACTACTGAGTTCATGTGACATAAACAGTGTTTACCAGTGTAATAGACGATCATAATAACAAATCTGAGCACAAAAAATGCATTTCAAAATTTGTTAGTCGAAGACGAGTTTTACAAAGAGTAGATTGTAAAATGACAGAACAGTACAAGGAAAAAACTTTGTACTAACTAAAATGTTCTATCAATAGTTGTTAAAATTGGAAAGTTTTTAGCTTCTCGTGGACTGAGAATTTATAGCGATAATGAAATATTAGGCTCTGAGAAAAAAGGCAATTTCTTGACTGTATAGAATTGATTTTAAAATTCGATCCTTTTATGACCGAGTATGTACTAACATTTTAAAATAAAGAAAAGGGTATTTTCTCATACGAAGTACAACTGTTAATTAATTCATTACGCAATTATCTTAACTTAAGGCAGAGGTTGTTCAAGAAATTGTAAATGCCAAGTATTATTACTTAATTGTGTACTCAACTCTATACGAAGGACACGAACCAAATAGCTTTTTTAGTACGCTATGTCTACCTACAGGAATTCCTGTTGGACGATTTTTGACATTTATTTCTAACTGGGGTCATAAAGGTAAAGAGATTGCGTATGCTGTAGTATTAACCATAGAATTAGTAAATTTTAATTTAAATAATTAGATAGGACAGAAAGTGCCGTAGTAGTCTAATGGATAGGTCGCTAGACTACGAAACCAAGAGTTACGGGTTTGAATCCCGCTTTAGCCAATTTTCATCACTGGCGTTTTCACGACTCAGCTTGATTTAGGCTTGCAATAAATGAATACCTAAAGGTCAAAATCTGAAGTAATAATAAGCAGTCGCCACGTTTACTACCCTTGTGTACCGTAGGCTCTAGATTATAGCAGACCTTATCCTGTTACGACCCCAAAGGGCCTTCGTGGCTTATTATGAGAAACTATTATAAAGGACAGAACTACTGGAATTCCAGAAATATATCTGAGTATTACAAAGGTCTAGAGGCTAGAATAAAAAAAAAATAAATTTTCTTACCATATAAGTACATCACTAGCGCGAGCCACTTTTTACAACTAGTTAGCTATGGAGCTGCAACCAAAATGTGAGATATCTTGCAGTGTTACCTTAAAAAGGGCTTTCTATCTTTAAAAACTTTGTCGATAATCCAATGAAGCGTACGTCAAGTATTATACAAAAAGTACCAGGAAGTTCTTGTTGCTCTGATACACATTACTAATGATAGTGATCAGACTAAAAACGCATAATATGAAGTAAATGTGATATTGAAATAATGGTATGTAATGTATGTAATGGTATGAGTTTTTTTAGAAGACTGTCTCTTGTGATAGAAACATGTTATGCTGCAATTGATTATCTAAATCTAAATTTGTATATATATATATATATATATATATATATATATATATATATATATATATATATAAACATTGTATGTACTGACATGTATGTATATAACAAGAATTTAAAAAAATCAAAAGAATGTTTGGCGACTTCTTTATCATTTTTTGAGCACGAAGAAATTTGAAGGAAGGCGGATAAAAAATTGTAAGTCTAGATCCTTAATCAGGCCTTGGTAATCATTATATATAGAATATATTATAGAATTATTAAAAATCGTACAAAAATTAGCAATCGTCTTTACAATATGCAAATAAAGGACATGTTACGCCATTATTTGAATTATCTACTAATTCAATATTTATTTATTTAAAACACTTAAGTAAAATAAAGAAATTATCACCTAAAATATTTCTAATAGTTTTTTCGAGTAAATAATATTATTATTCCAAAGTCAAATAATTTTCTAACAACATATTTGAAAAAATCGTTATTTACAAGTACTGTCTGTCAAAAAAAGTACCGGGAATTATTAAACAAAACACACAATTTTTATTTAATCATCAATATTTATTTTGTTGTCTTCAAAGTGGGCCCCATTTGATGCAACAAAAGCATTTTTTGTAAGCGCTTTTCGGTATAGCCTTCAGCTCCTAAACAAATGTTGTTTTATAGACTCGATCGGTTAAAACGAGTACCACGAAGTGGCAATTTTAGTATCGGAAACAAAAAAAAAACTCAGACAGGGCCAACTTGTCGCGTTTTTGACCTTAAATTCGGTCACAATTGCTGCTCTATGCAATGGTGCATTATCGTCGTTTAAAATCCACGAATTGTTGTTTCACAATCCTGACCATTTTTGACAGATTTTTACGCAAACGCTTCAGTAGGATCAAATAAAATTTTTTATTGATAGTCTGTCAGTCTGGAATGAATTTATGATAGACCAAACTACAAAGATCGAAGAAAACAATGAGCATCACCTTAACTTATGAACGACTTTGACGTGTTTTTTTTATTGACTTGTTTGCGTGTCAAACTCATAGACCCATACCTCATTTGCAGTCATGATGCGTTCCATGAATGTAGAATTAGAATTGACGCGATCCAGCATGTCTAAAAAGACATGTTTACGGAACTGTTCTTGTAGAAAATTTAGCTCTTTTGGAACGAGCCGAGCGGCGACGCGTCTCATGTCCAAATTATCCACTAAAATTAAACGAACGGACTCGTGAGAGACCTTGAGGTCACGTGCTATCTCTCTTAAGCTGGAATGGCGATTATCGAGCACAATTTCCTTCACTTTTTCGATGTTTTTGTCGTTTGAAGAGGTCGAAGGTCACCCGAACAAAAGTTGTTTTCGACGATCTCTCGGCCTTCTTAAACGCATTGTAGCACTTGTAGGCTTGTGTTTTTAATACAACTAATTTACGATAAGCCTTTTCTAACATTTTTAGCAAGTCGGCACACGAAATTCCATTCGCAACACAAAATTTAAGGCAAACTCTTTGTCCAACATTTTTGTTTATTGTAAAAATCGTAACGCAATACTGAGGTGTACTCATTCAACCAGCTCCTGCTAACAAACTATTTGACAGATTGCACTCATTTTAGGTATAGTAATTAAGGACAGTGCTACCAAGTCACGCAAAAAAAATTTCTTTTATATCATTTTCTATTAAATTACAAATTTCGGGTATTATTTTTGACAAAATGTATAGATTTTTAGTAAAACAATTTACTAGGTCTTGGTGGATTTTATACTTTAGTTATATCTTATAATAGATTGGTTACAATTTAACTTACAGGGTTAATGCAAATCTTTACCATTTAGTATAATACATTGATAATTAAAATAAAAAAATTTAACATTAATAATCTGCGACTTATTTTCTTAAATAAAATCTTGTAATTTGAAAAGAAATATTGATAAGCATGGTTGCATATATTGTGATATTATTTATAATGTTTTAAAAAATAACAAGAATGGTGTAATACCGTAAAGAAATCTTTCTACAGGGGTGCCATGAAATTAGGATAAAAACTTTTAAAAGGAATTAAGATGTTGATTAATGTCTCCATAATGATCAGCGTCAAAAATGATGTCGAATGATATGCTGCATGATATATGTGAGTATAATGAATTTTCGAAATCGTAACGGTCACTTCCGGTTGCCGTTAACCGATTTGGCTGAAAATCAATCCCATGAAAGGTACCTAAGATG
The DNA here is from genome assembly GCA_036346155.1 of Sinelater perroti. Taxonomy (NCBI): domain Eukaryota; kingdom Metazoa; phylum Arthropoda; class Insecta; order Coleoptera; family Elateridae; genus Sinelater; species Sinelater perroti. The sequence continues at coordinate 19,311,898 of JARFIY010000001.1, forward strand.
TATATATACCAAGTCTAAAGTGAATTTGTTGAATACAACGGTACTTGTAGTGTCTCCAGACACACAGTCAACAGACAGGATGATAATCTCATTAACTTTCTATAAGCTCCGCTGTAGAAAGTTAATAATAATCTTAATTATAAGTTATAGCTGAAAATATGATATTTTTCTAAATGGAAGTAAACTTATATTAGTTATTACAAGTCATTATTTATATTACAATTATGAAAATATGATTTAGAGTACGGACTAATATGTAAGTAATTTATATCTTATTTATTTATGTATTTGATGAGAATTATCTAAAATTCTAACATTACTTGAGTATTAAGAAGCCGCTAAATTCGGACAAGAATTTTGCAATTTCGTAAGCAAGCATTCCACAGCTCCTAAAATATTTAATACGTAACTAGCATATCATTTATTATCTCTATATATCTCTATATTATAAATACATGCAAGCCGTGAATTTATTTTCTAAATGTTTCTATATTTTATGTGTCTCGAATGCTCTAATCGGATCGAAAAACTTCGCATCTTGTTCCTGAAATTACTTTGTAACTACCTTTATCACTTCTTATGTTTTTTTCGAAAATCACATTAACAAATTAAGAAGTATGTTCAAAAATTGAAAATTAAAAAATTAAATTAAATTTTTATAAAGAGCAGTTACGAAAACACAACTTGTGCTGCTTATACGCTTTTTAATTTTGACCTAATCAAATCACTTTCAATGGACAAAAGTAAGGAAATAGAGATTTTCATATATAATCACTATAAAAATTATTTTGAAAAAATGCTTTTTTATTTTTTCGTTTGTGCTAAGGCAATAAATTACTTTATTTAAAGCAGTTGGAGAATTTGTATAAGTATAAGTAGTAGAAAATATGTGTTTTTTGGGATTGGTGTGTATATGAAGACCAAAAGTTAAAAAATGTTAGGCTTATTGCACATTATAACAAGAACGGTGTAATATCGCAAAGGAAACTTTCTATAGCGGTGCGATGAAATTAGGATAAAAGCTTTTAAAAGGAATTAAGATGTTGATTAATGTCTCCATAATGATCAGCGTCGAAAATGCTGTCGAATGATATGCTGCATGGCATGTGAGTATAATGAATTTTCGAAATCATAACGGTCACTTTCGATTGCCGTTAACCGATTTGGCTGAAAATCAATCCCGTGAAAGGTACTGATCTAAGATGTGTGTATGCCAAGTTTGAAGTGAATCCGTTGAATAGAACGCAAGAATATATATATTTATATATATATATATATATATATATATATATATATATATATATATATATATAGAAGTTATAGTGTCTCCATACACACAGACAGACAAACAGGATGATAATCTCATTAACTGTCTATAAGCTCCACTGAAAAAAAATAATAACATTTAAAAATCAATAAAATAAATATGCACGCAAGCAATTCGCAGCCCACTTCTACGCTAACAAAATAACAAACAATTTCATTTGTCACTTGTTTAAGTAAAAACATCTTCACGTAAAAGAAACTTGTGGAAACAGACAATATTGTTGTGAAACTGTTATTAAAACGTAACTGTAAAATCTATACCAAAAAATAAATTCCCACTTCTGTAATTTAGTGTTTTTTAAGAATAACTTTTACGACAAATTGTTAAATATTACTTTAACTTATTTTAAAACTTTTAATCATTTATAACATTCTAAATCTTTTACTAACTCTCTAATTGGGTAATTTATAAAGCTGATTAAATCTTGATGAGTTACAATGACAACCAGTATAAATCTATGACCTTCCACCTGGCAGGTAATTTTGCATCCATCAATATAACAAACAAATTATTATATACTTTTTATATAACTTTATCTTGGTTCTTTATGTTGACTATTGAGCCGCAACTTTACAATTTTGCATAAACGCCAAAGATTCATCGAAATAATTGGATTAACTTTAACGCACCATTGTTTTACAAATTAAACATTATTTCAAAAAATATTTGCCATTTATAACACTCTATCAGTTAATTAAAGAAAGTGGTTATCCGGTGATATTCGGCAACTATGTACATAGTATTTGCATAAATACTTTTACAAAATCAAACTTACACTTGCTTTACATAGCATGGAGATATCCATGACTTGAACATAAGGTTGCAATTGTGAAGTCTTAACGTTGTGAGTTACATTTTTCTTGTCAAGTTTGGTTATTTACCAATAGAGTCGGGTGACAAAAAAAAAACGAATTGCTGTAATAGCATTACATATGCAAGTATGGAACTAACAAAATATGATCTTTAATACTCTGTAACTTCTCGACATCAGCCGTATCAAGCTATAAAATTTCTTAATAAAACTGGCAGTGTTCAAGAACGTCTAATATCTAGAAGACCAGATTTAGTTTCGACTGCTCAGGCAATTAAAGCTGTAAACGCACAAATTAAACAAAATTCTCTTGGCTGAGCAATAATGTGCCTCATTTTGTAACAGTAGAGGATTGGTTTTTTGATAAGATTTCGATCCATTAGATTACAAATTATGAGCAGTTTTAAAGGTCACAATCTGCTCAGAAGGTAACCTAATGTTGATTATTTGAAGCGAGCCCTGACGAATCAGTACTTTTATAATGGAAGAGTAGTCGAGACGTATTAAAGCTTTCGTAAAGGTTAAGGGTGGCCATTTTGAATAAATACGTTGTGATTATAATAACCAATAACCATTTTTTGGTATAAGCGAAGGCTTCAAAAACAACAGAATTTTCTGGAACAAAATTAAACAACTTAGGGGTAAAGGTAAAAAGGAACTAAGCGAAATAAAAGACGCAAACAATATACTACTAACAAAGACGGAAGAAATTACCGAATGATGGAGAAAGTTCTTCTCCAAAAAGTTCGATGCCGATGACCAACACGAAAATGAAAATAAAGAAACGAGAGGGGCAGAAATACCGGAAGAAGATTTATAGCTGCATAGTATAAGTAAAAAAGAAGTATTATATGCAGTAGCAAAAATTAAAATAGGAAAAGCTTCGGAGAGGATAATATAGAGCCAGAGATGGTTAAGTATCAGGGAGATATTGGATTGGACTGGATATGGGGGTTATTTATGGAGGCGTATAAGACAAACAAAATTCCGGAGGACTGGGATAAAAACCTAATACTTCCCATACACAAAAAAGGAGAAAAACAAATTGCGAGAACTACAGAGCAATTTGTCTATCATCAGGGATATACAAAACATATACAAGGATAATAGAACTAAAAATCAGAGCTTCCATTGAAAACAATCTAGCAGAGGAACAAGCAGCATTTAGACTGGGTAGGCAAACAAACGATAACAAATACATTCTAAGAAATATAATAGAGAAAAAGATGCAAACAGGGGAGGAACTATTCATAACCTTCATAGATCTCCATGCAGAATTTGATACCATACAGAGAACAATAATTGAAGATTGCCTGGAAAAAATACAAACTCCCAGAAAATTAATAAATCTGGTCAACTCTGTGTATGAAAATGTCAAAGCCCAAATACAAATAAACGGTAACCGATCCAACGAACTTAAAATAAAAATAGGAATCAAGCAAGGAGACAGCCTGAGCCTCCTTCTATTGATAATTGTCATGGATAGAATTCTAAAGAATGCCAGGAATAAAAGCAAATGCTTAGAAACTACAATAAGGTATAACAACTTGAGGCCAGTGCAATTGGATGTCCTATTATACGCGAATGATATACTGTTAGTGGCGGATAACAAAAAGAAAATGCAAGAACTAATTCATATATTGATAGAAGAAATTGAAAACCTCAAGATGAAAGTAAATATAAAGAAAAGTAAAATAATGATACTCAACAAAATGAATATAAACAATACATATACTTTTAATTACAAAGGAAGAATATTGGATGAAGTAACAACTATGGAATACCTAGGAAGCACATTGACCGACAATGGTAAAATCGACTTAGAAATAACCAATAAAATTAGGAAAACCAACATGGTATACTACTCATTAAATATAACTATCTTTGGAAAAAAGAGATAAATAGTAGAAATAAACTAAAAATTTATAATACCATCTTATCCCCAATACTGACATACTCTAGTGAAACTTGGACTATACTTAGTAAGCATGAACCCAAACTGACTGCCAGCGAAATGAGAGTACTAAGAAAAATTGCAAACATATCTAAAATAGACCACTTAAGAAATGAAGATATAAGAGAAATGCTACAGCAGGAATCAATCTGTACGAAAATAGAAAATAAGCAGTTAGAATGGTTTGGACATCTTAGCAAAATGCCGAATGAAAGAATACCCAGGAAAGTAATGGATGCCAAAAATAGCAGAAAAAGAAAGAGAGGACGACCCAAGCAAACGTGGTTACAACAAATTACCAAAATAGGAAAAAGCAGGACCAAAACATTAATTGAAATGAAAGAGGACGCGAGAGACCGGAAGAAATGGAAATTATGGATAATAAACTAACCGAAGGACAACCCAACACCCGTCTAGGGTAAAAGGGTTAAAAGAAGAAGAAGAAGAAGATACTTACCAATAACCATTTAATAAATCCTCAAAGCATTATGCAAAAATAGTTAATCGTTTTATTGTCGTGCTAATTAGTATGTAACAGCATTTATGGACATACTCTGTATAATAAATAAATGGCTCAATAAAACACTGAGGCAGCTTAGTTTTATCTGATAAATGAGGTTTTTCATAACTTCGTATTTAGAAATTTATCTGTTAATAAATATATGTAAATATGTGATAGTTTTAGCAAACCATTGCTACAACTTTACTAAAAAAAACAAGAATTCCAACATATATTTGTAACATATAATTAGAAATATTAACAACTACACCACTCCTCAGTCCCATGACCTTTCTGACTATCAAAAAGCATACTTGTCTTGTATCAGAGCCATTACAGATAAAATAAGCTACATATTAATGAGACAAAACATATATACAATCTACATGACTAATAATAAAATAGCTTACTTTAATTGTTGAGATAAAGGTCACTGCTTTAGCGAATTCCAATAAATATATAAAATTCCTGCCAAAGAACCTATCTAAGCCAAATAAACCGGCAAATGTCTAACCGAACATATAAGCACTCCATGGATATATGGAATGGCGATAATTGTTCAGCAAAATAAATTGATATACAAAACACCCTCAATACCTTGATACAAAAGATAATAGTCAACGTTCACTTGCCATATTACCGCTTACCTTTAGTCACACGACACTTTCAAATCAATAAACTTTTCGAAAACCTAATGCATCTTCCCCCACACTTTCACTTTTAATCTTATAAATAATAAAATACGGTGTACAAAAGATCTTCTTCAAAGATTTAAGCTCTTTTTGGAGAGTAGGCAGATTAAGGTCCCGAGTAAAGACAAAAACAACGAGAGTTATCTCAAAATCGACTTAATTCAACCCGTAAATTAAATTGTTTTATATAAATATATATAATTAGAGCTCGTTTATTTCGAGCGGGGTCCCTACGAATGAGGAATATTTACTAGTTGTCTCCACCTGTGTTGGAGGGCAGAGAGAATATAAAATACTCCTCATAAAACAAAAAAATAAAACATTGCAGGGATGCTACAGGTGGAAAGTGGCGTACTCACAAACCCTAACTCTTTACAGCGGGGCAAAAGACCAATAGCATAGCATAAATCCCCTAAATTCAACACTAACACAAATTTAGTAATGATACTATAGGGCTCTGTTGAGGTGCAAGCTAGCATTAACTTAAAAATGCAGAATTCTATTTTATAATAAATAAAAATATTAAAATATATTAGCCTTGAACAAGCGGCACGGCGGTAAAGTAGGTCGCGGGAATGATTAATATGTATAAGCTATAGCAATGCAGAAACAGGATATTAAATATTAAATTAAATAAATTATTTTGTTAAAATTATTGGCCGAGAATCACCGTGGCTAAAGAAGACCTAGTAGATTATTAAGCCTACTCAACTTCTTTTGAAATTAAAGATAGTCTTCACTAAGAATTGTCCTAAGCCAACCTAGTTATGACTAATTAGTTCACGTATTCACCTTATTTATTAAAATAAAACTGAAGATAAGTAGACAGCATTTTAACACCTTAAATAAAACCCAAACGAAATCTCAAGCAGTTTTAATGATCTTCTAGGGTATAATTATCTTTACGGTTTTGAAACATGACAGGGGTGATGGAATCGTTTATGCAGTCTTAAAAGTAATATTTGAAGCTAATTCTGCTCAAATTAAAATACATTAGGTCTACAACTGTTCAGGCCAAAACCGTAATATTTCTGATGTCACTTTCTTAAGAGAACAAATTTACTAACAAAATTTTTTCAAGAAGTGATCGAAACTGACTTAAAATTGTTTCAAAATACTGTTACCGTAATTCTGTAATAAAATGTAATTATTGTAAATTTCGGTGAAAAAGGTAAAGGTACTACATGTTGTAATTACAGGATAATTGAAAATGATGAACTCAATTTAATATGACTATATTTTTTGAACTATGAATTGTATGTGAATAATTCACATAATGTTTAAAAGGCAATATCCTGCAGTTAATTGTGAGCAAAATTGCTACAGTACAGCACAAGATCGCTAAAATAAAGTCGGCAACTGCGGTGAAATGTGCATTTCGTCGTCATTACAACATTGAACCACCAACAAGAAAAAACATTTGTTGTTGGAATAATTAATCCAATCAAACTGGCTGTTGTTTATGTTTATTGGGGAATAATGTAGGACAAATTCGAAAGAGATTAGAGCGCAGTCCAATGAATTATAATACCACAAGCAACTATGCTGGAGTGTATCGAGGTACAAGCTCTTCGTACAATCGACATGATAAAACGTGCAGAATTTTCTAATAGTATCCTCAAAAACCCTCGGAAAATCCTATAACCCCTAGAGAGCGCGTCTTTATGTGACGGATCGGGGAATGCTCTTCAGATATGGAGGGTAGGGAGGAAATAAGATGCGTCGCACGGAATCTAGGTAATACTACTGTGTACAAATACAACCCGGAATTTTGTTATAATTTTTGAAATCCCTATTTATTCTTAAAAATCTATTTCATCGCCTTCGAAGCAATCCCCCTCGGCTGCAATGCACTTATGCCAGCGAATTTTCCACTCATCAAAACACTTTGAAAAGTCCTGTTTCGGTATGGCCTTCAGCACCTTCTTCGATTCGGCTTGAATCTCTTCTATCGTGTCAAACGGTGTCCCCGGAGAGGTCTTTTATTTTGATGAATAGCCAGAAGTCACATGGAGCTAAATCAGGCGAATACGGCGGTTGCGGAACGATATTGGTGGAATTTTTAGCGAAATGGTCACGAATAAATTGAGGGTTTTTGGAAGCAAACGAGATTTGACTTTTTTGAGGCACAAAACTTCCTTCAAAATGGTGTTGACTGATCCATTTGAAATGCCAACGATGTCAGCAAGCTCTCTAGTTGTCAATCGACGATTTTGGAGCACCAATTCCTTGATTTTCGCGACGTGCTGTTCGTCAGTTGATGTTCTTGGACGTCTTTGATGTGGTTCGTCTTCAACGCCTTCACGACCCTCTTTGAACATTTTATGCTATTCGTGTACTTGTGTTTTAGACATAGCCTGTTCACCAAAGGCTTTTTGTAACATTCTGAGCGTTTTCGCAGCAGAAATATCATTTCTAACACAATATTTAATCGAACTTCTTTGTTGAATATTTTCTGACATGGTAAAAATCGAAAAAGTTAATTTTGGTTGTTTACGAAAACGAGCGTCACTCTTCAACTAATTAAGATATTAACCTAAAATTTGACACAGATGTCAGTAGCAGTCCTACCAACTTAAAACTAAAAAAGTTTGTGCCCAACGAAATGTCCGCGCAGTTTAAATTAAAAATTCCGGGTTATATTTGTACACAGTAGTAGTTCATTAACACAACAAGCAAAGGCTAGATCTCAACGACATGGCTGAATGCAGGGTTATAATTGGATGTACGGCAATATAATATATGTAATGATATACAAGGTCTTAGTGAGTTAGACCACCACTACCCCTCCGACTCGCAGGATGAGCGTGGCGTTTCAAAGCCAACACTCTCTATATTTACCCCAGGTGGGTAGGATCTACAATCCACAATCTCAGACTGAAACAGCAGGCTGCCTCAATGATTCTGGGGAAGGCAAGATTTCAGCCAACAAGAAAACGAAAAACTATAGACTAAGTCTAAGATTAAGAACGTACAATATGCGAACAATAGCTACAGAAAAAAGATTAAAGAAATTGGAACATGAGTTGACCCGAATCGGATGTCATGTAATTGGTATATCAGAAACCAAACGAAGAGGAGAGAAATTACGTGAGATGCAGAAAGAACATACACTCTATTACAGAAGAAATCAAGATTAAAGTAACGGGAAAGTAGGACTAATAATAAATAAAGATATAATATTATTTATTATCCAGATAGATAGAGTCCTGTATGCTACCATTAAAATAAATAAAACCACTTCCGTAAAGTTGGTACAGTGCTATGCTCCTACTAGTAGCTACAAAGAAGAAGATATTGAAGAGTTCTATGTGAAATTAAAAAACGCTGTAGAGAAAAAAAGAACGCAATACGCATTCATACTAAGTGACTTCAATGCTAAGATAGATATAAAGACCAATAACTTAGAGGACTTTGTAGTGAATATAGTTCCTGGAAAGAAAATAGATGTATTGCAAGATAGATATAAAGACCAATAACTTAGAGGACTTTGTAGTGAATACAGTTATTGGAAAAAAATAGATGTATTGCATGAAGACATTTTTCACAAAAAAACAAAAACAAAAATAGACAGGGGTGATCCCAGGATAGACAAACTAAAAACGAAATAGACTTCTTCTTCAAGTGCATACTCTTCGGGAAAGAGTGTTTGCGATCATGATTCGGGATACTGCAATTCTAAACAGTTGTGATGATGTCAGTTTATACCAATCTTTTAGATTTCTCAGCCAAGATATACGTCTGCGACCTGGTGGGCGTCGGCCGTTAATCTTGCCTCTGTGTCTAGTTGCAATAACCGATATTTAGTGTTTCTCATAATGTGGCCGAGGTATTGCAGTTTATTGATTTTTATTTTCTCAATACATTCTGTTTCTTTTTGCATCCTTTTCAAAATTTCCTTGTTACTCACTCTGTGGATCCATGGAACTCTAAGCATTCTTCTGATTGTCCACATTTCAAAAGCCTCTACTCTTTTAAGGGCATCCTTCGTTAATGTCCACGTTTCAGCACCATAAAACAGCACAGAGTACACATAGCAGCGTAATAGTCTGATACGTATCTGTAGATGTATCTCGTGAGAGCATAATGTTGCTTTCATTTTCATAAATGCTGAGCGGGCCATTTCTATTCTCACCTTGATTTCTTGCAGACTTGCACTGATCGTTTATCCATGAGCCCAGGTAACGATATTGATATACGTTTTCAATTATTCTATTGCTATGCCGTAGTACTATTTGCGTTGCTTGAGGATTTCTGCTGATCACCATTGATTTTGTTTTTGTTGTGTTTATGGAGAGACCGAAATCTTGACTAATGACTGATATCTGGTCCAGCATTCTTTGCAATCCTTGAGCTGATTTAGACAGTAATACCGTATCATCGGCTTATCTTATTGAGGTTATTCGTTCTCCATTTAATAGTATTCCATCATCAGAATTGTCAAAAGCTTGTCTAAAAATCTCTTCTGAATACAAGTTGAAAAATAAGGGTGATAACACACATCCTTGTCTTACTTCGCGCAGAATGTCCATTTCTTCCGTACTGTGTCCATCAACTCTTACACCTGCAGTTTGGTGCCAGTATAAATTGGTTATTACACGAATATCAGCTTGATCTAGTTGTATCGTAGTCAATACTTCAAGAAGTTTATCATGTTTGACTTTGTCAAAAGCTTTTTCGTAGTCAATAAAGAGCAAATATGCATCTTTATTTACATCGCGGCATCTTTCTAATAAAATTCGCATAAACAATAAAGGTTCGCGTGTACCCAATCCATCCCTGAAACCGAACTGATGTTCTGTTAGTCGTTCTTCACATTTCTTGTAGATCCTGCGATATATGATTTTTAAGAATATTTTGAGAACATGGCTCATTAAACTCATTGTTCGAAAATCTTTACACTGTTTTGGTTTATTAATTTTTGGCAATGTTACAAACACAGAGTGTAACCAGTCTTTTGGAATTGTCCCGCTTTTATATATACAATTGAAAAGATCTACTAGTATTGGGATATTTTCGTCTTTTATCAGTTTCATAATTTCAGTAGGTACCTCATCTGGTCCTAAGGCTTTTCCTGTTTGTGATGATTTTATTGCTTGTATAATTTCATCCTTTGTTATTTCTAGGATATTGTCTTTGTTTACATTTGTATTTGGTTTAACACCTCTGTCATCTTTGAAAAGATTGTATGTATAATTTTTCCATTCTTTTATTTTATCTTCAATTGTGATAAGAATTTCTCCTTTTGAGTTTATTGATATATTACCTTGGTTATTATTATACGCTCTTCCATTTAATTCACGGACTTGCTTATGCAGATTCCTTGAGTCATGTAATTTTTCCAGATGTTCAATGTTTTCACATTTTATTTTCAACCAATTACTCTTTGCTTTTCTTATTTCTTTCTTTATGTTTTTGTGCAACTCCCAATATGCAACACTATTATTGCATAATTACATTAATCTTCTTCTTTCCATCATTTCAAGTATAGTATCCAAGTTTTTTTTGCCTCTTTTCTGGTTTAAGCATTTCATCACAAGTGCTTGTTGAAATGGATCGGATAGTTGCCCATTTCTTTTCTATGCCTTCATTAAATTTGTATTCGCTTTTTAAATGTTTGTTGAATGTTTCCGTCACTCTTTCGAACACGTCGCTGTTTCTGAGCTTTTCAATGTCAAATTTCTTTGTACAAGGTTTTCGTGCTACATTCTAACAAATACTAAGAATGTAGTAATATTTTGCATACTGGAAGTAGCTATAGACTCGTTAAAGCTAAGATTTGTAGAAAACGGAAACTCGAAAGAAAACGAATAATGAAAATCAAAGTAAAACAGAAACTAAATATGAAAAATTGAATAAAAGCACCGAAAATACCAGAAAACTATAAAACAAAAGTCTAATAAGGTAGAACTAAATAAAGAATAAAAAATAAACGACTCAAGATAATAAAGGTAATAGAAGAATTCTTTAAAGAGGCAGCCGGTAGTAAAACAAAAAAATAAAATAAGAGAAACGACAAAAAATACTGGAGAAAAGAAGACAACTTATAACAGAGGATAAAAGACACACAAAGGTTAATAAAACAGCAAAGAGAGTGACAAAAGTAGACATCAAAAAATATAAAAGGAAATATTTGAAAAGCTATTAGAGGAAAGTAAAGAAATAATTCCCACCGAGAATTATTTCTTTACTTTCCTCTAATAGCTAAAAAATTCTCATGCTACATGAAAGGGATCCTCAGAAATGCAATATGTTTTGTACCGTATCGAGAAGAAAAGTTTATAATGAAAACACGGTTATTGGGGTAACGTATCCAGCGATGTTGCAAAACTGGTTTTTTCTTCAAATGAATAAAGATTTAGGAAACTTCCATTTCCAACAGGAGGAAACTCCACCCCATTGACACCGGAGATGGATAGGTCACATGGGGAATGAAGACTTGGCACTTATGTTTTGGCCCCCGAAATCTCTTGAGCTCACAACTTGCACTTTTTCATGTAAGGGTTCTTAAAAGAAACCGTTTATATAACATATTTACCAACTACTTTGGACGACCTAAGAATCTATATCACAACTGTAGTAAACTCGATGACACAAGACATTCTTGATCGTGCGTAGAATAAATTCTGCTACCGTCTAGATGTCCGTGCAGCTGAAGAGGGCCACATGAACATATATACACTTGAATGTAAGTACAATAAAATGTAATTTACATTATATTTTGTCACTAATTCTAATTGTAAATTGTAACCTTACAAAATCGAATGCATCATTTTGAATCACTCTATATTTTGATTGGTTTTTACTATTTCGTTCGTATATGCAATATAATGTCTCATCACTGATGGCCACATTGAATATAAATATTTTTCGTTACTATCTAAGGAAAATTCTTAACCAATTTGCGATGTAAAAGATCTGGTATAAATTGTACATCGCACAAAAAAAAGAAGTCACCTATAAATGCTTACTCTAACGTATAGATTTTATTAGATACTTCAAATATGCTTTTGTAGATGTGTGATTAAATAATTGTTACATATAAAACATTATAGATACAGTAAAATATGCAAACGTTGCTATAATAATTTAACTTAAGATTTGCTATTATAAAAACTATAAGCAATCTTGAAAGCAAAGCATTTAGAAAAAATCTTTTGTTTTCAAGCGCGGGCAATACTCTATAACTGCGTCCGCTTTTGCAGGAAATCGCCACTAATCGCCCAACGATATCTGACAATTTGAAATATCTCCGAGCGGCACGAATCGTGCTTGCTCACAGTTAACTTTAACCCTGTTATGTTTTCCACTCTCAGCAAAAGTTTTACAACCCCATTCTAAACAATAAATAAAAGTTTTTCTCGCTATAAAATGGCGATATCTCAGGATACACAGTCCATTGCAGCAGCTCTAGTTTGTTGCAGATCCCTTAACAACGTCGCGTGGCGAAGCAGCGCGCCCGAACTACAACTACCAGAATGGACCAAAATCGCGACTATTTCGCCTTCCCGGCGGCTTAGTACAAAATCGATCCGTGTTTCTCATAATGTTATCTGTATTCCAGAAAGGCCTATCAGCTTTATAAAAGTTGTCGGATCATTTATATAAAAAGTTCCAAGTTCTCTAGCGGTGAGTGACGATGTGTCAAAAACTTTTATGCGCTATCGAGGTGGATATTTTCACAAACGCCGAGAGCTTATCCAGAGCGAATTTGTTTTTGAATTTATAACGCCTTTCCCCGGAGTGTTTGTTCAACATCAAATTTTGCTGTTAGAAAACAAGGCAGCATTTGCTTAGGGAATAAGCTATTAGAACGAATAGATATTTACTGTGGATTATGACGGGCTTGTTTACTTCATCAGGTTTGAACCCTATAAAACCCGATCATAACTTGCGCATCCTGTGCTGCCTTAATTCGGTTTCCCCTGCTTAAACTGCTCTGTTGGTTCAAAGACGTACATATTTCTTCATCTACTATTGTACACACTACTCAAGCTATTTTGCAAACGACAATTATACTTGTAACTCTATTCAAAACCCGAATTAACTGCATTTTTAGTTGGTACTATATAATATGGACTTTGCCTTGACAGAATCCAAATGTAACGTTTTGCAATCAATTAATTAATTTAACAATTTTTAATTTTTATTTTTTTTAATATAAGAAACACTTGGTTAATAAAGAAATACTTTTATTTGTCCAAAATATGCGTTGCCAATACATAATATTGACCTTAAATTGATCTGCTACTAATTTTCCATTGCTTTAAATTTCAATTCTGGTATTATCATTGTAATTTTACCAGAAGAAACAATACTATTTAAAGTAGAGACACATTTCTATAAAAGTTCAAATAGACTCTGTCCTTTATTTTGATGTGTTGCTTTGCAATTTTTAAATATCTACTAAGTATAATAAATAACTAAAATAATAAACTTGAACAAAATATCTATAAAGATAAAAATATTTGGAGCTATTTTGACAAAACACAAATAATTTGATTTTGTTTATCATTGGAAATGGAGGAAGGTTTGTACTTGCATTGCCTGATACCAAACGGTTAACTCAGTAAAATCAATCCGTCGTTACGAAGCATTATAAATAGCATTCATATATTATAACATTTTTGCTCTTAAAATGGCAAATAAAAGACTTAAATTTATCTGAAATTACTTATTCAATTTATTTACAAAAATTTAATAATTTATAATTTGACAATATTTATGTACACTAAAAAAAGTATTCACTAATATAAAATTACTATATATGTAAATCTGTTTATTTACAAATTTATATATCTTGCACTTGAACTATTCACTTAGCTTTTTGATACTCGATTGACTGCTAGTGTTCCGCTGCATGTTATTTGTACATCCAAAATTTGTTCTAGAGTCCTTTGGAATATTCTCGAACTGTTCTAGTACACATATGTTTACGAGCACTTTAGCATGATATTTGAAAGTTCAGGAACTTATTACATTGTCCGCTCCTTAACCATTATTCTCAGTTAACGTTTGGAAGGGCCAGAGCAATACTGAAAGCTCTTTTCTTGCATCGAGGCCTCAGACAAAAATAACAGTCCACTGCCTTATGGTGGGATTATAGATTCTATGGATGATAACTACAAACTAAAATATTGATGCTGAACAGCTCTTTCATATTCCTAAATATTTTTCAGTCGAAGCGGTCCAACCTGCACAAAAATTTTAGTAATACCAGGTTCCAAATATTTTTGTTCAACAGATGACAGCGTAACCCTATTAGTGTTTTCTACAATGTTGGTTTGTATTGTGAAAATTATTGCGTTACAAGATATTAGAAATTTATGTCGCCGTGATTTAATCTTTCACGCTTACAACCGTTGATTTTTTAATTTTGCCACTGAACCAAATTTCGCTCGAGTTACATTTGTGTTTTCTCTAGACATTTTTAAGTTATCTGCCACACAACGCACCGATACATTGAATAGGTTTTGTACTTTTCTTGTGACACTACAAGGTATTAGCCCAGTTCCACTCGCCAAACCCATCAAATCTTGAAACCGTGGATATCACGTTAAAAACATCACGTCTTCTAATTGTAGCGTTTCATCTAAAACAAGAAGACACAGTTGGTAGTTTTCAGATTGAACACACGACATCGTTTATTCTTTCCAGCACTTCGTATGGACCTTTATAGGAACATTTGAGTTTTGAAGACAGTTCACTGCGTTGTTTTGGGTTATACAACCATATTGATGTCATAACGATCCCTCATCCGGTCATCCGAGAGGTTGATGTTACACCGCACGTAATCGTGAGCTTCTATCAATCTTCTCGTCATTTTATTTTCTTCGGGTTTACTTTCAAAAAGCAAATCAAATGGTAACTTTATTTCGCGCCCGAAGAGAACATTGGCTAATGTTTTGGCTAGTAGACGCATGGACAGATCAACGGTATGAGAGCAGAAACAAATACAGATGTTGGTCTTTATCTCGTTGAGAGACAATTTTTGACAGACACTTTTCAATTGTCCTATTTATGCACTCAACTGTAAATCTTGTTCTTGTTTTTCTAATTCCTAGTATTTAGCGTATTTTAACAAACACCGCCGATTGGAAATTTGTCTTCGATCTAAATGTAATTCTAATAACACTTTAGATATGCTGATTAATTCTTTTACTAATACCTTGACGATGGTTGGTAGCTTCTTGATCTGGCAATATATGGGGTTAAATGCATTTGCTGAAATAATTTATAACCACTGGAATAAATTTATTTCTACTGTCACTTATAGGAAATGGACTATCTATGTCAATAGCAATTCTTTAGAAAGGATTCCCAACGTTATACTGTCTCATTGGGTTTTCTGTTTCTTTTGCGAGGAGTTACTCGTTGTGCGTATTACATATTTTTGACAACAATCTCTAACATCTGCCTTGCAGTTTTCCAGTAAAAATTTTTGCCAACTTTCTGTGCACCATAATCAGTCTTTAAAAGAAATCTTCTCCATACAAATATTCAAAAAAGTTTTCTGCAGATTTAACAAAAGGAAGTAGTTATGCAATAGTTGCGTTTAAACTTTGATAATACTTTATTGAAATAACGGATAACTTCTTCTTGGCCATTCTGCAACCGTAACAAAACGCTTTTAATTTCGATATCTGTAACCAAAATAAATTTTTCTTCCTGACTAAGGAAATGTACCTTTCAGTCTTCAAAATCTTTTGACGTCCTTTGCTCTATTTAAAGTTTTGGTCACCCTTCGTTAGTTGTATCAAAGGCTTTGCAGTATCAGCAAATTCAAGGACATATCGTGTATAATAAGTCTGCAATCCCATGAAACTCCTGACCTCGTGCTTGTCTTTTTCTACTTGTGCTCAGAAATTTGTTATAATATTTTTAAATATTTGTGTTATATTTAGCACCATGCGTAAAGAGTGCATACACACATAGACAGAATTACATTTTTCTTTAGTAATTTGAAAGTCTTTGCTTGGCTCGTTCTACACCATAATCTAGTAATCTTATAAGTCACTTATATGACCTGAAAACGCAAGATACAAGACCATCTTTATCAAATTTACATATAAATAAAAAACCAATATTCAATTTTTACCTTGGCTTCCTAGAAAGACAGTAAGACCTAATCAGGCGACGACAATTTTCTTGATTAAGACCCAAAAACCTTCCATTGTATTAAAGCTTTATTTTAATTATTAGTAGACTTACCATCAAATCAAGAGTTGAGAGTAAGAGCACATTCGCGTCGATACAGTGTGATCTTATTAGTATAATAGGCAATATTTTGACCCAATTTCCGTCTCTTCGTACCTAATTACAAGACGGTGACGTTGTATAGTGCTTCCAAGTTGACTAATATATATCAGGGTGATTCTCTATATTGTGGTATCATAGGCTTACGAAAGGCGTCAGCGGTACGTGGTCTAATCGCCGATCGACGCACAAATATCATAAGAAACCAGTTGGAATGATAATGCGACTTTAAGAGCACATGGTATGGTGCCATATGCGACTGGCAGATATAGGTGCGAAGAAAACGCCGGCGACGATTGCACCGTCAAGGTAATGACATTATGTAAAAAATGTGTTCATAATTATGGCTAAAGCTACATGGGTGGCTCACTGCAAAACTAATTAAGTAAAACGCATTATTGTGCAGTTCGCTCAACTGAAAAACTTGTTGCTATTTTTAAATATGGAATTTGACGATAACAAATTCTTGCAATATATTTAAATAGGCACAGACAATTTGAACTAAATATTTGTCAGTTATTCTAATGCAAATATTAACCACGGCTTTTAAAAATACCAAAATGTTTAAACTATAATCATTTAAAACATCATGCATTTTTGGAACTGGTATCAAAGCATTTGTAAAACTCTTTTAAAGGCCTGTTTCTTTTGAAACTGTGTCATTATGCCCCATTAAAGATAAATGGATCTATAAAAAGTACAGTTGTGAATCAAAAACAAAGATTCACATATGTGACTTTTGTCAACACTAGCACAGTTTCAGGTTTGTCAAATAATATTTTTAATATATTTTTACTAAGAAATAATGCCGGTGAATACTATTTTAAATAGAAATCTGATCCTCTTTAAAATCGAACTTTTAGAATTAATCCGTCTTTATAAATGAAAAAGTGCCAAAGGAGTAAATTTTCTTATAAATGTATATGCTCAAGGTCTTTCTTTGACAAAGACTCTTCTTCCTTCTATTTGTTTTAGGATTTTGTTATATTACTTTCTAGTTTTTTGTTTTAGTTATTCTTTGACGTAGACGACCAGCAATAATTTGGTTTCTACTGTCCGCCCTGTTATCTTATTGTTTGTAGTTTCTGAATTATTAATATTTCTGTTACTCTACTATTATATTTTCTCTGCGCGTGGTTTATTTATAACATTCTTCTATTCCGCAACCATCTTGCACTTTGTACTTTCTTATATTCCTTACTTTTGTATTCTGTCTTTTCAAGTTGTGCCGTTTATTCAACCAAATATTTCGTACGTATTGATTTGAACAATCTTCTCGTTTTTGCTATACTAAGTTTACTTTCCTAGCATAAGTCGTAATCGATCTAACAGATTTTTTATATATACTTATTTTAGTGAATACTACAATATCATAAAATTAAGGACAACATGTCGAGACGTCAGTTGTTTCCACTCGATTGTTATTAGTTTATTTACGTTTAGCTATAACATCAAAAACGCTCATCAAAAAATATACTTAAATTCAACAAATCAATTGCTAAAATATGTTTAAAATTTAATGGAGGAATTAAGCAACACAAGATACAGAAGTTTCGAGTAAAAAGATTATTTATTAAAGCTCAGGGTCACCCAGGAAAAAATTATAGTTTTTTAATGCTGCGTAAAACCAGTAGACATACATTAAATTTTAATTGGTTATTTTATAAATATTCTCTACTAAAAATTTTGTTAAATTAAGAGGTACTTGTAAATGTTTCTAAATTGAAAACAAAACAAATAAATCGGCAAAGCTTGCAACGCATAGCGAAGTGGCGAAACAGTCTCCCAAATTTGAGAACCCTTTAGTCTAGCTGACCGGTTTCAAAATCACTGGCAAACAAGCCTTTTTGGTCACCTGTCGATTGGTGGAAACAGAATTTGAAAATTCCCAGCCGTTCTCGAGTTTTTGCTCGAACGGACGGACGGACGGACGGACGGACAGGCAGACAGACAGACGGACAACATGAAGTTAGTAAGTGACTCCGCTTCGCTTTTCTTTTGAAGTAGTTTTACTGGTATTTGTTGATATTGTAAATTATTTATTCTATATTTCTTTTATTGTTAGCAGCTGGCTCTAAGCCAACACAAAACGTAAACAAGAATGTCTTCATTACTTCATGTCTTGTATTGATATGTTTCACATATTATAACCTAATCTTTGTATTTAACATATAACAACCACAAAATAAATTTTTTTAATAGCATTTTATTTTTCCCTTTGTTTATAATTAAAATGTCATCTAAATTATTTATTTTAACTATTATTTGGCAACGCCTTTATATTACATTGTTTTCTTAATATGATGATAGTTAACCTCTTTTTCTTTTTCTGGTACTACTTCTAACAAAGATTGGCCATCATTAATGCAACTTGCACTTTGTTTATAGCCGCTTGAAATAATAATGTACTTTTACCATACCAATCGTTAGTCTTTTCAATCAAGATATATTTCTTCACCAGGCTCCTCTCTTGCCTTCAATTATTCCTTGCATGATTACTTGTAAAATTCTGCAGTTTTTCTATTGTAAAACTATATGTAAGTAATGGAGGCGATTGGTATTTTTCATTCATTATTTATGTTTAATATTTGTGTTTTCTTGGTGGTACTTATGCTGACCAGCGGACTAAACTTGTTTTGGTTATTAAGATTATATAAATTGTGTTGTTGTTTAGCAGAAATTGGAAAATTTTTACAGTTTTGAACTAGCTATTATATGTATTCTCCTAACTCTTAATGGAATTAATTGACTGTTGACTGTTCAATGTGTGAGCGGTGTTAGCTTCGACGATGCCCAATATAATAGCTTAGTTACCCCACGTACACCCAATTATTTATTTTTAAATTGTGCACTCAGAAATAAAATTAAATTTTATAAAACTTTAACAAATCGGTGTAGCTAGCCGATACGTTCAACCGCGTTGTTTCCCCGAATAAAACTCATTATTGTGTTTGGAAACGATGAAATGTTAATAGTTATTTTATACCTGGATAAAGTCCATTTAGAAATACTATAAAACTTAATACACATAGTTATTTAGTTTTTAAAAGATTTTGTAAATCAAGGTTTTTTATATGTTGTTTGTTTAAACTTAATAAATACCTAAAGCATCAACTATTTAAAAACAAATATTTTAATATCACTTACTTGTATAATACAGCATTTTATATAACTTGAAAGTAATAATTCCGTTAAAAAATATTAGAATTTAACATTACGTGTACTCAAGTCCTGAACATAAAAGACAAAGTACTCCGCTGCAATTCTTTTATTTAAAGAAATAAACCTTTCTATCTAGAGCGCTTATTTGAATCACTGTCATTATTGAAAGTACATAAAAAAATTGTTTACGTACGTAAGTTTTTAGCTACCAAATATACGTATTATTAATTAATTAATAACAAACATAACAGATAATCCACTTGCAGAAAAAATGCTTGTCATCATTTTAAATTATTATAATAAATTTGAACTAATATATTCTAAACAATAATGTGGAAAAACCTATTCCAAAGGTCTGCAAAAACATTTCAGTATTTTGCACGCTTAGAATTTCTTACTTTCCTTATTCACATTCAGCTTAGCCATTTCTTTTCGAGCATATGAGAATCCTCAGATATTACCGTCAGTCTCGTAATATTTGCGCGGCGTCCATAGATTTAAAATGTCACTTATATTGCCCCAACAACCCTCACGTCTTGCGTTCAAGTGATCATCTTTCGGCGCCATTCTTTTTAACACAATGCGCAGATTTGGAACACCATCACCCAGACCTGCGTCTTCAACTACAGCCGGATAAAATTTCCTAGCGGCAGTTTCCCAATTAAATTTAATAAGACCTTCACTACGCACGTGATCAAAGAGCAATGGTTAAACCTTAGTCAGATATATATGCCGTAATAAAAAAGCTTAGTTTAAGCAGGCGGAGCCTCTGAAGTTTCGGAAAAAGAAGCGCGGCAAACAATATTTACACGTACAATCTACTTTCGCTCTTGAAATCACATGCAATCGAATGTTTTAAGTGGAAACAACCCTCCGTATCTTGTGATAAATCGATGGGAAAGTCAACAAAACGTCAATCTCCAATTCCTGCCACCGTTGGTGGAACCTGGGGAGGTGATGGAGCCAGCACGCAGCTAGGGGAACGAAGATTTAACGCCTTTTTACTCGACTCAGATTATGTAATTATTTACATTTCGTTTAGAAAGTAATCCCGACGATCGAATCAGTGCGGAAATGCTTTCAGCTTCTGTTTGTACGGACGGTTGCGTTTGTGCGAAGAAGAAAAGGAGCAAACTTCATTTCTTTGTTTGTAAAACGCAAAAACGCTCAACCCCTTATAATCCCTATCTCGACCGGGTGATTGAAATAATAGGATTTAGCGAGATTTTCGTAATAAAACACCAAGCGATTTGATTTCCCCCTTTCGATTACTAAGCAAATTTAACTTTGGTATTTACCTTACATTTAAAAATTTAGAAATGTTAGTGTTTTATATTATATATTAGTAAAATTTATATGCATCATGTTCAAGACTGACGTAAAATGTTATTTGACCTTTTTAATAAATAACAATTTTTCACTACTAATTATTGATTTACTATTATTTAAAGACATTTTAATTTATAAAAATTTAAAAATGCAAAAAATTAATGAGCTTGTTAAGATTATTGCCCACAATTATATACAATTGATAATTATGCATCTCTTTTTAATTAAATAAATGTCTGCATACAAATTTCTCAATACGTACATGTACACATACATTTACAAAGTGTAGAATAGAAAAACTCAGCTCAACTAAAGCTTTCTAAGATTAAATAGGGTCGATTAAGGCAACCATGTGGTCCTAATTAAAAAAAAAGCAATTATAAGCAATTTATACAAATTTACTCTTCAAACGTCCACACCAATGTTTAGCAAAATTAATCTCGACATTTCTAAAATATGCTAAAAAATTTTCTTTTTTAAAGGCTCATGAGTTTCAAATAAAGTAATTGTTGCACTAAGGTAGGTTTTGTTTATTATTTTTCTTTTGTAAAACGAGTATTTTAAAAAGGCACAAAATACACCTTAATAACAAAACGCTCTTAGAATGTTATTTATCAGTGTTTTCATCTCCCAGACTGACAATATGTTAGTGTGAGTTATTCAGATTTTATTATTCCTTACATTTTAGTTAGCAAAATTAAAATAAATAGTATTGAAGATCATATTATATAATGTAGTCCCCATCAGCGGTCACGACTTTCTCGAGCCTAGATCTGAACCTAATACAAGCCAACACAATTTCTTTCGTGCCCATATGTGCCATTACCTCCATAATAGCGGCCCTTAAGCTATCCTTGGTACTATAATGGCTCTCATTAATCTTCACCTTGAATCACGGCTCATACGTAGCAGCCATGAAAACTTCAATCGCTGTTGGAGGGTGGCTACAAGTCGAGGGACCAGTGGTAATGCTTCCTCGTCTTGTGGGATAGAGCGGAGTTTTATCGAAATACTCCCGTTTATCAGCCACTTCCTCTATTAAGGCTCACCTTCAGGCCTTTCTCAATGAAGTAGAACTCTATGAAATCTCTTGCGCTGTTGGCCTCAGCACCTTCAAGGAAACTTTGTATTCATGACGGTAGAGACTGCAGAGGCGTGTTTGCAAATCCAACGGTTATTTTAGCAATTCACCTTCCTGTTGGTGGTTTCTTAAGATGAAAATCTTGTAGTACAGCTTCCTGTATTACTCATGTTTTCTTACAATCTGTCCAATTTTTGGACAATAAGTAATTGATGTAATTAAAACAATATTAAATATACTACAGTAACTTGGAAGAGTTGCTTCTAATGAAGACTTTCCTTTGTAAAATAACTGTAATTATGTATTATTCTATACACATATAACTAATTGAATATGTCTATTAGATTGATGCATTGCTAGACTGACCGTAAGTCTCATCATACTAATTTGTTTTGTCAGGACAGTCATGTTCCTATCAAGATCCTGGACGATCTTTCAATTCAAGAGTGAATATATTACTTCTCTTGCAATTATATCGCTTGATGTAAGTTGCCCTGTTAACAGTTACCTTCTCCTGGTGATAAAATTTTCTGCACTTCTTGGCTACGTCGTAATATTGGGTTTTTTGTAACAAAACTAGGCAATAATTTTATCAGCGTCTTTTTGTCGCTAAGGAAGTTGAGTATAGCAGATAAGTGTTCGTATAATTTCATTTTGTCGAAAATCGTATGTTATTAACTACCTAAAGCGTGCAAACGCTTAAGAGGTATTTAATGGTCTTACAATTCCGTCTGTGTGTGTGTCGGTAGACACAAGACTCAAGAATTACTGGTAAGATTAACACTAAATTTGGTACACAGATACTATAGACCATAACAACCTATGGATGTGGTTTTGAGACAAATTGGTCAAAGAAAACTGTTAGTTAACATTACGCTTTCAAAAAATTTGCATATCAGCATACGTCGTGCAGCACATCACTGAACTCAACTTTGAACACTGACAAATAATTACACATACGCTTAAGATATAACCTAAAACAATTCGAATTTACCTCGACAATCATTCTGCAAAGTATGTGTGTCCCATTGGTAGTGAAATTACACAACAGATGCATTCAAATTGCAATTTACCATATTATAAAGAACAAAAGACGTGCAAGACGCAATAGGATGTTACACATTGCATACATTGCTTTTTTTATCCTCTATCTTACGTAAAGCGTTTCTGACATACTGCATTTTTGTTTATTTTATGTAGGACATTTGAACATTTACATTCAACATAAATTTTCATGCAATTATTCACTTTCTTATAATTTTGCAGTGAATCTCTTAAATAATGATACCAAAGAGTTCCCCAATAATATTTTCTTTTTGATAAATAAAATTCAATTCATAAGTACAATCATTAATAAATTATTAAAAACTTTTGTTTGTCATTTATATTATCTTCAGTCAAGATTGTAGGTAGAAACATGTTAGTTTGACAGGTAAACATCACCCATTATTTAATTCTTAAAAGCAAGAACAGAGCATTCTAAGGGTCTTTTTAATTTTCTACTTTCAGTATCATTGTGATACTGAAAACCCCAACTTCTTTAAAACCTTTCCATCTAACATAAACAGTTTCAAAGTAAAAACCAATACGAAATTATTATCCAACACCTTTCCTGAATAAATATACATGTTACAAATGTTATCATGTCTTGCAATATACATTTATACCTTTCCTAAATCTTTGAAACAAATTTTGTTTAAAATATAAATTAGTCATAAACTGATAAATATTTTGTTATACTCTTAATTTTTGCGTTTAGAAAAGTTTCTTGAATAAATGGCAGTACTTACTCAGTGCAACACAATTTCGATGCAACACTTAACTTCTTTGTCGAATAGAATGTAATTTAAAATAAACTAGTTTATTGCGTAACATAGAAAATGTTTTGCTTTATTACTTTGATGTGTGGCATTATTAATCCTAACTTTTACTTTTTACTGAGAACGTTTGTAAACCTTGAAAAGAAACTTTAAAAAGTCATTTATTTAATACTGTTAATAAGTGACCACCCTAGTGGGGTTGTGTGTGTGCAAGCGAATTTTTTTTTTGTAATAATATCTAAAAAAAATATTATTTGAAAATAATTTAAATAGAATCATATTCAAATGAAAAAATGCACTATTCGTACCTTGGTTCCCCAGGATATCCTTTTCCTAAAGAATCAAATTGTTAGCAGCGACCCCAAAAACCCTTATTCAGACAAATTAAACTCGGAAAATTGCCCCCAGCCCCAGGGTTCTGTCCTACCGAGTGCATCTGCACTTTCTAAGTATCATAGTTGTGATCAGCGACCCCAAAAACCCCTGTATAGACAGCTTAAACTAAAAAACAAATAAGTTTGAGGTAATTCCCCAAAATCGCCTCCATCCCCAAGATTATTCCCGCCCCCCAAGTGCATTGGGACAGTCTTTTAATATCATATTTGTTATCAGCGACCCCAAAAACCCTGTATAGACAGCTTAAACTCAAAAAACAAATAAGTTTGAGGTGATTCCCCAAAATCTCCCTCAGCCTCAGGATTCTGCCCCGCCAAGTGCATCGGAGCACTTTCTAAGCATCATATTTGTGATCATCGACCCCAAAAATCTTTGTATAGACAGTTTAAACTCGAAAAACAAGCAGATTTGAGGTAATTCTCCAAAGTCGCTCCCATCCTCAAGATTATGCTTTTCCTCAAGTGCATTGGGGCACTTTTTAAGAATCATATTGCTAATCAACGACCACAAAACCTCCCTAGTAACGGAATTGAGTTGACTTTGGCTAATACTATGCGATCAATAATATATGTATTCAGAAATGTGGTATAAAACTTTTTGGAAAACACGAAGATTGCAAATTAAACCATTTTAGTGAAGAAGATGTTGGAATCTTATAAACTGTTTGGTTGCAACATGAGCGTTAAAGTTCACTTTCTTTATTTTCATCTAAATTACTTTCCTAACAATTTTGACAATTTTACGAAACAACATGACGAGCGCTTTTATCAGGATATTAAAATGATACCGAGAAAAATGGACTGTACATAGTATGACCGACTATTATTGGATATTGAAAAGAGACTGTACAGACGAACACCAAAGACAATCCAAGAAGAGGAAAAGGAGAGCCCAGTGGTAAATTTTAGACATGTATTTATGTTTGTCTATTCCTTACACATTTATTCCATCCCTCCAGAGAACATTTTCACACGTTTCAAACTTTGTCATATATCAATATCATTAAAAAATTGTTTTTTTTAAATTATCACCTTTTTGTGATTTATTGAAAAACCTGATTTAACACGGAATTTTGAACGTCATTTTCGGAATCTGTGGAAAAAATACATTCCGGTACACTTCTTCATTTCAAAACAACAAAACCTTTCATATTAATGTTATCTATAGTGCACTAACCAAAATTATTATTCCACAAGAAAAAATCATCTAATTCTTTTTCTTCGGGTGCAGCACAAATTTGTAATATTAGCAACTAATTTATCAGATTGTTCTCAAGGCTGTGCTATTGTAAATAAATCACCTATAATAAGTCTAAATTATCTAAATCACAGTTTAATGTTAAAATTATGTTTAAACTAATATTGGAATAGTTTCATCGTTGCGGCATTTGTGTAATGCACTAACTTCAACTTACTTCATTATTTTTATGGTCCCTTATACATCACCCACATTATTTGTAGCTTTGTGTTATTTGATCCAATGATAACGTGTTAAAATCAACTAAATTTAATTGATGTTACTTGCAAAAGTGATCAAATACTTTGACATAAAGCATTATCTATAATTAGACAAGTCGTTGTAGATATTTATTTCAAGTTGTGATAACTATGAATAGTAAAATTTTAAGTGATCCTTTAATTTCCTTTTTTGTTGCAATATTTTTTATTGAAATTAAAAACTAATTTTAGAGCCGACTTTGCGTCAAAAGAATAACTTATTAATCTTTATTTAATACTTTATTTTATTACTCCACAACTGATTATGAGAATCTATTTATTTTATCATCTTGTTGCATTTCAAATTAATGTTAAAAATGATCCTTAAATTTAAATTAGTAAAATATATATTAAATAATTAGATAATCCAAACTGTATTAATTTCTACCCGACACATAAAGAGTAGTCAAATTACAACACGTTTTTAGAAATTTCCAACCGAATATTTTATTTTGTTAACTCTGTACAGGACACTATTTATGTTCAGATAAATTGTTAAAGCAATAAGCCAAGCTCTATTCAAACTAAAGTTGATTTATTTTGTCTTTAAAATAAATCGCCACGAATTCTCTCCTGCTTTGATAAAGCAGCGGAACTCATTGTCAGAGATTTTCCCTTTTAACATTTTGCGTCGTTTTAAAGGCAACTTTAACGCGTTATTGTAATTGTAAATGTCGGGGCTAATAGCATTACTTTACGTTAGGGCTTATTTTACCGTTACTTGAAGATAATCGCATAGATACTACACTTTCCTTAAATAAGTAATAAACATTTTTACTACGTTTTAAGTGATTTAATGCACGACGTTAAACAATTCGCAGATGAACAAGTAATTATAATTAAGCCAGCCATATTAACAAGTAAATGATAAATTCTAACTTATTTATGTAAAATCACTGCAAACTTCTAAAACATTAAAAATATATTCTAACATATTATTTAAGATAAAAAGAATAGTTTACTATTGTAATTGTAAAAAAATTAAATCCGTAACCAATAAAAATTAAATAAAAACACATGCACATTTTTGTCATAACAACATTAAAACCTAAATAACATATGCGATTGATATAAAGCAATTATTTCAGTAGTCAACACTTTAGCCGACATTACAACTATTATTTACGATACCTACCTATACATTATACATTTAAAACAGTAGCTGCTTCATTCATATAACATAAGAAGCTTGTTCGAAGCATTAGATAAGTAAATTGCATTAATTTAACTATTTACTAGGATTTTTGAATAAATATTTACACATTATAATACAATCAGAATACCTTCGCTACAATCAATGTGAAAATGTATTGCTGTACAGGTAGTATAGAAGTGAAAAATGATAACTAAATACATTTCGTAAGTAGTATATTTTCTGTTGGTCGTAATTAATCTGAAAAGCATAAAACTTTTTAACTACTCAGAACTTCATTTTTGCAAAAATTAATCATTATAAGAATAGACTACCAAATGATATTAATACACAATTTATTTTATTCTACCTTACATGTCTGCTATCTTTATATCATATTGATATTTAACGAGATCTCACTTTCTTACAGAATTTGACAACGACGCATTTATTACCTTTGTGTTAACCTGTTTAGTAGTATCATTTTTGATTTGTTTTGACAATTAACATGCTAATTGTTATTAATACTGTTAATTTCCATACTGTGGTATCTATCTTCTTTATTATTTAGGCTGGCTGGGCACTTCAGTTGTTCATCAAGGTAGGCTGAGAAGTTTTCCCAGTTTATTACTCCATTTATAAATATTGGCATTGGTTGTACCATTTGAGAGGTGCTGATGTTGCTACTGCCAAGTGGTCTAAATTATAATATTTTCTACTACATTCTGGTACGTCGGTTTAGCAAAGTTCTTTTGTAATACTTTGATCTAAATTATAGATGATCGCTGCGATATGGATAATAAGTGTTTCCCAAGAGCTATTGTTTGAATAGAATATTTTATTGTAAGGCTTTCCATTTTAATTATTTCGGGATTGTTTGCTCTATATCCCCATAATTAATTTTTGGAGTTTAAATCTCCAATAATCGAGAGTACGTCAGTTGTGTTGAATATAACTTACCTATTTTAAGAAGATTATTTTTCTTCAGTACTAAATGAAATTGTTACTAAATACAATCAGCTTGAATGCAAACCATAATATAATAGTAATCAAATTTATTTTCAAATTATTCGGATAAAAAATATATATCTCTTAAAATAATATTTTCATCTTGTTGTTTATCATCACGGCTATTCTTATTTTTGATGTTGCAGATCTGAACAGTTTAATGCAACTAAAGTTATACTATTTTCTCAAGCCACTTAACCAGGATATATGTCTTTTTCCTCAACTTTTTCTTCCTCCAATCCTCAAATTTTCTTGGAGTTGCTGCGATTTTGTGATCGTCATAAATTTGGTCTTTTTAACACTGAATTCCATGCCATTTTCCTCGCTGATACCACCTCATTTAATATTTTTGTAGATTTTTTAATGACTGCAGTGAGTATAGTGTCGTCTACGTATCTAATATTATTCATGCATTTCCCGTTTACTTTGATCCCGACTGATGTTTCTTCTAAAACGTTTCTGATTATTAACTTTCCAAAGCGTGTAAGGCATAGGCGAAAGTTAATGAGATCACGATTCTGTCTGTCTGTCTGTCTGTCTGTGTGTGTGTGTGTGTGTGTGTGTGTGTGTGTCTTTCGGCACGATATCTTCGTAACTACTTGACAGATTCACTTCATATTTGGTCAGTAGATACCTTAAATCAGTATCTTCTTCTTGCTTCGCTTTCGAAAGTTGCCTTTCCCGGTGTTACATCTGTCTCGTTTGCCCTAAATATAGATTGAAGAGCAGAAGCAAAAGTACGTATTTTTGTGTAACGCCTCTTTGTATTCGGATTTCTTCTGATTATTAAGTGGCGAAGCCAAGTGGAGTCACTTACTAACTTCAAGTTGTCCGTCCATCTGTCCGTCTGTACGTCCGTCCAAGCAATAACTCGAGAACGGCTGGGAATTTTCAAATTATGTTTTCACCAATCGACAGGTGACCAAAAAGGCTTGTTTATTAGTGATTTTGAAACTGATTGGTCAAAGGTCAAATAGAGGATTTGGAAGACTGCTTCGCCACTTAGCTATGCGTTGCAAGCTTTGCAGGTTTATTCACTTTTACTTTAGCGGTTTGGTTAAAATATAGATGAAGTATTATTTTCATATCTTTCATGTTTATGTTTTTGTCTTTAAGTAGTTGAATTAGGTGATTATGACAAACTTTGTTAAAGGCTGTATTGAACCAAGAAAACGCGCGCGCACACACACACATATATGTATGTATGTATGCATATATATATATATATATATATATATATATATATATATATATATGTATATATATGTATGTATACATATATGTACATATACATACATATATATATATAATAATGGTAAGGCTCTACGCCGCGTGTCACGCCTGCTAACTGAGAGGTTAAGGCCCTCAGTTCGTTCTCTGCCCGGTCGTCTCGCACCATCTCTGATGCGGGCGATGTGCACCGCCTAAGACGACCGAATGAACGCAGGTACTCAATTATTTTCAGTGACTGTAGGCCACCCGCCAGGCATCAGAACACCGAGAATTGAACCCGGGTCCGTCAGCATCGCAGCCGTCCCTCAACCACGGGACCACGCTGGCTCTATTATATATATATATATATATATATATATATATATATATATATATATATATATATACATCTGAGTTAACACATTAAATGCAAACAGAGCCTTTCTTGTGCGCATTGCTTGTCTGAACCATACTGGGTTTTACTATGGTTCTGTTCTAACTTCTTAAAAATTGTGTGGTGTATTATCTTTAGAAATATTTTGAGAGTGTGGCTCATTTGCCTTTTTTGGTCTATTGTGGACAAACTTCAATTTAAGTAACACTGCAGGAATTATTCTTGTGTTGTATACTATATAGGTCTAGTACTACGTGTATTTGTTGTTCTTCAATTAATTTTATTATCTCAACTATGATTCCGTCAGGGCCTGAGGCTTCATTATAATTTGCCAACTTTACTGCACGCATCACCTCTTCTTTTGTTATATATGGGCCGCAACCTTATTCTGGGTTTTCTGGTGTTATCTTTTGTCTTCAAATAGTTCGGAATATATTCTTTTTATCTTTTTAATTTTCCTTTTATGGCAGAAAATAACGGATGACTCAGAATAAATGCATATTTCAAAACAAAGGAACATAGTAACTTTTCATAATGTATTTACGTAATTATGATAACACCAAAGCATAAAATGTAAAAATCATATGCAAAAAATTACATCAACAAGATGTTCGGCATCACTGCATTGGAACTCCTCCAGGCGAGACCTCAAATGCATGAAAATATATTGACACTTGTCCAATTACTGCGATATCTTCTCGTATACGGGCCTTAAGTTGACGCAGATTAGTTGAAGAATTCATACAAACTCGATGTATTAGATATCCCCAAGGAAAAGATCAGGTGGGGCCAGGTCAGGACTCCGTAGTGATCAATTAATGTCACCTCTACGCGAAATAAGTCAGCATAAGCAATTCTCTAATTGTCTCTAATGCCGCGCGTGCTGTGTGACTTGTAGCCGCATTTTGCTGGAACCATATTGTAGAATCACATCCTTCCACACTTGAAGAGATGGACTAAAGAAATTAAGAATCATGGCGGCGTATCTTTCAGAATTGACAGTAAGTACACCCCCATGGTTATCTTAAAAAAATGGAGATATTCCTGATGTTTTTTCCGAGGATTGTTTTCTAACCAATACCGCATATTTTGACGGTTAACGTACCCATCTAATGAAAATTGCTCTATTGCAGCTGACAAATTTCATGCTCCCTGATACTCAGCACATAGCCGCCCATTTCATTTCACATTTTGAGTCATCCCTTATTTTACAATTTTTATCTAATAAGATGTTATTGTTGCTTGATATTCTTATACCCGCTATTTCCTTAATTTTTTTTTATATTAGGTGAAGTTTTCATGGTTTTGTTTGTAATTCTTCTACTTCTGCACATTTATCTGTAAACCATTTCTTCTTGGCTTCTAGTGTTTTTCTTTCATTTTTTTATTTATAATTTTATACATGCAAAAACTATATGGCCGTCCTCTGTAATACTCAAAATATATTCTAGAGCACTGAAAAAAATACTAAGACGGGAAATAAAAAGAAAACTCAAAGAAGGCCTCAAACCAAAACGACAAACCCAAAACCACACTTTCACAGTACGAAATATGATAAAAAAATTATATCTAGCTTTTATAGACCTCAAAGCCGTTTTCGATATAGTCTTAAGATAACTCTGGAGAGCCCTAAACAAATTAAGTCGCATTAAATCCCAAAACACCCATTAAAAATCTGTACAAAGAAGTATATGGTAGAGTACGAGTAGGCAGAGAATATTCAGAAATATTTGACATAGAACAGGGCGTAAAAATGGCGATAATGTGAGTCCCCTATTCTTTAATATACTGATGAACAGCGATATAAAAAGATGTAAACAACATACAAGAAAGACCATCGTCTAGTACAGGAATCTAGCACTGATATATATATATATATATATATATATATATATATATATATATATATATATATATATATATACATTTATATTTATATATATAAGCACTGATATATGCAGATGATATCCTCATAATAACAGACTCTGAATAAAAATTACACGAAGCGATAAACGTGTGGACATAACAAATAAAAGTTGAAGAGGTAGAGATAAATACATTGTAAAGTAAAACAATAAAAATAACAAACAAAGAACATGAAGAGAATATTAGAATTCTTTGCAAGAAAGCAGTACTAGAAGTAGTAGAAAAGTATGAATTCTTAAATACAATCACCTCAAGCAACGGGACGAACGCCGCAGAAATCAGCAACTGAATTAAGAAAGAAACCAACGCCTATTAACAAATGAAGAACACCATAGTAGAAAAAGGAAATTTAAAATAAAACAAAACTCCAGATGTATAATACGGTATATGTACCTATCCTGACATATAGAGCAGAAAGCCGGACTACAGTAAAAACACAAAAACCGCATGCAAGCGGCAGAAATAAAAAATTTTAAAAAAATATCAGAAAACAAGTGGAGCAAATACCCCTGAATGAAAGATTAGAGAACAGCCAGTTGGTTTGGTACAAGCATGTGCTTAGAATCGATGCAGAAAGAATTCTCAAGTAAGTACACGATGCAAAACCAGGGTAACAAGAGAATGAAACAGGCCCAGAATAAAATGGATATAAGGAATAAACAGAATGGTAAGAGAAAAGGGAATTCAGGAAGTAGAAGAGAATAGGCTGGCGCGAGATCGAAAAGACTGGAAGAATTAGATTGAGGTAACCGGCCCGACGCTTTAGTACACAAGGGCATATGATAAAAAAAGAAGACTACCGCTATACCATTCCAGTGATGTGAGTCTTTGTTACCTGAGTAGTATACTTTTACTTAGCTGATTTGTATTTCTCCTAAGTTTGGTCATCTGGTTTCGCTAAGTCCCAGGGTATTTACTCTAAGACGTTGCATTTCTTGAATGACGTTGTAAAGTTTCCCTGGTTTATGTATGGATAAATATTTCATGTACCGATTTTGATATTACTATTATATTATTCTTTTTTTTTCATCGCCTTATTCAAAACCTTTCTTCCAGAGATTCGAGTAGAGATTTAACCCTGGAATATTTTGCTTTGATTTCAGCTATGTTGATTTGACCAGGAATATGCATATGAATCTTTAATACAGTGGTTTTCGGTTGCCTTTTGCATTCCCATGCCGTTTACTTGCAGGTTCTTCCGCCCATAGGAGTAATTTTTCACTACAAGGGCAAGAGAGTATCCTGTGCTCTGTTTGCTCATCCACCACAAAATCAGGCTATTACATAATACAGAGAACGATCACTTCCGGCGACCATTCGGTAATTTGCTGGTTGTTGTCATCCCCTCCAAGAATTTTACTTCCTTGGTACTTACCATGTCTGGTGGACGTTTCCCTATCCCCCACCTAAGAAGGCGACCGATGGGAGACCAGCAACCCCTCACGGAAAAATAAATTTAAAAATCCCTTTATTGCAACTAATTACACAAACTTTACTACAAAATATTATAACAAATTTTCGAACGCCCCGATATCACCATAAAGTGCTTGTAAACATACAAGTACTAGAACAGTTCGAGAATATTCTAGAAAAACTCGAAAAGACTCCACAACAAATTTTGAGCGTATCAAGAGGACGCAGAAAACAGTTCCTGTAAAATAAATTATTTTGTAGATAAATAAAATTATATAGAAACTATTAAATATTTTAATTTCTGTTAATAAATTAAATAAATTGTGTTAAATAAATTTAAGTGTTTTATTCGCTACTTTAAAGAAAAAACCTTGCAATATGAATTTTTTACTTGCGGTTACAGTTATCACTTGTAATAGCTGAAGTTCAGGACTATTCATCGATAAAACTTGCACCTGAAAATAGAATACAAGCAAATTATTTCACGTTTCTTAAATTAAACATGTACCAAGTAACAATAAATACAAAAAAATCTGCGAAAAAGGTCCTAACCATTTGGAAAACATAAGCTACACAAACCTTTTTAAAGTTACATTATTTATAATTCTATAGGTCTACGAAGCTGATTTAGAAGATGTAATTATCTCATTCGAAGGACAAAAGTACACAAAAGAAATGTTGATTTTAAGTATCTTACTAACTATTGAATTTAGGAAAGTCTATTTTCAACTGATTATTAAAACTGAACTTTGTTCAAATTTGAAACCCTAATTATTTATCATTTACATCAAATGAAGTACATGCGTGTATGCGTGAGAATGCATATATTTATACATAAACAAACGTCTGTATATATGCAAATACGAAATGCATACAAGTCATAAGAAATTCTCAGGACTGGGAACAGACAAAAACATGCGGTTTCTTTCAAAAAAAAAAAAAAACTCCTTGCAAATGTGTGACAGAGATAGCACACAGGACTCTGGCAGTAGCTGCGAGAGTAAGGACTGTTTTTAATACTTAAAATGGCTACCTTTTCATTACAAGAACAGCGTGTAATCATTCGTTCTCTCCATTTGCGTGGTGTGACACCGATTGAAATTCGTCGAGTGAGACATGTGGTGATGGTGTTATGGATGTGTGTAATGTGCGTTTGTGAGTACGACAGTTCAAAAATGGCAAAAAGTCGTGACAACAAACCAAGACAATCTCGGTCTCGCACCATCCGGTCTGACGACATGATCAAGCGAGTAGAGAAACTTGTTTTGAAAAATTGCCGAATGAGTGCGGAACACATCGATTCCAAAGTTGGCATTTCCGTGGGATCTGTGCGCACAATCCTACATGAAGACTTAAAAATGCAAAAAGTGTCCTCCAGGTGAGTGCCACAAATGCTGACAACTTTCAAGTGATATCTCATGCTGCCTACTCACTTGACCCGGCTCCTAGCGATTTTTGGCTGTTTCCAATGATGAAAGACATTGTCCGTGGTCGCAAATTTACTAGTTGTGCCGCTATTGCATCAGCGATCTTCCAGTAGACAAAATACACCCATAAAAGAGCGTTCGCAGCACCCATGGAATCATGGTATCGACGTTGTAAAAAATGTGTACGCCTGCAGGGAGATTACGACGAGAAGTGACACACGTTTCGCAGTTTTCGTGTGATTAGTTTGTGAGAGATATTATAACTTGAATGCACCTCGTAAGTGTAAAGAAAATTGTAAACAAATAAATACACTTACATCACAAAAACATGAATGTGCATATATTTACTTTAAACATTAGTAACGCAAAAATTCTATAAAATAAAAATTAACTTTGTTAAAACTACGTATTTACACATCATTTTGTGCATAAATATATAATAATATGATAATTAAATATTTAACATTAGGGTTTATACTTAGAAATTCCACATTTAAGCAACTGCTCAAAAGAAACGCCGAAAGAAAAGCAAATCTTTATGTTCTACTAGCTTAAAAAAGTTATTGTAAGAAATAAAATTTGATTTCGTCTAATCGATGCATATAGGCTCCAAATAAAAGAAGTATAAATAAAATTTGCTGGAAACGCCGAGAAAACTTACTAGAATAATGAAATGTCAATAGGAAAACAAAAAAATGAAATAAATGACTCGGGGAGCTGCATTGGTATTCAATCCTGGTGTCTACACAACTAGGGCCACCTAGGGGAGAAAACAAGTAGAAACAAGCTAAGTCTGACCTCCTGTTTTGTCCGGCGTATTCACTCGGCTTTCGCGCAAAAAGCGAGATAAAAAGTGCAACAAAACATCCGAACCATATTTCTTATGTATAGTCGAGGGTGTGCTTGACTTTTATATGAAAATTCTATTAACTTGAGAGTTCCGTGCATAAAAAGCGAACACACTTGAGCCTGTACATTCTCTTACACCTACCTGCCGCAAACTTAATGCGCCGCCAAATGTGCCGAAAGACGGAGAATTAATCAAAATTTTCGTTTTTCCTAAGAATTACGGCGCGGGGAAGTTTAAATAGTTTTTCAGGCTTCATAAAAGTTCACCACACAGCGAATAAAGTTGAGACTAGAAGTTTTCGAACTGCGGGGCGACACGCACTGTATCATTTATATTTCATACTCCGATTCATTTTCCTTTTCGCTTCACTAAACCGGTTTATTGGACATAAATAACTTCAAATCTGATTCTGCTTTTACATATCAGCCAGAGACCTTTATCGAATTACTTTGGGGAAAGCGGAGGCATTAATCAAGGACGAAGACTGTTTGAAACACTTTTAGATACAACTTTATCATAACAAACTCTTTGCGGCAATAAAGTAAAATTGATGGCGTAAACACAATCATTTTAATTATATCATTAAGGAAATCTATCCAAATCTTAATCGTTTAATAAAATATAGGTATTGGATAATTTCAAAATAAAAATAATTTTATTTGAAATTAATTAACATATAAATGTTATTTATTTCTCTCTATTTTAATATATTTTCATTTTTTAATAATTATATTTATTGCAATGATATTACTGATAAAATTTTATAAAAATATTTTTGGTTCATTTAACTGAAATTAAAAATTTTTATTTTACATGTTAACTTTTTATTGTTACGTATTTATGAAAATATACACTATAAGGTTTGTTCCAAAAATATCCACAAATGATTATTATAATAAAAACCTTTAGCTGTTGTGCGTTTAAGAGCTGCCACCCGGGGCATCGTGTACAGGCGAGTTCGAGTCTCGCTAGAAAATCATGTTAGTGTAAGTAATAATAAGTTGCATGTTAGAAGGCACAATAAGCCCTTGAGGCTGCAGTGCCTGTAGGTGAGCCCCAACGGAAAAAATTGTGTTTAATGTTCACCTTTTTGCGTACCTTTTTCAAAACAATGCTAAATTTTCTTGAAGAAATTTTTTGTATGCATATCTTAGAACCATTTACTTTATAGTTTCAAATACACAATTACACTTTATAATTAAGTTCTATTTATATTTTATAAAATAACCTATAATAATCTTTAAAAATTTGAAAAAAATCTAGGGCTCGATGTAATCTGGTAGTCGATTATAATAAACATGCGCGAATAAGAATGACTTTATTGATCGAACCAGTTGGAAGTTATACGCCAGTAAGTAAGCACTTGTAGTATAAAATTATTGTATTTACAATGGGTAAGCTTATAAACTATCTGCATCAAATCTATCCGAAGTTAGAACATTCATCTACAGAAACTGTTCAAATGATTCAGGGGGGTTTTCGAAAACAATACAATGTAGCATAAAGTCACGATACATATTGACAGCTTTATCATAACTCAATCGTTTGTACAAGTCTTTATTCGTATTGAATTCATTATATCATTTCGAAAGGTTTTCTGAAACATCCTCATAAATCTTTTAGTTTTCCACAAAACTTAATGCACATTTGTTACTTCACTAACATAAATAGTGTAAATGCAATAATCAAACAATACATGTGCTCATTCACCAACGTCTAACTTCCAATTGACCGCCAGTACAGTCGTCCCGTTCATGTATGTAGTGGATTTACAGTCCACTTTTTCGTCTGCCAAATTATATCGCGGACTTGCAGACTACTTTCATTATAGTAACATTGACTAGATACTTTTTAGATAAACCTTTTATTGATCTGACTTTGTAAACAAATATAATTTTTGTTATTAACTCGAGCATTGAGTATGTTTTCTAGTAATTGACGCGGTTTAACCAATGAGAAAAGTTGTGTTTTTTTAAGCAAAAAGAAATATTTAACTTTCCTTCTCTCGTGGTTCCACTTGTGCATTCAGAATGAGCTGACGCATTGAATCAATAGTTCGCGTTCTGTGTGGAAACTATCAAAATTTGTCAGTGTGCACCGCCCGTATCGAGAAAACCAGCCTGTGGATGGGGTCTATGCTCGTCATCGACAT
Source organism: Sinelater perroti (assembly GCA_036346155.1). NCBI lineage: Eukaryota > Metazoa > Arthropoda > Insecta > Coleoptera > Elateridae > Sinelater > Sinelater perroti. The sequence goes on from JARFIY010000001.1 coordinate 19,349,235, forward strand.
GGGCTAGATCATCTGATTTGCAGCTCCTTGTCCCCGCTCCTGCCGCCGTAGTCGCTATTTTGAGGAAAAAAGCGTTGCAACGGGTTCCTTGCCATCGCAGAAGAGCTGGTGCAACAGATTTTATTTGGCATCAATACTAGGAATTGCTGTACAAAACTACATAAGTGAGCTATCGAAATTATATATTAAGTGTTAGTTATTAAATGCCGACGTTGTGCCTCTGAACGTAGTAGGCGTATTACCTGCACTATCGTTACGGACAAAAGATAATCAAGCAACCCTACAGTCAATGCGAAATATTAACTCAATAATTTTCAACTAATTTACATAACAACAGAGATGGCTTATATTAATCAAGATTTATCTAAACAAAAAGCGTAACAGTTTGTGCCTATGCAAGTAAAACAGAATTATCAATTCCAGTATCCAAAACAAAATTATCAACAGCAACTGCAAATAACTAATATATATTTAAATATGCAAACACAAAATACAAACTCATTTTACCAGAACAATCCAGTTTATCATCAAACTCACACAACCCGGTTATCTCAGGACGCTGAATAGCGACTAGTTGAAAGTCAAAAACAAGGTCATAATTTTGAAAATTCGCAAAGCCAAACCAAGCAAAACAAACCGTCTAATAGATATAAAGTTTTAAGTGAAGATACATCATAGAAAGAAGCAGACGGTAGTAAAATAAACTTTGAAAACAATAATAAAAAGTAAATATAAAATTAAAATACTAAATAATGACGAGGTAAAATTTTTACCAAAAACTATCGAAAATTACAATATTCATAATTAAATTCCTACAAGAAAAAAAATATAGAATATCACATATACAAAAGAAAAGATTAACGTAATTTTAAAGTAGTCTTCAAGAATCTTCACACATTAACCAACCCGAAACAACACCAACAAAACCCTTCTTATGCTCAAGTAGTAAGAAATATCATCATCAGACTAGTAGTAACACGACTGAACAGAAACAATCTATCAAATCTAATAATTTAGTTGAGCTAAAAAAATGTTAAAAATCCTAATGGAGTAGATAAATCTTTTAACTATTATCGTTACAAAAATAAACTATAGCCCTGTAACTTAAGATGCCAATGGCCTGACAAACCATAAAGATAAGGTAACACCATTGCTTACAAACCATTTCATCGACATTATGTTGATATTGAATAAAAATACCCAGCCTACAACCATTTATGCCACACAACATCCAGATGGCACCTAAATAAAACCCAAAATATCTACAAACAACTAGAATTACGATTGAAAATTGGAAAAGCCCATTAAACATATCAACAACCTGTTGTCCTACAAAACACAACATTAAAAAGGAGCACTTCAAAATATTGTGTAACAGATTTATCTCGGTCGGAGACTACAATGCAAAATACGAGTATTGGGGATTAAGAGTGGCAACTACAAAAGGCAGATAATTGTTGAATGCAATAACAAACAAAAGATTACACTACTTGTCTACAGATGAGCCAACCTATTAGATTTCAGACATAACGAGAATGCCTGACCTACTACATATTATAAAGGGCATCAATCCAAACTACTGCAAAGTTGAATACTATTTAGATCTGTCTTCTGATCACTCGTCAATAATTATGACATTGTCTACTCAGGTATTACACAAAGAAAATCGTGTTACTCGCAGCAACAAATCCACGGACTGGATTAATTACAGAAAAATAGTAAATAAAACATTATCACTAAATATATTTTTAAAAACGATAACGATATAATAGTAGCAATGAAACATTTCAATGAAGTAATCCGACAAGCAGCTTGAAAAACACCATAGAAAATGCTAAATAATATACACCGAATTTTCCCCATTGAAGTTGCAAAAAGGGCAAATAAAGAAAAAAGTGGCAAAACAAAACATTCCGAAGACAAAAGGAAACTCAATCGACTAACAATAGATCTCAAGAATTTGCTTTCCAATATAAGGAATCATTAGATCCAAATCTACCTACCGAGGCAACAGAAAATTCGCTCTGAAAGCATCAAAAAATTTAAAACAGCCCATCAACATATATATTGCTGATACGACTAGATAGCTATAGCTAGGCTAGAAATAACCTTGACAAAGCTGCCGCCTTTAAATGCACTTAACAAAGGTGTTTAGCTCATTTGAATCCCAGTCAACTACAACTGAGGACTATATTTGACAATATCTCGGTGCACCCTTCCAATTGTGCCTACCAATTAAACCTTTTGCAGTGAATGGCATCAACTCAATAATTATATCAGATTTGAATCCAAACAAAGCGCCTGGTTACAATTTAATCATGGAAAAAGTTCTTAAAAGCTACTATAGAAAGGTTCCAAATACATTACCTTTATATTCAACGCCGTTATAAGACTACAATACTTTCCCGTGCAGTGGAAGATTGCAATAATCATACCAATACTGAAACCAGGCAAAGCAAGTTATGAGCTATCTTCTTTTAGACCAATTAACCTTCTACAAACATTATCAAATGTTTTTGAAAAGTTATTTTTACAAAAACTAATACCAATTTGGCTTCCGCAAACAGCACGCCACAATTGAACAAATCAATAGAGTTTTAGATACAATATTAAAAGACTTCCAAAATAAGAGATATTGTTCAACCGTACCCTTTAGTGTCCTGCAGACTACCGTCAGACTAGTATGCAGTACTTAAAGCTTACCTCACCTATAAACACTTTATCGTTAAATACAGGGATTCTTTTACTTCTTTATTTCCAATCGAAGCTGGTTGCTCCCAAAGAAACGTGTTGGGCTCGCTTCTATATCTACTGTATACTGCTGACCTACCAACCTCATCAGGAGCTGTAGTCGCTACTTTCGCTGATGACACAGCAATTCTTTCATTGCATTCTGATCCGAATATGGCATTTGGTTATTTACAAACGTGTTTACACAAGTTAGAAATATAATTTTAAATATGGCGTATCCACATAAACGAAAATAAATCAGTCCACGTAAGTTTTACGACAAGTAGAAACACCTACCCACCCGTTATATTAAATAGCAAATAAATACCGCAAAATAGCAATCTCAAATACTTAGATATATATTTAGATAGGCGTCTTGCGTGGAAAAAACATATTTTTTCTTACTTAATTGGTTTGCAAATCTCAGCTGTCTTTGGAAAGTAAAATATTACTTTATAAATCGATTATACGTTCTATTTAGTTTTATAAACTAAAACTATAGGAACATTATTGAAAAATTCCAATAAAAAGTGCTGCACTCCTTGGTAAACGCCCCAGGGTTCATTCCAAACCATGTCATTCGTCAAGACCTAGGTATTACTATTTAGATTTTAGACAACTAAAAAGCAAAAGTTTAATATTTTGGATTTAATTTGTAAAACTTTTTAATATTGTAAGTTGAGCTACTAGAGAAATTTAAAGAAAATTAATAAGATTATTTAAAAATAGGATACTTAAATTATAAAATACAATGTATAATAGAGAACTAATAGTAAGTCAAACAAAATTTGTAAAAGATGAAAATTTTAATTTTTTTAAACCACGTAATTTCACATACTTAAAAGTAGAACACTTAATATCATATTACTAGCTTGACTATTACAAAGACAAGTAAAAATATTTTTTTAATTTCCAAATCACACATAAAACATTATTATCAATAATTAGTTACCAGAACCGCAAACGATATCTTACAATGGTTTTTTCAAATTATATAAACTAAATTCTTATTTTAATTTTAAATCTTGAACATATGCTTATTACAGCTTCCTTCACAAAAAAGTTCAATTTTAAGACAGCAAAATCTTTTTCATGCTTTTAGTCTAAATATTTATCTTAAGTACTTTAGATTTAAAATCCGTTATATGCTTAACAATGGTATTTTCAACCACATAAACGATGCGACACGTTATTCCTTGTATTATTAAGATATAAAGCACGTCTAATATTTCCCTAATTAGGTAAGTAATAATACTAATACCTACACTTCCTACAACAGCAATTAATTAATGTATGTACTCGCACGCCCTCAGTATTCAGTAAAACGTAACACCTCTGCACTGCTCCCGCACTATCTGATTTAGTTAGGTGCATAAATCTAAAATAAATTTGGTGTAAATGCAAATAAATAAAAATAAATAAGAATCGTACTAAAATATCATAATTTTATAAAGTAACCGCTAAAAGCTTGTGCAATTAAAAATATTAAAAGCATCTGATCATGAAATCAATAGAACAACTAATATTCAGTGGATTATAATCTAAAAACCTATTCAGTTTTTTGGGTTAATTAATGGAACTGCATAATTCATGAAAAAATTGCAAATAAACTTTATATTTTTAAATAATTATAAAAGCATACATTATCGATCCTCTTCTACCTTACAGTGTAGATGTAGTAAGTTTTAAATATTTCTCAAATAAAAACAATAACACATACAAGCGTGTTCGTTTATAACTTATACTAAAAACATAACTTTTGTAATAAGAATATATACAAATTAATAAAAAAGTTCAGTAAGGTTTTTTCTTGACTTTCTAAAGTAGAATTAAATAAAAAAATTGTAAAATTTAAGAGTAAGCTAATGGTACTAATTTATTGCAAAAAATCTACATTAACATAATGATACATAAAATTAAATAAAAAACATAAAGATAAAAACTTGTCGAAAAAATCGAAATTATAAAGATATACAAAGAAACATTTGAATTAAAAAAAATAGTGTTAGAGTAGACACATTTGGTTGGCAGATATGAGCAATAAAAATGTTTGTAAAAAAATATTAAGTGGAATCTTATCATGTTATTAACAAAAGTGTATTGTTTTCTTTAACTAAAAAAAATTTGTTTATTTTACCGACAAAAAAATACGGCCCTATTTTATCCGTGTGAAAGGGTAAAAAATCAAAATGCCACCAAATTAATTTAAAACCGATAATTTTTTTTTATTTCGTGCAATTATTATGCTTACGAACAAAACAGTGCGAAAGTGGTTGTTTATTCTCTATACAAATAAAAATCTGTAATTAATTTTGAAAGTTTGTTTTTAAACAAATACTTTGCTGGTCAAATATAAATATAGTGAGGCCGTGAACACGCGCCGAGGATTGCACTCAAAATATAATTAAACTTTTGTTGGTTATTCGTGATCAATCATTCGTTTAATCTTTGGAGTATAAAAACATCAAGCTAAATTTACTTAAATAGATAATTTTGCCCCTCAGACCAATCACTAGCGATTACCTATCATTGTCTATGATACAAATATATTCTCCTCTATGTCAGCAACTGCCAATCTCACTGAAGATGCGGCCAGGTAACAAGCACAATTCTAGAATCGTTAAATAATAAAAAATACTGCCCTGCAGTATTCTTAGATGCCAGGTATTCGATAAAATCTGGCACATGGCCAGATTTATACAATTACAAAATTTTCATAGTACTGTAATTGTTACAAATGTAATCTAGAATTTGACAGAGCAGAGTGCGCTCGAACCATTATCATACATTCTGTATGTCTGACGTACCAACTGTAACAAACATCACAATGGGCATGTTTGCTGCTAATACCGCAATATTAAACAGAAATATTAGTGTTCAACAAGCTCATTCAGGCTTACAATAATACCTATATATTCTACAAACATGGAATGAAAATGGTAAGTTAAGATAAACGTATCAAAATCTAAGCATGTAATGTTTATATTAAGAAAATATCGAAATCCATCCCTCCATATAACCAATATAGTGATACCACAAGAAACTTCTACATTTAGACAGCAAACATAACTGTAAAAACACACATGTGCAAGAAAAAGAAACAAATAGATTTAAAGACAAAAACTTAATTGGTTAATTAGTAAGATAACTCACTTAATAAGAGAAAGAAGATCCTAATTTATAAAACCATTATCTAATCAGTATAGGTATATAGCATAGAGCTTTAGGGATGTGCCATCAACTCGAACATCGCAATCACACAGATATGCCAATTTAAAATATTAAGAACCATTGCTGACGTCCAATACTACAAAACTACACATCAACCTAGAATCCCTAAAGTAAAGAAGTTATCTACGATAGAAGCGTAAATCGTTATAGAAAATTGAAATCACACTCAAACCCATTAATTACACAACTAACGTCAAACAATCCATAAGAAGATTAAAACGATGACCAAAAGACTCTAATAGTTTAGAGATTTCTTCATTGGAAGAGATCTTATCATGCCAATTGGTCCACCTTCAAATTAGATCCCAAGCCAGCCCGTTAGCTTAAAAAATACCTATGTATTCAAATGACGGTCAGCAAAAAATTATTCTACTACTTTTAAACTATCAGCAAACAATTTAACGGAAATTCAAATGCACAATAAAAAAAATTAAAAAAATCATGAAACTCCACATAGCTTTACTTATATGAAAAATCAAAGTGAAGATGGTAACTCAGCAAAAAATGTCAACTCATGACAAACAATAAAGAAGAGGAAAAACATCAGAAAACAATAAGACAAATAACACTGTACTTTTGGGGTCCAGATATAGTATAACAGATTTTAATATAATTGTTATTTAATATTTAAAGTAAACTGACACCCCAATTCAACAATTTCCACAAAATCTCAAAACTACCACCATTTTATTGTTGAAAGAATAATTTCGAATTTCAGTAATATATAACTTTAGTTATATTGTTGAACGACTTCTATCAATGATATAATTTGTTCTTTTTGAAATTTGTTAGCTGTCACTTTTATTTTATATTATAAATAAATGGTAAGTAATTTTATTCATAATTGTTAATAGATGTTGGCTTTCATATAAAGAAGACATATTTTGCCTATGTATTAAAAGCAAGAAAACTGTCGATGGATACAAAGAACGTACTTGTCAGATTTGGTTTATTAAATTTTCTTTTGATGATTCTTCACTAAAATTGATGATTACCAAATAAAAGTCATAATGAAATTGGATTATCTTATTTAAACTCATTAAATTTACAAAAGTTTGGATTCGTTAAAAAGCTTGATATTTAGGAGTCACATTTATTGAAAGACATCCACTTAACAGAACACATTTAACGTAATGAATATTATCCATTTTTAAAACAAATAATCACTGGTGATGAAAAAGATTGTTTACAAGAACATCAATTAAAAAACGTGATAAACTACCACAAACCGAAAACTGAAATAGTGCTCTGTCAATTCGGTGGGATTATAAAGGGGTTGTGTATTATAAGTTGCTTTCAAGGAACACAACGACTAATTCAGATATATACTGTCAATAATTAATAAAGTTGGAGAAACAGTTAAAGAAAATGTCCAAAATTGGCGAATCCTAAAAGACTTGTGTTTCAACATAACAACGATAGACTATATACATTTTTAGTAATTCGTCAAAAATTATTGGAGTCTGGTAAGAAAATAATATTACACTCACGGTATAGCCCGAAATTTGCATCATGAAACAAAACAAAAATATATTTTAATTTTTGTAAAACTTCTAAAATGGAACAACTTCCAATGATGAGAGTAACGTAAAATCGCAGTCATTTTAGTTTCTTATCGATAAGGACCAGAAGTTATATGAATACAGAATCATAAAGTTTCCAGAATCATTGATTAAAGTTCGTTCAAAAAGTTTACACCTTTACAAATTTATAGTATTATTCATAATCTGCTGACATAATTTTTTGTATCAGCTGGACTTTGTAAAAATATCAAAATTACCTTACAAATTAATATTAAAAGTCAAAGCGTACATCTAACTATTATATGTAACCATGATATAACTGATACACTAATGACTTCACTTGTTGATAATACTTAAATTATATATAGTTATATCTTAAATATTTGAATTTTATTGCAGTTTTTACTTTTTTATTATTTAATATCTGCCACAAACATGTAAATTTAAAAAATAAATTATGTATTGGTTTATAATAATGCATAATAGTTTAGAGTTTTAAATACACAGATTTTTCACTAATCTATATACATACATCACATATTTATTGGCTTAATCAATTAGTAAATTTTTTATACCCAACAGCACACAATATTATAAATTTACATTATAAGTTACATATTAAACTTCAGAATAGTAACCGTCCAAAGTTGACACCTACCTATCTCTCTTGTCCACACGCATTTCAACCATTGACATTCTGCAACTGCAAATATTTCCAAATTAGTCCCCGATCGTCAAAATCGGCACGTACTTCATCAGCGGTGGCCAGTTCCCGCGTGTCTCCGGCTGCAATATTTAGTTGGGTTAGCTTAGCGGCATTAGAGGTCCGTTTCAAATTTGCGATGTAAATTCTAAGAGGAATGGTCATATCTAGTTTGATATTCGGCTCATTCCTGCATTTATATTTCCAAATGAGGTGATCACGTGCCGGGGGCCATCTCGCCGTCGCATTACCGGAGCTGACCGGAATTGTGACCCTGCCGTGTGCGTGGAGGCATGGCGTCATTAGCCGAGTCGTTATTAAACTGCCCTCCGTTAGAAGTCGAATTCCGGACCCTTAAATTATATTTAGTTTAAAATTGATTGCTATTTTCGCTCGTAATGACCCTGTCGACCTCGCAGCTCGAAGGAGCTGGAAGCTTAATTGAAGGGACCGAAAGCCGAGATGTAAGATTCCGTTCCCACGTTGTGGTCTGATTTTACTCTCCGGCAAATCACCACTGGCAAATAAATTCCAGAAAATCTTTTGCTCGCAATTTATTACACTGTACATAAGCAACTAAATATCGAGGTTATCTGCATAGGTTTTTCATTAATAATATTTTAATTATACCGCTATTTGTCCATTTTGTACATTAATAATTTATAATCCTCATCATACTTTTACTTTAATAATTGAACATTTTCTTAAAAGCCAGAATTTCTTTAAAAATGTTACCGTTTTTACTTTAGGTCTTTAGCATAATTAACAAACAAGTATCAAAAACAATTATATTAAATGCTTATTATATACATGAAGTATAAAAATTTAATATGAGGTCATGTTTCTACTTCAAAAATATACTTACACTACAAAAAAGGCTTTAAGAATATTATCAGGCTTAGATTATAGCACCGACTACAGAGAAAACTTCATTTCCCTTAAAATATTAACTCTGGTCAGTTTTTATACCTTCAGTTATGTATGTATATAACAATATTAATAAATTCAGCATAAAGTTATCAAATATCATAATACAGTACTAGATGTAGAAATAATATTTATACACATAGTATCAGGTTTATATTAAACTTTACTAACATTTAAGTCCATCTATTGATAGGGCTAATGAAATTCAATAAGTAGAAACATCAATAATAGATCAATGTATACTTTTAATGCAAAAGCTTTAAAGACTTTTGATATTGAAAACTTAAACTAAATATTGTTATTTGAAAAAAAATATCTTAACATCTTCAGACTTCCAGCTTACTACCGCAATGGAATTCATGGAGCCAAATCATAAGATACATAAACATATTTTAGCAATAACATGTTCAGCGCTTTTGTTTTCGTAATATCCGTGTGCAGAGCACGGTGCGTAAAGTTGAGGTTGTAACAAGGAAATTTAGTTGGTAACTGACAAGGTATATGGGAACTGTAAATAGTAATTGTAAATGAAAATTTAATATAGAAGTACGTTAGCATGTAGTGTTAGAAGCACGGCGTCTGAGTTGGACCCTATTTCATACACCACACAAATTTGACGACGAGGATCGAATTTGAAAAACAATAAGAATCTCACCACCGTTTGAACTGAAAGGGAAGTTTCAAATTGCAGTATAATCGACTATCAGTTTTTTTTGTGAATTGCAGTAGTCTAGAATATCAATTATTAGAGCATTAAGAGACCTTCGACAGTTTCCTAAAGGCCAAAGCGATTGGCCAGAAAACAGAAGCAAATCGGTTCCGAGCTATCTTCATCTCCACTATTGGGATAGCTACCTTCTCCACGTTGTCTAACCTGGTAGTACCAAACGACCAAGTCTCCAAACCCCCAAAGGATCTCTGCATGTCGACGTCAATGGTCATCTTCATCAAACAGTGTACGATAACGGCTTTAGAATGGAAATGTTCGGTGACGGTTTTTGACAAAAAATTTGCTCTCCAAAATGGAACCCGTTCAAGTACACCCGCACTTAGTTAGAAGGAACTTTCGACGCCCTCGGAGATCTCTTGTGTAAATTGAAGTACAAGAGAGTGAATATCACACGCCGCATTCTAGTGGTAAAACACAAATCATTATTCGTTCGTGATCTGATGCGAATGTTCAAACTCACTGCCTACGACGTTAAGAATCAGCAGTACCTTCACAGTGTAGTTTTTCTTAAAGGAGTATGGTGACCTGGTCTCATTTCCTACTGACAGAAAGTTGAAGACGTTGATAAATAGCATTCGCCCGAACGTCCAATCTCATATCAGCAAAGCTGGATAGCAGCACATCAAGGATTATGACAAACAAGTCAAATCTCGGAGTCTGAAAGTTGACAAGAAAGTGTAGATGCAAATTTTTTAAACAGCAGCCAAAGTGGTCATTAAACAGCATGATAAAAGCTCTGAATCCTATTACCTACCTTGTGGGATGCAACGGTCTCAAGTACAAGTGTCACATCGACCAAATCTTGGAAACTTGTTCATTGTTACACTCAAATGCACCAACTCTTGTAAAATTTAAAGCCCGGAAATTGAAGGTTCAGACACACAGCCTAAATCGGATTCAAGAACACCCATACCGTCACCACCGTCCAGGCAATATCCTCAACGGAGTCATCGCAAACCGTGTCGTTTTACTAACTAAATTTTGTTGTATAGTTAAAAATAGTTTTAAAATCGGGGAAAGTAAACGTATTATCCATGTGCAGAGGGCGTTGCGTAAAGTTAGGATTGTAACAAGAGAATTTAGTTGATAACTGACAAGGTGTTTCGGAACAGTAAATAGTAATCATAAATAGAAGTTGAATACAGAAGTTAGCGTGTGGTGTTATAAGTACGGCGTCTGTGTTGGATCGTAATTTATTGCGTACACCACAGTTTTATTTTAATTTTGTCAAATTGATTGGTCAAGTTTCCCTGAAAAAATGAGCAAATGAACGCTATCATCTGCTCACTTTTTCGTTTTTTCTTTTATTTTTAAGGTTTAAAGGGATTTAATTTTTTTTAAATTAAAATGGGCATTCTCATATTATGTAGCTTAGTTTAATATACAATGTTACCATACAGACTTTCTAATTTTGACTTACAATTTATCACGACATAATTTTAATATATCAATCCAGCAGCTGTAATAGTTAGTAAGAGGTGTGTTATGATAGAGTAGTTAACAATTATTTTTGTAAAAAAGGGTCAAAACTTCGCTGTGTATCAACAGTTGGAAGGTATAGTAAAATCTTTAAATGACACACTTTTTTGAGGTAAGCTTTGGATCTTTTAGCAGCCTTCCGCATCCACCTACAAACCACGGTCTAACAATAGAAGATTAGCCTTATAGTATCTCAGATCTTAATCCAGTAGATTACAAATTATGGGCAGTTTTAGAGGACATAAGTATCCGTATGTTGATTCTTTGGAGCGAACCCTGACATCTGTAGTCAACACTTTTCCAATAGATGTAATGCGTGTTGCCATAGAAGAGTGGTGCGTAGAGACTAAGAATAGGCATTTTAAGTAATCTGTTGTATTTATACTTATCAATAACTTACTTTTTAAACAGAAAAACTAACGCAACAACAGTGCGGTAAATATTTTTCACGGTTTAACTTTTTTAATTCATGAACGAAACTAATGTGATAAACGTGTTACTTTAATATCTGTGTAGCTTAGAAACAGTATCTTATGATAATGCAACCTATCAAGATAACTTTCTATAAAGCCTAATTCATTTTACAAGTCTAAAAATGGAAAAATTTGCTACAATTTAACTCGGTCGCAAAGTAACAAAAATACATAACATTTTCGTTGCTAAAGGACACTATACTGTCACAGAATGGTTAAATCATAATTCTTCAAAAAGTCAAACTCTTTAAAATTTTGAGATTTTCCAAAAATTTAACTTTGACATCTGATTTTAAAACGGATGAATAACAAAAAGGATACGCAATAAACCATACCTAGATTTTCTCTCTAAAACCCGTGTACTTCGGCTACTTACTGACACATTTACTAAGCACCTTATATAACAAGTAAACCTATTTAAAACTTTTGGATTTTCCAATAATTTACTAATTGTGGTTTAGAATGTACAGAGGGGTACAATTATACTCTGGGATAATTTTTTTACAATAACAAATTTTCAAACACTTACTTGCACATGTTAGTCTTCAACGTACTCTCCTCCAGAGTCAACATGTATTTTCCAACGTTCTGGAAGCATGTTGATGCCCTTTTCAAAAACGGCTTTTGATTGGCAACACATCCACACCCTAACAGTCTGGATGACGGCGTCGTTGTTCGCAAACTGCATTTCTTGCAAGTCTGATTTGAGACTTCCGAACGGGTAGAAATCACTTGGGCAATTCGGAACTGTACGGCAAAAGTGACAAAAAATTACATTTTTATGTTCGGGGAATTTCCATTGTTTTTGTGGCCGTATGGGGGCGTGCCTTGTCTTGAAGGAAGTCTACCCGCTTTCCATCTGCGTTTTGCTTGGATTGGATCTTTCTCATCACGTCTGTTGCCAGAAGGTCCGAGTAATAAGCTTCATTGACTGTTTTGACAACCATCAGAAAGACTACATGGATAGTTATCCATGTAAATAATGACAACGTACTTCTGAGACTAACAGGGAACTCCTTGTTAGTCTCAGAAGTACGTTGTCATTATTTTTGCTATCGAGCGACTCCTCTTGAGTTTTAGAGAACTGGTATGCCGCCACTCACGTAATGACTGCCGAGACTTGGGAATTAATTAGTGCACCCACGTTTGATCGGAAGTCATTATAGACTTCAAAAATGCACCACTTTCGTCTTCAAGATGATGCAGGAAACGACTGGCAACTTGCATGTGTCCCATTTTGTTCACGTCTGTCAAAGTGCGTGGTACTCACCGTGCATTCATTTTGCGATAGAGCAGGTATTTTTTCAGAATGTCTTCTACACTTCCAACACTGATGTACAGCACTGTTTCAAGTTCCTTAAAAGTGCTGCGCCTATTCTGACAAATAAGTATCTGACGATCATTTAGTTTATTTTCCACGCTCTCTGCACTTATACCCCTCAAACACACGGATCCATAAGAAATATTTTTTTCCATACCATTGTTAGAGTGTCAGCTCACGGGCTAAACTAGGTGAGGATAACCAGATATGGTGACAACAAAGATAGCGACTGTACCCAGATTGGGCGGCTATCAACAACGTCTGTTCTCCATGTTAGGAGCGGCTGACAGAGTCAGGGGAAGGCAACGAAATACCACCCCGTAGTAATTAATATTCCCAGGAAATCACTATGGAGAGAAATCTAAATATTACGGCCCCTAGTCCCGGGAAGCCCTTAAATGGGCAAGGGGTGCGAAGAATCTCCCGGCTCAACATAGTGAAATCTACGCTAAGAATAAAAACGTGGAATGTCCAGAGCTTATTTGCAGCAGGAAAGCTGGATAATACTGTACAAGAAATGAAGAGACTCAATACACAAATCCTAGGGATTAGTGAATTGCGTTGTCCAAACTCGGGCATATGTAAACGAGATGACGTTACTCTCTACTATTCCAGAAATGATACAGACAGAAATCACAGAAATGGCGTGGGTATATTTGTCCAAAAGAACTATACCAAATATGTTATGAACTTCATACCCGTTTCTGATAGAATATTACTTATCCAACTACAGGTATCACCATTCAAAATCAATTTAATTCAGATCTATGCACCAACTGCCGATAAAAAATGTGACGTTGAGGTGGAAAATTTTTACGAGCAATTAACAAATATACTAAAACGAACAAAAATAAATGACATCAACATCATTATGGGAGACTATAATGCTAAGATTGGAGCTGGAAAACGAGGAGATCTAGTAGGAAGTTATGGACTAGGACAAAGCAACGAAAGGGGAGATAGACTATACCAGTTTTGCGGAGAACAAACAATGGTGATCTATAATACATGATATAAACTACCTAATAGATGCTTATACACATGGAAATCCCCTCGAGAGAACCCAAACAACGGAGAACCTATAAGGGGAACCAAATCGATTACATGATAATAAATAAAACATTCAGAAACATCGTTAAAAAAATTGTAGCATACCCAGGAGCTAACGTAGGCTCGGATCATAATCCAATAATAGCCGATATAAAATTAAAACTCAAAACGGTAAAAAAGACATGTCCAATTCATAATAAGTGGGATCTTACAGTTATACATAATGGAAAAAAACAAAAGAAAAACACTAACTACGCATTTAAAAACCAATTTAAACAAAGTTAAGGGAGACATACAGCCTAATGCTCAATATGATATAAATACTGAATGGAACAAAATAAAAGGCATTATACATCAAATATGTAATCGTGAATTCAAAACAAAAAGAACAAAAAAGAAAATGGGTGATAAACGATATCCTTGAGTTAATGGATCAGAGAAGACAAAATAAAAACAACAAAACAAAATATAACAAGATTCAAAAACAAATAAAAAGAGAAATTAAAAAGGCAAAAGAAAAATATGTGTAAGGAAATGGAAGAACTAAGCAACAAAAATGATCGCCACAACATGCACAAAAAACTAAAAGAAGTGGCAGGAATTTATAATAAAAAGACTTATCCAACCTTAACAGACTCCGCGAACAGACCAGTATTGGACGACAATGAGAAACAAGAGCAATGGCAGAATTATATAACGGAATTATACGCAGATACTAGGGAAGAGCTGGAATTACATCATAACTTAGATGAAGGACCAAAATTACTCAAGGCAGAAGTCCTCCATGCAATACATCTTGGAAAAACAGGAAAGCGCTTGGGCCTGATGGAATTCCTATGGAAATATTAAAACTAATTGACGAAGACGATATTGGTCCAGTAGTGAAATTATTTAACAAAATATACGACACAGGTATACTCCCTGATGATTGGCTCTATTCCACTTTTATCCCTATTCCAAAGAAAACGAGGGCAAGAAAATGCGGATATTATAGACTCATAAGCATTATGAGTCATTTGTTAAAAACGTTTTTAAGAATAATACATACACGCATTAGAAACAAATGTGAACAAGATATGGAATCCTCCCAATTTGGTTTCCGGAGTGGCTTAGGTACTAGGGAAGCTCTTTTTGCGCTTAACATATTATTACAAAAATGTAGAGACCAAAGGAAAGATGTATTCATCTGCTTTCTAGACTACGAGAAAGCATTCGATAGAGTTCGCCACGAGAAACTGATTAATCTCCTACAGATAGCGGGGATCGACTATAAAGATATTCGAATAATAAAGAATTTATACTGGAACCAGAAGGCCAACATTCGAATAGGAGAAACAATAACAAAGAACGTCAGCATTCTAAGAGGAGTACGACAGGGATGCAAACTATCGCCACTTTTATTTAACGTATATTCAGACTTTATAATTAAAAAAGCCCTAGATGACATAGCACACGGAGTTAAAGTCAATGGGAAACAATAGAAGAGTTACAAGAAATCATAAATAAAATAAATGTCACCGGAAAGGAAGTGGGTTTAACAATCAATATAGACAAAACCAAATTTATGGTATTTAGTAGAAATCAACATCGAAACGTACAATTACAACTAAGAGGCAAGCAATTAGGAAGAGCTGATAAATACAAATACCTAGGAAGTATAATAACAGACAACCTGAATCGAGAATTAGAAATAGAATGCAGGATTGAAACAGCACGTAGTTCCTTCCATAAACTAAAAGCACTACTCTGCAATGACAACTTACACCTGAAACTACGGCAGAGAATGTTGAAAAGCTATGTGTGGTCTATACTACTATATGGAACCGAAGCATGGACTCTTAAGGTTGCTAGTATAAACCGTCTAGAAGCATTCAAAATGTGAAAGACAATTATTTAAAATAATAAAAACCAGGAAAACTTCGTACTTGGGACACGTCTTGAGAGGGCCAAAATATAGCTTGCCCGCAGATCTCGTGGCTGAGAAACATCAGGCAATGGACAGGAATCCACAGTGTCGAACAACTTTTTAGAACTGCAGAGGACAGAAATGCGTTCTCCATTGTGATCGCCAACGTCGGGGAGACCTGATACGGCACATTGAAGAAGAAGAAGATTGTCTGTGAATTTGCCGGTAGCTTTAAAAAATGTTTAGTATATCAACAACGTCGACTTGATAATTACCATTTTTAAGCACTTCCACAGCATATCTATTTCATTTTCAATAATAAACTTGCAATTATAAATTTTAAAAACTTTGTTACAGGAAGGTTCATTAAAAAAAGGGAATTAAAAGTAAAGAAAAACTTTAAAGTTTTCTTTAACATTGCAACAAGTAATTAGCAATAAAGAAAACCATAAAACAAAATGCCAAGATACAATTGTCAAAGATAATTAAGTAGCTCATGTTTAATAAATTACCTAACAATAAATATTCTTATAAAGCAAAACGCAATTTTTTGTTAGACTTTTTGTGCAATATATGACGCAAATATATTTGGCTAGTCACACGCAACCTCTATTTTTTATTTTTAACTATACTTCTGAACACACAGTTAGTCCTATAAGAGTGCCTGGTTGATATTTCAGCAAATTAGATGTACTGTAAACACATGATTTTCTTAAAATGCATGCCAACCCACTTTACAAGTTGCAACATAATTACTGTACTGCAAACGAAGCAAGTGGTATTACTTTATGATGTATGTTTTTACAAAAACATGTAAAGCGATATTTCTGTATCGGCATCCAAGTACTTCAGCGGGACTGCGTTGCTTGTACAACTCTTCTGATTCATGGGAAAGTCGATAAAGCTAAATCAGGAAACAAAAGGCGTGGATAAATTTTCCAATAAAGGGACAAGCCATATCAGCAAAAGACAGTCAAACTATAGTTAATGCTTCATAAAATTTACCTAACATTTGCCAATAAGGATGTTAAAGTAAAGTTCAACCACGTTCAGAAAAACAGAAAGTTAAATGGCAAAGTGTGGTTGTAAAATCGTTGTTTACTGAAAAGCACCTGAAAAACAGCATTCGTTAGCAGAAGATAATAATTTCGGCCAACACAGAAATAAACTACTCTAGAGGTCTATTAAATACCTCTGTTAAGAGGTGTTTCAGATTTCTACGGATGTAGAATAATATTGCGTTCTAAAGCGCCGTCATGTGTTCTTCAACAGAAGCTTACACTTGGTGGTTCGCCGGCTTCTAAGCCGAACACTTCTGCATAAACCACAATTGCCGAAACGTGTAGTATCTCGATTGACCACGAAACTTAATAATAAAAGTTACTAAATTATACACGTATGGTTCTTCGAGTCAGACAGAATCGAATGTCTAAAAAGAAATGCAAAATTAACTTAACAAAAGTTTGTATTCGTTAAATACGTGGGCAAATGAACGGGTTCATACATAAAATACGTTGTGGATTTATAAAATAACACTACAGATTAATAAAAATACATACAGACTGGGAAATATCTATTTAAGGGCTTAAATACCAAAATTGAACAATGTCATCAAAGTGCAGACGTTAACAGCAACTCAAAAATTAGTAACATACGTCGTTTTCAATTATCCTCATAAATTGTGTAGATACAAAACGCTTCAAAAAATAAGTCGTTGATAAACTAATTGATAAAATAAATGCGCTTAAATTATTTTTTAATTGTTTCTATAAGAAATACCGAAATAATAAATTTAGATTACAAAAAATATGATAAGAAATCAAACACCATCAAAATACCATTTTGATTAGATATTCGATGATAGACAAATTAAAACGGTTGATGACCAAACAAAAACAATATTTTAAAGGATACATCTGAACATATAACCATACAGTATCGGACAAAAGTAATTTAATTTTTTAGAAATCGCTCTAGCATTCTAATCAAGAACCGCTCGCATCTGGTACCAAGTTGTAAATATCAAAGTCCCTCTAGGCAACAATCCCACACAAGAACAGCGTCACTAGGCGCCAAGTTCCATAATAAGTGTCAGGTGGACAATTTTGATCGCGGCAAAAGTAATTGAATTTTACCATCAACGCAACAACGCAAAAAATAACCAATAAACCGGGACAAATAACAAAAATCTAACAACTGACTAATATTTGGTAGCATAGCCATTATTTTGGATTGTCTCCGCACAACGTTTGGACATGGAAGCCGTCAATTGTTCAATCACATTTGGCCAATCTTCTGCCATTCTTGTTGAAGTTGCTGAAATCGCTCGTCGGCGTTTCGGGCCCGTTTACCTTCCAAACGACGTCTTAGCTCATCACAAAGATGCTGAATCGGATTCAAGTCCGGGGACTGTGAAGACCAGGGCAAAAAGCGCACTTCCTTTTTCGCCAAGATTTCCGTCACATGGACCGACTTGTGCTTCGGGTCATTGTCGTGTTGAAATACCCAGCCGCGGAGCATGTATCCACGTGCGCATTAGAACAACTTGCCATAAACTAGGCGGTCCATGGTGCCGTGGATCCGAGCAAGTGGACCAACTCCTTTTGCACTGAAACAACCCCACACCATTACAGACCCACCTCCATGTTTGACAGTGGGCTTCTGGTACTTCGGATTGTTCCTTTCGCCCACGAGACGTCGAATGCACTGCACGCCGTCGGATCCAAACAAGCTGAACTTGCTCTCATCACTGCAGAGGATCTTGCGGGCGGTTCTTGATTAGAAAGCTGGAGCGAGTTCCAAAAAATTCAATTACTTTTGTCCGATACTATGGATGAAATAAAAAGTAATAATTTAAAAAGTTTCTCGAATATAATTATTTTAAAAATGATCTGATACATTTGTTTAATGACAAAATTGGTAATATTTAACATTAATCTTTAAACATTCTAAAAAACCTATTTAACGTGTTTTCCACTAGCAAATAATTCGTAATTGGAAATCTTATTCTGGACGCCCGCTACCAAATTACTCTTCCTTTACCGGTCTATCTGTTACAAGCTTTGTCGTGCTATTTGTAGACTATAAAATGCATTAATAATGACGAAAAAGAAACAAATTAAAATAATCGAGCTTACTAAAAAAATAAAAAGCATTAATATTTTCATCTAAAGCAAAACTAAAAAAACTATACAAGAAGTATATAATTTACAAAACATGTTGAATAAAGTATTTTCAAATATGATATTTTCTGAAACATCCTTCGGTACACAGGGCGGGTTTTATCTTTATAAATCGAGCAGAAATATCTCGATATTTGCCGAATTTTTTAGCCGTGCAAACACGACAAAGTTTAATTAATTACAACTTATTTTCAGGCAATGTTTACTTTAGATATTTTATTTCCAATTAAATAGGTTGCAAATGCTTCTACAAATTTTAATTTTTAAGTGTCCTAATTCTAACTTCAGCATATATAATGTAGTCAAAACAATTATTTTAGTTTTCCGTTTGCAAACAATAACTCATTTAATTAGGCACCTTGTCACTTCACTTTTTTTAGTTTTTTCGTTGTCAAATCTTTAGGATATTACCTTTTTCATTGGATTTGAAGATTTTGCAGACGTATGCCTTTCATGCAGTAAGTTCCTTTTGTTAGCGAGGTAGTGTTATATAAATTGTTTATGAATAACATATAGGATTTATCCAAATAGTCTACATCATTATCAAAACTTCATCTCAAACATATTTATATATCGATTTTGCTACAATATATTTGATTCTCAGCAGTGACACTTTGGATTCGTACAACTCGTAAATCCTCACACTGTAATTATATCTCTTGGTTTGATGTCCTGCTAAAACGAAAGTCGTCAGTACTAAATCACCATGGGCATACATTTATAAAACATATTCATCTAACATCATACCGTTAAACTTGTTTAAAATTGCTGGTATTATATAAAATCTATCATTAATGTCTAAAAATATAAAATGCGCAAAATAATTCATAATTAAAACTCAAATGGCGTTTTAATATAACACATTATTTAATAATTATAATAAATTAATTAACAATGGTCAATACTTGGAAGTGTACAAATCTCCATATACAATAGCAAACTATTAAAAAAAATATTTCTGTCTTAACATAACATTTAAAATGTTTTCTTATTATACCTTGCTTTTCTAATTTTTAATTAGCGTACCAATTAGTCTACATAAGAAACATGTTTAAAAATTTTATTGTAAAGAAAATATTCTCTAACTAAGTCCAATTGCAAGCCACAATTCTGTAAAAAATCAAACCATACCTACCTTGTTTGGTTTTATCTCGAGATATAGTAACTATACATTGCTGCTAAAAAATTTTTCGGGTTGTCTTAAAACCTATATTTGACAATTGATGAGCGATATCAACATCTAAAAAGTCTCCTAATATTTACCATATTCTGATTCTCTTTCTGTTATGTTCCTTTTAGCAACATAATTGATATACTATTACAGTCGCACCTTGCATGAAATTGCAACAATTTACTTGTTTAGAAATTGTGCGGGGTGTAAGAGGTAATGGCGTCTGAATATCTAGCCAATCCAAAGCCAATCTCACCTGCACGTGGAGCACCCTCCTAAAAACTGACGAGGCTCTGGCGACCCTGTGCTGGTGGATATAAACCGGCCCATTGTCCCTAGAAGTTAAATAGAGCTAGTCGTCGGACTAACCATCCATACGAGTAAGATGGTTCAAAGTAGAAAGCCTCGGACCAGAACGGAACACTGGACGACGATCAGCGGGAAGTAGGTTATATGAGACTGGCTGTATAAAACATTAAAGCAATAACAGGTAAAGAAGAAGAACTAACTGAAGAAATCCAGAAATACAAACTGAATATTCTCGGACTAAGTGAAATTATAGTAAAAGTTAAGGAGGAGTAACCACTAGACAGACACCACATATTAAAATATTCAGGCATAACAGAAGGCAGAAAAAAATTGGAAAAGTATTAGAAGAAGACCTTAATGGTAAAGTAAGGAAGTGGGAAGCAGTTAACAGTATAATAATAACCATTCAGCTACAACTCAAAATTAAGGTAAATGTTATACAAACATATTATACCAAACATTACAAAATGAAGTAGATTAAGCAAGAGATAATGGGGAAATGTTATATTTTATTGGAGATTGAAACGCAAGAACACGTAACAGGTAAAAGGAGGCCATGGAACGATAGGGAGATTCGGGGAAAAAGAAACCCTAAACAGGAACGGACAAAGAATGATCAATTGCTGTATTGACAACCAACTGCTAATAGGAAACTCGTTCTATAATCATAGATGAATTCACAAAATAACCTTTGTATCAGAAGAAAGAAATGTAGGAAATGCAATCGACTACATAACTTGTAATACAGAAATCAGGAGAAATGTTACAGATGTAAAAGTTATAAGAGGGACAAAAATCAATAAATATAAGAAGCAAAAATGGAAATTGTACGAAAAGCTAAATATACACAAACTATGAAAAGAAGATACACAAACAGCATACACAACAAACATACGGGAGTTTGTAAAACGCGGAAGAAGAAGATGAAAATGGCTGCAATCATTGGAACATCACAAGAACATGGAACTGTTTTAAGAAGAATATATGCAAAGGAACAGAAGAAGTTTAATATATAAAAAAATATACACACAAAGAAGAACGAAAAAATCAAACAAAGAATAAGAGAAAATAAAATAACCTGGGAGGAATACACAAAGAATGAAAACGATAACACCAGAAACGCTTATATACAAAAAAAAAGAAGCAAAGGAAACAGTAAAACAGACAAAACAAAGATTGTTCAAAAAATTCTAAGTGATATTAAAACAAATTTCCAAAATAAAGGAAACACTTCTGGGAGATCATCAAAAGGCTAAGAAGACAATTCGAAAAGAAACCTAAAAACGTTCAGAAAGAAGACAACAGCCTATCAACAGAAACTACAGCAAGAAGAGCTGGAACCCGATCAACAAGAAGAAGAAGAAAATATGGAAAGAGATGAGAAAGATATTAATGAAAATAGGAAATAATCGAAGCTATCAAAAATATGAAGACTGACAAAGCAAGTGGGGAAGACGGAATAGCTCCTTAAATGATTAAATATGGAGGCGAAAAGTGAAGAGTTTGATACAAAAACTTTTCCTGGAAGGAAGGACAAATACCGCACGATCAGAAAATTAACGTAATTAACCCAATACATAAAAAGGAAAGCACAATATTATGCGAAAACTATAGAGCTATATGCCTGTCCTATGTAATACTCAAAATATATTCTATAATGCTGGAAAAAAGGCTAAGACAGGAAATAGAAGGAGAACTCAAAAAGGACAAGCAGCTTTCAGACCAAAACGACAAATCCAAGACTTCATCTTCACAGTACGAAATATGATCGAAAAAACAGGAGAGCACAATGGAAAATTATATTTAGCTTTTATAGACCTTAAAGACGCTTTCAACACAGTCCTAAAAGAACAACACTGGCGAGCCCCAAACAAATTAGAAGTTACATTAAATTTTAAAACAATCATTAAAAATCTATACAAAGAAGTATATGGGAGGATACGAATAGGCGAAGAATATTCAGAAATATTTGACATGGAACTGAGCGTAAAACAGGGCAATAATTTAAGTCCCCTTCTTTTTAATATACTGATGAACAGCGTTATACAAGAAAGACCATAGTCGAATACAGGAATTTAGCACCAATATACATACAAGCACTGATATATGCAGATGACATCCTCATACTAACAGACTCTCAACAAAAATTACAAAAAGCGATAAACGTGTAGACACAACAAATAGAAGAAAAAGAGATGAAGATAAATACAACAAAAAGTAAGATAATGAGAATAACAAACAAATAACATAAAGAGGATATTAGAATTCGCTGCAAATAAACAGTACCAGAAGTAGTAGAGGAGTATGAATACTTAGGTAAATAATCTCAAGTAACGGAAGGAACGACGCGGAAATCAGCAACCGAATTAAGAAAGCAATTAACACCTATTACCAAATGAACAACACCATAGTAGAAAATAGAGAAATTCAAAACAAAACAAAATCCAGGTATATAATGCAGTATATATGGCTATCCTGACATATGCAGCAGAAAGCTAGACTATGGTGGAGAAGCACAAAAGCCGCATACAAGTGGCAGAAATAAAATTTTTAAGAAAAATGAAAAAACCTTTAGAGGACCAAGGCCAAGAATCATACCAAAAATCATTTTATTCGGTTTGGCCGTTTTGACATGGTGTGCGGACATACATCGTTACACTTTGTTTTATATATGTAGATAGATAGATCTACATATATAATTGTTTTTGCACCGAAAAGACATTACCTAACACACTTTATGATGTAACAGGTTATTTCCTAGTTTGTTGAAATAGACTTGCAAACGCACGACACGTGCTAATTTTATTTTTAACTGTCCGCATCAACTTAGGTTTTTTCGGAATACTAAATTTGGCAAGCACCAGAAAGCATTCACTAACTTACAAAGAACTTTGTTTTAAAATTGTTGCATAATATCAATAGTAAAACTGACTATCCCCGTAGGTCAATTTGGTTTAATTTTGACTTTATATAAATGGCTTGATTTTATATAAAAGAATTCTTATGTCAAATGAGATGTTCATCCGATTAACCAATACATTTATCCAAGTTTAAATCCTAATTGCTTTCGCTTGATGCAAATAAGTTTATGTCATATTAAATGTCTGTCCAGATAAATACTTAAATCTTTTTTATCTTTTGTTTGACGAAATTGATGAATGCTTATCACTACAAGAAAACAGTTATCCTTTTTAAGATATAACTAGCTTGCAATAATTTTACGTCATTAACTTTTTTCTCTTCTTCCGAGATTAAAACTGATTCATTCTAGTCTATAAGCTTCTAAAGACAATATTTGGGTAGACGTGTGGTGACAAAATGATTGTGTCACATGTATGTTAAGCAGTTGTAGTCAAAATCGATATTGGAAGATCTGTCATGTATATTAGGTGTAAAAGATACTACCTTGAGATACTCCTGTTCTGATTTCATAAATTTTGATGATTGTATTTTGTTGTTTGACGAAGACTAGTGATATAATGTTATAAAAAACAACATTTGGTGAGGAAGCCATTAATTTGTTTTACAGAAGTAAAGATGTAAAGCAGTAAGAGTTCTGTTCCATGCTGTTCCTTATCTACTTGGCCACTCTGTAAACTTGTTCAATAATGTGCTTATTTGTAAAGCTAAATAATAAGTAAGAAGTTATCTGCCGATCTTCAAAGATTTGTTTGAGGTGCTTTAGTAATATTTTTTTGAATTGAAAAGGGTTGGTAGTAAGTTAATGAGTTGATAGGGCAGTACTCTTCTAGAGTCTTTTCTTGTTTTTGGTATTCTTACTACAGTCCATAAAATTGAATAATGCTCCGTTCTTAATATAGCATTAAATAATTGAGTAATAGCTTTTTCTTTTTTCCTGAACTACCTTACTCGTTATCAGATCGTCAAACGTTTATTTTAAAATGTAATTTTTAAGAATAATCGTCTCAAGTTTCTTTTTGATAATACTGTTTATAGAAAGAGCAATCTGATAAGATAATAATTTTTAATTAACGTAAAGATAAGGTATTCAGCAAATGCTGTTGTTTTCTGTTGGTTACTTGTGGCCCAACTATTGTCAGTAGGTTTCAACGGTAATATGAAAAGTTAAGACCACTTCATTTTCTTTGTTGCTTTCTATACAGTATAATTGGTTGCTTCTAAAGAGCTAGATCGTAAAGATAGTCTTGAATAAATTTATTTTTTATCCTTAACGAAAACTGAAGGTTGTTTTGCAAATTTAAAAAATAACCGTTTATCGCTTTCAGCTCGAGTAATTTCCTACTTTCTGGATTTTCACTTTTCGGATATTTTTTGTTTGATTTATATTGAGTATTTATTTTGGATGTATGAGATGTTTCTATTTAATGTTGCTTACCAAGCAACTGTTTGGATGAACGTAGTTTATCTGTATTTATACCCAGTGAAATTTTTAATTGTGTATTTAGTGATTAACTTAGTTTATCACGTTAACCTTCTTACTATTGTATATAATGGTAGTTTTTTTGTTTTTTTCGCTATACATACGTGGTGCTAATAATTGAGATATGATCTGAGGTTAAATCAAGACAAGGTTTAACTACAAATTTTCGGGGGTTGAGACCTTTAATAATACATAAGTAGTATAGATCTGTTTTAATATGAAGTAGGTTGGCCTGTCGACATATAGTTGTTGTAAGTCTAGTATCCCACCATATGTTTTTGGAACTAAAATCACTACTAAAATTATGTTGTCAAGAGATTTGAGGAATTGCGAAAAGTCTTCCTACTTATTGTGGATAGTATATTGCCGAAATCATTATTTTGCCAATAAAATCTTTAGCTTCTATTTCTCTCTTTGATGATGTATAATGCTTCTTCTTATTATTACTATTACGCCTGCGTGTGCGTTTTCATCAAGATTAGTGGTATGATAAGTGTTGTACTTGTATATTTTTACTTGGTTTAGATTGATAAAGCGAGCTCCTGTGATTAACAATATGTCTCTTTATTCAAATTCAAAAACAACCTGATTTTCTACACATATCGGGACAGTTAGTGGCATTCTAAAGGCCTATTTTGAGTAACAAAGCTGTTATGGTGTCTTACTAATTAATATTGTTTCTAAGTTCAGTAATACACCCATTTGATCTATGAACATTTTTATCATTTGCTTTAGTTCTTCTACGTTTTTTGCCTTGCACGTATGTTAGTTCTTATTGTATTGTGTTTACAGTTAACTGCATTTTTCAAATGGTTGAATTTGGTAAGGATTTAACGCCCGGCGTGGGAGCACGGCCCGCGACCAGAGAGGTTAAGGTTCTCATATGTCCGCCACTGTGCCCAGTCGTCGCCATCTCTAAAGCGGGGCGATGTAGCAAGCACCGCGTCTTAAACGACCGCCATTATTACCTCTTGTTCGAGTGATCGCAGGTACTCAATTATTTTTAGTGACTGAGTAGGTCATCCGGCAGGCATCAGAGAGCTCCGAGAAATAAACCCAGGTTCGTTAGCACCTCAGCCCACCCCTCAACCACGAGATTACGCTGGGGTGATATGGTTGGATATAATTTTAGTTAAAGTTGTTTATGTGCAATGTAGCCTCAATAATTGGTTAGGTGTGCTTTTATGTAATTAATACGTAAGACATTAGGATCTCTTATTTTTCGAGAACATTCCCTAGTTATCGTTTCACAAAATAAAAAATCGTTGTTTCAACGTATGCTAGTTCAAATACGACACTGATCTTCAGAAGTAGTTTAATTTTATAAATGGCTTCGATATCAAATCTACGAAATATAACAGCAGACGTTTGTTTATTTTCTTGTGCTTTACAATACTTATAGTTATGGCTTCATAGCCGGTTTTTATTATACTTTATGTAAATATATTTCATTGATAGATGTATATATTTAAGCAGCACTTGAAATCGTTTGTCCTTTTAGCTGTGTATGTGTGAAATTCGATATGTTTATTTATAAGTTCTCTGATAGTATTAGTGTATCCTGATCCGTAGAACGATTGGGCTTTGACTTGTTTATTATTAATCATTTTAAAATAAATTTGTCTTTGGTTATTTCATTTAGTAGTTCACTTAGTAGATTTATGTTTTTAACACCGGTTACATGTATAGGGGAAGGTTTAGCTTTATTTTTTGTTTTATTTATTTGGTACATATTTTCACTTAAAAGTAAAATTTGTTCCATAAAGGACGCCGAATTTTAATCGGGCAGCATCTTTTTTAAGTTGGCAGGCATGTTATCATTCTTATTCTCTTTTATCACAGCGATCAATTTAACATTGGTTGTTTTTCCAGTACATCAATTTGTCTTGATTTGTTTTTGTCATGGAACAGTTTACAACAAATAAACATTTTATCAAAACGGTGAAAATGCCACGCAATTCTTGGGAAAAATGAAGCACTCAACGAATTTACAGTTCGAAGACTAACGAGGAAGTTTGATACGACTGGCTCAGCGGGAACGCTAAAGTCGCCTCGGCGGAATCGGCCTCATCGAACAGAGCAACAAATCGTTGTTGTGCAAGATGGCGTCATTGTAAGTCCTGGAAAATCGATTCGACAACATTCGCATCAGTTGGAAATTCCAACAACTTCGTTATATTAAATTTTTCGTAAAGATCTCCATATGCACGCGATATAATTCAACTGGTGCAACTAGGCCTACTGATAATTTGCTGAATGTATTATGTAGTCTGATAGCGGATAAAAACATCACAAAAAAATTAATTTTTAGTGACAAAGCCCGCTTTCACTTGAATAGGTTCATCAACAAACAGAAAATAAAAATCCTCAAATAATCCGGAAGTGTAAAATGCATCCACTAAGAACAACTTTGTAGTTTTTGGGCAGATTGAGTGATAATGCCGTTTTTCTTTGTAGATGATGAGCGGACTACAATTACCGTCAATGAAAAAGGTTACCGTAAAATGATATCTAATCAGTTGTTGCTTACCTTTGAAGATATAAAGATGGAAAATCTCTGATTTCAACAAATTACTCTTCGAAAAATTCTTGCAAAGAGAAAATTCTTTTCACGGTGACCAGGAATGGCACCCATTATCAAACATTCTTTACATCAAATCTATTAGTGATTGTAACCCGACTACTGAACCAATAATTATTCGTTGATGCTCATGTTTGAGTTGCACTACATTCATTGGAACGTTTACGTTTTTGTATTGTTTAGCTGTATGTTATTAATTATCTAAGGTTTTTGTGATTATTTAGTGATTATAATATTATAGAATTTGCAATAAACGAAATATCTGCATGTTAGCTTAAGGCTGAATATATAACATTATTTACATTTTACATTGATATTGATTACATCAGTAATAAACCGCTGGCAGCTGCATAAATGTCGGAGTATTTTATTCATTTAACTGTGCATAACGCACGTAATTGAGTGCTTAAACATTAGGTAGGTAGTAAAATCTAATTTCAAAAATACAAAACTGGCCCTTAAACATTTGAAGCAGCTCCACGCGCTTCGGACATACCTATATCCCAAAAACACACATACATATCCGCCCACTTAAAAACATATATATATATATATATATATATATATATATATATATATATATATATATATATATATATATATATATATATATATATGTGTGTGTGTGTGTGTGTGTGTGTGTGTGTGTGTGTGTGTGTGTGTGTGTGTGTGTGTGTGTGTGTGTGCGTGCGCGCGCGTGTGTGTGTGTGCGTGCGTATGTGTGTGTGTGTGTGTGTGTAATATGTTAAGTTAAAATTATAAGTATTGTTTTTGTTTCAATTTTGCCATTCTTTAAGGTATATGACAAATAACGATAAGAATGTTAAGATGAAGAAAGAAAAAAATGCAAACAAACTTATTTTTAAAACATGTAAACATGTTTAAGGCGTCTTATTGATAACTAAATAATAAGCAAGTCTCTGTCCTCTCCAATATTACTGCAGTTCGTTGTTTATTGAATCATAACATACATTTGACTTGCAGCAAAAATTCAGAGTTAAGCTCGCTGGTATTAAATAAGAAACTGTAAATTTGCTTTTTTATGTGAGTCTACAACAAAATAAGTTATTGTATCACGAAAACAGGCATCATTTTGTGAATATTTAATTTTTAAAATAGGTATTAAATTAAAATAAAATTAAATTAACAACGCTTTTAACATTCTGTTGTTAAACTTAATTTTATAAACTCTAGTGATATCTATACATGCAGGGTTTTCCATTTAAAATAAAAAATTCACTTTAATAGCGACAATGTCGCTAAATTACTTGTGGATTTCCTTACTTACAATTAGTGTAATAACTATGTACACAGTTTTATAACGATATTTGCAATATTCCAGACTTTTGGATTATATATTATATTTCTAAACTCCAATTACAGTTTAGTAAGGAATTCTGTTTCAAATTAATTGTGGTAATAATAAGTTTCGATGAATCTTTCATTAGTTTATTATGACTAACTAAATGTATGAAATATTATTTTATATTAAACTACATAAAAACTCATTTAAAATTAAATACCATAGTAATGCTGCTTTAAACAGTGCAAATTTTATTCTAACATTTTTATTGGCGAAGGTTATACCGTAAAATTAAATTAAATAAGAATACAACTTTTTAAAAAGAGCAAATCATTTCGGGATAAAGAAAAACGCCAACACAGTATGATGGATTGTGTATGGGGCAGAGTAAAATGTAGGAACGTGTTGAAAGCTTGAAATCTATTGCAGAACAAGTTGTAAGGATAAGAGTTGCAATGGTTATTTTACGTTGTCATCGAACTGACAGCTTCTTGGGTCATACAAAATCTCAAATATTTTAAAGTATATGCAAAATTACAAGGAAAAAAATTTTGATATGACACAAACTTTCATATAATATCTAAATAGTTTTAAATACAAAGTAGGTACTATTAAATCAAATAATACTATTTTTTATAGTTCGTTTTTTGTAAACATATTTTGTACATGCAGTCATTCTAAGTAATATTTTTTTTAATTATTTATTAAGCAATATTAATTGAAGTATTGTATACAGTATTTTTACTTGCTTTCCTTTAGACACGTTTTTTGTTGTAAAAAATGACTATCTTTTCAAATATTAGTATAAACTTAGAACTGAATTGATATTTTGCAAAAAATCAAATAAATAATTTTACAAAATTAATAATTAAATATATCTTCAATATTCTACAAAAACTATGTAGCGAGCAATTTATTCTTCTAATTTTGGATACAACTTTTTTTATCATAAAAGTAACACACGGGCACATTTATTTTACGAGGTGTTTAAAAACAACTTTTAATGTTGCTTAGACAGCACAATTTATACCTAGTATTCTCATAAATGCTGATACAAAGCCAAACTTACCCTTGCTTTACACAACATTAAAATATAAATTATATCAACATATGGTTGCAATTGTCAATTCTTAAAGTTATAAGTTATATTGTGTTTGTTGTCAGTTTGGAGTGAGGTATTGCTGTAATAATATTACATAAGTGTGGAACTGAAAAAAGTGTAATATTTAAGACCCTGCATCCTGCCAGCATTAGCTATATGTTTGTATATTGGACTTTAAAATTGTTTAATGAGATTGGAGGTGTTAACTATCGTCTAAGATCTGGAAGACTACTTCAGTTTGGACCGTTTAAGCAGTCAAAGGCGTAAGTGCCCGAACTAAATGAAATTCTGTTCGTAAGCAGACGATTATGCATCGGGCGATGGAAATTTACAAAACTTTGATGTCCTCTATTATTAAGCAAGACGTATGATTAGCTGTTTACAAAATACATACGGGACACATTTGTTGACACGCTTTAAAGAAAAGTAGGAGAAAAAGAACAAAGACATTAGCCACAGAAAAATTGGCATTCTTCTTATAATTTCCTAATTTGTTATTCTAACCATCTTGGTTAGACCACAACATCTCCTCCAATATTCCATTTCAGCTACCTGAATTATTCCTTTATTTTTCTTATTAATGATCCATATTTCTGCATATGTCAAAATGCTTTTAACTATAGCCTCATATATCATTTCCTTTGTTTTTATTTGAATATTTTTGATCTCTTCCTATGTTCTTGTGTTTTGCGTATTTACGTTTTTATGTATACTGTATTGTTTTTGACAAACGATGGCCCCACCAGTAAGTTATGGTTGAAATTGTCAGATGTAAAACGTCATATCGTAAGGTTGGAAATCTGGCAACACCATAACTTTAAAATATTAGCGATTTTGTATCAGCACCACATAATTTTTTTCGTATGAAGATGTCGAGTTTTGAACCGAATAAGCGTCATTTGCTGGAACTTTTGATTTACTTATTTAATTTGAAGAAATATGCAACTGAGACGCATCGATTGCCTATAGAAGTATACAGTAAGGCTGCTGTAAGTAAGAAAAGTTGTCGTGGATGGTTTCATAAATTTAAGAACGGTGAGTTTGATGTGAAAGACAAAGAACGTAGCGGAAGGCCGAAAGTGTACAGACACGCGGAATTGGAAGCATTATTGGAGAAATATTCCTGTCAAACCCAAGAAGAACTTCCACTTACATTAGGAATAACTCAACAAGCAACTTCACATCGTTTAAAATCGTTGGGAATGATTCAAAAGTAAGGAAATTGGGTTCCATATGAACTGAAACCGAGAAACGTTGAACGCCGATTTTGCACATGTAAAATGCTGCTTGCCAAACATAAACTAAATGGTTTTTTGCATCGTATAGTCACTAGTGATAAAAAATCGATCCATTACGATAACCCAAAGAAGGGGAAATCATGGAAACCACGTGGCCATGCTTCAACATTGACAGCTAAGCCGAATATTCATGGAAAGAAAACTAATGTTGTACATTTGGTGAGATCAGCTTGATGTCGTGTATTATGAGTTGCTCAAATCGAACGAAACCATTACTGGGGCCTCTACCGAACACAATTGATGAGATTGAGCCTAGCAACAAACGCGGCCGCTGCTACTCCGGACACGACAAAATTATTCTCCTGCATGAACATGTTCGTCCACATGTTGAGGAGCCGGTCTAAACCTACTTTGAAATACTTAATTGGAAAGTCCTACCCCACCCACCGTATTCAACAGACATTGCCCCTTCAGATTATTACTTGTTTTGATCGATGGCGCATAGCATGTCTGAGCAGCACTTCACATAATATGAAGATACCAAAAATTGGGTCGATTTGTGGATAGCCTTAAAAAATGAAGCGTTCTTCCGATGCTGCCAGAAAAATGAAAAAAGTGGTGGCTAGCGATGGGCAATACTTTGAATAAAACATAAGGTTCCGTTCTTTCACAATAAATGACCAATTTTGGATACAAACGGTGAAGACTTATTTATACTCCCTTTATATATATATATATATATATATATATATATATATATATATATATATGTATATATGTATATATGGGGGGCAAGACGCGTCAACTGCCCCAGCTCCACCGCAGACGTCCGTGCGAGTGTGAGACACAACTTTTTCATCTCATCGTTTAGGCCTCAAAACATTAATAAAAAATCTGGTGTGAACATCACACGACCTTCCTTATCCTATTATTATATATTATACCGGGTCCATCGTCTCGGCCCTGCGCTGCTCTCGTCTCGGACTTGTTATTTTCAAAAGGACGAGGCGCGAATCCAACACTCGAAAGCTGATTAAAATAAACAGTACAAGACAATAATTGACTCATACTTAAAATTTTGCTACGTCCTTCCGCAGTCGACCCGGTAGCTCTCCGAGCGCGCTGTGGTTGGTCCGTTTAATTAATTTTTAATCGGCTATAACTTATTTATTTGACCTCAGATCAAAAAATTTCATTGTAATTTTTTGTTCGTCTCCATCTGATCTATTCGGTAATATCAATTTCCCGGAACATTTTATGAACACCTGGTATATTAAAAATCCTGAGCCTCAATTTTTTTCGAATTCTTATTTTATTAACTTTTATTTTAAATTCATGTTTATCTCATGATAACAAATCATTTTTATTCTCATAAATTTTTTGTATCTTCAACCGTTTAAATTTGCGACCGCTTTGCGACCGATTTTGCGACCTTGCGACCAAACGACTATGCCGATTTTTACCAAAAGCTTCGCACTGCGTCCCCTACCTACAAGTAACTTGCATACCAAATTTCAAGTCTCTAACTCTTACGGTTCTCGAGATATCCTGTTTACTGACAGACCGACAGACACACACACACACACACACGAACCAATGGCTAAAACCAACTTTTTTGGTGTCCTGATGCTATATTTCGTCCAGAAAGGTGAAAAACTGGGTAGCTCAAATTTCCGCGGATGATTTGAGAATACAGTCTTACGTATTTTTTTCTCAGCCTTCCAATGGCAGTTTTTTGGCGCATTTGACGGTACTGCAGCCTCAAGGGCCTATTGTGCCTGTTAACATGGACTTAATTTTAGGACAACACACACACCCATGGGTTGAGCGAGACTCGAACTCTCCCGGATAAGCTCGAGGACAGTGGAACGATGATCTTGACCGCCGAGCCAACGCAGTTCCAAAGGTAGTATTAGTTTCTACGAATTTTTACTGTATAACCTCGAAAAATGCGAATGTTTGAAAAACATGTTATATTTTTTTATCTTCAATTTTTTGAATTTTTTAGGCCACTAGATCGAAAGACCAGACATTTTTACATAAATATAGACAATAAAAAAGAGGTTTTTTTTGAGTATTATATATACAATAAGTGTGCAAGTAGAAACTTGATTCTAAAGTTAATTGCATTTAAAAATCATACTTGAACGCAGCCAATTTGCTCATCATTTTAGATGTATACAGCTTATTCATTACTATTTTTGTGACATAAGTTTCAGTCTTTTATAAGCTGTCGTTTCGTGTGTATCAATTTTATAAGAAATGGATGTCGATAAGTATCATTGACACCATTGCGTTCTATTCTGTTTGCAAGTGAAAAAAAATGCTGCTCAAGCTATGGAATTGATTAATTCGACTTTGGGTGAATATTATGTGAATCATTCGACAGTAAAAAAGTGATTTGCAAGATTTTGTGGTGGAAATTTTAGTCTTGACGACCATCCACGTCTAGGTGCAATACAAAAATTTGCAGACAAAGAACTTTAAGTTTTACTGGATTAAAATATATGTCAAACTTAAGAGCTTGCCGAAAAGTTAGAAGTTGCTCGCCAAGCAATATCACTTCGATTGCATGGAATAGAAAAGATACAGAAAGAAAAATTGGTTTCTCATAAACTGACGGAAAAAAACAAAAACCGAAGAGTTGACATCTGCATGAATTTGCTTTCTCGGTATGAAAGAAATAATTTTTTGCACAAAATCATTACCAGTGACAAAAAGTGGATTTAGTTCGAAAATCCTAAACGCAGAAAAGCATAGGTTGATCCAACCCAGTCATCAACATCATTTGCAAAACCGAATATTCAAGAAAATGTTACTGTGTGTCATTGTAGGTTTGGAAAAGAGTCATTTACCAGGAAAAAAAGGCCATTTACGGCTAAGGAAGGCGGAAAGTTATATTGCTGCATGACAACGCTCGTCCACATACATCAAAACCAACTCAGAAACTCATCTTCTCCTTAGGCTGGGAAGTTGTCCAGCATACGGCGGATTCTCCTTTTGATAACTATTTATTCAAATCGATGGCTCAATGATTATTTTGCTTTGAAGCCACCAAGTTTCTATTGCGAAGTCATTTACTATCTACCCGATAAATGGCAAAAAAACATAGATAATAATGGCAAATATTTCGATGATTAATCTTTGTAATAAATATATGTTCAGATAGGTTTCACGGCTAACTGTGTTTAAACAACTTAATTCTCGGGTTAAACCGCGTCGTAATTGAGACAATTTAAAATTTGAGCCATACCGAATAAAAAAATTAATTGTCATGGTTTGTTGGATTGACAGATAAACAAAGTTAATGCGCACGAAACACCCACTTGCATTCAAAAAGTAACTTTCTGCAGTTGTATAAGCCACGAGGGAAATTTGATAAAAATCATCAATTAGTTATCAATGACAGACACTCATAGATACAGGACCGTTATTATACAGAACATAAACCTACAGCTATACATTACTTTACGACATAATCGCTATACAAATTGAAACACTTGTTATTACATCTTGCAGAGTTTGAGATTCCTTTTACAAAAAGCTCTCTTGTCTGAGAATAAAGCCACATTGTTGTAATAGAATCCTGAAGTGTCATCATCAAACTGGTGCGACGTAAGCCACTGTACCATGTGCATAACGAAATTTTGCCAATTTCCTAAACAAGATCATCACTGCCACAAATGGGCGGTCACTTCTTGTCTCATCGTGCACGTTTGTACGTCCATCTTTAAACATGCAACATCACTGACACATGACATCTTCACTTACTATGTTTAGCCGTAAACAATAAACAGTTTGTGGTGAATCCCAGTTACCAAATGTCATAACCTTCTTCTTCCACTCTGCACTGCCACTGAACTGCTACCTACAATGCCACAGAATAATTGTCACATTCTCGCCTATTTTTGGCGCATGCACAAACGGATTGCCATCCTACATTTGAACCAAGAAGGGAACTAAATACGTTTATCATAAAAAAATATTAAACAATTTAGACACAAAGGAATTATAAAACACTGAATACTGACTACAACACAGCATTATATTATAATAAATAATATTTTTATTTTAATGATTTTAATATGAGTACTTAGAATAAAATATATATCTTAGCAAAAAGACATTTTAAGTACAAACACTATTTCACATGTGTGAATTAGATAACTATCCGCTTTACAGCAAAAAATAAATTACCGACCCAAAAAATATATAGGAAAATTACGCCAGTAATGAAAATCGCAAACGACTGCATTTGCTGCCACAGAATGCAGGACAGAAACCGTTCATCCATCAAACTGCTAACACAAGCAACTGAAATAATCTTGAAATTGAAAAGCCGCATTCCGCATCTGCATGTGGGAAAGCTTGAAAAATCCTCTTTTAAGTAAAGCAGCTGATGGAAGAATAAACGTGTCAAAATCTAAATTATTTCTTGTTGGGGATTGTAATTTATTCGAGTTTATTACAAAATCACAAATTATTTTTAAAGAAATTATTTTGAACAAATTTTAACAAGCAAAAATAAAGTATAACTTTCATTCTTATAATTTTATATGTATAACATGCAACTAGTACATTATAAATTTATATATCAATAATATTTATAAACTTTAATGTCCTATTATACAAATATTACTTACAATGTTTAATGTTAACTTTCTTTGTGCTATTACAACAAAACAAAATATATGAAAATAATATATTGTAGGATACTAGCACAAAATATATTTTTTAGTCTAAAACAAATTTACTGAAAAATAAATTTACTTATTTTTAACTACCGAACTTTTAAAGCATTCTTACTGAATATTTAGTGCAAACAGCCACAATTAGAAAGTGATGAAAACTACAACTGATTACAAACACTGCATTATTATCCTTATATAATTACTCCAGTTCATGCTCACAAATCTAATTTTCCTTGGGCTATGTACATACACGTACTGGCTGAATCAGCACTAACGTCTGCTCCAAACGCGCATACACTATAAATAAATGAAGATTTGTACACACAGTCGAGCTTAACAAAATGTCGGACCGGTTACCCAACACGCCAAAGTTAAAGTTAGTATTAGGCAAAATTTAAATTGTGCGCCTTTTTACAAGGTTGGCTGCGTTCTGTTTGATTATATTTTATAGTGAACATATTGCCGTTAACGCTATTCGGTGGAGTAGCCAGCTAGGATTGTCAAAATTCATTACAAGCATGGAGAAACTTTCGCCGAATTGAGAAATGCACCAAATGAGATAACCGTGAAAAGACTAATTAAAAATATGAACAAACAGGTTCGGTTGCAGACCGGCCGTTCAACTGAAAACATTACCGCTTCAAACAATAGTGTGACGGAGTGTCCAAAAACATCAGTGCGCCGTCGATCTAAAAAGCATCATGCAAAGGATTTTAACAAAATATTGCATCTGCACCAATCTAAGATTCAGCTAACCCAGGAACAAAAGCTAAACCACAATTTAAAACACCGAATATTTGGCGAATATTTACCGAAATGGCACATTTACGCCTTAGTGGGTATGTCAATGAGCAAAATTGTCGCATTTGGGGTATAGAAAATCCTAGGATCATTTAAACGACTTATACGACATAATAACAGTTTGGTAAGGATTTTATGCTGATGGAGCGACTGGTCGGTTTTTTTTTTGAAAATAAGGTTAAAAACGCAGTGGCTATCAATGGTGGACGTTATTTTGAGATAGTAGCGCATTGAGATAGTATAGAATTGGATGATTTGTGGTTCCAGCAGGACGGTACTGCCTGTAATATGAATCGTAAACAATTCCATTGTTGCAGCAAAAATTTAATGGGCAAAACAGACAGCAAACTAAGACCACCAACATTTTGTGATCTCTCGCCATCCGATTTTTTTCTGGGAATTTGTGAAGGCCAAAGTTTATGCTACAAAAATAAGGACGATTTCTGAATTAAAAGCACAAATTCAAAAAGTCGTTGACGAAAGTGAGCCACAATTATAAGAAAAATATATCGAGAATTTTGTCAGAGACTTCGAGAGTATCAAATAAGTCCTGTAAGACATTTATTAAATGCTATTCCACGTATAATGACAATGTTTAACCTTTCAGATAATTTTATAACTTTGCTTGCTAATAAATAAATAAAATATTTTATCTAAAATTAAAAACTGCGTTTCTTTTAAAACATTATTTTTTAGCCAATAATATTATTATGTAAGAGTAAATATTGAACTTTTGAAATGTCGTATGTAGCCTATCTTATATTTGCATCTACCGCACACTGATGATTCAAATTGATGCTCATTCAATTAGTTTTTAACTTTTATAAATAAAAGGAAACTTTATAGAGGTATATGCTGGACCAGCTGCACTTCTAATCTTTCTCTCCTCTTTTCTGGTTTATGGGCATCTATCAACGAACTTCCTGACACAAGCGACTCATACAGGTTTGTCATCGACGCTGTGAATCCAATACGGGGAATTGGACTAATTATAGTGTAGGTGCAATGTAGGACACCGCTTACAGTTTTTATGCAGCAACTATATTTTCTAAAGCAACAATAAAATTAGGACATCTAGTTTGGGATTTATTTCGTAGAGATTGTCGTTCACGGTTAAATCATTGAAATCAGCGGAACACTACACATTTAAAAAAGATAAAACTTTAAAACGCTTCACTAAGTCATTCTACTAAGTGACTAAGTGAGTCTTTTTGATTTAAATCGCTTTTAAAATCTTAAAATATCACTGCGAAAAAGTGCTCTCATAAGTTTAATTTTGTCACCTTATAATTCAAACTAGAAAATTCAGCCAGCTACGCTTGACTACTATAGAGAACGCAAGTGTTACGAACTTTCTGCAGCAATAGTACTATTGCTGCTCTCCAACGACTGTGCCAGTCACGAATTCCGTCTCACTCTGGTGCAACCAAAATCTTATAAAGCACATCTGAGGATATTTGTTTTAGTTAAAAAACTGCAGTTTATATAAAGCCAATTGTGACATTGTAGTTATAATTTTTATACAAGACTAATATTGGGTTATAAACAGTGTTTAAATTTCTCTCTAAGCAATTTAAAAATCCTAATATACTCCTTAAAAGAATGACTTCAAACTATAAAAAATCTGACCATTAAGACAAATTGCACAGATTATTTAAGCAACACTTAAACGGTTAGCGTAGCAGCCGATCAAAAATATTTTAACAACAAAAATTGAAAAGAGGTAAATTAATTATAAAGGTAAGTGTAAGTCTTACATTTCAAGAGAAAGACTGTCTGCTTATGGCTTATAGCCCCA
Source organism: Sinelater perroti (assembly GCA_036346155.1). Lineage (NCBI taxonomy): Eukaryota > Metazoa > Arthropoda > Insecta > Coleoptera > Elateridae > Sinelater > Sinelater perroti. Next base: position 19,387,886 of record JARFIY010000001.1, read on the forward strand.
AATGAATATTGTCTTCAAATTTTAACGAGGATTCCCGAGGGGTCCTCTTTGGAGACCATAAAAAGTTAAAAATAGCACTCATTTTAAAACAAAAAGTAGATTACTTTTTCTAAGATTGAAAAAGTTAATAGAAAAAGTAAAAAGTATATTAGTATTAAAGAAGAAAATTTTTACTTATTCCCTTTATCATTTTTATACATTGATGTTATACATTTACTATTAGACACGCTTTTTTCATTTAACTCGCTTAATGTAACTTAAAGTTAATTGGATGATTTAATTAAAACACTAATTAAATAACTTGGCTACATAAAAAATGAGATAAAGAACACATTTTTAAATTCAAATATTACAAAATATCAAATAACCATATATTGCCAGTGATGATGACCTTTCCTAGTTATTTTAATTTTAAACATCAAATTATTAAATATATAATATTTCTAAAATTAAAACACAGATTGTGTTGTGAGAGCCCGACAAAGGATTTTAACAAATTATCCAAAAAGCTAAAAGCTTTAAAAAAGCAATTTGGAATTATCCATGAAGTATGATATTAAAAGCACTTCTTAAATTTATAAAATATTTAAGATTTCGAGCACTGAATTATATATATATAAAAAATTATGAGTGCTGCTGCTGCTACTGCTGCTGCTGTCACACAGGTCAAAGGTCAAATCGTTCGTGCCTTTCCGTGCTGACCCGAGCGCCTCCGAATGACAAATTTCGGCTCGGCGGCAGGCGCGACCGAGTTAATATATTTCCGGAACCGCAAGCGATAGAAAATGTTCGTTTTAGAGCGGGTAATAAAGCACTTATATATAAAAAAAATTATGAGTGCTGTCACACAGGTCAAAGGTCAAAGGTCAAAGTTCAACTCTAACTGGGTATACGTAAATGCGTTGTCATGGCAACGGCATACGCCAATTATATCAAACAGAGCTTTTTAATCGTGTTTTTCAAGGAACTTAAAATGTTCGTTACTGAATGTCTGTCGGTCTGTCTGTCGCTATCACAAAATTATGGATTTTTTAAAATTTTAAAATGGATTCTTATAGGAAATTTTACGCTGATTTCAAAATCGAAATCAAAAAGTTTCTATTTCGAATAGTTTACGAAATATTCGACTTCGAATTTCGAGAAAATTTTCGACATTACGATTTTAAATGTGATTCTTATAGGAAATTTTATTTTTAAAAACTATGCGAAGGGGCTCAAGCATGTCGGAGTTGGACAAGCTCTCCGGGGGGCCGCTGCCAGACCTCGTAATATTTAATAATATTTATGGTATTCAAATATTTTCCAAGATAATTCACGAAACTTTACAGCCACTTATTTATCTCATTCTGCAAGTCACAATAAAAATTAATATCGTATAAACTACATTCTGAAACGCTTTCTTATCTGGTTATGGTTAGTGAAATAGTTTTTTCTGGTTTCAACTTCAAGAGTAAAATAAAACCATGCCGAAATCTTTGAAATTAAAATTAAAGGGCAGACTTAATAATTTTATAGGTTGTGTATGAAACAATCAGCCATTTGTACTTTTATGCTGTGCTTTTATCAATTACTTTGCTAAAAATCTCATAAAATCTGTCGGAAACATTTTCTCAGTTTTGGCATACAATAAATTCGGTAACTAACTAATAATCCAAATATAGATCTAAACACTTAGATGTAAATAAAATTAATTGGGCACAAATATATATATTATATATATATATATATATATATATATATATATATATATATATATATATAAAATTACTTTATGTAAAAGAAAGAAACTTAAATATATGAGAGAATATTATAAAACATAAAACCAATTATTTTTGTTACTTATTACAAAAAGTCAAAATGAAAAACTACTTAACGGAAATAATTAATCAAAATAAAAAATTAAATAAAATTTAAATTTAATGGCACTACTTAAAGCAAATCAATGAAATTTGTAAAAATAGAAAAAGGTTTATAAATTTAAAACTAAATTAAAGATTAAATTATTTAAAAAGTTTTAGTATTAATTATTTATTGGTTGCTTTGTTGTTCGAAAATCAATTATAAGGCGTTAGAACATGTACATTAATTAAAAAGGAATAACGAAAATAAAAGTTAGATTTATTTACATGAAATTTGGCACAATTAAGGTAAATAGATTTGAGAATCATATTATTCAATGAAAGCCTCATCGGAAGCTACGACTACAAAAATTAGAAGGTAAAATAGCAAAGGCAAGCCTAGGAAAAGGTAGAAACTGAAAAAGACCTGAGAGAGCTCAGAATTTAAAACTGAAGCCGAATGGGGAAAATTGGAAATAATGGAAAAGTAATAGAGAAGGCAAAGAAGTGAAATGAAAAAACTCATACATGAAGCAAATAAAAAAGACGGTCCTAAACTAATTTCAAGAAGGTTAGAGATTACTCCCTTTAAAAATTAGACCTAGTAACCCCGAATGGATAGCTATAGCCCTATATCAACTGCTAACAGGAAGGAGTAGTAAATGAATGCGAAAGCTTTCGCTACCGATGCTTTAAAGCATTGTGTTGTTCATTCTCGGGTTGTTAGATTGTGCTCAAAGTTTGAAAACTCTTGACGTTTCATCTACAACTGCAGTGGATATATTCAAAAGAAAATCTTCTGAAAATTAAGCTATTGTCCCGTGCGGTTTCACTTATACTGCATACCACTTAAGTACGCTAAACCGGGATTTAGACAAACAGAATTCGTGGTCTCTGTTAAAATTATTTTTATGTTGGCTAAATACTTGTCCAATATATTACAACCGCACAATAGTTACATCAAAGATTCCGCATATTTTGCCCACCATTTTTAAGACATCTAACTACAAAATAGAGACTTAATGGTCAGTTTTGACATAACGTTCCTGTTTACCAAAGTTCCGATCCAAGATGTTCCAGACCACCTAAAGTAAATTTTCTCTAATGATATCTTACAACTCTTTGGACAGTGCCTTACGTCCAATTACTTTATTTGAGCAAAAAGACAAAGTAGCGATGGAAATCCCACACAGCCTTGAAATCGTCAACTACACGGAAACATTTGAAGAAATCATCATCAATATAGCACTATTAAAATCCGCGATATAACTAAGATATGTCGTTGATACGCTTGTGATATGGAGACACGGCAAGGAATCATTATCTCAATTTGTTAAGCACCTGAATACGATACATCTCGTATACAATTTACCATGTGACTGTAATCAAACGACAGAATGACTTTTCTAGATGTACATGATTGAGATCGGAGAATGAACATTTACAACTCACAAGCAAAAACAAGTAAAAAGAAATTATTTATAGTGCTTTCAAGAATTATTCACTTAACTGAACTGTTTTCTCCATTGCACCGTATTTCTTAACTGTACTTCTTGTATACATTGGGAATATTACAAAAGCATTTCGTAAGTCAACACACGCTATTCAAAATTTTGTGACAAGTGTAAGTAGTTTACTATCCTTAAATATTAATTAAATAATCTAATCATTAAGTATAGAATTAACCGTTACCTTCATCTTACAGATGAAGAAAATTGAAGTCTGTAAAAGTCTGCAAATATATACTATATGAATAATTTATTTGGATATTTCTTCATTTAATATTGTTTTAAATTCGGTCAGGGCAGCAACCGCGAAAACGTCTATTGCCAGATTTTAGAGACGTTAGAAATGATAAGCAGCTTATTGGTAATTAGATATCTGAGTGAACAATATATAGCGGATATTGTGATTAGCTTCTGTAGTTTACTAATTTGAATTAACATTGCCTGCCAAAATGGTTCTTGTTTTTTTTTTTGTAATTTATAATGGACGATTGAGCTCCTAATTAAGATAGCTAGGCCTCTGTGGTCCGTACCGTCAGAGTGGTTCTGTATAATAGCAGGTACAATACGATATTTTTGGATATAATCTAGCTGTAAAATGCGTTTCTGATGTAATAAGTATATCAATATTATTTAATTTTAAAAAATAATTCAACTTTATTTATTTTTGACCGGATGCCATTTGCATACCATAAACGTATACATAGAGATTTTGCCATTAACTAATTAGCATTTTTAAAACAGTAGACAACATATTTATTACCATGTTGTTTTGTTACATTAGCTGAGAAAAAGTCCTTTTGTAATGTTAGGTCTTGGTTTTGATTTCGCGCTGTGATCTGTACTACTTTGTCAAAGGTGGGTTCTGAGCATGACAGATGTTGAGATATCCTATTGTGTATTGAATGTTGTTATAACTGGTTTTGGTTTGTAGACCGACCTTGAAATTTCATACCTGTTCTAAATTTACTTTGTAATTCTTTATGCACTGTGCAATCCCTGTAGTTAGCGGGATGATCACCACCACATAGGGCACACTTAGCAGGTGATTCCCTTGTATTTTTGGAAGTAAAATCCGCCATATTTTAGTGTGATCATATTGTTAACACCTCTGGACAATAGATGTGTTTCTGTGTGGCTGTTCAACTTTTATAACTTGATTATTTAAATAGTGAAGATTGTAAATATTTTTATTGTTTGAAACAGGCTCTAAATCTACGAAAAACAGTGGCAAATGTGTTTTTTCAATCCTGTGTTAATATTTGTTATATATCTAACAATAAATCTTTTCTCTTTTAGTGACTCTGCCATTTTTGCGATAGATACGGTGTGTGTAGTGTATGTTACGAATGACAACTCTATATGCTTTATTCTCTTTCATTTTAGTGTGGTATATTACTTTAGAGTCTTTCAAGCATGCTTCGGTATGTATCGGAGGTATTAGCAGTTACCTTAATCACGTTATTAGCCATTGTTTTGTTTTAAACTGTTCCGTTCCAGCAACTGTTGTTACAGCATTAATCATTTTATTATAATCTGTAACTCAAACAAATATTGTTCACAATTTTGGCATTATATTTTGTTTTGTATTCGACGTTCTAGTAGTAGTATTTGCTTTGTCTAGTCTTGATTGGTTTGTTTTTCTTCTTCTTTTTCTGTTTTGTACACACCGCTATTCATAGTAGTGTTGATGTTACGCATATCCATGCGCTAGTTGACTTTATTTGCTGCAGGTGTGATCATTGTTGATCGGTGGATATTTGAGGTCTTTAGCATGATAATCGGTAATTATCTGGCTGATTAGCCAGTATGAATACCATTATTGCGTTGTTGTATAAATAGCTACTGTAATAATTGCGTTGATGAATAATAATTATTGGTATTTTAGTCCAAGTTGATAACATGCGTATTGACTTGCTTGTATTTATAAGTATTAAATAAGATATAAACTCAAAAAAGATAACGTACTACTGACCCCGTGGTCAGCGGTTGTACACACTTCACTAGGGTCACTACACGCCCTTGCTGTAAAAAGTCAAACGCGAACTTCAAAACCAAATAAAAAAATATTAAATATTAATGGAAAAGCAAAGAATTTTAAAAGCATAATTTTCACTATGTGAATGTATTTAAATATTATTTAAATGTAATACATTTTTAATAAAATTAACTCGCATCTACTCTATCAATTAGACAATATATCCCAGCTAACCTGGATCGACGATTGGATCCGGACTCCGCCTGTCACAAACCGGGGAAAAATAAGGGAGTGTTGGATGAGTAACACCTCCTAAAAATAACCAGGGTTCAGCTGGCCCGGCTGATAGCACCCTGTAAGGGCCCCTGCCAACGTACGGCGCAGTTGTCCCGAGATAACGGGGCCTCTGTCGTTGGGCTAATCACCCACACGGAGTACATAGATTCAGAATAATCAAACGAGCCTCGGAGCAAGACGAATTAATAGTAAACGACTGGCGAAAAATAGGTTCAGAACATAGAATATCACATCTCTAACAGGTAAAGAAATTGAAATTATAGAAGAAATAGAGAAATACAAAGTACATTTAATGGGGATATCAGAAGTCAAGAAAAAAGGAAACGGATAAAACATTTAGACAAAGAACACACGCTAAGATACTCAGGAACACCGGTGGACACCAGAGCAACGGAAGAAGTAAAAATAATCCTAAATGAAATCTTAGAAATTAGAGTGATTGGGTGGGAGCCATTAATTCCAGAATTATGACACTAGAACTACGGTTGAAAGAGAAAATAGGGCTGATACAAATATAAACAGAGAATACAAAAAAAGCAAGATAAAGATATGTTCTATAAAGAAGTATAGCATGCAATAGAGAAATTACAAAATAAGGACAGACATCATAATGCTGGTAGACTGGAACGCTCACATAGAACAAATCAAAGAATAAGTACATAAAACCATAGAATCACATGGAATATAGGTAAAGATGAATGATAATAGGGAAAGGATACTAGATATTTGCATAGTAAATCAAATGCTCATAGAAACACGTGGTTTTCACCCAAGAACATCTACAAAATAACTTACAAAGCAGAGGAACTAGGACACAAAAGCATAATAGACTACATAGCCTATTCCAAAAGTCTAACCTATGCAACACAAGACGTGAAAGTAATTAGAGGAAACGAAATCAGCACCAAACATAAACTGCTAATAGTTGACACGAACATCCAAAATCCAAAGAAAGAAAAGAGTAAAAACCAGAGTAAAATAAAATTAAAAACACTAAGCAACCCAGAAGTAAGATAAAAATTCAAAAATACACCCACAAGAAAATTAGAAAGATTAGAAGAAGAAGAAATACAAAAACAAAATCTATGGACACTGGAAAAGACATGAAAACGATTCAAGTAAACGTTATTGAAAGTAGCAGAAGAAACATGTGGTATAAAAATAGCGAGGCAAAATCCAAATATAAAAAGAACTAAGTGCTGGAACGAAACAGTAAGAAGAAAAGTCAAAGGAAAGAAGAAAGCCTGAAAAAATACATACAAAATAGAACATTAGAAAAGAAAACAAACTACGTCAGAAAACGCAACGGCACAAAAGAGATAATAAATAAGTGAAGAGGAACATTTGGGAAGAATTCGGTAGAAAGATATAAAAACAATATAACAAAAAACCAAAAATAATTCTGGAACACAATAAAAATACTCAAAAATACTCCTTCTCAGAAAGTCAGAAATATCAAAAATAAAAGAAACAAATAGAAACAATAATACAAGGAATACTAGAAGCTTGGAGGGAACACTACGCAATCATATTTAGAAAAACAGAAGAGCAAAACATAAAAGAAAATCAGGAAGAACAAAACAAGAACCAATAACAAAAAAGGAAGTAAAAGACGCACTATAAAAAGCAAAAAACGGGAAGTCACTGGGAGACGACAACATAACGCCCGAAATGCTTAAGAAAGGAGGACCAACCATTAATATTTGGCTAAAAAAAATTTCAACCAAGCATGGAATACACAAAAAATACCATAAGATTGGGAAAATAACATTATAGTACCTATATACAAAAATCTGGTGTGAACATCACATGACTTTCCTTATTCTATTATCTGGGTAATTCTGGGCTTCAATTTTTTTTTTTCGAGTTCCTATTTTACCAAATCTTACTTTAAATTCATGTTTATCTCGTGATAACAAATCATTTTTATTCTCATGAATTTTTTGTATCTTCAACCGTTTAGATTCGCGACCGCTTTGCGACCTTGCGACTAGACGGATCGGCCGATTTTTACCGTCCCCTATCTACAAGTAACTTGGATACCAAATTTCAAGTCTCTAGCTCTTACGGTTCTCGAAATATCCTGTTCACTGACATACCGACAGACACACACACACACATGAACCAATGACTCAAACCAACTTTTTTGGTGTCCTGAGGCTATAATTCGTCCAGAAATGTGAAAAACTGGATAGGTCAAATTTCCTCCGATTACATCACTTTCCTTATTATAGGATAAGGAAACTAAAAAGGAGATTTCACTGAATGCGACAATTATAGAGCGGTATGCCTTTCCCCAAAAATACTAAAAATTTACACTGCAATAATAGAAAAACATCTAAAAAAAGAAATGGAGGAAAAATTACAAGAGAAGCAAACAGCTTTCCGGCCAGGCAAACAAACACAAGATCACATATATACAATTCGAACTATAATTAAGCAGACACTGAATATGAATAAAGAACTCTTCCTAGCTTTCTTAGATCGGAAGGCAGCTTTTGACCAATTTCCCACATAATATATCTGGAAAGCGCTCCAAGAATTGCAAGTAACAAATAAACTAATAAAAGTAATAAAAAGCCTGTACAATAAAGTAAAAGGAAAGGCAAAATTAAAAGGACAACTATAAAAAGAATTTTATATGGACAAGGAAGTAAAACAAGACGGTAGCCTAAGCCCACTACTATTTATAATCTACATGAACCAGGTAAATATCAAATGGCAAAACGAAACAAGAAAGGAAAACCTAGGATACTAAAATGTAAACCCAATTACAACAAGAGATTTATTATACGCAGATGATATCCTTCTAAAGTCAAAGACAACTACAAATAAATATAGAAGAACAACTTCCAACAGATAGGAATAACCCCCAACACGGATAAAAGCAAAATCATGCACATAACAAGAAAACAAAACGAAGCATCACCAGAGATAACAATCGACGGAAAAACTATAGAAAAGGTAGATAGTTACTAATATCTAGGCGCACAAATTAACACAGATGGGCGCATCGATAAAGAATTAAGAAATGGAATTACCAAAGCCAACAGAATATACTATCAAATCAACAGTACACTCATAGGAAAAGAATAAATAAAAAAAATGCATCTTTATAAATCCATAAATATATATATATATATATATATCGTCTATCATCTATTTTGGGTAAATTCTCGACGTTTCGGCATCGGCTTTGATGCCATTTTCAAGAGGTTGACTCTTCAGTCGGGGTCTCAATCTGCCTACTCCCAAGGAGAGTTATGAGTCTTTAAATAAGAAGTTAATTTTGTGGCCTGTTTCTTTGTTGTGTTTGGCAAGTGCCGAACCATTATCGCCTTTCCGTACGGCCAGAGAATGCCCGTATATTCGGCTAGATATTTGCCGATTTGTTTGACCTATGTAGGTCCTTTGGCAGTCTCCACAAGGTATTTTATACACTCCTTGGGATTCATTGGGGCAGTGATCCTTTGCTGAGCGAATAAGCCCAGATATTTGGTTGTTGGTAAAGACCGTGCGGATATTTTGCCGCATTAGTATGCGGCTTATTCTATCGGTGATGCCTCTGATGTAAGGTAGGAATTCTTTTTGTTGGTCAGGAGGGTTTTGGGATTGAGAGTTAGTGTTTTTATTTATATTTTTGGTTATGTTGGTTAAAGATTTGTTGGAATATCCATTTTGCAGTAGGGTGGTGCTAATGGATTTGATCTGTTTGGCGATTTTTCGTATCGTAAAGTATGATGGATCTGGTTATGAGGGATTTTGCAACCGAATGGATTTGGGCAGGGTGGTGATGGGATTTGGCATTTAGGTAGCGGTTAGTGTGAGTGGGTTTTCTGTAGACAGTGTAATAAAAGCTGTCATTAGAAGGATTTCTTGTTATGAGAGTATCTAGGAAAGGAAGGGAATTGTTGTGTTCAGTTTCCATGGTAAATTTGATATTGGTGTGGATTTGGTTGGGGTGGGAAAGGAATTCTGGAAGGGTATCATGTCCATGAGGCCAGACAACAAAAGTGTCATCGACATATCGTATTCAGCAGATAGGTTTAAGGTGAAAGGAGGCAAGGGCTTTTGTTTCAAAATCGGTCATAAAAAGGTTAGCAATGACAGGTGAAAGTGGGGAACCCATGGGAGCACCATTATTTTGGCGGTAAAATTTATTTTGAAAGGTAAAGCAAGTATTGGATAAGCAATGGTTTATTAGGGAGAGGATATTGTTATTTATATTATACGGTGACTTTAATAACTGTAGGGTGTCAGGAATTGGGATGTTTGTAATCAAAGAAACGACATCAAAGCTGACCATAATGTCACCTTTGCGTATAGGGAAGGTTTCCAGTATTTCTAGGAAATGATAGGAGTTTTGGACATAGGATGATGCCTGCTCTGTGAGAGGTTGGAGAGTCTTGGCAAGGTATGTTTGGCTAGGTTGTGAGTGAGAGAACCGAACGCACTAACTATATATATATATATATATATAGAGACACACACAACAACCCTAATATACGGCGCAGAATCATGGACAATAATAACCTCAGCAGAAATGAAGTATCTACGCCGGGTAGTAGTAAAAACAAGACGTAACAGGGTGAGAAAAAAAATCATTAGATAAGAACTAGAACAGGATCCTATAATATAAACAGTAGAGAAAAAACAACTCCAATGGTACGGCCACCTAAGACGAATAAACAACGATAGATATCCAAAGATGATCATGGAGATGAGGATAGGAGGAAAAAGACCTAGAGGAAGACCTCGCAAAACTTGGGAGGAAAACATAGAAGAAGCAGCCAGAAAATGGAAAAACAACAGGACAAATAAAAACTCTACCTAATAATAGGCAAGAATACAGAAAATTACTCAATTCCCCAACACCGTGAGGTAAATGGGAGAAGATAAAGTAAGAAAATAAGTAAATAGACAATATGTTAAATACTGCATGTGGGCTGTAGTACTAATTTCATGATCATTATTATTCTTAAAATCTTGCTTGAAGGAACTTTCATCGACAATGAATTAAAATGCAAAACCTGAATTTTTGAATATATAATAAATACTTATTACGTAGACCGCAATACACGCAATACATTACCATTTTAATCCATCTTTGAGCATGTGTGTATTTGTTATTCTCGCTCTGTCTAAATAGTTGCTAAATATTTTTACTTCCCTAAGGAAAGTAAAGTAATCGGCGGAAATTTGACCTACCCAGTTTTTCACATTTCTGGACGAATTATAGCCTCAGGACACCAAAAAAGTTGTTTTGAGCCATTGGTTCGTGTGTGTGTGTGTGTGTGTGTGTGTGTCGGTCTGTCAGTAAACAAGATATCTTGAGAACCGTAAGAGCTAGAGACTTGAAATTTGGTATGCAAGTTACTTGTAGGTAGGGGATGCAGTGCGAAGCTTTTGGTAAAAATCGGCATAGCCGTTTGGTCGCAAGGTCCCAAAATCGGTCGCAAAGCGGTCGCGAATCTAAACGGTTGAAGATACAAAAAATTTATGAGAATAAAAATGATTTTTATCATGAGATAAACATGAATTTAAAATAAAAGTTGGTAAAATAGAAACTCGAAAAAAAATTGAAGCTCAGGATATTTAATATACCGGGTGTTTATAAAATGTTTCGGGAAATTTATATTACCGGATAGATCAAACCGAGACGAACAAAAAATTACCATGAAATTTTTTGATCCGAGGTCAAATAAATAAGTTATAGCCGATTAAAAATTAATTAAACGGACCAATCACAGCGCGCTCGGAAAGCTACCGGGCCGACTGCGGGAGGACGAGGGGGGAGCGCTTGACCGCTAGGAGGGAGCACGCAGGCAATAATGGCGAAGGCTGTGCAGCCGAGCTCGCACGGTTACCTTCAGTGACGTAGCAAAATTTTAAGTACGAGTCAATTATTATCTTGTACTGTTTATTTTAATCAGCTTTCGAGTGTTGGACTATATATATATATATATATATATATATATATATATATATATATATATATATATATATATATAATATATATATATAATAGGATAAGGAAAGTCGTGTGATGTTCACACCAGATTTTTAAATAGGTTTTTGCATTTACTTCTCTGTCTCCAGAACTCGTTGAAGGTCAAAGAACAGATATTCTTAGAGGGCTTAAAAAACATTAGTTATCTTTAAATGCCTATTAAAATATTATCCACACTAGTTTCAAGCTAGACATATAATTTAATTATATGACTAATAATATTCAATATCGTAAAAAAGTTTTTACCTTTCATTTATTTTTAAGGAACTACTAAGTGTATTTTAAAAAGTTTTTTTATTAAGAAGTAAATTTTTGTAAGTGCTTCAATAAAATAATCTAAAGTGAGGGTATTCTAATATCAAGTACAAATCAGAAACAAAGCACATTATCGCAATTTTCCACAAAAATTAAATTAAATATTTTCAATGATAAATGTTTATCCCATTGCAGTTATAGTCACTTTTAATTTGCTTATTTTCTTTTTGTGATAATTTATTTGAAATAACTGTACGAACAGCTATACAACAAATTAAAGAAAATACACATTTTAAGATGAAAAACATTATCACTTAATTTTATATTACAGTGTACCTAAAAATAAATACATGTGGTAATATAATTACACAGTTATTAATTATATGCTAATTGAATTTATAGTAAAGATTTAATCCAAAAACAAATTATCACAAATATACTTTTATAAGTTTGAACGTTCCCCGTAAACATATTTCAAATTTTGTTCACCTACATTTGGAAGCATATACGGGCCATTACTTTATCCGTTACCTTTACAAACTGCACCATAAATATTAGCCCAACCATCCGGCCCATGCGAGTGCTAGTAAATAAAAGTGATTTTTGTCGGAAATAGAGAACACGGGACATAGAATTAGTTGCACAAATAACCTTTGAGTCAAAAAATGGCGCACTAAAATTAAACACTACATCATTCTTTGGTAACTTTTAAATATATGGCAAAAGTGCTGAAATTTATGGTTGAAACAAAACTTTTATGCTCTTGTTCATTTCAGCGCACATAAAATATTATCTTCGCTCTCGCTTATCTGCAAGGGAAGGTAATCAGCAAAATAGGTTGCGCTTTGGCCGTCTCTTTTGCGCTGCCGCTCTGCCGCCGCCTTCTCCATCTCGCTCGCAGTAAATTGCCTGTCATCATTCTAACATTGCAGAACACTTCATTTCGACGTCAAACTTTAGATTGAGCGAGTAAAAAACTTTTGTCTTTGTGCTTTTTCAACGTTTACTAACTCTCTTTATCATTGAGCACCATAATGGACGCATTACTGGAACAAAGTTGTAACTTCAGTACCTTTCGAGAACAATCGAAATTAAACTCGACTCCTAGTTGAAAAGAGCAATTCTGAGGATTCAAAGTGCATTATAAAAAAATCAGGCTCGAAGCGGCGGAGAAAGTTTCTAGCACTTTTGGATATTAACAAAGTAGCCGTAGAAATTCGAAACATCACAAAACGGTCTTCTATAGCGTTGCATTTAATAAGAACTGAAACTGCGGCCGCTAATTTCTCCTTTTTCATTTCCCAATATTGAGGTGCAAAGCATGCAAATTCGCTTGCTTGAAATATCGCACAAAATGCAATGAAGAAGTTGAGAGCAGCCTGGAAAAGGAAATGCATACAAAATTTAACTGTCGCCATTACTTTGATTTACATTAGTTTTAGTAGAATAGTTTTGGCTCAAAATGGAAATGAGAGTTCTGCTGCGATAACTTTCTGTAACTTTTAATGAACTTACCTTCGAAATAAAAAATGTTTGACATATTTTACAGATAAAATAAGAAAAAATGTTTTTTTACAAATCGATTTTTAATAATAATTTCATTAAATAAAGTAAATTAGATTAAATAGCAGATTTGTAAATGTTCTTGTACAGACATTCCCAGCAAAATGGATTTCTATAAAGGGAAACGAACGTACTAAAGCAATTCCCCGAAGAAGATGTGATCCCCTCTGAAGAGCTAGGTGCAATGAATGAAGTAATGACAAAGTGTCCTTATTCACAGCGATGTTATCTAACCCCGGTGTCTCATAAAAATGACCTGCCGCTCCTAAATGTCATGAAGAAACCCCATATTCATATGTCACGCCCTCACCACTTTCTAAAATAAGGACTTGATGACATATTGTAGAGCAGCCACCTTATAACGTGACTTTCATATATCAAATTAAGTGAACCTTTGCGCCTTTAACAATTCCTCTCCCCGTTTTCCCGTTTCTACGTTTTATTAATAGCAATTTACTCTGCGACACCATCATTCTTTGTTGCCGCGGAAAGTTTTAAAATGAGATATTAGTGAGAAAGAACGGGTACTCTAATGCACTTAACACTAACTCGGGCTTTAGCTCTCGCAACCTTACTGTGATTATCTGAAATACGTCTTTATAATTTAAATATTTGAGCATTTTTAAATGCTTATAATTATAATTTAATTTAAACATATATACATATTTAATACATATATTTATAACCCAAGGATTAAGTAAGCAAGAAATTAATAACATTTTAACGTCCAATTATCTACAAACAATTAAAGCAAATTTAGACTAGTATAATAATTAACATATTAATCATTTTTTGTTACCCACCAAATAAATTACCAATGTTTAAAAATGTCATTTTCTTGATTTTATTTACTACCGTTATTTAAAATGATTAAAATCAAACTTAAATGTTAATTTTTGCTATTTAATAAATCAATAGTAATAATAATAATTCTACTGACACTGTAAAAAAAACATGATAAAACAGATGAAACTACTAAAAAATAAATCACATAATTTACAAAATATAATGTTCACCATTCCAAAAACAGAATAAGAAAAGTATTTAGTAAATAAATACCAAGAATAATACTCTTAAAAAGCAAACGAAAAAATAAGCATTTTTTATTACATATATCAGGTGTGCTTTTATTGTGTGAGGTTGCAAGCTATTCCGTTAAGTGTACTTATATGAACAAAGACAGATGCAGGTACAGATTAAATACATACTACGTGGACTACGCGATATTTATTGCGAAAAACTAACAAAAAGAAGTGTTTAATGTTGGAAACATTTTTACTGTTTTTCAAAATATTCGTCTTGACGATCAAGACATTGTTGCATACGCTGTAACAGGTTTTCGTAGCATTTTTTCCATAGCGAATCCGATATCTTTTAAACACAAGTTTTAAACGCACCTTCCGGCGTTGAAAATCACTATCCACGCAGTTTATTTGTCACGAGTGGGGACAAAAAGAAATTGTTAGAGGCCGAATCAGAACTGTACAGTAGATGATCCATCAGTTCTAGGTTTTGAGTGCTCAAAAAGCCAGTTGTTTGCGTTGATGTATGTGAGCTCGCATGGCCATGATGGAGAATGATCCGGCGCGTTGTTTTTTTTTATTTTTCCGAAGACCTCTGACAAACAAATGGTTGTGTGCTATTTAGAGTTTACTGTTTTAAGATTTTCTAAAACTACAGTTTTTCCAAAAAAAAAACAGGCGACCATTTGCTTCGAGCGCAAGCAAGTTTTGTTGGGTTTGACTTATCTTGGAAGACCCACACAATCGACTGCTGTTTATTTTCGGGCTCATACGCATAAATTCAAGATTCATCACCTATGACGATGTTGTGAACGGTATTTGAAGCACCGCGATCATATTTCTTGAGCATTTCTTTTGACCAATCGATACGAGCCTGTTTTTGAGCAATCGTTTACTTACTATACGGAATCCAACGCGCACACAATTTTTTTATGGTTAAATGTTCTTGCAATATTGAATGTGTGCTAATCACTAATGCCTAGGGATGCCTAAATTTCACTCTGTCACATGACAATCTTGCTTTATCATTTCGCGCACGGCATTGTTGTTTGCGAGCACCACAACCAATTTTAGGATGGCATTCTTTAAATTCCCCAGCAGAAAATTATGACCACGATTAAATTCATTGAACCAACGATATAATTCAGTGGCTCTGTGAAAGGCTTCATCACCAAAAGTCGAAGTACTGTTGTTGAGAAAATCCAAGTCGAAAGTCGTAAAAAATCATTGCACAAAAATGTTCACGAGTGAATTCCATTTTTCGGCTAAGAGAAAATTTTCAATTGAATGAAGACAAAACAAATAGTGTCCGTATGACAAAATGTTCTAAATACGCATGCCATCAAAAATATCAAGCTGTATGATGCAAATGTTAGATCGCACCTAGCACACACAGGGTTGCTATTTCGCAATTACGTTTTATGATCAAAATATGCATTTATTACAGCAAGTACTCTACACAAAGTCCACAGCCAACATATTTTGTTCTCTGTCCCTCAAGGTACATATTTCTTACGAAAAAGCCTAACAACATTCACGGTTTGTCCGAAAAGTATCGGGAATAATTTTTCTAGCTAACCAGAAGGGCTAGAGGGACGTGGTTTTCGGCCGAATTGGTAGTGGAGGGGGGGTGGTCTTAAGTAAAGAATGTGACCCGACTCAGTTGCATCCAAGCCTTGAGAGAGTGAGGATCATGCTTCCCGCAAACCGTGTTTTGATGACGCACCACGGACTCGACATGCAGCGTACGTTAGAACAACGTTATGCGGTGGCTTTTCGGACACGATGATGAATCATGGGTGTTCGCGTACGATTCCGAGACAAAGAGTTGAGTGACACACAGCCTGAAAGGTACCAGTTTTGAGTCGGTAAAGAGGATCCAAACCGCCATGACTAGGACCATAAACAACATTTCAGTTTCCGCAATCCAGGAATACTTCAAAGCGTGGCAAGCATGCTGGAAACGCTGCGTAGATGCAGGAGAAAATTATTTTGAAGAATTTTAAAGAAATAAATGATTACCTGCAATACTTTACTGCAATAATTTCGGGACAGAAACACTAATAATTCATTACAATAGACAACCTAACCCAGTTTTCTTATCCCAGAAAAATGAATGGCAAGAAATCAATTATAAAACGGGACGTGAAGGATAGCCCTGAAATGTATAAAAGATCTACTAAGCAGACACTAAGTACTATAACACCAGCAAGCAAAAACGAAAAAAAAAACTCCTACACCCCTAAATATATGAAACCCCTTCTAACATATATACCAAAAAGCTTAGCCAAAAATAATTACACCCTTAAAATCCTGCAGAATGAATAAGTCAAATTACAGCCAATAGTAACCAAAAGTTACACGTCTATTATCAAAGTCGTAAGAGAGAAATATACTACATTTCACTCCTATTCAGTTAAGAATAAAAATTCTGTTAGGGTAGTTTTACGCAATACGCACTCCTTAACGGATCTGACGATATCAAAAAATAAACTGGAATTTTTTTCTCTAATTCTGTTCTGTATTACTGCTTCTTGTTTGTAAATGTGAGCAGAATATAAAATCTTTAACAAATGCAATACAATTTTAATTTTGTTTTTTTTTTTTCTTTGTTTCTTCCCCATTTTTTTTTCTCTTTATCAGCCACTCCTCGGATTACAATGTTTTTTCTTCCAATTTCACATCCCAGAGACTCAATTTTACGTTCTTGTGTCGTTACTTGCTTCTTTAACATAGAGTTTTCTTGTTTCATCCCTTCATTTTCTTTTAATAGGTATTCCAATTTTCCATTTATTGTTGCCAGTTTTTCGTTTATAATCTTAAACATATTTTCTATTTTCTATCATCTCTCTATTCTCTGTATTCTCTGTTTCTATTTTTTATTCTTGTTTTAAGCTCTTATATCTCTACACAGCGATAGGAATCAACTCCGGTTCAGTACCTCGGAGAGATGACCGACCGTCTTTGTGTATTTCAGTGGTCTTTCAGCCCCTGATAGCAGATCACTTGCAAACTACGGTGTATGGTGTATTGTCTATCCTCAGAGTTTTGGCGTGGGTTCAATCTATGTTATTGGTTTCTCTTATCTGTTAGTTACATGCATATATAGCACTTCTACTCATTGTTTAGTTAGTTATCCTACTTTTCCAATCCCTCTGACTTTGCTTTTCCTCTATTTTGCTATCTTTTATGTTTTAAATATCTCGATTTGGCCTAATATGGACTTTTAAATATTGGAACTTGCAAAACACAGGCAGATAAAAGGATAATAATGCAAAATAAAAATAAGCTTAAGGAAAAAAGAATATATATATATATATATATATACAAAATATAACATAAAATATGAGGAAAAGAGAAGGACAAGTTCAAAGGAAAATCAAAGCAGCAGCTAGAAACAAAAAGAAACAGAACAATGAAAACAAAAAGCTGTGAAATGAAACATAAATAAAAATAAAAGTATAAGAGAACTAATTACAGTACATGTACTTATATGCTAGTGATAGCAAAACAAAATTTGCATACTAGAAGTAGCGAAAATAGACAAAAACTGCTTAAATTTGGTACTATGAGAAAATTTCAACTCACAAGCATACTTACAAACAGACTTGGAGAGCGTCAAATGGCAGAACAGTAAACAAAATCGACCATATATTAATAAAGAAACCCAAAGCATCACAAACCTTAAATGCCTATAAAAAATTGTAAAGCAGTAGATGCTGACTATCTGGTAAAAAATATAGGGCTACTAAATGAAATACAAAAAATGGCTAAAGGCAACAAAATCGACAGAAGCTAGTTTTTAAGTAAGAGCAGCAGTCAAGTGAAAATATGACCTGTTAACGGTTCTGTTCAACCTGGTCTCCGCATCTTATTCTAAAAAATGGCAGATGAGAATTGGAAGATGTTCTCTTTCACTCAGCTTATCTTACTTATTCAGGTAATGCAATATTTGGTGATTGTTTTTCAAAAATAGAAATGTATAAAAAAGTTAGACGAAAGATTATTTATTTTCTATTCTTAGTACAAATTAAATGAAACAAATTGTTAAACATTTACTTCCGTTTAAAAAATAAAAAAGTTGAAATTGGAAAATTTTGTTTTTTTACTTTTCTTACTAAATATCTTCATAAAAAACTAAAAAGAGGAAAAATCAATATTAAGATAAATAATACAAATATAATAAAACATAATTTTAAATAAAAAATGCTAAATAAATCAAAGTCAATGTTCCACATGCCCACACCTTTCTAAAATCATTGTGACATATTTCCAAATAGAAAAAGCAAGACAAGTCTGATATATAAATGATCAGGAAAATTGAAGGACTTAAATCCGTCATACTTCATTTTGCATCATATAAAAATTGCAACACTTGCAACTCCAGTCAAATCAAATGATAATTTAGTTGCTTGCATCGTAGCGGCAGAACATGAGGACATGGTTACCGGTAATCTGAAAGGCTATGAGAGCATTTACAACTGAAATTGTATTAAACCTTACTCTATGAAACGAAATAATGAAAATCCACAAAACACATTTGCATACAAGCTGCATAAAATAAAAATATGAAATACAGAATTAAAGTAGCAATAAGCAATAAAATCGATATGCATATATAAACAACGCTGTCTGCATAAAAACGCTGATGCAGCGATGCTTGATTAAAATAATTTCAACCCAAAACTGCCGTAGAATGGAGAATGATTAAGCTGATGAAATACGCATGCTTTATTTAAAAAATGCATTGTACATTTAAAAAAATATATATGTAAATAAATAGTAAAATTATTTGTAGAAATATATATATAATTCTAGTGTACCCGTTTCATTAATTTTGTCTATAAAAATTTCAATGTAATTTAGAGACAAGAAAGATTACCTTTAATTAATAACAATAAATATTTTTAATTGTATATATCAAACAGTTGCCTTCAAATAATTAATTAAATGTAATATTGCAACCTAAAACAGTTATAATTAAAATACCACGATAAACAAAACCCTTTGTGTAAAACAACCTCGTGTTTATCTTTAATAACGGCGTAATTAAAAATAAACATAAAAATCTTAAAAACTGTAATTAATATTTTAGGTTCGATGTTATTTTAACCTAAGTTAACCTAGTAGTTGAAAACACTATAATTTGTAATTTACCAATTTATTAGTGTTGATATACACAAGGTGTGTTCGGAAAGAAATTGGACTGATTCCAAAAAAATCATTTCATTACCGATATGTAGGAACTAACGTAACTCAAAGTACCAACAAAGATATGTATTAAGGAACACTTCAAAATATATCCCGAAATAAAAACAGAACAAAAAAAATAATGGCTAATTGAACTACACAACGGGGAGGACAAAGATAAAGTGATTCAAAACAAGAAAAAATTTTGAAAACTGGAATCAAAAAGGATCTATATAAACCTTACAAAAAATGAATGGAAAAACAAAATTAAATTAGAGTGTCGAGAAAAGAAGAAAAGAAAAGAACGCAAAGATAGGATAAAAAAAATAATAGATGAAGTAAAATGAAGCCAAAACAAAACTAAGGAGAAACTTGAAAAGGATAAGGATGCAAAAATTACGCCAACCATGCAAATAAAAAGAAATAGATTAAAGATAAAGTAAAAAAATAAACAAACAAAAAAGAAGAAGAAAACAAAACAAGTGAATTAGAATAGAAACATGGAATGAGGAGAGGGTAACTAAAATAATTAGAAAATAAGATACAAAAGTACAAAGTGAATCTGATAGAGCTACAAATAATACATATAAAAAAACAACGGAGTTAGACAAATGTATATTATTCATATGTTTAGGTGATACAATAACGTATGATAGAAGAATTTTGATTTAAAAAAAATCAAAGAAAAGCTAACAACCAACAGATAAACTATACTGCATAGAACTAGGAAATGGAATGGATATAACCATACTAAATATGTAGGTTCCAACTAAGGACAATAATATGACTTTTATTAATCTGCGACTAATTAATAAACAACATGATAGAAATAATAGCGCAAGATGCAAATGTAGTTAAGTAGAGAAAACCCATATACAAACATATAATAAAAAACGAACGCAAACATTCATGAAACAATAGCAACGGTAAAAAGCTCACAAAATTTGCAAAATGAGTACGCAGTAACATAGGTGCTGTCGAGTTAACTCGTAAACAAATTGAATAGATTATGCTACGATAGACAAATATTACAAATAAAATAATATTATTAATAATAATAATAATAAAGTAAAATCCCGTAACAGTGCAGATATCAATTCTAACCACTTTTTATTAAAAATCGACTTAAAGGTTAAAAAAGATATAGAAGTAATAGCATGCCCAAAGGAGAAAATGCAGCAGGAGTGAACTACAGAAACCATAAGTGCAAAAACAGTGTGAGAAAAAACAAAGAAGCGCAAGGATAAGACAAGACTAACGTATAATTAAGTAAATTAACAAAAATTGAAAAACAAAAAAATTATCCAAAATGTAACAAGAAAAGCAATTCCCAGAAAAAAACAGACGAAAAGAGATGGCGTGTTAAAAATTGTAGAAAAAAAAACAAAGTAAGAAATAAATTAATAATAAATGCTCTAAGAACACAACAAGAAGGTGACAAGGATGCATATAGATAACAAAGAAGAAAACCAAAATGCACATAGAAAGAAAAAGAGAGCGCATGTGAAACAAAAATGAAAGTAATAGAAAATCACAATTAGAGGAAAAGCATACAAAAATTTTACAGAGAGGTAAAAATAGAACACAGAAAAATATTTCCAAGAATGTAATACAAAGCAATAAAAAATACACTGACCAGGCAATAAAAAAGAAAGAATATAATGAAATGAAAAATCTACAAGACAAAAATAGGTGAAATATACAATAAAACATGGGGCCGGCGAAGGGATTGCTCTGTAAGCAATCCCAGAACGAACTTAAAAATTCGAAATCCAATATCTCGAAAATTATTCGACATAGAATTTTTTCGAATTCAGCGTAAAATTTCCTGTAAGAATCACATTTAAAATCGTAATGTCGAAAATTTTCCTGAAATTCGAAATCGAATATCTCGAAAATTATTCGACATAGAATTTTTCGACTTCATTTTCGAATTCAGCGTAAAATTTCCTATCAGACTCACATTTAAAATCGTAATGTCCAAAATTTTCCCGAAATTCAAAGTCGAGTATCTCGAAAATTATTCGAGATAGAAATTTTTAATTTCGAATTCGAAATCAGCGTAAAAGTTCCTATAAGAATCCATTTTCAAATTTTAAAAAATCTCAAATTTTGTGACGGACCGACATACAGACATATAGAATTCAGTAACGAACTTTTTAAATTCGTTGAAAATTGGAGATACAAATTTTAAAAAAAAATATATAAATTTATTTTGAAGATCCGGTACCTTGTCTCTTAAATTTAATTCGTATTGCAATTAAATCTTAAAACGTACTATTAAAATACAAAAAATAGAAGGGTAATAGTTTCATAGATATTAGGAGAATCTGCTAATAGAAAATTTGAAGAAGCATTAAAAACATCACTTTTAAGTTATTAGAATCCAAAAAATAAAAAATAAGATATTGTACCACTATAATCTGGTAAATCAGAGTGGTCTAAGAGGTTGATGCCCGGCCTGCGATGAGGACGGACCCGGGTTCAATTCCCGGAGCTCTTTGATGCCTAGCGGGTAGCCTACTCTCAAACAAGGGGTAACAATGGCGGTGGTCTAAGGCCATATCACCCCGCATCAGACTTGGTGGTGTTCAGTTCACAGGCCGTACTCCCAAGTAAAAAACAAAAGCTTCTTGTTAAAGAAATAAAAAATATTCTAAGAAAATTTATATAAACAATCTACCAATTGAATTACATCTCACCTACAAAACCTAAATTTTAAAAATTTGATGCTTCTATTTTTTACTAAACGCATTTTCAGTTTTCCAAGCATTAGACTCTATAGTGAAATTATAATTAAATTGATTTTAACATATTACTGAATTAATAAATATAATTAGAGCTTTGGATATAACTACCAGGTGTACCGGAAAGTCTTTACCGGTTTTTTCCAATAGGTGTCACTAGGCTTAATATACAACATTATGATAAGACACGTGTTCATTTTATTCTACAGACATCAAGCTTCAAAGTCGTAGGTTATATTTTGTGAAAGTATCACCGTCATATATTTATACCTCTTCAAAAATGTCAAGTTATGTACCTGAAAACGTGCATATGCAGCAAATGCATTACTTTTTTTATTTAATCAAAAGAAAAAAGCGCTAAAAGTCATCGTTTGCTAGTTGAAACATACGGCGAGCATGCTCCAACCATAAAAACATGTGAGGCGTGGTTTCGACAATTCAAAAGTGGTGTTTTCGATGTGCAAGACAAAGAATGTTCTGGCAGACCGAAAAAGTTTGAAGATGCGAAACTGCCGGAGTTATTGGATGAAGACCCAACATAAACTCAAAAACAATTGGCAGAAGCGTTAAATGTGGCCCAAGAAACTATTAGCGACCGATTGCGATCGATGGGAAAAATCCAAAAGATGGGAAGATGACTTTACAGCACGATAACACGCCGCCTCATACAGCAAAACCGGACAAGGAAGCATTGAAAGCGCTTATGTGGGAAATATTATTGCACCCACCGTACTTTCCAGACCTTGCCGCGTCCGACTATCACCTTTTCGCATCAATGGGCTTTGCATTAGCAGAGAGCACTTCGGCAATTTCAAAGAAGTTAAAAAATTGATCGATGAATGGTTTCGCTCAAAGGGAAAACAATTTTTTTGGAATGGGATTCATAAATTGCCTGAAAGATGGGCAAAATTAAATGGTCAATATTTTTAATTTATAAATTTTTCCATTATATCGAAAATTATGTATTTTTTTCCAAAAAAAAAAACGGTAAAGATTTTCCGGTGCACCTGGTATGTGAATAAGGATCGAATAGGATAAAGTATCAGCCACAATAACAAGAAAATTTTTATCATATATAATTATATTTTAAATAATATTATAGGCAGTTTCATAAATGCAAATTAAGTTAATATCAATCAAAAAACAGAATAATAAGCCCAAGAAAAGCGATATATATATATATATATATATATATATATATATTTATGTGTGTGTGTGTGTGTGTGTGTGTGTGTGGTGCGGTGTGTGCGTGCGTGCGGCGTGGGCGTGCGTGCGTGCGCGTGCGTGTGAGTGCGTGCGTGCGTGCGTGCGTGCGTGCGTGCGTGTGTGCGTGCGTGCGTGCGTGCGTGCGTGCGAGCGAGCGAGCGAGCGTGCGCGTGCTGTGTGTGTGTGTGTGTACATATATATAAATTAGAAACAAGAAGCGAAAGAGAGAAAAAATACGAATATAATTCCAAGCATATTAGAACTTATAAAACGAAAACAAGAACTTAAAAGCTCCAAAGAATTCGAGAAATAGAAGCTAGAGCAAATAGCTCTTATGGGAAGCGCAAAAACAAGTATGAGTCTATAAAAATAACAAAAACTAATGAAGGCAAAAAAACAAAAGCGAGAAGAAGAAAAAAAAAGAAAATTGGATAAAATAAAGGAAGAAATAAAAAACGTATTTACCAAGAAACATTTACAAGATTTACTAAGATTAACAGAGAACTACAAAGAGTTAAAAAACAATTGGAAAAAAGTAAAAGAACAGAAAAAAATAAAGAGGAAGCTATAAAAAGAAACCTTCTTCTTTTTCTTGGTCGCATACTTCACTAATGAAGGTCGTGTCCTTGAAAGGCCTTCATAACTATATGTATAATGTTCTTTCAGTTCGTTCGGTTTTCGGCTTCTCTCAAGGCGGTTGTAATAAAAAGTCCAGTGAAGGCGGTTACTTGATCTAGCTGACCGGGCGCAAAGTCTTTTCCCTTTTACCTTGCCCATCACCATCAACTTGTCAAGGTTATCTCGTTCTCGACAAAAATGTTACCAAAGTAACCAAGAATCCTTTGGTAACAGATCCTGGATAGTCTACTTCTTTTGCGTCGTTGGTCGAGGGTAGATTTTTTCATTCTTTTGTCGGTCCATGGTATGCGAAGCGTTCTTCGCCAACACCACGTCTCAAAGGGTTCTATCTTTTTCCGTTCCGTTGCCCGAAATCCATGACTCTAAACCACAAAGTAATCTTGAGAAATCCACTGTCCGAACTAGTCTCATCTTGGTGATATTGGAGACCTTTCTGTCCTGCCAAATACGTGTTAACTTGCTCATTGTAGCTTTGGCCATTTGAGTCCTTTTCTTGATTTCTCGTTCGCTTCCTCTCTGGTCAGTAAATAACGATCCGATGTATATAAACTCGCCGACAAATTCTAGATTCGAGAGTTCTCCTGTTCTAGAAAGTTGACAGTTTCTGTCGATGAGCATAACTTGTCTTCGACTTATTGATAGTGACTCCAACCAGGTCATTCTCATATTCTACTCTGCGAAACAAATTGGCTAGTTCCTTCTCCGAAGATGCAAAGAGTATAGTGTCGTCCGCATATCTCAGGTTGCTGACCATTACTCCACCTACAGAGACGCCTCCCTTCCATTCTTCTGAGGCTTTCCTCATTATATATTCACAATATATATTAAAGAAAATGAAAGAGAGAATACATCCTGCGTTATCCACTTTTCGGACTTGAAAGGGTCTGAGATGGTATCATTAACCCTAACCATGGACGAGTTTTGTGAAAGGTCGAGGCACAAGAGAACAAATTGTAAATATGAGGCAAATAATTGAGACAAACCGAGAGTTCAATACGCTGATACTAATATGTTTCATTGACGACTCAAAGGCGTTTGATTGTGTTAGATGGGATTGCCTGTGGACCATACTACAAGAGATGGGCGTAGCTCAACACCTCATTTCGCTGATCGCTAATCTGTACCAAGACGGATTGGTGTTGACGAAGAATGCTCTGCATTTCATGGACCAACAAAATAATGAACAAATCTACCTTCGATCAACTACGCATAAGAACTAGACTATCCAGGATCTGCTACCAAAGCATTCTCGGTTACTTTGGTAAAATTTCCGTCGAGAACCAGATAACCTTGGTACAGATTAGCGATCAGCGAAACGAAGTGTTGAGCTACGCCCACCTCTTGTAGTATGGTCCACAGACAATCCCATCTAACACAATCAAACGCCTTCAAGTCATCAATGAAGCGTATTAGTATCGGCGTATTGAACTCTCGGTTTTCTCAATTATTTGCCGCATATTCTCTTGTACCTCAACCTTTCACAAAACCCGCCTGTTAACTGGATATCTGCCATTTCAGATACGATTGCAGTCAGCCGTTGATTACGTAAAGTATTATCTTGCTATCATGAAGTATAAGTGCAAGTGTCCGGTAGTTCCCGCATGTTCTTGTTGAGCCTTTCTTGTGCAGTGGAATTACTAGGGATTCTTTCCAATCAGTGCATCATCTGACTGTGTTCCAGACTTGATTGTATAAATCAAGCTCTATCTTGACCCATTGATCCCCTAGGTGTTCAAGCTCTTAAGCAAAAATTTTGTCTCTACCAGCTGATTTGTTTATTTTTAATTTGCGCATTACACCTCTGATTTCAGATTCGAGGATATCGGGTTCCATTCAACGCTTGTCTATATTCGCGGTACTTGCAGCTCATGTTGCAAAATCGGCGTATAGACTTTCACAATATGATCTCCATCTTTCTGTAACTTGATCTATGTCGGTTACCAGTCTTCCCTTATCATTTTCTATGGCCCATGTTCTTGGCTTGAATTGTCGAGTGATGCTCCTAATTTTCAGGAAGAGATTCCTTGTTTGGAATTTTTGCGCATGATCTTCTATGTCGTGACAAACTGAATTCAGGTAGTCATTATAGTCCCTGCGGCACAGATGTTAAATCTTTGCCGAAGTTTCGCGGTAGTCTGCAAGAGCAGAGTCAACATTATCTTTAAGTATTTCCTTTCGTTCTCTAATGGCCTTTCATGTTTCTTCCGTTATCCATACTTTTCTCGGAACATTCAACTGCCTTCCTTTGGCTCTCCTTGTATGGTGAAAGTATAAGACTTTTCACTGTCCCAGTTGTCATCGTGGGAATTTATGGCAAAGTTGGCTGATTTGGTCTTAAGCACTCAATGAAGACTGTTAGTTCTCCACGTTCAGGAATCAATAATCTGGAAAATAAGTCAGAAAAACAAGAGATAGATAAGCAGAGGTATAACATAGTAACAAAAGGGGTGGAATTAAAGGAAGATCAGATTAAAGAAGGAATACGGCAACTAATAAATAATATGCTTAACAATGAAACGGAAGTTAAAATGGATATCGTGTAAAGGGAAAATATGTTGAAGGAAACGAGAATTTACAGAAAACGACCATACATTTGAAGAGAGAAGAATGTTGGATCAATTGCGTCCATTTCCATGCAGCTATTGAAAAAAAGGGCAAAGAAAAAGTAGTCAAAGTTGAATACCATAAAATAATAGTAGAAAGAGAAGAATTCGTATGAATCGCCAATAAACAAGGGTTGTCAAAAAAAGTTAGAAAACAATTAGCAAAAGAATTGAAGAGAGACAGAAGCATGACAACAAAAAAAACACTGATGAAAATGACAAGGTAAAAGAAAAACAAAAGTTAAATATGGTTTGGCACTCACAATGTAAAAATAATGTTGGAAATGGGGAAAATGAAAGAAGGAACAGAAATGGATAAAAAAAAGAAGAGTTTTATAGAAGATTGAGAGATTGGAACACAATACTGTTGGAAACCTTAATAAAAATCTGGTGTGAACATCACACAACTTTCCTTATCCTATTATTATATATTATACCGGGTCCATCGTCCTGGAACTTGTTATTTTAAAAAAGGACGAGGCGCGAGTCCATCGTATAGGCCCTGCGCTGCTCTCGTCTAAAAATTTGTTAATTTAAAAAAGGACGAGGCGCGAATCCAACATTCGAAAGCTGATTAAAATAAACAGTACAAGACAATAATTGTACTAGTAGTAAATTTCCCAAAACATTTTATGAACACCCGGTATATTAAAATCCTGAGCTTCAATTTTTTTTCGAGTTCCTATTTTACCAACTTTTATTTTAAATTTATGTTTATCTCATGATAACAAATCATTTTTATTCTCATACATTTTTTGTATCTTCAACCGTTTAAGATTCACGACCGCTTTGCGACATTGCGACCAAACGGCTCTGCCGATTTTTACCAAAAGCTTCGCACTGCGTCCTCTACCTACAAGTAACTTTCATACCAAATTTCAAGTCTCTAGCTCTTACGGTTCTCGAGATATCCTGTTTACTGACAGACCGTCAGACAGACACACACACACACGAACCAATGGCTCAAACCAACTTTTTGCTATAATTCGTCCAGAAATGTAAAAACTGGGTAGGTCAAATTTCCGCCGATTACATTACTTTCCTTATTATATGATAAGGAAAGTAGAAATGGAAAGAGAAGAGCATATGAGAAAGAATTACAAGCTCAACAAAGAATGACAATACAGAAAAAATAAAATATTAACAAATAATATAACGAAAATGGCAGAAAAAATAAGAGCACTGCAAAAAAAAATGGTTTAATGATTACTACGAGGCAATACCAAAAAAAAGCGAATCTAAAATTGCTGCTATCTATTAACGACTATGATGAATTTAAACAAATCAGAAAAGTAATATCTGCAAATTAATAATTATTTTCATAGATTTCATGTGTTTGACCAACTAAAGAGAGGGCAATTGATGCAAGATCTGAAAAGCAGTGTAATACCAAGGAAAGTCAGAGAAATAATAAAAATTTCATTGAAATAATCTAATGCAATTGTCGACACAAAACAACGGACAACAGAAAAACTACTAATAAACAAAAGTGTAAGACAGGGAGATGCAATGGCATCACTACTTTTCGCTCTGTCAATGGATAAAGTAATAAAAAAAATAGAAGGGCCAGAAACAATTAATAAAAGCCTTACAAAGCTTGCAGCATATGCGGATGATGTAGCAATCACTTCAGGGAGTAAGAATTAAAAAAGACCACCTAAAAATTGGAAGATGAAGCGAAAAAAAGAGGACTAGAAATAAAAGAAAGAAAAACTACATATATGTGTTGCAGCAGAAATAATAGATGACAAATTTCACATGTGGCAGGCACACATTTAAAGAAGTGAGAATCGAGCATTTTACTCTGTAACAAACAAATGTTAAAAAGTAAAAAGTTAAGCAAAAAAACAGAATTAAAACTTACAAAACAACGATAAGATCACTAATTGCATACACTACAAATACAATAACAATGATTGAAAAAGAAAAAAAAGCTTGAAATACTAGAAAGGAAGGCTTGGTGTACGATTTTTTGCCATTCCTTTCTCTGTCTTGCATTTTCTTTCCATCTTGTGATTTTTAATTGTCTTAGATCCCTTTCAACTTTATTCATCTATGTTGACCTTGGTCTTCCTCTTCTTCTGGATCCACCTGATTCGCTTTCGAGAACTTTTTTTGGAAGGCGTTCTTCAGACATCCTCGTCACATGTCCTATCCATCTCAGTCTCTTGATTTTTATTTTTCCTATTAGGTCCGGTTCGGCATACAATTCTCTTATTTCTCGGTTTGTTCTTCTTTCCCATGTGTCTTCTACTTTCTTTCCTCCGTAGATTTTTCTTAATACTTTCTTTTCCCACACTCTAGCTTCTGTTGATTTTCTTTTGGCAGTGCCCACACTTCACTCCCTTATAAAACTGTTGGTCTTATTATGGTTTTATAAATTCGTACCTTTAACCTTCTCGACACTACTTTACTTTTAAGCACTTCATTTAGCGCAAACACACACTTGTTTCCAGTCATTATTATTGCTTTTATCTCATTCGTTAGTGTCGGTGTTTTTGTGACAATTGTTCCTAGATAGGCAAAATTTGCTACTTCTTCAAATTTATATGTTTTTTCGCCTGTCTTTAATTCAAACCACTTATTTGTTTCGTTATTCCATCTCATGTATTTTGTCTTCCGTTCATTTATTCTCAGACCCATTCTTCGGGCTGCCTTCTCAAAGCGCTTTACCACCTCCTCCAGTTCTGCTCTACTTCTTGTTAGCAGCGCAACGTCGTCTGCAAATTGGGGTTTTTATGATATACTAAGCCTGATCGATGTATGCCGCTTTCTCTAATAACCCTTTCTAATGCTATATTAAATAAAACAGCCAAAAGTGGGTCTCCTTGTCTTAGTCCCATTTTAACTTCGAATCTCATTGTTAAATCTCCTTCCACTTTTACTCTGTTTTGCGTTTTCGTTAATGTCATTTTCACTAGTCTAATTATTTTCCCTGTTATGCCTGTTTCAGTCATTGCCTGACATAGTTGATTTCGGTTAATGGTGTCATACGCTTGTTGGAAGTCTATAAATAACACATGTGTGCTTAATTTATGCTCGTAACTTTCGACTTGTATTTTTCTTAATATAAAGAGTTGCTCTGTTACTGATCTTCCTTTTCGGAATCCGCATTGGTACTCTCCAAAGGTTTATTCTACTCTATTTACTATTCTGCTCTTGATGCATGTGGCTAGAATTTTGTAGGTAATGTTTAAAAGTGCTATTCCTCTGTAGTTTTCGCATTCGGTCTTTGCTTTTTTTAAAATATGGGGCATATTATTGCTTCTGTCCAAGATTTCGGCATTTTTTCTTCCTTCCATAATTGTTCTATTAGGTTGTGCATTATTAGATGTAATTCCTCTCCTCCATATTTTACTAATTCGGCCTGTACGTCATCACCTCCTGGACTTTTATTATTTTTCAATTCCC
Organism: Sinelater perroti; assembly: GCA_036346155.1. Lineage (NCBI taxonomy): Eukaryota > Metazoa > Arthropoda > Insecta > Coleoptera > Elateridae > Sinelater > Sinelater perroti. The sequence continues at coordinate 19,418,150 of JARFIY010000001.1, forward strand.
TTGTTACAATTATTATTTCGTCTAGTTTAGGTGGTTTCTCTTCCAAATTATTCTCTTGACTTACATCTGATAATTCCTGATTGTTCTCGATATTAGTATTGTCTCCTGAACTTTTGTTCAGTAATTCCTCAAAATACTGGGCCCATCTTTCCATTCTACCTTCATGTGATCCTATTAGATTTCCATCCTTATCCCTACAGAAGTTTGTCTTTGTCTGCCATCCTCATTTTTATACCTTGATATATATTTCTTATTTCTTTATTTATAAAGTCCTTTTCTATTTATTCGATCATTTCTGCTTTGTATTCCCTCTTTTTTCTTTGGCATAGTCTTTTACATTTTTTCCTTGAGTCATTATAATGCCTTATATCTTCTTCAGATTTAGAAATTAGCATTCTTAGTCTTGCTTTTGTTCTTTCTGCTAACTTTCCCTCGTATTCATCATACCATCTTTTCATCTCGTTTCTTGTTTTTTCTTGTAGTTCCTTTGTCGCCTCTATAATTAATTTGTTTATTGATCCCCATAGATTCTCTATATTTTGCTCTGTACTGATGTTTTCTATTCCTATTTGTATTTTTTCTATATATTTGTTTCTTTTCCTTTTCTTGCTGAAGGCGGAGGAATCAAATAGCAAGCAGAAAATAATAGAGAAGAACAGTCCATCAGGCAAAAACACGCCAATCACTAGGAGTCAAAAAATAAGAAAGTAAGGGCTAATCCCTCTTGAAAACGGGATCACTTAAGTTCGTGTATTAGAACGGCTACTATTTCATTTATAAAATGTATTAGCTTAATAATAATAAAAACAGATAATTAGCAAATGTAATAAATAAACAAAAATATGCTGTATTATCCACTAAAACTCCAACGTATTGGACCACACATGTCATCAAGACACCAGATCTATTGGACATGTTTGTCACTTCTGGTATCTCCTCGTCATATATTAACATTGTACCTAGTTTTGACCTTTTATCGGACCACTCGCCTGTAAGTACTTGTCCTATTTACATAAAAATCCACAATTAACAAATCAACTGGAACCAGTTCCAAACTAAAATAAGAATAGACATTTGCTTAAACTTAAGACTTCAGGGTCCAAAAAAAATTTAATGAAAGAAATAGTTCACTAAACAACACCCCATTCCGTTACAAATTAGGAAATTAATTGCTAACAAAAGAAGGGCTAGAAGAAATTGACAAAAAATCGCAATCCAATAAGTAAGAACATGCTTAACAGACTAAGTAACCGACTGAAAGCTAAACTGAAGTGTTTTTGCGAGGAGTCACTCAAACACCATGTATCAACCTTAAACCAATTCGACAACTCCATCTCAAAGCCTATCAAGTCCACAAGAAAACCAGAAATACTTAATTCTCCACTGTTTATCAATTCACCAAACAATATTGGGCAAAAAACGACAAAGAAGAAGCAGACGCTTTTCCAAATTATCTCTGTGATTCCAACAGCGTGACATTCATGTTGATATAGATATTGAAGAATATCTGCAGATACCATATCATCAGAAACAACTAAATCAATAAACTTATTTCACCAAAGAAACTTATGAATTAAATGAAACTCTTGAATGTAAAAAAGCATCTGGTGTGAATCTTATCATATCAAAGATGCCTGAGAAACTTCCGCAGAAAATAATAATACTTTTGGCTTACATTGATTTCCAAATGATTGGAAAACTACTCCTACAAAATTGACCAGGAATTCACATTTAACGACTGGATATTGTAGATTGGATTTCGTAGATCGCATTCAACTAATCATTGGATAACAACCCCAATTCTAAAATCGTTTAGTATGACAATGCAAGTTAAACAATAATTTTATAAAATAGTTATAATATAAAAATGCTCAGTATTTTATCACCAAAGCTCAGCTACAACCCTTGTACACTTTACTAAAGGCTTTGCAGTTCAACAACCTCGAATACTTTGCATACCCACGAATTTTTTTTATAGCAATTATTCTAGTGTACATTTGGGGGGGCTTACCCTAATCTGCCTTTGAATTTCGCCTACAATGCTTTTATCTCCTTTTTACAGCCCTTTTGGGTTGCGTGTTCTTACAACAGATTTTGATAGCTACAGTAGCGAATTAAGAAAAAATTGTAGATGATAGATTAATTTAAGGTTTTTCTAAACTTGTCTAATTCATAGTAGTAAAACTAACCAAACGAACTAACAACAATGGCATTCAATGTTTCCCTTTTCGGACGTAGAGATTTTCATTGCTCTAAGCGCCCCTTGTACGCAAGTCACGTGCTACATTGAATGCAAGTAGTCGTTCGGTAAAGATCAAATCATTATGGCGGCTAACATAATTTTAGGAGTCCGAATTTTACCAAATCAGTTCCAACGAATAAAACTGGATAATATTAACCTAGACGACAAAGTCGAAGTACTGAGAAACGAGGCCGCCCAGAAAATTAACGTCAACAAGCAAAATATAGGTGAAATAGGTTATGTTTCTTGTGTGACCAAACTAATGCTCGCAATTTTAGAACTAATCTACTGCGGTATAATATTAGAAGATGATCTGTCGTTAGCTTCATGCGGTGTGAAGCCTGGTGTGACAGTTCACGTTCTGGAAAAGAAAACGCCCCCAGCAGCAACCCCAACTAAGCCTTTAACGGAGGCTGATGTACAAAACCTGGTCGGAGCATTTAAGATGTTTGCACATTCCCCAGGTTACCGATCCTCTTTACAACGGTTATCTAGGCCAGAAGTACTAGAAAGCATCATCATTACTACACCAGCGATTGTTGAAGATCCTGCTGCAGTAGCGATGATTCGCGACCCAGAACTAGTTGTACAACTGTCAGACCCTGACACTGTTCGCAAAGTTGCCGAGTTGCACCCTACTGTTATAGAGGCTGCACGCCACATTGCCACCCATGTTCACGATGATGTTGGAACTACTCATCAAAACCAAGCGAGCACCAGCTCTGGCTATTCGTATTCTTTAGATGCTTTATCAGAGGATGAGGACATGGAATCGCCCAGCGACTTCCCACATGAGCCGCAGCCCTTAACTCGAAATTCATCCTACAACGCAATTACTGCTGCACAGCTTGCAGCAGCCATAGCAAATGCAACAAATGCCACTTTTGGTCTCTCCACCTCTCCTGCCGATCCGTTGAGCAGCACTCCTACTACTTCCAGCAATGTCATTACAACAGAAATGTTCAACAATGCTATCCAGCAGGCTTTTGCAAATTCCCAGCCGGTAGGGTCCAATAGCAGCAACAATTTTACAAGCCCTGTGACACCCACAAGGAGTTTGTTTGAGACATTTGAGGCAATGACAAGGCGCCTGCAGCCACAACTTCAGCAGATGCGTGAAATTGGGCTCACAAACAATGCAGTGAACATCAGAGCACTACAGACCACTTCTGGAGATGTGCAGGCAGCTATTGAATTAGTGCTAAGTGGTGTTTTTGATTAAATGCAGAACTAAATTGGTTATGTATATCTAACTCTGTTTCTATATGCTTGACTTGGTTATATTAATAAAAATATAAGGCAATATTTGTTAGGCTTTTTACTCGATGTAAATTTTGTAAATTTCTGCATATTAGAAACTGTTTCAATTCACTCTCGTTTTATTTTTTACAAATACACACATTACCATTTGTATCCCTTCCTACACATTGATTATATGTTTTCTGCCTGCATATTTATGATTTTATTTTCTGTTGTGAGATATTTGTTTCTAGCTTTTTTGCGCTTAGGGTATGTCTTCCTTAATGGATCTGTGTTCACTGCAGCCTATGGCTTATTGTAATTACACTAATTAAATAAATTCACAACCAATCTGTAATTGATGCCCCCTGAATCAGCAGATACAGGTCCTTTACATGTGTGTCTGGGAATCCTCTGGTTCCAGGATTAGTTTCCCGAATATATATTGCCTTTTCCTGCACAGCGAATCGTACTTGCATAGGATGTGTGAGGCTGTTTCTGGTTCCTTGCTACAAAGTCTGCATGCAAGGTCACCATTAAATTTACCACAGGTGTTCTTTTACAGTTGCATGTCCTGTAAGAAACCCTATGGTTATCTTTAGCTGTGGCCTACTTAGATTAAGGAATACTGCAGATCTCTTTTGGCAAGGTCCCTTGTTGAAGGTTTTGCTGAAATGGTGTCCTGGTCGGTTCTTGCAGTACATTCGATGATGAGTGCATGTCCTCTCCTTAATAAAGCTTCGGGCAGCACTTCGTGAAATTCCTAATGCAGGTTCTGAGCCTATATAAGCCTCACTAGATCCCTGCCTGGCCAATTCATCGGCTTTCTCATTGCCTTAGATACCGCAGTACTCAGGTGGCCATAACAGTTTCACTGTGTTGTGTTCTGTCAGTGCATTGAATTTGTTGATGCATTCCCATACCGGTCTAGATGATGCTCTTGTGCTTGATAAAGCCTTTAAAGCTGCTTGTTCCTGTAAGCCCTCTTACCGTTTTCGCGCACACACTGTAGTATAGCGTATACTTTTGTCTGAAAGACAGAAGCGTGCTGACCCAGGGGAAAGCTTAGCTCTACCCTGGGAGCCTCAGCATATATTACAGCTCGGTTTTAGAATCATCTGTGTACCAGATTAGACTGCAATTGCCTGTCTAAAAGTCTCTCTCCTATTTCGATCCTACATGATCACCTGGAATAGAGAATCGTCACATATTTTTGAGGTCATGTGGTCCGTCCTCATTTTAAGCAGAGGGCCCCTCAGACTAAATTATTCTTGTATGACCTGTACCCGTGTGTGTCTTGTACAGTGAATGATACAGCCTGTAGTGACCTCATCTTGCCTCCCCCTGAATTACTATGTGCAGAGGTGAGAGGTCTAGAAGAGTCTCCATTGCTGCAGTGGGCGTGGTTCTCATCGCCCCTGTAATGCCCAAACAGGCAAGTCTTTCTACCTTGCCTAGTTTTAGTTTAGTGGTTTCTCGTGTGACTTTAGGCCACCAGACCAAAGCTGAGTATGTAAGAGAGGGTCTAACCACTCTGATGTACAACCAGTGCACCATACATGGTTTTAGGCCTCACGACTTGTCGTACATCCGTCTGACTACTGCTAGAGTTGTCGCCGATTTGTCGACCACTTTCTCAATATGACGGTTCCAAGTAAGTTTAGAATCGAAAACGACTCCTAAATACTTTACTAGGGCCAAGGAAAAGAGATGTAAGCCCCTCTAATTTTTTCCTTCGCGTGAAGGGTATAATTTTGGTTTTTACGGGATCGAGGCCTTCCTGTTCAGTCTATTCAGTTACCATGTTCAGAGCCCTCTGCATCCGTTCCCTGATCGTACTTACAAATTTCCCTTCCGCCAAGACAACTAGGTCATCGGCGTAACCTACAGAAGAGAATCCTTCGTCTTTTAAATTTTTTAGAAGTCCTTCCATTACCAGGGTCCATAGCAGGGGAGAGAAATCTCCTCCCTGAGGACCCCCCCTCGCTACCTGGACCATTATAGTTTCGTCATACATAGACGAATAAAACTATCCTTCCTTTGAGCATGCAGTCTATCCACCTGCAGCAGGTCTCCTCCAGGTCCGCCCTCTCAGGCCCGAGGTTATGGAGTTGAAAGAAGTATTGTCAAAGGCCCGTTCTATGTCCAAAAAGGCACATAGAAGGATCTCTTTGTTGTCCAGCGTTTTCTCTACTCCCCAGGTGAAGTAGTGAAGTGCTGTTTCAGTTGAAAAACCAGCTTGATAGGCAAATTGGTTCTCATATAGTGGTTGTGTACCAGAATATCTCCCTTAATGTGCTTATCAAGCAGTTTTTCCAAAGTTTTAACCAAAAAAGACATAAGACTAATTGATCTGTAACTCTTTGCCTGCAAATAATAGGCCCAACCAGGCTTTGGTATAAGTAGCACTCTGGTAAGTTTCCATAATTTTGGCAAGTAGTTTAGGGCCAAACTGGCTCTGAGTACCAAGCAGATCTTTATCATTAGAAGTTCCGAGCCCTTCTGTAGCATGACAGGAATAATTCCATCGAGTTCCGAAGATTTATAGGCTTCAAATGAGTTTATAGCCCATTAGAGTTTATTGAAAGTTACCACTCTTCTTGCAGTCTCCCAGTCTTCCCTTGATACTGTGTTGCCAAGATCAGGGGATACCTGGTTTCTCCAGTCTGAGGGCAACTGTTGTACAATTGCAGATCCAGGAAAATGTATCCGAGTAAGTTTGGTCAGTGTTTCTTTTCCTGTTTTGGTGTACTCTCCGGATTTAGATTCCAGTGTACCAATCAAATTGCAGTGAGAGTCTTTTGAGAGTACTTTACGGAGTCTGGCTCATGCTGGAGTATTTTCATTCTCCTCACAGTACCTCCTCCATGATTCTCTCAGCATCTCTCAATGCTTTATTATATTCAGTTAGGGATGTCCTAGAGGTATCCCAGTCACCTGATATTTTAGCTCTGTTAAACAGTTTTCTTACTTGCTTTCTCATTAACTCACCTCTGATGTTGGTGTCAGTGCTGCCCCATGAGAGGTGGTGTGCATTGGCGTTACAGCCAATGAGTACTCCAGACCAATGTTTCTGCAGTGTTTCACAAGCTCTTCCACTGCCCTAGGTGGTGAAGAATTCGGTTCATCAACAGGGAGGTACACCGATCCTAGTATGATCTTCCTCGGCCCTCCTCTTCAACTATCCACAGGAAAAATCATTCAGATCACTACAAACAAAAATTAGACGTTTACTGACAAACTAGAGAATCAGCTAAACTTGAAATGATACTTCATAGAAATCTTCCAGCTCATCTAAACTCCAAAATTAAGCAAAGCCCTGACGTCTAATTGTATTCCAAGAACGTTGTGTTTGAGGTGATAAATAGATGTATTGTAAACTTTAGCTTCCAAGAATACTGGATCAAATATTTGATGTGTAAAACTGGGCAGTATAACAACCAGGAATATAATTTGGAAAATCAAACAATTGTAGCTTTGAGCTATGAAAAATTGATTATTATCTACTCGGCAACTTTAGGAAGTGATTCCTAATTAAAAAAAGTTTTAAAAAAATCCATATGAATGTATACGTAAAAAAATATTCCTTGATAAATTGTTATTCATGATATTAATTCCTTGTAAAAATATTCATTTCAGATCCAATAAATTTATACGTTTCTGTTTAATTACAGGTCTACTTTAAAGCGAAGTATTGTCTAAATCGTCCGTATTCAAATAAGGAATAAACAGAAACTATTTATACATATGGATAAAGGAATGCAACTGATCTGGTATTGCAGATTTAGTGTTTATTTCTAGATATATATTTATACAAACTTTTTTATACATTTTCAATTAGGAATCACTCTCTCAACTGAGCCTACGCATTTGGTCTAAATTAGTTTTGAAACAACCTATACATAAGTAATTTCCACCATCTAATACTTCGTTTTAATCTGTAGTTTCCAACTTAGTAATAACAATGGTAATAAATTTATGAACAAAAATTAGTTTATACATAACTATCATTAAAAGTTTGATTACATTATAAATAATAACATATGTGACATTGTTTAAAACCCACATTTTCAAATTGACAACAATGGCGGGAATTTTAGTATTAAAATAGTGATTTTCAACAGTACATGTTGGCCACCCTCTTTTTCATGTTGCCGAATATCGGCCGAAGTTGATGAACGTGTTGTAGTAATTATCCTTAAAAATATCGTTAATCCTGCACTCAAAGAAGATTTATTATAAATAATATTGAAGATGGCAGAGAAGGTAAATATTATATTGTAATAGCCATCTGTATATAACTCAGATAGACAATACTAATGTAGTAAACAAATCATGCTGGTTTATCATCAAATTAAAGGTATAATTAATTATTACAGAGCGAAGAGCAGGTTAAGAAGAAGAGGACTTTCAGGAAATTCACTTACAGAGGTGTGGATCTGGACCAGCTCCTCGACATGCCAAAGTAAGTTTTTAGGTTAGTCATGTACACACTCGCTTATGTTTGCATTATAGTGAGCAGCTCATGGAGTTGATGCACGCCCGCGCACGTAGGCGCTTCAGCAGGGGTCTTAAGCGTAAGCCGATGGCGCTGGTGAAGAAACTCCGCAAGGCGAAGAAGGAAGCCCCACCCAATGAGAAGCCAGAAATTGTGAAGACACATCTGCGCAACATGATCATTGTGCCCGAAATGGTTGGTTCTATAGTTGGTGTGTATAATGGCAAAACCTTCAACCAGGTTGAAATTAAGCCGGAAATGATTGGACATTACTTGGGTGAATTTTCGCTAACATACAAGCCGGTCAAGCACGGTAGACCTGGTATTGGTGCTACCCACAGTTCTCGATTCATTCCTCTCAAATAAGTGTTCTGTTTTTTAATATGTATCAATAAAGTTATTTGGGAGATTAGGCATGCTTTTAATGACCCTTTTGATATGTGCGTAACTACTTTTATATATTTTTTTATTAGAGTTTGCAATCAGAATACAATAATATGCTATAAGCTAATGTGTTTACGTGGTAACTGGTAAGAACTCATCCAGTGATGGGTCTTTGTTAGTGAAAGTCAATGTTTTCAATCTTAGAATTTCTTGATGTGGGAGGTCACTAGGGGTGCTGTATGACTTGTGTTATGAATGGGATACCAAAGTCTACATGTAATATTTAATTGGTTATCTATCACAGTGTGTTGGTTAACACTTGTAGTATTTTAGATTGACATTGTTGCAAGACGGTGATGTTTGACTCAGCACAGCTCCACACCGTAAGTCTATATAGGTTTGATAGTTTTGTATATTAGAAGTTTATTATCCAGTGATGGGGATGAATTTCTTCCAAGGAGCCAATAAAGTGTTTGAGTTGTAGTTGTGTTGCTTTTTTTTTGTTAATATGGCTTCACCATGTGTTGCCTAAATGTAGGTAGTTTGGGGATCTCGATATTGTTTATAGATTGGTAGATTGTTATTTTCTCAGGGTGAATGTCGTGGTTAATTTCATTTTCCATTTCTTGAGCCAGTCTTTGAAAAGAATAAGATGGCTTTGAACTTGATGTGAGGCGGTGTTTACATAATTGTTTTACAAGTATAATGGTATTGTCGGCAAAAGTACCTGTCATTATTGTAGGAGTGGTTGGAAGGTCTGGGGTGTATAATAGGTAGAGGAAGGGACTTAGAACTGCCCTGAAATACACCGGAATTAATTGGCGATAATGCTGAAGTTGTATCCTTAACTCGTGTTTGAAATTGCTGAGGGATTAAGAAGGATTCTAGCAACTTATGGAAGGAAGAGGGTAGGATATGTTGGATTTTGTGGATGAGTCCTTTATGCCAGACATTATCAAAGGCTTGGCTAATGTCCAGAAGGATGGCAATGCAGTAGGATTTTTCATCGATAGCTGTGATGCGGTGACAGTTGGATTGTTGAGAGCATTTTACAAAAATTAAATTGGTAGTCTGGTATCCAGTTTGTTGGTGTGAATTCAAAGTCAAAAGTTCGTAGCACTAGCCTTTTGAGGAGTTTGGAGGTCACCGATAGCAGGCTTATTGGATGATAAAATGTTACGTAGTTGGGATCTTTACCTGGCTGGGGGATGAGGATTATTTCAGCTTTTTTTTAATTTTGTAGGCCGGTACTGGTCTCAGAATTGCGTTGAAGATGTAGGTCAAGAGTACAATGCTCTTTTTTGAGAGTTCTCGTAACTTCTGAGTGTAATTTGATCCAACCCTGACGTTTTCTTGGGATTTAGACGTTTTTGAGATTTGACGTCCTTAGGCGTGACTGGTGAAATGAGGGTGGAGAGAGTGTCAGGTGGTATGAGATTTTCTGGGATTGGCTTATTGTGCGTCTTCATATGGTTGAAAAACAGCAGAGAGATGGTAAGTAAATAAGTCCACTTTAAACCATTCTAGTGCTGGTGGTCGTTTCTTAGGGGTGGAGAAGTTATTTGAGATTTTGTGGATGCCTATTAAGATTTGATATACAGGTGTTGAAGGACTCTTCTCATAGGTTCTTGAGGTTTGCCTTTAGTCAATTACTTAGATTATTGTTTAATTTTGCCTGCTTGGAGTTTTTTGCCATTGGGCTGTGGCTTTCCGTTTTTGAGTGACTAACTGTTTAACTTCAAGGAGGATATTGCTGCTGTTTTTTTGTGGTCGGTGAAGGGCGTGACTAGTTGTGTTGCTGTTGTTAGTAGCATATTTAGTTAATTGATGGCATCATTCCCTGCCTTTATAAAATATATGTAAAGTTGTATATAATAGGTTTTACAATAGTGCATTCATAAAAGAGGATATAGACTAATTTTACAGAAAGTTTATATTACAGAGTACTCTTTTTATATTCTTTAATAATCTCATAAACTCTGTTTTTAATACTCCTATTTTAATTACCACACGTCTTATAATTTATTAATATGTAGTTTACATGCATATACTCCAATTTTTAATCATGTTAAATGAAAGCGTCCAAGCTGTTCATATATAGAAATGTGTTGATGTACTTTCCAAACCAACCAGTTATGAATGAAATAAAAAGACAAGGTAGTCATGCATATGTTTGGATTATTGGATGCTACTTGAAGTGTTAGCTTCTTAGGCATATTTAGCATATCAATTCTCACTAAATACAAATGATGAGGCTTTTAAATCATCTTAATGTCCTATTTTAAAAATAATTTATATGCATCCTAAGATTATTTTATTGATAAATTGGAACAATTTTGATAATCAAAAAAAATTATTAAAAACTACCAAATTCCTTAATCATGAAATTTGTGATCTGAGTCAGTAGCTAAGATTTCGTGTTTTACCTGTATTTGTGTGATCAATATGAAAGTTTGCATATAAGTCGATTTTAAAAAACTTTGCTCAGTCGTTTTAATGTATTTGATAAATTTTAAATACATTTTAAGTTGATCTGGTGACGTCCAAAACTAAATTGTTATTTTAATATATTTTTTAAGGTGAGTATATTTCTGTTATTAAGTTCTGTAGCTAATATGCATAGTGCCGAGATAATATATAGCAACGAAGGATTTGTAGATATTTTTATAATTTAAAAATAAAATTTAAATACTCTGATTTTACAAACCAATAAACGTTAAGTAGACTTTGAGAGCATATATTACCTCTGTCCAGAACTAAGTGTCTGATTTGCAATTCTTTATTGTCCATAAATAAGTATCCATTATCTCGACAATTTGTTCAATGTTCAAATTTTATAAAAATGTATAACTAAGTTTATATAAAAATTAAACTAAATCTATCTTATTCTGAACATTTGTCTGAAGATCCATGTCAGTTAATAAAAAAAGGAAACTGTCCTTGTCTTTGTAAGTGAAGCCTCCCCATAATCTGTATCCTCGGGATGTGGTTTGGCCTTAATCTATAGAATATGGACCGTTGAAAGACGATTTAAATTTTTTGATAATCATATTTTTGTATCCTATAGTTACATTTGAAATAATTCTGACAAGGGAAGTACAAAACTTTAAAATTTCTATTGAAACCAAACCAAGCTAATCTGAAAGAGCATCCTCAAAAGTGGGGGTTGGGATTTTCTGCAGACAATAAATAAATTTCGGAAGCTATCGAGTATGTTTTTAACTTCTTTCTTTACGTGAGGATCAAAATCATTTCCAGTTGATTCTTGCAAGCAAATAAGTATTTTTGGATTCAGATATCTTGGTGAAAGGCCAGAAAGGTTTGATAATATAACAAAGGCATGCTTTAATTTTGAAAGTGATTGTAGTGAAAATTATTGTGATATCTTGTCATTTATTAGATGCTCTCATTGTGATAAAGATTTATGTTTTATTCATTTCTTTTATTTCCACATACTCATTTTTAATTGTAATTATGGTAATTTGAATAAGAATTTAAACAAAAGACTAATTGAACGAGTATGTTTTTATTATTTATTTTAAAATTTAAATAATTTTTAAGGTTATAATAATTTTTTATTAATAAATTAATTAAATGGAGTAAGAATAATTAAAAAATTATTTAAAAATTTGCCAGAGTCGGGATTCGAACTCCAGACCTAACGGTCTGCAGCCCAATCCTCTAACAATTGGACCACTGCTCCTCAATTAAGAAAACCGGTTTAATTTTTAAAGTAAAGAAAATCTATAAAACTTTGAAGGATCATATCTTTACCCCGAGGCCGCATTGGCGGCCATTTTGTACCCCATTCCCCAATTTTGAGGATGCTCTTTCAGATTAGCTTGGTTTGGTTTTAATAGAAATTTTAAAGTTATGTACTTCCCTTGTGAGTTTCCATTACACCAGCAGGGCGATTATTACTACTTCTTTTAACTGTTTTTTTTTAATACAAAAGGCCAAATGCTAAGTTTACTATCAAATTGCTTATTTTGAGAATGATTCCAATGAGGATCAATAACAGCAACTAGAAACATTACTTTCATAAAGAAAACATTTACTTTTGCAAGTTCTGTATGGTTTATGTTCACCATGAACCAGATAATATGTATGTACTGGATGTTTTAGTGGTATTGTAACGAAATTCGAATGCCCCTTCGTGGGGGCATCATGACATAGATATCTGCAGCCGCAGTTTTTTGTCGCACTCCGTGGTCAACGACGAACGGCCTACATAATGCCATCTAGGAATGCGCATGTATATGGATTCGAACAATGGGAAATTGTCACGTTTGCTAGAAACTTTACGTAAGCTCTGGAACCGGTCTGGAGTTGCTTAAATATCATGCAGCGAGGTAGGGGAAGTCAAATCAAGTGCTGGAAGCGAAACGTCTGTGCGAGTGCAGTATACATAATGTTACAGATAAATACAGTGTGATTTTACGTTATTAATTATGTATTATGTACATAAATAGTATTAAGTAACTTTAATTGCCTCTTAAGTAAAATAAATAAATAGTTACGTAAACTTAGGCGCATTATTCACCACTGGGGAGAACAGAAACGTTACAGTTGGTGTCAGGTGTATTCGTGAGCAATGAATAAAATAAGATAAAGGGAAATACGACTACGAAGAAAATGGCGACTTTTGATATTAAAGTTGCCGACCTCAAACGTGAGCTGAAGGAAAGGGCTTTAGAAATCATAAAATAAGGCTGGAGGATTTAGAAACTTTTCATTTTAAAATTGCGAGGGGATTGTCTAATGTAAGCACCATGCTAAGCGGGTTAAAAGCAGATTTGAATTTGAATATAACAGATTTAGAGTCAAATATAGACACTAAATAATAAAATGAATGGCCTGAAAAGAATTTGCTAAAATACTGGACGATAAAATGAATCAATAAAATCCGAGAAAAAATCAAAGGTGAAATTAATGAAATAAGAGTAGTGATAGATGAACGGAATAAGAAAATTGATGCTCTTGTAGAGAAAATAGATATTGAAAGTAAGCTCAATACTCCGATTAAGATTACTTCTAGTGCTGTGTCCGATGAGTTTAATGCGGGTAATCAAGAAAGCCGCCAAGTGCAGAAAGCATTATCGTGCGCCGCCATAATAAAGACTTCAGCCCCCCAGCGTTTGATAGTAAGTCTTGGACATCATCATCATCAGCCTCTTATTATCCACTGTTGAATAAAGGCCTCTTCAAGTTTGTTCCATGCGTCTCTGTCTCTTGCGGTTTGAATCCAGTTTTTACCCGCCGTTTGTTTGATGTCATCCGTCCATCTTTTCTGTGGCCTTCCCCTGCTCCGCGTTGTAAGTCTTGGTCTCCATTGGATTATCTTTGTGTCCCATCGGTTTGGCTCCTGCCGTGCCACGTGTCCAGCCCATTTCCATTTCATTTTTAGTATTCTTGAGATTATATCCGTCACCTTGGTTCTCCTTCTGATCTCTTCGTGATTGATTCTTTCTCTGAGACTTACGCCGATCATAGCTCTCTCCATAGCCCTTTGAGTAGTTCTAAGTCTTACCATACTTTTTCTCGTCAATGTCATTGTCTCCAGGCCATATGTTGCAACTGGAAGCACACAAGTGTCGTAAACCTTTCTCTTCAGGTTAGTTGGTATATCGGTGTTTTTCATTATATGACTGAGTTTTCCAAAGGCAGCCCAACTCTGGCTTATCCGGCGTGATATTTCTGCGGTCTGATTTTCTTTCCCGATCCTGAATTTGTGCCCCAAGTATATGTATTCCTTGACTACCTCAAGATTGTTGTTGCCTACGTTGATACTCTCTTCGACTGGGCCCATTACTTTCGTTTTTTGGACATTCATTTTCAGGCCTACGTGTTCTGATGTTTTGAGGAGCTCATTTAGCATGTCTCTGAGTTGTTCTAGGTCATCGCTAATTAGGACAAGATCGTCCGCAAATCGAAGATTGCTTAGGTATGTTCCATCTACATTTAGTCCCTTTCACTTCCATTCAAGGTTTTTGAATATATCCTCCAAGACGAGAGTAAACAGTTTTGGCGAAATAGTATCGCCCTGGCGCACGCCTCTCTTGACTTTAATTTGATTGGTTGTTAGTTCATCATTAATTTTTACTTTTATGTTGGAATTTTCGTATATATATTTCAGTAGGTCTGACGAACTATCAAAAATAATTTGAGGCGGCTGCTAAAGTGAATGGATAGTCAGAAATTGAAGAGGGATTGCTTTAATTGTTGCTCTATGTTGCAATGCCCGCGACATATTACAGAATGTACCCATTAACAAGCAAAAAAGTTATAGCCAGATCGTCAAACGCCTTGAAATGCCCATCTGGAGGAGGTTTACCCAACACAAGTTCAAAATCGAGTACAAAAATAAGACACAGCCCGTCTTATTCGCACTTTATACACAACAGCCCTAGATGACTTCTTAAGAGGTATTAGCTGTGCGAATATTTATCGATGGCATTAACGATCGGAAAACCTAGCAAGTAATGAGGTTGACTAGACCAAAAATTGTTGCACGGAATAAGGCACTCATAAAGAACTTAGCAGAAAAGAATGCAAAAATATTGAGGAAAAGAAAAAGGCGATTACGCTGTCGAAATTGTCGTAAGGACTATGACAGAAGTTGATGTAAGACACGACAAGGGGTTTTTACCCCCCCCCCCCCCCCAGTAGGAAAACGAAAATAGGTTAATGGAAAGGGGCCACTGTCGATCTCTAATGGTGCGACTCTGGCGCATGATTTCATTAATATTCACGTCGATGGCCGAATAAATATAAAATTGCGTGCTCTCCTATTGGATACACCATTCTGATAAAATAAAGTAATGGTGGGGCGAAGACCGGAAAAGGAATACTAGTTGGGAAGACACGGGTCCAAACTGGCAGCGTGATGAATATTATGGGTATCCTTGGACGTTGAAAGAAGGCACAGTCCTCGGTCATTGTACTTCAGTTTTTTCAATAATTTATCAAATCGACAACATCCAGCCAATATCAAGGCAAGGTTGAATTGAGATCAGTGATCGCCGCATCCTGGAGTGGTTTGAGTCCTGAGCAACAAAGTTAAAGATTTATTGCACCGGAATCAACACGTATATGACAAGGATTCAAAATGCAGGACAAATATCGTGCGTCGCAAAATAGACACCGGCAATGCTACTCCCATACGACAGAATGTCAGACGATTATCACTAGCCAAAACGAGAAATTACAAAAGTAATTGTACATATGGAAAGAGAACCTTCAACAAGTCTAGTTAAGAAGGACGACGTCCCGAAGAAAGATAGTTACCTATTACCGCGCCTTGATGACACGTTGAATGCTTTTTAATCTTAGATTTATAGAGTGGGTATTAACAAGTCGAAATGGATCCTAAAGACAAAGAAAAAACAGTTTTTCCATTGGTCTGGGCTGTAGCAATTTATGCTGATGCCCTTTAAACTTTGCAATGGTCCTTTGACCTTCTAAAGACTAATGGAAACAGTGATCAATGGGTTAAACACGGGAAAATATATTTGGTGTATCTGGATGACATGAGGGTGGCTGAAAAAACGTTCAAAGAGCATTTGAAAAACTTATGGCAGTTATTTCAATGACAGAAGCACCAATCTGAAATTAAGTACGAAAAAGTGCTCTCATTTCAAGAAGAAGGTGAACTATCTTGGACATATAGTCAGTTATGAGGGTATAGCAGATGATCCAGAGAAAGTCAGAAGCATGAAAGAATGGCCAGTACAAAAAGACAAGCATGAGGTTAGGAGTTTCCTGGGATTGTGTACTTACTATGGACAACATGTGTTTGGATTTGTCAACTTTGCGAAGCATTTGATACGACTAATAAAAGGTGGCCAAAGTCTTGAATGAAGCGAAGAGTGTTAGGGATATTTTGAAAATCTGAAACATACTTTAGTAAATACATCAATACTGAGCTACTTACAACCAGAAAGAAAATTTATTCTGAATACAGATGCGAGTAATGTCGAAATTGGAAGCATGTTGTCATAGTTACAAAATGGCCAAGAAAAAGTCATTGGCTATTTCAGTAAAGTGTTATCAAAACTTGAACTCAACTATTGCGTAACTAGGAGAGAGCTACTTGCTATTGTCTAATCTGTGGAACATTTTTATAAATATTTGTAACGGCTTGGCCGATTTTTACCAAAAGCTTCGCACTGCGTCCCCTACATACAAGTAACTTGCATACCAAATTTCAAGTCTCTAGCTCTTATGGTTCTCGAGATATCCTGTTTACTGACAGACCGACAGATACACACACACACGCACGAACCATGGCTAAAACCAACTTTTTTGGTGTCCTGAGGCTATATTTCGTCCAGAAATGTGAAAAACTGGGTAGGTCAAAATTCCGTCGATTACATTACTTTCCTTATTATAGGATAAGGAAAGTAAAAATACTGAAAAGACTTCCACTATTAGCAATATTTTCTAGGCCTTAGTTTACCTCTGATTACCGTGATAAATTTGTTATTTGAGAATGCATCAAAGATAGGAAGATACTGACTGAAATATAGCCCTATACAAAATTCCTTGTTCAATTCTCTACACAAAAATTCCTCAAAACCGTTTGTCTTTAATAACATTCCATAATAGCCTTTTGAAGCTTCTTAAGTTTGCAGCAAATTTTCCACCCCACCCCCCGCACGATTAACCAATGGACCAATAACATGGGATCTGTTCCAAGCAACATTGGATCACCCGTTTCTAATCAAGAGGACATTGACACAGTAGTCATGGAAATTACAAGGACGATTACCGACGCTATCAGAACGGCCTTCACAAAAGTCAAGAGACAATTGAATAATCTAACCCATCAACTAAAGTGTAAACTGGACGAATACAGAATTCAATCCTACCGCACCTACATCGCTGCAATTGGATTCAGAGATCCAGGGATGTGGAAAACTACGAAAAAAATTATAAAAGCTCCACAAGAGATACTTCTCCTCAAAACGGACAATACCACCTTATTTACCGATAATGAAAAAGCCACCGCATTTGCCAAACACCTCGAACGAACCTTTACGTCTGAACTATCCTGCACTCCAACCCAAATGTTACATATAACAAACTACATAGAAACACAAGTCCCCACCTCTGCCGATTTTACTAATCCCATATCACCAAAAGAACTAGCTGAGATCATAAAGACGTTACCTAAAAGTAAGTCACCCGGGACACGACCTAATATCCAACCTAGTCCTTCATCACTTAACAAGAAAATGCCTCTCTTACCTTGCCTCTATGCTAAATGCATCCCTGCACCTAGGCTACTTTCCTCAAAGCTGGAAGCATCCACATGTGCTCAGGTTCGCTAAACCTGGAAAGAATAAAGAACAAATGTTAAGTTATCAACCGATTAGTTTATTGACTACCCTCTCCAAACTTTTTGAAAAAGTCATTTATTCGCGCCTGCACCAAGCCACCACTGCTCTCCACATTCTGCCTATTTTTCCAATTTGGCTTTAGAAAAGGGTACTCGGCCTGTCATCAATTACAGTGACTCAGTGAATTCATCGAAACAGGTTTTGAAAACAAATGCTATACTGCTACTATCTTTCTGGATATCGCCCAGGTCTTCGAGAAAGTTTGGATAAAGGGACTCAAAAAAACCCTCCTAACTCATGATACCCCACGCTATCTTCTGGCCATCATTTTCTCCTTCCTGCAAAATAGAACCTTTGCCGTTAAAATAAATACCACTCTCTGAAACAAAATCCATACGAGTGGGCGTACCACAAGGTAGTATCCTCGGCCCGCTCTTATTCAATATGTACACCTCTGATATTTCAAAGATTCCCGCAATACTCGTCACGTTCGCCGACGATACAGCCATTATAACGCAAAATGCAAACCTAGAACTAGCTATACATCTGAAAATGCAACTGAAACCTTCAATAAATGGCTCAAATTTTAAACATCAAACTCAACCCCACCAAATGTCAATGTAAGATCTTCACCTTGCGAAAAATGAACAACCCACCTTCTATTATCATCGATGGAATTGACATACCCTGGAATCCCAGAGACTCAGCTATAAAATATCTTGGAGCGTACTTAGATGAAAGATTGACTTGTAGTTTCCACATAAATCAAAAACTAACCCAATCTCACGCCAGACTCCGACAATTATATCCCATTTTAAATCGTAAAACCCCGCTTCAACCCGAATGCACCATCCTGTCTGGAGCAACACGAGTAAAACAAATATACTCAAACTTCAACGATTCCAAAATAAGGTCCTATGAATCGCCGTGAACGCTCCATGGTTTATCCAAAACACAACTTCATCACGAATTGGGTGTCGCCACAATCCAAGACCACTAGGACTTTCTTCTCAAACATTGCTAAATGTGAAGGAGCAACTCACTTCAACCTTGGGCAACTTAATATTCATCACAGGCTGAAGAGATAACTCCCTCAAGATGTTATCCCAAATGAAGAAACCTAGCAACCACCACCTTCGAGTTTCCAAAGCCACCACTACCTGCCTCTATGTATTACACACTGCTACTTGCAAAGTATAAATTCAGAACGCATATAATGTATATGTACCATAGCCTTAGTCATATTTAACTACTTAAACCTGTCATGTATAACACTGCAATGTTGATGTGACAAAAGCTTCAATATAAAAAAGAAATAGTATAGTCATTCCACAATTAAAATGTCAATCGACTTAGCTTTGGTAGTAGAACAAATGTACATATGCATAATAGCAACAATGTTGCATTGTGTAATTTGTACAAACAACATTTAACATATGAGTTTTCACAAAATCAAGTAATCTAAGGGTAATCAAAATGAATACTTATGTCCATTATGTAGTAAACATGGTTTTTAATTTTAGCAGGTCAAACTAAAAGTTAGGAATTTTTAAACTCCAAACGCCTAACCACCTTAAATAAGTCACTGTAATGTTCTAAGATTTTAACCTTTGTATTTATTTTAGTAACTTTTTTTTAGATTTGAAAAAATTTAATGCACTATCAGGAAGAGTTAATTTTGTTTTTAGTGATAATAATTTAATGACGTCTATATTCCACAGTAGCAGTAACAGCAAACACTATTTTCTTGATAAGTTAGAACTGTAAAACTGTGATATCAGAATGCATACCCCTTCTCAATATGGGGTGATTGATTTAAAAAATCTTCATTTGTAGTACATTCTTTTTATTTTTGGCAAACAAAAATTCATCGAATTTGAAAAATACTTGAATGTACCACCATACTCCATACTTAGATTGAATCACCTTGATCACTTTGTAATATAATACAAAATAAGTTCCCCCACTATGCGTCCCCCCATTTGTCCAGGATGTCTTAAAAACTGCTGGACGTTTATAGATTTTGTGGTAGATTTCAACAACACAGTATAGTGCGTTGCAAATTAATGTATGTTATTACATAACTATTAACTATTAATAGCATTGTAAATCAAGAACATAAAATCAATAAAACCATTCATATAATTATTATACATCAATAAATAAAAATGTTTATATTTGCATTATTAGATTTATAATTTTTGCGCATTTCTTCTAATAGAAAATCTTAATTATTAACTTTCGAAAGCCTATAAATGTTAATGCGATCACCATGCTGTCTATCTCTCTCTCTTTGTGTGTGTCTATAGACACGATATCTCCAGAACTGCTTGACCGATTCACTCCATATTCGGTCAATAGATACCTTAAATCGGCATCTTCCTCAGTATTGAATTTCAGGTCTGTAGCTCTCATTTGACCCGAGATACGGGGGGTCATAAGGCCACATGCATGAAGCTTCGCTTTGAAAGTTGCCTTTCCGGACTTTACATGCGTCTTGTTTTTAGTTTTCTCTTGCATAAAAAATCTCTGTTCGGCTGAAAATTAAATTTATAACTAAGAAATATTCGTGATTTCGGTTTGGAGCCTCAAGGTTGTTACTTTGTAAAAGATTAACTTAAGTGCAATGATAACTGATAAGCGTAAATGTAACATCAAAAGACGATTGAAGCGAGTGGCTTTCCATAAGTAAATTCATACAGTGCGAACGAGCGATGGCCCATATGCCAAGTGCTGTTAGAGTACAAAATATACTTTTGTTACAACAATTATAAGAAGCGCAATTTTACATTTCCCCTGCTACTAAGTAAAACATGTATTACTCACAACAACCTCAACATTTACTATGTTTGTCACTTCCACAGTACAACAATCAATCAAATCCATTAACATGTAGCCAATTAGTTCAAAATTTTGAAAATCCTACTACAATAAAATAATTCAGGATATTACTTGAGTCAAAAAAACATATGTATGACTTCCAAAAAAAAGTATCAAAGTACAAAATGCAAAATTAAATTCATGTAGGTAAACAACACAATAAGAAGTAGCATATAAATAAGGCAATACACAAAACATGAAAACAGAAATTCAAAAATACCATCAGTTATACAATATAGACTTAAGAAAAACGCACATTAAAAATGAAGATACAGTACCAAAAATTACAAATAACACTATTAAACTGTAACAAAATCAGACATAAATTACGAGAGGAGAAATCCTACACAGTAGTGTTAAGAAATCTACATCACATAACATCATGTAATGAAATTAAGGAAATGCTGAAAGAATGACAATGTTAAACAAATAGTGATAAAGTTAATGATAAATAATAAGTCCTGTTATTTCATTGAAGATGGCATAATGTAAAGATAAAGTCTCTCTGCAATGTGTTTTAAATGGGTTAATGTTTTTCCACTTTCACCAGGTTGTGCATTCTTTTCTGACCTGATAGATTCCATTTCGAGGGTCATTTTTGGGGATTCATTAGTATTATTCCTTAGAGTATGGACTATCCTGTCATATTTTCTTTTCTTGTTGTTGGTGATGTCTTCTTGGCCCGTTCTACACCACAGTTCTTCATTTGAAATAACTTGCGGTCACCAAATTGGTAGTACATTTCCCAAACATTGGTTCACTGATTATAGTAATTTGCTTTGAATATTATTTGTTAAATACCACAACTGACACCCATACCATAACACTGGTTTTACTATTGAATTTTTTTAAAATTTATTAACACTTTCACTTTAATGTCTATGTTCATATTATTTGCATATCATAGGTGTGACAGGATAGCAAATGCTCCTTAGGTTTTACATATTCTTTCTTCTGTCTTTTCAGATTCTTCCTCCCTTTGGTAATTATACTTTTTATACATGAAAAACTTACCTTTTCTATAATTTCTCCTGACATCTTTTCATGCTATTTCATTTATACTTAATAGTTTAGTTTTTTTAATTAATTCTACGCCCCATTTTCTTTATTTTACTGCAGGATTATCTAATTTTTATTGCATTGTTTGTCTTTTTGTCATTAGTAAACATACATCTTCGGCGTACTCCAAAGCTTCTAATGTTATTTAAACCCCATGCTATACTTCTTCTTTTGCTTTTCATCCATTGTAATCAGAGAAAACATTCGTGAAAGTATGCAACCTTAACTTTGTATTTGTAGTAAATTGTGCGGACAGCCCTCCATTGTATAATATTCTCTTTGTGGAATCCGTGTACCTTTACTTTATCAAATATACTACCTTGTTTGGTAGTCCTTTATTTTTTAATGTTATCCATGTACAATCTCTGTTGATGGAGTCAAAAGCTTTTTCAAAATCTATGAATAGCAAGTGCAAAGGTGTATTAAATTCCGTTGATTGCTCAGATTATTCTCATAACAGGTGTTATACATACGACATAATTTGACTAGCATCTCTCCATTTTCATTCATTTTCCTATTCCTTCTTTATCTATTATATGTTCCATTTCTTTGTTGTTTTCATAAATAGTACATCGTTTCCATCAATTTCTGTCTTGTTAAGTGAATTGTAAAATGATTTTTTTTCATATTCTGCATTTTGCATAGGTGCATAGTATTAGACTAATCTTATTTTATTACATTTTGCGTCCAGTCTTATTTTTACTATTTTCTTGAATACTGACTTTCAGTATATAACCCTATCTCTAAATGTTTAACTCAGCATTACTCCCACACCATATTCATGACAGTCTTTCGATTCTGTTTTTCAGAATATATAAATATGTAACCTTCTGAGTTTAATTCCATTTTGCTTCACTGACTCCCAATATTTCGATATTATATCTTTTCATTTTCTTTATTAATTGTTATTTCCCTACTTAGTAGAGGGTAGACAAGTTCCACTCTCCTATTTCTATAAATTGTGCTTTTACTTTCAGTTTTTTATATGGAATGTTATCATTTGTTATTTTAAGCAGTGTGTTTTATTCAACTACGTTTGCATAAATTTTTCCATCAGTTGTTTGATTTTTATTTTCATTATCCTTGGCTGTATTCGTTATCTTTAGTTCCTCCTTGTCATTGATTTTTTGACCAATATTTGACCAGTTCTTCATTAATGGGATCCAAATGAAATTCTTCTTTATTTATAATTAATTTCTGGTGTTCGATTTTTACATTTCTTCCTTTTTCTTTGCTTAGCTTGATTTTCTTTTCTTCTAGAGTTGAATCGTTTTTTTCTTTTCATGATTTCTTTTTTGTCTTCTCATGAGATCATTTCTGCAGCTATTAAGTTCGTATTACTCTTCTTTTAACACTATAACCTTTCTTAATCTACATCAATATTGAGCTTGTCTAAGAATTGTTCCACACCTTTATACTTTTTTTCTATGGACACTCCTTTTGTATCTATTTTGTTTTTGCGTTTCTCTATTTCTTGTTTTCAATCTTCCTTCTCATTTACTCATTCTGCTCTCCATAGCTGTTTTTTCTGCTGTACGTTTTTTCACTCCTTTTCACCTTTTGAAACTCTATATTTCTTATTATTTTAGATTTTTCTGAACAATTACCTTGTTTTGGATTTTCTTTTTGCGGCGATCTTTTAGTCTAACTTTTATTGAAAATGAATTGTTCTGTTTTCCACTTTCCAAATTCTTCAGGATCCTGTAAGCTTCTTTTCCTTTTTGTGTAAACTAGTTGGACTGACGCTCTTACTTGTATATTTATTCTTTGGTTATTATCCATTTATATCATTTGTTTTTCAATTCTTTGTGCATTTACCATAAAGTACCCCTGTTATCAGAGGTCACACCATGCTAGCTGATTGCACTTTGCACGCTTGCTTATCATCGCTTTAAATTACAAGATCCATTATTTTCACTTGAAACTTTTATTAAAGATTCTGACCACTCAATTTCACTTATGTTTTTAACACTACTATTTCTTATTAACGATTTGCTTATTACAATTTTATTTGCACTTAAATTTTCAGACGCATACGGACTGCTTTCATGGGAAGCACAGCGACCTACTTCACAGTATTAGATAGAGTAAAAAACACCAAAAAACTATTATCTATCAATAAATTTGAACAAAGAGTAAACAAAGACGGCTGTTATGAAATTTGGCGTGTTGCGCTCTGAGCGCTTAAATTACAAGAGGATATCCATACATTATCCGTTATCAATCGGGGCCAAACGCAAAAAGCGCGTCTGCCACAACCATTTGGTTTACTTCCCCCGAGCGGAACTTCGATTGCAAGTTAAATTTATACGTTTTAACCTTGCAAAAATTTGAGGGAAGGCAGATAAAAAATTGTTAACCTAGGACGCCAAAAATACGTTTTGCCGGGCAACTCCTAGTTCTTAAATACCAAAAAAAGTAAATAATGGAATAAAATAAAAAAAAATATAACATTCAAAATCTGCAGTTGTACACTTTGAAACTCAAACAAAAGATGTCAAGCATATTTACCACACATGAAATCAGCATACTAGACGACATGATTATTGCACACGCAACAAAAATGATTACAATACAAAGTACACTAGTGGGGGATTCAAACTGTTGACCCTTGGGAGAGAAAATATTGTAGTATGTGGTAATTAATGAACCATCTTCCCACTTATATACCAACTTATTGGCCAATGGGTTCAAATAAGCTACTAGACTGCCTGGACTCTAAATAGTTATTCTAGGAACCAGATAAAATAACAATCTAACATCAAATTTTAATCATGCAGCAAGACAATTGAAAGAATCACTAAAAAACTGAACATTAGTTGATACCAAATATGCCCTATAAAAAGCAATATAAAAAATTGAAATATCTATGAGAAAATATACCACCCTTAAGAAAACTAAATGATGGATGGGCTAAAAGACAAAGAAGACTAAAGTTTTTGTCAATTGTTGGAAAATGTATTTAAACCACTCCCAAAAATCGACGATGAGGATGAATAGATCCAAAGATTACTAGTACCAGAATAATCTAGCAAACATTTACCTACAGTAATTCCAAATGAAGTAAAAGATGTACACGTAAACGACAAACTTAAAAAGGCTACCAATTTTCAGCCTAATGGAAAACTCTATAAATAAGATTTAATTAAAGTTAGGCAAAGTATTGCATGAATATTCATCATATCGGCAAATTAGTTTGCTGCCTATCATATCTAAAATTGCTGAAGTAGTTTTAGCCAAAAAGTTAAAACTAGATAGTCGGATAGAGAAATTTGATACCTGATCATCTATTTGGATCTAGATAACATTCACCAATAAAATTTATGGCAGTATTGCTAGATATTAGTTAAGTTTTCAACAAAATGTAGTATCAGGGACTTTTTTCTAATCATAAAAAAAATTTGAGAAAATGACTTTTAGCCTTAAATCATATTCAAGCGAAATGTACTTTCAAATGAGTTAACTATGAAATTCATAAATGGATTGAAAAATGAAGGATCAAAATAAATTATGTTAAGTTTAGACTACATCATCTTTATCAAACGTTATGGAGATTCACTACAAACAATAATAGGAAATCAAACAACACTTAACAGAGACAGCAATAAATATTTCGGTATATATTCAGATAAAGATTGACTGACATAACAATTTGGAAAAAACGAAGACGTTAACTACTTAGAAGGCAATCTCAACTTTCACCGAAAAAGCTGCTTGTATACAATGTTATCTTCAGGGTAATATGAGCTTATGGCTTGCAGCTGTGGACATCAAAAGTTTCTAATCTAAGTGCTACACGTAATTAGATTGCCATGGTTTGTCTTTAATAGACATAGAATGACTTGAAACTACTCACAATGAGTAAACTATTGTACAGTGCAGTGTAAAAATACATTCATCAATTTGAAAATCATTTAAATGTACCAGCAATAAATTTGCTAAGTGGCAGATGCAGAAAGCATAAAACATTACTCATTTATAAACTAAAGTTCAGTTTTAGTAACTACTGTTCAATACAACTCAATTTTTAACATTTCAATGTCAGTTCACACAAATGCTTATTGCTAATATTGTAAAAGATTTCATTGTGGACCCTACTTCAGATAACAAGATAAATAAAAATAACAGACTTTTTGATTATATAGTAAACTGTATATAACAAAATTAATTACAACTAAATGATAAATTTAATCCAGCATTGCATACATATGACAATACACAAATTGAGCACTGCTTCATTATGAGCTACTAGTTTGTACTTAAACTTGTGAATTTAATTCAATTCATTAAAAAAAGATACAATTATCAAATGAAAGATGCACTCGGGTGTAAATTGTTTCATGTTATCTAGCTTTATATTTCTGCAAATGTGTCGTAATATCAAACACATACAAAAGGAAAATTAGTAGCAAAAATTTTATTCTTACACATTATAAAAACACAAAATCCTGTTTTAATTACACTTACGTTGACATTTCATTATTTTTGAAGACACTCAATTTGAATGCTGCTCATTGTGGGCAGTCGTTTCATATTTAATTTTCTTCTCCGACATAACAGAACAATTGTTCTCATGTTCCCTCTTCGCCTTCTGTTCGAGTTTTAAGCGCTTGAATTTTTTTGTATGAACAGTATACAAGGTTTTCATCTCATTAACGTGGATTCGCAAAAAGCTCCATTCACTTGGTATCTCCATTTGGTTCTTTGTAGGATCCAATTCTTCTTGATATTCTGGAATTTCCAAACCCAAGTATTTCATAATTTTCATTATAACATCATCCACATAGGAATTTATTAATAGATCAGCCTTTTTGTCCTGCAACAAAGCAAGTCAACTTTAAGTCTTATTATATTTTAATTATTACATGTTTAGTTGGCTGTAAATTAACAATTGCCAGAAGCCCTCCATATTTTTTTGCTAATAAAGGTAGGTTGCCACTAGGCACTATTTGTAAAGTAGTACCCAAGCAAATGCTGAGATCTGCAACACTTAAAACCAACAAATATCTTTGAATGTAATGATAAATACCATTTTACCTTGAATGGTAATCAGCCATAATAAGATCGTCATTAGGCAAATTGTCTTCCCAATCTAGTACTGTATCGTGCAGCTTTCCACGGCAACCTCTTCGAGACAATTTTGATCCAGGACATGATGTTCCCAAGGGCTTTTGACCTACACTAGTTGTTGCACGATTACGTACAAATTGTCTGAAAGAAAGTTGTATGAATCACATTACTTACAATTAATCCCCTCTAAATCTACTTTTTACATGTTGAGCAATTTTCAGTGAACATATTTCCATGCAGTTCTGAAATTGATTGCCTCGGCAAACCGGATCTCAAGTGCAATCCATCAATATTTTGACTGACTATGTATTTCACATATCCCATCTCCACTAGTTTCGCTAGAGCCATGTGCGTCCTTGTAGGAATAGCCTCATCGAAGGAGACATTGATGTTAGGTTTCAGTCCCTTCTTTTCGAGTGTCCACACACCATTTGGTCCTCTAAATCAATATTCAGAAAACTGCTCAAAAACCAATAGTTTCAGTCGCAATTACCGAAAATCTGGAATCCCAGCAGAAGTGCTGATCCCCGCTCCAGTATGTACAACCACATGCTGAGACTCCAAAATCCACTTGGCCAGCAACGTGCTTTTCTCGTCCACTTTTTCAAGCGGTTCAAATTTCTGAGAGGCGTTTCAAATTATATTTTTCACTTTGTTAGCAATAGTTCAACTTACTTCTGGTACGCCTAAAACACCTTTATCGTCGTAAGGTGAGAGTCCATCTGCGTAATTGCACGACATCCTGAGTATTAATAAAATAGTACGTGAACGTTTAGTTTTAAACTATTATCACAAATTATTGTATAGAGTCACATCGCGGCTTTCACTGGAGTATTGTTTGTAAATACTGGATCCAAGATGGATTCAATTATAGCAGCGTGCAAAATGTGTCTGCGCTACCGTCACGGAATTATACACGTAGTGGTATAACACATTGAAATTAAAAATAAGCGATGTACGCAGTGCTGTTTAACTAAACATAACTCACCGAATCAAACTAGAGTTAGACACCTTAAGAATCCCAGCATACCAAAAGCACATATCTGACTTTAGCACGGGAGACTGGGGCCTATGGAAAAATACTAAACCAAAAAGCAGAACTCCCCCCATTATCTTCCGAAAATAATAGTATAACGTATACCACAGATCTTGCAAAGGCAGCCGCTTTTGCCAATAATCTTGAAAGTAATTTTACTCCTGTAATCACCTGCACGCCCGCCCACAAACTGCAAGTCATTAATGATATGGAAAGTAGAGTACCTATACCCGACTGTATTCAACCAACTTCACCCGATGAACTCTTTAGCATCATACAGAATCTCCCGGACATGACTTAATCACCAACAATATCCTCAAACACTTCACTAAGAAGACGTTAGCCTATCTAAGTTCAACACTCAACGCCTGTATGAGACTGGGCTACTTTCCACAAACCTGGAAGCATGCACATATCCCGAAACCTGGTAAAAACAAAAAGAAATTAAACAGCTACAGACCCATTAGTCTACTGACATCACTTTCTAAGCTCTTCGAAAAAGTAATCTACAGTCGACTACTTAAGCATATTGAAAACCACAACACAATACTTAAACATCAATTTGGCTTTAGGAAAAGCCATTCTGCGAGTTACCAGCTTCAAAAAATTAGCGAGCTCATTGAACGGCGCTTCAACAGTAAACAATACACGGTAGTAATCTTCGTCGATGTCGCACAGGCGTTCGACAGGGTATGCATAGAAGGTCTCAAGAAGAAAATCCTTCATATTACAATGCCTGCTTATCTCAAAGCAACCATATTCTTCTTACTAGACAACAGAACATTTGCTGTCCAAATCAACACAACCCTGTCCAAGCAGGTGCTGCATATAGGAGGACTGATGTCGTGACAGCATTTAGAATTTCCTATTTGTTGTTTTTGGCCCTTTGATTCTTGGCATCAGTTTAGCTCGGTTGTTTGCAGTTCTTAATGCTTTCCTTGTAACCATTTGGATGTGGTTTGTCCATGACAAGTGTCTATCTATAATAACCCCTAAGTATTTAATTTCTTTTTTGATGGGTATAGTTACCCCTTACCAGTTGATTTTGTTAATGGTGGTCTTTCTTTTGCCGGTTATGTAGATAGCCTCTGTTTTATGAGGTGCTAGTTCTAGTTTGTGGTCGTTTATCCATTTGGCCACTTGTCCCAGTACTATCTCTGTTTTGATTTTAAGTTTATCTTTTTCTCTGGCAGTTATGATAACTATAAGATCGCCCGCAAAAGCTACCAGTTTGCAGCCTGGAGGTAATGATATTTCCATTACAGTGTCGTATATGATATTCCATATAAAGGTCCTAACACGGACCCCTGGGGAACACCGCATGTTATTCGTATATTCTTGTCTTTGTAAATTATCTCTCTGTCCTCAAGGTAGCTTTTGATTATATTGATAAGCTTGCCTGGGGTTTTGCGGGCTATTAAGCTCTTTATGATTTGGTTTCCAGGATGCTGTATTGAACGTATTTTTTACGTCGAGTGTTATTGCTATACAGTATTCCCTCTGTCTCCAGTTGCTTTCCTTGGTACTCTGGCCATAAGCTGTTACTGCCCTAATTGCGTCTATTGTTGAACGCCCCGGTCGAAAGCCTTACTGATGTTCTAATAGTCCCCTTCTTGTTTCTAGGTCGTATAGTTTAACTAATGAATTTTATATGCCGTCCCAGGTACTTTACCAGGCTTGGGTATCAGGACCAGATTGACCGTTTTCTATGCTATTGGAAACATGTTCGTTGTCCATAGTTTATTAAGGGAGTCTGTAAAGGTTGATGGGCTGGCCTCTACGGCTATCTTAATGACTTCCGGCGGAATCCCGTCTGGTCCGGCTGCTTTTTTACTTTTGAGGTTTCTTGCGGCACTTTTAATTTCTTCTTCCGTTATTGGACTTGCTTCATCGGTGGAACTATCGTAAGCCCATGTGTTTACGCTTCTGTTAGGGAAAAGATCACTGATTATATTGGAAGTTTCTACAGGGTCTGCCGGGGTAGTAGTTTTCTCCCAAATTTCTTGGTGACGATTTTGTATCCGTCTCCCCACACGTTGCTATCCACTTCTTCCAGTATAACTCGCCACTTCTCCTGTTTTGCTTCATTAATCTTTGTCTTGTAGTCTTTTCTGAGTTTTTATATACGTTGTAATGTTCATTAATAGTGTCGATGGGTGCCTTATTCTTAGCACGTGTCCATGTTCTTCTGGCCTTTGTACATAGTGCCCTAGTTGCGGCAACCTCTTTCCCCCACCAGTACACTGATTTTCTATTGCCCGTGCAAGTGCGTCGTTTTAGGTTTTTTTCACAACTTTTGGTAATAAGTTCCGTCATTTCAGCGGGGCTAAGGTAAGATGCAGCTTTATTAAAAGCTGTCTGTAGTTGGTTTTTCAGCATTTCTGATGATTGGTGGTTGTAAAACCAGCCAGGCTGTTTGTCTATGTTGTCGTGTATTTTGTCTGTTATTTGATTTTACCCGCCACATTTGAACTGGTGAATGCTCCTAGATGTACCTCTTACGAAGGTCGATTCTTTCCCGACATTCGCAATAATCAGATCGATCTGAGCTGCCCAATCCGTCACATGTTTTCCCCTTTCGTCTTGCTTCGGCGACCATCATGTCGGGCTTTTTGCGTTAAAGTCGCCCCCGATTATAATCTTTGCTCCGGTTTCTTTTGTTCTTATTGACTTTAAGGTGTCTGTCAATTTATCAAGGAATATCAAGTAGTTTTCGATGTCTATATTAGGGGATATATAGCATGAGACTTCATAGTATCCTCGTATCTTTCCCCATACCGTTCCTTCTCCCGTGCCTACATCGGTAATTGTCTCCCTCTTAGTACTTATTGCTGCGTCCCCTCTGTTGCCCATAATTCATCCCGTCCGGTCGGTTATGTACTTTTTGTTCGGCTCAGATACTAATATAATGTCAGCTTTGGTGTTCGATGCCAACTGACTGATGGCATCATGGGCCACTTTGTTTCTGTTAACGTTGATCTGTAAAATACGCAGCATTAATGAACTTCTGGTCCTTATTAGCAAGAAATTACACAAGTGCAATTTCACAACATTCCAACCAAATCCATCTCGAATCAACAACAGAAGAGGAAATCAAGAAACTTCTAGAAATTCCACACCAGATGGCTATGCCACTGAAAAAATAACCATTTGGAAGTAGAAGAAATAATACATGACATTAATTTAAAAAACGGCACCGGGACATGATCTCACTACTGGAAAAGTTTTTAGCGAATTGTCTGAAAAGGGCTACCAAGCTCTAACTTATACCTACAATAATGCGACTAGAATACATTTCACTACTTTCATGATATTGAAACCCGAAGAAAAATCAAATGATGTTACTTTATATCGCTCTATCAGCCTACTGCCAATCTTGAAACGAATAGTACCAATAATTGATGAACACTAGTTCACACCTAATCATCAACTCGAATTCCGAAAAGGCCACGGAACCACAGAGCAAATGCACTGTTTGGTAAAACAAATCAACTATAACTTTGAAAATAAACGTTATTATTCAGCAGTAACCATGGATATAAGTCAAGCTTTTGATAAAGTTTGGCACATCGGCTTATACTACACATTGCAATCCGCATTTCCACGCCCAATATTTTCTCTCTTAAACTCATAGCTTACAAATAGAACTTATCGAGTTAAGCATCAAGATGAACACACTGAGATGGAGTACCACAGGGAAGCATTCTTGGGTCCATGCTTTATTCCATATACTCACCAGATTTACTAGAAATCATTGAAACAACCATAGCCACTTACGCCGACGATACAATAACCCCATTGTTGCCCCCAGGAACCTCCAAATATACCTAAACTAATATAAGTATGGTTAAAGTGCTGGAGAATAAAAGTCAACGAAACCAAATCCGCACATATTACTTTCACACTTAAGGAGGGAAACTATCCCTCAGTATTTCTAAATGCTGCTCCCGATAATAAAAAGTCGTAATGAAATACTTAGGATTCCATCCACATAGATAGAAGAATGACATAGCGCACTCACATTTTCACCAAAAGAAAACAATTGAGATTTAAATTTAGTTAAATATACTAGCTACTTAGTAGGAACTTTATACTATCTATTGACAGTAAACTTTCTACTTTACAAATCCATATTAAAACCTATCTGGACATTTGGAATATCACTCTGGGTCACTGTGAGCAAATCGAATATAGAAATCATACAGAGATACCAAAATAAAACAATAGTCAACGCGGCATGCTATGTACTAAATAATATATTGCATATATATTGTATATCCACAGCAGGGCAAGAAGTTGTAAAAACTAGCATCAAATACAAAGACAAGATATCAACACACCCTGATCAAATGGCAATCACACTATTCAGTGATGAAGATTACTTTTGCAAAGATCAAGATAAATGGTAATTTGATAGTGGAAGGTCGGGTATATATGGTTTTAGACGAGTCACTAAAAATGTCTGGTCTAGCGTTGTTATCATAAAGTACCACTCCTTTATGGTTTGCCAATTCTGAAAGTTTTTCTTTGACTGGTTCATGCATTTTTATTAGTTGCTGATAATACACATCTGAATTAGCCATCTGGCTTTTTGGGTGTGGCTTAAACTATATAACATCTTTGCAGCCCAACTAAATTAACAGCATTACTTACAGTGTTGGAAGAAATGGGTGGATGGATAAAAAGAACCTAACCTAAATTCAACATCCGAAAGCTATCGATGTGGTTTGTGATGGTTCATGATTACTCTACGATATTTTTCGATTGTTGTTATTGCAAATAATTTATTTTATACTTCAAAAATAAATCTTTTTATTACGCTTTTCAACGAATCAAATCCTGTATATGTTCATCAATGACTAAAAAATAAACTTGGAGTTTTTTTAACAATTTTACATTTTCAAATATTACTATCTGATTCGATCGTGGCTTTAATTTTGTTATTATCAATTTTAATTGGTCATTTTTGAGTGAAAAATCACCAAAATAAAATTTGGTAAACGTTAAAAATAGTAAACATTAAGAGAGTTTCTCAAATTTAAGTTTTAATTTCCTTTTTATCTATAAAAAGTTACATGTATTTTAAACAAAAATCTAATCGTTTTCAAAACGGCTCTTTTTGGTTTTTGCACAGCTACTATCTATTGTGCAATGCAAGACCTCTAACAGGACACCATTGCCTTTACCAGGAAGTGTCTTAAATTCTTATTATTGGGAAGGCTCTTCTTCTAGGCCATGCCTATAGCTCTGCTTATAACTTGTGCTCCAATGGAAGATGTTTTAAAATTTTTTGAAATTTTAAAAGTTAAGTGACCAAATTTCGAAGATAAAAACATTATTAAAAGAAGTCCGAAAAGAAATCAAACCAAATTGATTCAAAAACAGAATATGGCTAATGAATGTTAAGAAAAATAAGCTGTGTAAAAATTGTGACTTCCCTAACTATAAATACTATTCTTTTATAATAGCTTTTTAAGTTTTTTAAGGTGAAATAGAATAAATGATCAGAACGAGTACGATTGAACTAAGGATGTTTTGTTTAATTAATCTTTGTATTCAATTATTTGAGTATCTTTTCTATCCGAATACCCTATATATATATTACAACGTGACCATCCATGGTTTAATTCTTCAAGTATAGATGGCAATAATTGTAGTTTTTTTTTTAATGACTAACTTAAATGTAAACACATTTTAGATGTAATTTCTTTAATATATTATATAGTGGTATTTATTTATTCACCATTTTATATTAATTTTTGCATATTATTTTATTTTTGGTTCTGTGTAAATATAACACTGAATTGTTGATGAGGCATTTCAGCAACTCTGTCGAATTAACTGTATGGTTGGCAACCACGTTGCCAACATTGCTAATATGGTGTTTGCACGTTAAAATGCTTGACCGTTGTTTTTAGTGGTTATTGCGGGCTATATTCATTGAAAAGCAAATATTCAAAGCCCTTTTAAACATGAGTCGACGTAGACCACACGAAGAAGACGATGGCTACGGTAAGTATCGGGATGAATGTAATCGCCGATGGGGTTAGGATTAGGTTGGTCTAAAATTTAAACTTTCAGAACGAGCCTACAGAAAACGCCGGCGAGTGTCCGAAAACCAGGAAATTGAGGATCGCTTGGAATCGCTCATATTGCGCGTGGGTGAGAAAAGCACCTCGTCCCTTGAATCGAACCTGGAAGGTTTGGCTAGCGTATTGGAAGCAGATTTGGGTACATTTAGAGGCAAAATTCTGCGGATTCTCACCGACTGTGCTATCAAGATGCCTGAGAAGTGCACCATTTATACAACATTGGTTGGCTTGTTAAACGCCAAAAATTATAACTTTGGTGGCGAATTTGTTGAATACATGGTTCGTACGTTCAAAGACTCACTTAAATCATGCAAGTGGGATGCCGCGCGCTATGCACTTCGATTCCTGGCAGATTTGGTAAACTGCCATGTGCTTTCGGCCGTCTCGTTATTGCAATTGCTTGATAACATGATTGATGCAGCAAAAGAAGATAATGTCCCTCAAGTACGGAGAGATTGGTATGTATTTGCTATTTTGAGTACCTTACCTTGGGTTGGAAGAGAATTGTATGAGAAAAAGGAAAGTGCATTGGAACATTTGCTTGTTTCTATTGAGGTATTCTTGAATAAACGTGCAAAGAAACACCACAATGCTTTGCGAGTGTGGGCTAGTGATGTACCCCATCCGCAAGAGGAGTACTTAGATTGTTTGTGGTCACAAATACGTAAACTGAAGCAAGATAATTGGTCAGAGAAACATATACCTAGGCCGTATTTAGCTTTCGATTCTATTCTTTGTGAAGCCTTACAGCATAACTTACCTACTATTTTGCCTCCAGCGCATCATGACTCTTATCAGTACCCAATGCCGTGGGTTGTCTTTAGAATGTTTGACTACACAGACTGCCCCGAAGGGCCTATAATGCCAGGGGCACACTCGATTGAGAGATTTTTAATTGAGGAACATTTACACTCCATCATTGACATGTACCAATTGGAGAGAAAAGACTGCGCAGCACATTTGTTGAATTTTCCATATAAGTTAAAGATTCCCCTCGAATACTGCATTGTGGAAGTAATTTTTGCTGAATTATTTCACATGCCTACACCTCGCTGCTTGGAAATTGCTTACGGATCTATTCTCATTGAACTGTGCAAGTTGCAGCCATCAACTATGCCCCAAGTTTTGGCACAGGCTACAGAAATTTTATTTATGCGGATAGATTCTATGAATGTATCATGCTTTGATAGGTTTGTTAATTGGTTCTCATATCATCTGAGTAACTTCCAGTTCCGTTGGTCATGGGAAGACTGGGAAAGTTGTCTAGCATTAGACGCAGAGCATCCTAAACCCAAGTTTATTAGAGAAACTATGTTGAAATGTATGAGGTAAGTTATTCTTGCTGTTTCAGCTGTTTATATTTAAGGTATGAATTTGTAGGTTATCTTATCATCAGCGCATCACAGAGATTCTTCCAGAGTCATTCTCCCGGTTTATTCCAGTGAAGGCCGAACCCGACTATAAATATGCAAAGGAAGGTGCAGGTATGTAGCAAAGTTTTTGTGGGATGAATGCCGAGGGATATTTAAAATGCTTTGATTTTATTTAGCAAAAATAAACTTATAAATACTAATTACGTCTTATATACATAATAATTACCACAATATTCCATTAAGTATGATATAATACTAGTAATTGACTTGTAATATTTTATAAGCGATAATCTGGCTATTGATGTTTTGCTCCATTTAAAGCACACTGTTGCTGTTAGGTAAAATCTGAAACAGAAACTAGGTTAATTGTTTTGGTTGTCTTTTGAAACATTTAATTTTCTATTCAAATATGATAAATTGTAATTTAGTTTTATAACTAAATTTATTGTATTGTTTCATTCTTCACACTGGTGTTTAAGAATCCATTTATTGTTAATTTGACAATGAAAATTTTATTTATTCTATATGGTCATTTAAATGCCATTCAGTTAATTTTTTTTAATATAATTTATGTTAGAAATAGGCAAGCAGGATCCTGACCATGAAGCTTCTCACATTTGGTTAAATTTAGAACAAGTTAGAATTTTGTTCTATATATCATTCCATAAGATAGAAAATAGGTAAAAGTAAAGGCATAGGTAAATAAAGGGGAATTGTAAATCCAAAGTTTAACAAAAATGCAACGCTTAGGATAATCATTCAAAATAATAAATATAAGAAGTAAACACAGATAAAGTAAATACGAGATGCTAAACAAGAACAAGTAATCATTTTAATTTTTACTTTATGGCTCAAGACCAATAACATCACTTGATTTTAATGATAATGCAGTGAAGTTCAATTGCTGCAACTGATGGAACTGATTAAATAAAGTCAAAATATATTACTTTATAGGTTTCAAAATCATAAAAATCGTGCATAGAATAGTAAAATGAATACCGCTATTTTACTTCCATTTTGCTCTTTTTAATTTTATTTTATTACTTGTAACTATTAAAAACGAATTTTAAGATTAGAATTTGACAAACAGTTATATTGTTAAAAATTGCTTGCTTTATGTAGGTTCCTAAACTTCTTCGAAGTATGCTGTTACCCATTTCTTCGTTTTATTCAAAGTTTTGAATAGTTTCAGATATTGTTAATGGGATTTATATCTTGGGATTTATTTTAAAATGCAGAAGTGTCATTAAATGCTGTTCATATGTCAGTCAGGAACAATGTGAGTTATAAATTGTGCAATTGTGGAAGATAGGAGTATCTATATGAGATGCTAGGAAAGTAGTAAAATATGACTACTAGTGATGGTTCAAGGGTACATTTATTTTTACAAAAGGACCCAATTTGTCACAGGAAAGTCATTTCCAAGCTATTACAAAATTACATCTACCTTAAATAACAGATGTTCTTTGTTATATTCCATTTCTTGTCTTTCTACCTGCATTGTTGGATAAAAATAGAATTGGAATTTATCAAACCAATTTTATATATATTTAAGAGTGAAGTTTGATTGATATCACTAAATCTAATTCAAATTGCTGATGGCAAGGTTTTTTATGGTCTCAATTAGTCTAGATAAATCTGTATTGACTGTAGCAATTTTTGTCAAATATAGCATTGTTTGGAGTTACTATACATAAAATACAATATAAGATTTCTGTTGGTGAAAATTTTCCTTCATCCACATTTCAACTTTTAAACCTAATGCATGTCTTTTTGACAATGACAACTTTACTTCACTCGTTTTATCTTAATATCCATAGTGTTTTTTAAATAATTTTGTCATAACTATATTGAAATCTAAAGTTAATTCAACATGTCTGGTATACAGCCTGGCTCCAGTTACTCTTCAACATATATTTGAAGTTACTGCTAGTTGTTGCTTTCTGTTATTCTCAAATGTTTGTGAGACCGGAAATAATATGTTTTACACTAGGCGTGACGAATCTATTGTCTGGGGACCTTAAATTATGGGAGTATGATCTCTGTTTATTTTTCTTATCTCATTAAAGATAATGTCTATGTATATCTGTGTATATTCATCTCTAGCTTAAAATGATGCTTCCATTGTCCAAGAATGAAATATATATGCATAACTTAAAAGTCTTTAAATTGTCAATCAAAAAATATGTATAGATTCAATTGTAATTAATAAAATAAATCATGCATCGAGACTATTAAAATGAATCTCACCTGTTTAATTGTTTTAGTTTTTGGCTTTGATGATCGATATACAGTAGAATATTTATAATTCAAAAGTTGATATTCGAAATTTT
This sequence comes from Sinelater perroti, assembly GCA_036346155.1. Lineage (NCBI taxonomy): Eukaryota > Metazoa > Arthropoda > Insecta > Coleoptera > Elateridae > Sinelater > Sinelater perroti. Next base: position 19,455,697 of record JARFIY010000001.1, read on the forward strand.
CATTAATGTGATGTTATCAGTTATTCTCATTAAATTAGCATTGTATTAAAATGCAAAATATTCCTATGATTTGAATGGATGATTTTAAAATATTTGATTATTGGAACATTTTTTGAGATAAAAGATATTGAAGCAACAGATGATGGGCAAGTAATATTAAAATTGGAAGTTTAATCCCCATAAAACAAACCAAGAATGGAAAAGCACTAATCCCTGATGAAGTTCCTATTGAACTGATCAAGCTGCTTACTGAGGAAAATATGGACAAAATAGTTGGCTTTTCAAATAAAATACAGCAAGAAGGGAGAGTATCCCAAGAATCCTTAAGATCAATATATATCTTCTGTGATGACTACAGGTTAATTAGTTTGATGAGCCACATGATGAAAATATGGATAATTCAAAAGGTATGTGATCAGGTATGATACGAAAAATTAATAAATGAACTGAAACCAATAGGCCTAGATTCAAAAAATATGAGATTAGTTAAACACATTTATTGGGGGAAAATTGCAATTATCAGAATAGGTGATATGGAAACAAATGAAATTAAGAAAAAAGTGACAGGTAATAGTGTGTAATATTTTCAGTTCTGTTTAGTATATATTTCCAATCGCCAGCGTGGTCTTGTGGTTGAGGCGCGGGCTGCAGTGCAGATGGACCCAGGTTTATTATCGGAGCTCTCTGATGCTTGGCGGATGGCCTATTTAGTCATTAAAAATAATTGAGTACATGCGTTTTACTTCGAACAAGGGGTTGTCTAAGATTCGGTGCTTGCCACAATGCCCCACATCAGAGATGGTGCATTACGACTGGGCACAATGACGAACATATAAGAGCCTTAACCTCTCAGTTCGCAGGTCGTGCTCCCACGCGTGGCGTTAGAGCCTTACCATTATTAATATACATATTTGCAAGCCACTTTTCAGAAACCTCTAATAAAAAAGATCGAAGGTATGAAAATAGGCGCAGAAACAAATAACGATATATAATATACCGATGATATGGTAATTTTAGCAGAAAGCTTAGATGATTTGCAAACTCTTGTTGACACATTGCCAAATGAAAATGATGGAGTGAGATTGACAATAAATCTGTAAATTAAGTAAAAACGTGATAAATAATAATCGATTACTTGTATTTATCGAAAGAGTGAATAATTTTAAATATCTATGGAATTGGTTAAGTTTAGATTTACATCTTGATAAGGGTTAAAGTAAGATTAGGGCTTGCAAGAAACGCCTGCATGCTGTGTATCAAGAAACTAGGCATATTCACTAGACGTAATTTAACTAGTATTACATCTGGTCTCAATTACTGAATGATATTGAAATGTGGATAATGAAAGCAGCAATAATAATAATAAAAAAAAAACTAAAGGCTCTAGAAATGTAGATATACAGAAAAATGCTAAGAATTCTGTAGGCAGCAAGATAATCAAAGAAAGAATAAGCCAGAATAAGATAACCACGCAAAATGTTAAGAAACATCAAACAGGAAAACTACCTACCGAAATAATAAATATAACCTGCTACAAGTCATTATGCAAGGCAAGGTGGAAGGGACAAAAATGGTGTAGGAAGAAAAACGAAAACATGGTTAAGGAACATTTGTGATTGGACAAAAATGAATACTGAAAAACTATTCTTTATTGTAAAAAATAGAGACAAATTTGAAATTGTGGTAACTAACCTCTAATTTAGAGAAGCTTCTCAAAGTAGAAGGAACATTTTAAACTTTGCCTCTCCTTTTCATTTTTTAAAGTAATTTTTTTTAGTTTTGGAGAGAAAATTAAGTGGTGATTTATTGTGGATTCTTTTTGTTACACATCTAAACCAAATGTTAAAATTAAGTTTTAGGAAATCCTAAAATATGATGCAGGCATGTCTTTTTTAAAGTGTTGATTTATTGCCAAAGAAGAAGAAGCTATGTATACACACATTTTTGGACATATTTGGATTATATTAATAAATTAAAAATATTATTGATTTCAATAAATGAACTAAAATTATAATTTTATTAAAGATAAGTTAATATGCAAGGTAAGGTCCAAAAGTTTCTGACCTGACTATATTCCAGTGTGGTAGGAATAGAGTAATATGTTTATTTTTCAATAGTCTTCATTTATTTTAATACATTTATTACATCTCAAAATTAACATTTCAATATTTTTGGAAAAATGCTCTGAAATTTTATTTGCAAAATACTTTAAACCAGCCTTTTGACACTTAATCGTTCTTAAACTCTTTTCTTTGATATCATACAATTTTTGCAGTAAGCTGTCGTTGCACTCTCCATTTATCACTGTGGTCTTTTTCTTAAAATCAATTAGCAGAATTGCATTTGAATTCAAAATATCATTGCCATGATCTTTTTCGTTGACTTTTGTTTCTTTAGCCGTTTATTGTCTAGTCTGTGCCATTTTATTGACTTTCTTTTGCTAGAGGACTATAGTACAAGATCATGGTTTTATCCCTTTTAACATTAGATTGAAGAACTTCTTTGCTTTTGCCACAGAGGTTTAACAATTTTTGACAATTGGTCACACTATTTATGAAAAGCTGACAAAAGTTGCAGTATCCATCTGGCACTAACATTATTCATATGAAGATACTCGCGGATAATGCTTTGCTCGACAGTATTAGAAAGCCCTAACATTGCTGATAATTCTACTTTTAAACGCCAGTCTTGCAACACTTCATGCTCAAGGAAGGCCACGTTGTTTTCTGAAAATACTTTAGTCCGATATGCAGTTGATTCATCTTCGCTAATTTCTTGCTCTAAACGAAATTGTTTTACCTATTTTTTTACATATAAAAGCAAAGATTCATTGTACATTCCATCCAAACGTTGTTTAATATCACTGGGACTGTAACCTTTAATGATATATTTAATCCCGGTACGGTTCTTAATTTTAGGCTTTTATACATATAACAAAACCTATTGCATACGCTTTTTTTAACTTTTTAATAACACGCGCATATATTTGCTTAATTGATAGCAATAGATATGTATAGATTTACAATTCTTTAATAGATTGTTCCATATTCCCGATCCAGGGAAAAATTTAAAAATTTATATGTATAAAACCCCGAAATATTAGTGGAACATTGTTCTACGTTTCCACTTTGTTTAACATTGTGCAAAATGACGCGGAACTACCAGTTTAAATGAATGTTGTTACACAACTGAAACAAATTAGCTGCTAAAATTTTTACGAACGCTTAACCAAAAATGGTGCCATTTAACATTACCATTAATTTGTTTCTATTACTATTGGAATATAGCCAATCCAGAAGCACATGGTGTTTAGTTTGTATCTATTATATAGAGGCGTGTAAAAGATGAGTAAACCCAGGTCATAGAAAATAGCTTATGTATTAGTGCCTTTTCTTGATGTTCGTAAAATTATTCGCTTTAAATATTTGTTAATTTGAAATTTTTCAACTCCCTTCCATTTTGAATTAACGAATATACAAGAAACTATAAATTTTAGGGAGTCCTTGGGTATGAATATGTCTAGAGCGGTTGCAAAAAATAAAATGAACTTTTTTGTTTTGGTTAGAACTAAAAGAGTTCTTGTTTTTTTTAGGTGAATTGTAAATTAAGATTCTCGTTTGTTTTATTTTCAACTTATATACGACTATTTTGCCCTATTAAGAAGGATTATTAATTTAGATTAAGATTATTAAGTGTAAGGGATTTATTTTTTTCCCTGAGAGCAACAAAGTCGTTAGATATTTAAATTCGAATATTTGGTGATTTTGGCCGTTATTGCACGTATCTCCAAACCAAAAGAAATAAGGGGGAAGGGAAAAGTTACTCAGTTTAATGTCTTTCATACATGATTTATTTTATGATGTTGACTATATAGACATAAATAAAATTACCACAGTATGAGTCATGGTATATATTGATTGGATGGATGTGTTATTTGTATTGATTATAATAGACGGCTAACGAGAAAGGTTTCCGATATTTGAATAGTGAAGCAGCATGAAATATTTATTTGAATTTGACTACTCAGAGACAGATAGATGGTTGTATAGACTGACATCACAAAATTTAGTGAATAGAAAAGCTTAGGTAAATTTTAAACATAATGCATAGATTTTTGTTGTAAATTCAAAATGAATAACAAACCAATAAAATTACTGGTTTTGCAATTGTAGATATTAGTAATTAGAAGAAGGCACCATTAATGAAATTTGAATCAGTGTATCTTCTATTGGAACAGTAAAAAATGATTTAATTTTCTTTTTGGATAGAGCAGGATCTACAGATTTTTAAACTTCAATTTTTAAAATTTCTTATTAGATCTCTCAAGTAGGTTTAACTATATTTATATTCACTCATTTGCTTTAATAAAGACAAATCATTGCATCACGGTTATAGGTCAAGGTCACCCTTATTCAAAATGTTACACTTTTTGAGTGCATTGAATCCCTTTAGTCATCCTATAAGTTTTAAAAGCAAAGATTTTGGATAATTACTGGGTATGTCTTGAAATTAAAACATCAAAACAAAAAACTAAAAAGTTGTTCAATGTAACGCGCTTTATGTGTTTGAATTTAATATTGATAACAATTCTACCATCTACTTAAATTAGATGTTGGTATTTCACAGGTCTATAATAAATAAAAAATGCAATTTTTAAAGTTACAATGTCACAAATATATTGATTTTTTGCATTTGAATATACAAGAACTATTAGTTTGTGATTTTTTTAAATTAAATAGTAAACTTTTATTTAATTTATATTATATATTTCTAAAAGGTCATGTTTTATAGATTAAAAATTATTCTGAAAATGAGTGTATAAATGATTTACTTTGAGATATTTATGGCGTTTATAAATTTCTTAAATTATATATTATTTGTTTTATGTACTTACAAGCTGATGAGAAAATCCGTTTCTGGTTAACTTATTCTTCGTCGTATCTTGTGCACTCTGTACGTTCTTTTCCGTTTATATTTCCTTTGCCTCGTATCATTCATTGCACTGTTGTTACTGGAGCTAAGAATATTTATAGATTTTGCGTGATTTACAACAGAAAGTGTTAGAGCATTTAATATTTTCGTGTTGTTTACATTTGCTTGGGTTACGTTACATGGCATTTGCGTTGTCGTTTTCTCGACAGATTTTTCCAGACTAGTTTCCGTGGTAGAGTTGCCTTGTTGGTTTATTTCGCTTGCTATTGAAGTCGTTTCATTTGCTTCGTTAACTTCTGTAGTTGTAAGTAAGCTACTGCTTTGAATTTGGGATGATTCGGATTCTTTGGAGTCGTTTCCAGAGTTCTTTGATGAAACATTTAATTTTTGAGTGGTAGTTGGTACCTCAAAAATGTCATCTGATAACTCGTCATATTCGGTTTTTATTGTAGTTTTTTCTGTAGGTGATGCAGTCGATGGTAAATAAAAATCTGAGAAAATTATTTTTACTTTTGCTGTGGTTGATGGCAGTACTTCAGCACTTTCAGGTTGAGGACCAAAAATTTCGTCAATTTCTTTCGAATTGAACATTTTCTTGTTTTGGGGCATTTTATCTGTAGGTTCGGTAAGTGATGTGACTTGTGGCTTGTCAAAGAGATCTAGGTCTTCATCTTTAGCTTGTGACAGTACTTCTGATTTATTAAGCGCAAAGAAATCTTCATTTTCTGACAAGAAATCGGCAGTATTTTGTTTAGTTGTTGGCCTAGCAGTAGTTGTCGCAGTAGGTGATGAATGCAGTGGTGCTTTAAACAACTGCGTTGTTTGAAATATTGTTGGCAATGTTGAAGACTTAGTTACTGACGTAATTGATTCTGTTGTTCTCGTAGATCTTCTATGAGTAGTCGAAACTTTTGTCTCGTTGTTGTGACTTCAGTGGTTTCTGATGATGAAACGATGCTACTTTCTGTATTTATGGTTCTAGGGATGTTGTATGTTGTAGTTTCTGTTACATTCAAGGAAATAGTTGTATCAGAACTGGATGTAGTTGTTGGATGCGTTGTTTTGTATTCAAGCGATTTTGTAGTACTTAATGTTGACGCAGGAAGAGTAGTTTCTTCAGGAACTGCAATAAGTGGAGGTCGAGTTGGGAATTTTACTTTTGGTCTGGTTGGTTTTGTTCGTGTGAGTACAAGTTTTGGCGTAATTATTGTTTTTCTTGTTGGTTGAGTGGTCGTAGTTGCAGGAGAAAATTTTCTAATTGAAATTGTTGGTAATGATGTTCTCGTTGTTCTTCGTGATGGTATGCTTGCACGAGTTGAAGTCCTCCTAATTACTGACGTCGATGTCGTTTCTTTTGGTGTTGATGCCAAAGTTGTAGGAGATGATACTATTTGTTTTAATGTTGTAGTGGGGAAATTTGTAGTTGTAACAGTGTTTACTTTAGAAATTGGATTAGATGTTGTTGACATTGGTATTTTTGTAGTTGTTAACGTTGAGATTGTAGTTTCTGCGGGTGACATCGTTGTTATTGTTGTTGGTATTTCAGACGTTTTACTTTCATTTTTTATAGATTCTTGAGTAGAAATAATAGTGTCTTCACTTGCCATTATGGTTATATTCATTGCTTCTGTATTAAGCGTTACTGATGACTGTTGAGTTATTGGTTCAGTTTTTATTTCATGTTCAGTAGTAGTCACTCTGCCTAATGTTACAGTAGTAGATGTAAATACATGATTTTTTGTAATTGGCATTACTGGTACAGTCACATAATTTTTTCATCAGCTTTATACATTTGCGTATTGTTAAAACTAATTTTTTGTCTTGAAGTTGTATATGATATTTCAGTAGTAGGAGCGGTCATATGAGGTTTTGTAGTGGTGGTTGTTCTTACGTTAGGGGCCTTTACAACTTTGATCACTTGTTCACCAGGTGGGATTTTAAAAATAGTCATGTTAGGGACTTTAATTCCGCCGTAGTCATTAACAGTCGAACCAAAATTATTTTCAAATAGATCAAACTTATTTTTTCTCTCGGTTGTGCTTCTTCTAGTTGTTTCGTCTCCAAATATATCAAAATTGCCGAATATAGGAGTCGTGTGTGTGTGATCTTGTGTTTTTGTGGGATATGGTTTTGAAGTCAATGTTGGCAAAGTTGGAGTAATAGTGTTGAATAGAGGATCAGGTTCAGAATATTGCACAAATGTTGTACTGGGGGAGAATTGTGTTTTTGTAGTGGTATGAGTTGTGAAACGTGGGGTTGTTTTCCTTGTTATTGTAGTTGGAAACCTCACTGTAACACGTTTGGTGGTATAAGGGATATATTGTTGAGTAGTGACGGTTTCTTTTGGTACTTTTGAAGATGTTTGAATAGGTATTGTTGGTAGTAGTGGAACTTGCGGATATGTTGGTCTAAAGCTGTTAATTGGCTTTGTTGCTGATTGCAATGTGGGGTAAGTTGTAGATTGTGAAGTTGTTGTAACGATAGGACTAAAAGTTGATATCTTTTTTGTCGTTTTTTTAGGAGTAAAAAAATGTTGCATAGTATATGTAGGTAAGAAAAGATTGGGCGATTTTGTGGTTATTTTTTCTTTTGGAGGTGTCTGAGCTGTTGTAGTTTGTAACGAATGAGTATTTAATACATCGTCAAATAAGTCTTGATCGATACTGTCAGTGATATAAGTGTGAGGTCGGGTAGTATAATGTATGTATGGTGTTTCGTCTGTATACGTTTCAGGTGCACCATACAATACGTTTGGATATCCAACCTTGCGAGGGTCTTCATCGTAGTATTCTTCAGTAGCAGGTGGAGATGGTGGATGGGGCGGAGGTAGATAACGTGCGTCAAAGTTGGATTCAAAATGACTATTTGACCACTGATTTTTGTAAGAAGATTCGGAGGGGTGATAAATATTACCAGAATTAACATCATCAAAGTTGATAGTATCGGAATGTCGCGGATTACTTTTTATTATAAACGTATGTCCCGGTACACTATAATCAAAACGACCGTTTCGAGTAACAAATTTTTCGCTAGCTGCGACATCCAAAGGGGTAACCCTATATTCCATTTCGTATCTATATCCGTAAGTGGCGTCTCTATGTCTAATTCTTTTAACAGTCCATAGAGCGAGCAAACGTTCATGTCCTTCTGGTTTCCAATTTTCACAGCGAACGTGATTACATCTAGGTGGAGTGTTATGGCATCCATCGCAGTCGTTTTGATAGGGATCTTGTACGAATTGAAAACCTCCAGGTGCAGAGTATAACTGACCTCTAGCGACTATAGCGATGTCTCCGAAAGGAGTGGCGGTGTCTTGGCGCCCTATGATTGGCGCAGAATATAGATATTCTCGTAGATTATGTGGTAAATTTCGTTCTCGAAGAAGAGCTTGATAGACAGCTTCTCGCAAACCCAATTCCCAGTTCGGTAGTGGAACAGGACCAGTTTGGCGAAAACCTCTTCTTAAAGAAAATTCGTGCTCCAGTCGTGTTATCGCAAGGATTTGGTGTAAGTTGAGAAATAGTATTGATACCTGAAGGATAATATAATTGCTTTTTTGTGCTAATATAAACATCTGAAAATATGTTTGGATTTTTATTTTCTATTACTTACAGTTAATGATTTATTTATGATATATTCCATATTCAGTGGTCGCTACACGGTAACAGTTAAGAAGCACATGTCGTTACTGAAGCTCACATTGAACTGCTCTGTCGCATCCTTTGATGTTGCAGAAGCTCGTCTCCCCACCGAAGAAACACTTTCGACATCACTAATTGTAGCTTTGTTGTTCTTACATTTTGCATCGTTGAACACGAGATATTGCCTGCGCAATTCGTTTTATCTGTCTGAAGATCGTATAATTTTCGGCAACTTTACAGATGGAATGTGTTTTTGCAAGAGCTGCTCCTTGTCATTTGATTGTTCCACCAAAAAAGCCGGTTTATATTTCGATTGCTCCATTTCGTTTTATTTAACTGAAAATGCCGTGGTTAATTATTACAATAACGCTAAGGCATTGTATTGCGGATATTTTATCTATATAAAGATCTATCGTGAGTCAGCATTATATTAATTATAACAAGAAAGCACGCAGTTGAATTAAACAATTTTTTCTACAAGTTGATCCCACCATTATTCTGTTTTAATTCTCAGAGTCTTTAAAACTTTTTTGAACAGAACGAGATCGTATCTTGCATGGCACGTTTCCTGCAATCGCGACTGTTGAACGATTCGCAAAAATCGCACGCTACCGTGCCCCATTCTTATCGACAATCTTGATAATTGCTGATTAATTAGAATTGCCCGGATGCTAAGGAAAGTCGAGTTCTCGCAGTGCAACTCTTGTTATTTGTTTCTCTTCGTCAAATTGTACCTCGTTACATACTAATTGCAACAATTTCAGTTATTATTATTTGTAATTATAATAATTGTTTTCTGTGTAACACAAAGCTACCGCTGTAGAATTTTTTGCCATTAAAGAGAATTATTTAATCTCGGTGACGCGTGAAAGATGCAAAGATGGAAAAAGGAAGTGTAGTCTTGTAGATCAATTGTTGTATGTTGCTCTCACTATACGACTCGCGTGAAACAGATCTGTTATCGATACTTTTACCATAGACAACAAGCAGTAGCAATTGAAAGGAGAGGTGCGCGCTGATATCGCGGAAATATCGCTTTCGTTTGCTTTTCGCTTTTTAAATCGTTCCCGTGAAACCATAGAATAAGTTTGATGAATATCTCTGTTTATATTCATAAAACAAGTTCAAGGTAAAGTCGAGCGAAACTAACGTGGGAACATTTAATTAGTAAACGTATTTTGTAACCGTAAATTAGGTAATGGGTACGTCCAAAAACAATTTAATATTTTTTGCAACTGTCTTATGAATTTCGTGCTGTGTCCCATTGTAATTGTCTTTTTTTAGTAAATGTGTTAATATCATGTTAATGACATTCGCGCAATACGCCCGAAACGCATTGTGAAAATGGGATGAAGGTAAACGTTTCCTGCTGAGGAGAAATTTTATCATGCACCACGAAATACTTCTTCATGCAAAACATTATTGCGTTCATTGCACGTTCATTAAAATCATACGTATACCCCGTAATCAATTCTAAAATAGCAACGCGTAACATGAGCTTTTATGTAAGATGCTTTGTTTAGTGTTATGCGCTTGCTGTATATTAATCAAGTTTGTTGTGTGTTAATTTTAATGGTTAAAATTTTCCAAAAATGCTTCCCGCACTTAACACCCGAATAACAAATAATTAGTCTGCTAAATATATTTATAAACAAGTGTTCTTTAGACTTGAAAATTATACGATTACGTTATGTGGTCACCACCCCTTTTTTGAGGGTCTTTATGATTTATGTCTATAAATTTATGTATTCATTAAAATGAAACTGATTTAGTTAGTTTTAACATACGTGCTAGAAAATAATTGCGCAACTTAAAAAGTACTTGTATAATTAAGTAGTAATTTGAATTGAACTTTAAAACCAAATTAGTAGTGCCGATTATGTAAAAACTAAACAAAATTCATGTTAAATTAAATTAATATTTAATATAAATGTCTATAAATATTTATTCTATAAGGGTCTTTTAGAAGGCATAAATGCATTCGGGGTACTAATTACTTTTATGATAATAATATTTATTATAATAAACAAACAAAAAAATTCTATGAATACGAGTTAAAAATGTTTTCTAGGAGTAAAATCGACAATTTTTTTTTTTTTTGAATAACGCATGAAGAGGCCTTGTTTATGGTATTTGGCGCCTTAGGAAGATGATTTTTTACCCCCTTCCACTAATCTTTGTTTGCGCCGTTATCAAAAAATTACCAACAAGTTGATTGTTTAGATAAAACATTGGTTTTTAAATTTTTGTTATACACTTCAATACTATGTTTACATACATTCACATATCAATGAGAAAAAATAAATATCCGATTCCTTTTCCTGGCTTTGGAGTTAGCAAACCTCTGCAATATGTCATTAAAAGGAAGATTCTGTAGAAACTCCCTCTAAAGAAATAAAAATGTAAGGTCCTTTTTCTTCTTGTTTTAATATTGTTTTCAAAAAGTTTTTTTTACTAAGATATTAAGAGCTGAAAAAGATCGTTATCCAGTGCAGTTAGTATAACTGCCATGAATTCAGTAATGCTACGAGTCTTTGTGATTCTATAGGATGATAGCAAAAGTTCGTGCCCGATTTTATAGATGACGTTGCTTATAGGAAATAGCGCATTTGTTTTGATGTGTGTGAGTGTCATTCGATTTGTAAATGATATACAAAGAATCGCGCCCGTTTCTTGCAAAAAAACGCTTTAAAAAGTTTACGTGCTCGTGCAGTAGGTTCATGGAAATGGGAGACGAAAAAGTGCATTTGCGGCATGTGATGCTGTATGAATTCAGCAAGGGCCTGAGTGTTGGAACGGCTCAAAAAAATATTCAGACTGTTTATTTAGACCGTGCTCCTGCTCTGAGAACTGTCAAAAAGTGGTTCGGACGGTTTCGACAAGGCAATTTTTCAATGGAAGATGAACCTCGCTCTGGTCGACCTTCTGGCCTTGATGACGACGTTGTGCGTACTCTAGTGAAAACACATCCAAGAATTACAACTGAGGAGATAGCTGAGAGGCTAAACATTGACAAGTCCACCGCGTTTCTCAATTTAAAAAAGCTTGACTATATATCCAATACCTGGGTACCGCACTGTTTAACAGAAAGAAACAAATTAGATCGGATGAACGTGGCTTTTTCACTTTAGGCGCGGAACGAAAATGAGCCGTTTTTGGATCGAATGGTAACAGGCGATGAAAAGTGGGTCCTTTACAACAATGTGCAACGAAAACGCACATGGAAACAAACCGGCGAGGTGCAGATCCTGTCGCAAAAGCTGGTCTGCATCCAATGAAGCTTTTGCTGTATGTTTGGTGGGATCATTTATTTTGAGCTTTTGAGGCGCTGAGAAACAATAACAGCAGACATGTACTGTCAACAATTAGCCAGACTTGATGCTGCTATTCGTGAAAAACGTCCTGTTTTAGCAGAAAGGTGTCATCTTTCACCATGACAATACTAGGCCTCATGTGGCTCAACAGACGCTGCAAAAATTGCAGGAGTTGAAATGGGAAGTCCTGCAGCATCCTCCATATCCGCCTGATATTGCACCTTCAGACTTTCATTTGTTCCGCTCCTTACAAAACAGTTTAAATGGAAAACGACTTAGTTCTCTACAAGCTGTCGAAAACCACTTTACAGACTTTTTTGACAACAAACCGACCTCGTTCTATAAGAATGGCATAGAAAAACTTGTAAATCGTTAGAAAATCATCGTGGAAAAGAATGGCGATTATATAATTAATTGATAAAACCCTTTTATTTGAAATAAAAAACATTGTAATAATTTATAAAATCTGGCACGAACTTTTGCAATCATCCTATATTTGTGTTTTTAGTTTACTATTCTTATTATTTTGTCAATACTTTATTAATTCATAAAAATGGTATTAAATGTTTGCACTTCTCAGAGAATGTTTTATTTACATCAGAAGCATGCTTTTCCAATACCTGATTTGTCTTGTGTTATTGTTATTTTTCATTTGAGTGAAATCCGAAATCCTCATGTATTTCTATATATAATAGATTGTTCTTTATCGTTTTAAGTTGGTCCTTAAAGAATTAATTTCGTAATTTCCATCTTTATTTTCACCAAAAGGAACTTCTTGTAATGATTGTTTTGTAGACGCCAGTTTCACATAAATTTTGCTTTGTTTTCTAGCTTGAAGATTCTTCGTCTCGAAGAGTATTTATAAAAGCTTCTAAAGTACTGTAACGAGTAATGACCTTTGTTGTATGTACTTTCTCCTTGAAGTCTTTTTTTCTCGAGACTATAAGAACATTGTTCTAGGAACATACCATTAACGCCATTTAAAGATTATTAAGTTTTTCCAATATCATCCAATATATCATTTTTTTTTATTCTAGTATGAAGACTTTTGTAGCACCTAAACATGTTTATGGCGTTGCTGTAGTTTTGCCCTTAACAATTATTTTAGATGAAAATCTACAAAATCTTCGTTCGATATTACAGTATTCATTATCTCTTCACGTTTATGGCTATAGTTAGAAATACATTTCATAAGTATGAGGGAACACCTCTTTCTTTATTTCCAAATTTTGCTACATGTTCGGCAATAAAAGAATCAAATTTTGAAATCAGTTCTACAATTTCAGACAAGAAAATTACCATTTCTTACAGAGCCTAGTATTTCATTATCGCCATGAATTAGCTGTCTACGGAAAATTAAAAACTTTATAACTTTAACAACTCTTAAGAGAATATTTTGCCATTACAAAGCTTCTTCCTTATACTGTTCTGCTATTTTACAATCCACTCTTTGAGAAACTCGACTCCTACAAATAAATTTTATGTTCAGATTTGTTGTCATGATCGTTATATGTTATATGATTATTTTTCAAATTGTCAAACTCGTTAGTTGCTAGGATCGTCGTTTCTCCTTAGAGTTTGCATGGCACACAAAATACTCGCTTGGTTGGTTGATTTTGAATAAACCTACCAATTTCGCTTGGTGTGTTCTCCATTCATTAACTTTTTATAAAAATATGATGGGCATAAATAATTTTAAATTGGCATATTGTCTTACAGAATCATCGTTTTGTTGAATGCTATTGTAGGTCATCAACTTACGAAATTCATCATTTACACACAACATTTCTGGGTTATCGAATGATATAATTGCGTCTACTTCTTTGGGAGTATTTTCAGAGTTCTGTGAGTTTGAAATCTCTTGCAGCTGTACATTTGATAAATTGCAATTTGGGCTTGAAGTCACTGAAGTCGATGGTGAAGATTGTGATTGATGCACACTACGCGAGAAAAAATTATGTAACGTTGGTCTTTATTTGATCACAGCATCCTGCCGTTCAAGAAAGTTTTTGGAATGTTTTCTGAATTCTGCTTCAATTTTTTTTTAACAAATTTCGACCATTTAGCCACTCATTGTTCTGTTTTTATGTTTAATGAAATGTGAATTGAATGGTAATTTAATTAAAAAGCAAACTTTATTGATAAGATCTGTGCTGCTATACAATAGTCATAAATTATAATACTGTTAACGGTCAACGGTTGACTATAATAACACAAATTTATTTGCGTCACTCTTGTTCGCTATGTGATTTCTTTTATTCGACTGCGGCAAATACTAATATGTTCTGCCTTATATTCAAATGCGCGGTTCTAAAATGAATCAGAAGTTTTTGGAATTTGAACTCAATGGCACCGCTAGAAATGGAGCGGAAGGTAATCGATCCTTCTGGAAAGTTCCTGATTCATTTCTTTGTGATATATTATTTCTGTTACAATATAAATATTTTTAAAAATGTATTATACCTCGATGAACGATAAATGTTGGATTCCAAAGTTTAATAGTTATAACTAAATAATTCAAAGTTTATCTGATCGAGCTTAATTCAAAATTTTACTTCTCCTCCAAGTCCTTAGGCCTTAAGCACCAGCTTACTCAACCTATTGGTTAATTAGGCTCTGCGGGTGAATTTTAGACATTGGATAATTTTCCATGTCAAAACCTATTCTGTAGTTAAACTTGTAATAATCAAAGTGTTTCAAATGGGTGGGGTCGCTGGTAAATGCTGTCATTTATTTTGTGTATATCCAGAATATTTCCAGAATTAAAAGTCGTGCTCTAATATTTAATAAACTTATTAGGTAACTTAACATTGAAATAGAAAACAAACGTGAAATAAAGATATTTTTTTTGTCTAAATCAGAAATTAAAATCTTTTAGATATTTTTTAAATGTTCAAAATGTCCATCATTGTTTGCGACCCATTTGTTAATTCGTGCTATAAAAAATTGGCCTCAATGTTAATAATAAGTTCAGACTAAACTACTACATAGTATACTACTATTGTTAGACATCTAGTACTAATTTATCTTGTGGTTCAAGTTTTCCATCAAGGATTGAGAATTGTGCTGGAGTATTATTACGCGGGCTGCACGATATCTATTGCAAAAAACTAACAAAAACAAATGTATAATGCTCAAAACTTTTTTGTTTTTCATATTTTTCCTGACCGTCAATACATTTTTATTTACGTTGGAACTAATTTTTAATGGCCGGTACACCCTGTCAGATAACAGACGGGGCTCTGGCGACCCAGCATCAGGGGGTATAACCTGATACAAGTTGTTCCGAGGTAACGAGGCCGATACAGCTAGGTTAATCACATGTGCATTGTAAAATGATTCAGAGAAACACTGTGAGCCTCGGAACCGGACGGTCACAATGAAGAAGACAGGAAAGAAATTTGACAAGATTTGGAAGTGATGTGATGTTCATCTCTTACAAGGAAAGAATCCAAGATTATAGACGAAATGGAGAAATATAAGATTCAAATACTAGGAATCTCAGAAATTAAAAAGAAAGGAAAAGGCTTTAAAAACATGTATAAAGGGTACACTTTTAGATATGCGGACACACCAGTCGGAAATAGAATAAAAAAGGTGTAGGAATACTCCTCAGCAAAGAGATAGAACCAAAAGTAACCAAATGGGAAGTTGCAAATTCCAGAATTATAATAATAAACCTACAAATTCAATAGAAGGTTGAAATAATTCAAATATACGCGCCTACGGAAAATGCCGCTGTACAAGATAAAGAAATGAAGACCTGTAAAGATCCACAGAGAAAATGCAAAACGACAATAGACACGTAGTTATTATGGGGGATTGGAACGCCTATATCGGAAATAATATAAAGCATGGATACGGAACAATGGGAGGTCAAGGCCTAGAAGGGGATGTAAACGAAAATAACCATAGAATACCTAAAATAGAAGAGAATATCTAGTAAAACGAAACGAAGCAAAGGAGGCGGTAAAACAAGTGGGAGGAATTTGGTAGAAAGAATTATTAGAAAATAAAAAACAGTTTTGGAATATAGTTAAGCGCCTGAAGGGAAATAGAGCACCAAAAGTGCCAAATATTAGGAATGAGACAAGGACATTACAAACAAGAACGGAAGAAATATTGAAGACATGGAAAGATTACTATACAACCAAATTTAAAGATGAAGATACAAAAATACAACTGAGGAGAACAGCCTCAGGAAGAAAATGATAATTAAGAAAATGGGGAAGAAATAACAGAAGAAGATATAAAAGAAGCCCCGAAGAAAACAAAAAATGGCAAGGCAGTGGGAGAAGATAATATAGTTCCAGAAATGTTAGAAAAAGGCTGTCCGATCATAACTACATGGATGAAAAAGATAGTACAAGCTCATGCTGGTATACAGAAGAGAGGCCGAAAGATTGGGAAAAAGAACATTATAATACATATACATAAAAAGGGAGACACCACAAACCGAGACAACTATAGAGCTATAATATGCTTATTATTAGTAGCGCTAAAAATATACAAAAGAATAGTTGAAAAAGATTAACGCCATAATTGAAAAGCTGCTAAAAAAAAAGGATATTACCCAATATTTCTAGACCTAAAATACGCTTTTGATCCCACAAATACATCTGGAAAGCGTTAGAAGAATTAGAAGTAAGCCCAAAACTACGGAGGATTATTAGCAAGATGAATAACAACGTAATTGGAAAGACAATATTAAATAACCAAATATCGGAAGAATTTCAAATGGAAAGGGGTATTAAACAAGGAGATGGCCTAAGCCCCCTCCTCTTTGTGATATACATGGACTACATAAACAAAAAATGCAAAACAAATAATAAACACCCACATAGGATACCACAGCTGAAATCCAGTAACGACACAAGACCTAATATACGCCGAAGATATATTACTTATGGCAAGAAACAAAAATCAACTACAGAGAAATATAAACATGTGAAAAAAAACACCTAGAAGAAAGTGGGATGACTATTACTACAGAAAAAAAATCTGGTGTGAACATCACACGACTTTCCTTAACCTATTATTATATATTATACCGGGTCCATCGTATCTTGTTATTTTAAAAAAGGACGAGGCACGAGTACAACACTCGAAAGCTGATTAAAATAAATAATTGACTCGTACTTAAAATTTTGCTACGTCACTGAAGGTAACCGTGCGAGCTCGGTCGCACTGCCTTCCCCATTATCGCCAGCGTGCTCCCACCTAGCGGCCAAGCGCTCCCACCCCGTCCTCCCGCAGTCGGCCCGGAAGCTCTCCGAGCGCGCTGTGATTGGTCCGTTTAATTAATTTTTAATCGGCTATAACTTATTTATTTGACCTCGGATCAAAAAATTACATTGTAATTTTTTGTTCGTCTCGGTCTGATCTATCCGGTAATATAAATTTCCCGAAACATTTTATGAACACCCGGTATATTAAAAATCCTGAGCTTCAATTTTTTTTTGAGTTCCTATTTTACCAACTTTTCTTTTAAATTCATGTTTATCTCGTGGTAAAAAATAATTTTTATTCTCATGAATTTTTTTGTATCTTCAACCGTTTAGATGGGCGCCCAGAAATGTGAAAAACTGGGTAGGTCAAATTTCCGCC
This sequence comes from Sinelater perroti, assembly GCA_036346155.1. Lineage (NCBI taxonomy): Eukaryota > Metazoa > Arthropoda > Insecta > Coleoptera > Elateridae > Sinelater > Sinelater perroti. Next base: position 19,473,191 of record JARFIY010000001.1, read on the forward strand.
GATTACATTACTTTCCTTATTATAGGATAAGGAAAGTAACAAATAGATGGGAAACAAATTCAGGCAGTACAAACATACAAATATCTTGGAGTGCTAATCAATAAGGACGGAAGAATAGACTAAGGAATAAGCAAAGGAAACAGAATGTATTATCAAGTAAATAGTACATTGATAGGGAAAAAATAAATTAGTATTAAAGTAAAAATGCATTTATATAAGACAATATATACCCCTATACTTCTATACGCATCCGAGACATGGGCGACAACAGATAAACAAAAATCCAAAGTAACAAAGCAGAAATGAGTTACTTAAGGCGAATAGTGGACAAAACAAGAAGAGACGGAGTACCCAACAGAAGTATAGGAGATGAACTAAAACTTAAATCGCAAGTGGGAGACAAAAATAAAACAATCAATGGTATGGATACCTGGTCGGAATGAGTAATAAACACTATCTGAAAAAGATTTTCGAAATGAGGTGTGATGGCAGGAAGGATAGAGGAAGACCCAGACGAAAGTGGGAAGACAACATCTATTAACCAATTAAAGAACGGACAGACCCTAACACAAATCCGAACTTTTGCAAAGGATAGACAATCTTTCAAACAATTGCTCAAATCCTCAACACCGTGAGGTACGATGGGAGAAGAGGAAGTGAGTGAGTAATAATATACTAAAGTAAAAAAACTATTATACAGGCAGTATAATAAAAAAATATTACTTTTTTATATAACCTCAAAACTTGCCAGCTTGCTTCTATATGATTATTTACAATTCCAGTTACTATAAAATTATGCGGTAGATAGAATTAAAAAAAAATAGGTGCAAAGATAAATATTACAAAATAGATTATGTATATAGATTATATAGCATTAACAATAAATAGCAGTCGAGTCCCCAGAAAATTGAATTTTAGGTTATTCCAATGTTTACTTTTCTGGGGGCAGGTAGATATTTACCTCTGGCAATCATGATTGGTCTAATCCATTTCCTGTAGTCCGTACGTCACTCATGAGGTCACACAATACCTGTTTACATCCTACAATATTTCTTAAAGGCATCTTAAGTTGGCGACTCCATTACCTTGTATTCTTGAATTTGAAAATTGAGAAAGAGTGGTATTACTACTAACATGAGTGAATGATGAGTTAAATTTGAGATGAGAATGAGAATAGTTTGAGTGCTCTATCTGAATTTATCCCTAAAGGTTGCTTCGATTGTGAACAAAATGTATTTTCACAATTAACTCGACGTTTTTTTTTGTTAATAAATTGACGACAAAAAAGACCATGTGCGGAACTCAAACAGTTGAGATTGTAATGCACATTTTTTATACGCTTTACTCAATAAATTCAAGACGCGCCTTTTCAAATCCAGGAGTTCTGGTTGTTCCTTGTCAACAGTTTTGCATTTGAAAAATATTGTATTGTTATGTTGATGTGTATTGATATAAACAAAATTAAAATGTGACATAATCTTATAGCCCTGGGGGGCACCAGAATGTTTTAACTTGTAAAGGTGTGACGTATTCAAGAAAATTGAAAAACACTGCTGTAGACTAATTGTCATTAGCTTTTCCATACATCATATATGTATGTTTGTGATAAAGACCATCAATAAGAGTAGCTTTTTTCTATTAAAAAAATTGCAAAACATTTCCCACAAAAAATGACAGTATTTCTCAGAAGCCTCACTTATTTGAGGCACGTCGGGTTGAGTTATTGCAAGTTGAAATACGGGATATATTTGGAATCAAAAATTTATTTAATATTACAAATCTAGTAATTCTAGTTCTCGCGATATTTAAAAAAAATGCACTTTCGAAGAGTTGCATTTTTCTGGGAAAGGTTTTGATTCAATATTCATGAGAAGATTTTTAGAATATGTATACAATAAACAACAAGAACTGTAAAATTTACTCTAATATCCATATTCCATTTTATCGTCCTATTCATCTCGGTGTCACACTTATTAACTTTTTAAATACATAATTTGTAAAGAAGTAATAGCACAAAATGCTTGATGCATTTAAAAAAAATCACTACTACTGAACAGTTCCCAGACTGTTTCTAGTAATATAAATGTTTCAATGCCCATTTTATGTATCTAATTTAATTTTTTTTTAGCAAGGTGAGAGTGTGAACAGTAGGCGCACAATGAACTTTAATATCAAATATTCATATGGTTGAATGGCGTCTTTCTTAATAGTGCTCACTTAAAATGCTAAATTAAATTTAAAATTTACCGCGTGAAAGAAAACAACAAAGCTCTGCTACTAAATGTATTTATTAACGACGTATTGTTTGCTCATAAGCAGGTCTGTTACCACTTTGTGAATTTTCTTTGTTATTTGGATTTTTTAGTTTTATAAATAATTTGGGTAATTTTCTAGTCCGGTAAGATCTCACAAAAATTTTGTAATAATTTACTGCTCATTAAAGTTATCGCATTATAAAAATATTTTATAAAGATAGTGAAAATAGAATTAAATTATTTTTTTAATTTCTTAACGTAATTGAGAGTGATTTATTAGATATATGTTTTAGTGGACAATTAGTTTAACCGATGCTCTTGTATAGATTGGTATGTTTGGAGTTTTGGGAACAAAATTGATGTCCGAAAAAGTTAAATTAAATAACAGTGGTGAATGTAAAAATATTTCTAACTTATAAGTTGGTTAACATAAAAGTGGCGTGTGTGGTTGTTAATTTATCCAATGATATTTTTTCAAAAAAAACTGACGATATAATAAATGATCTTTCTTTTCTTAGAAATAACATGCTTTGTTCAGACCATTGTTTTCATTGCACCTAATATTCCAGTGTATAGTTGTATAATCATATTTTATCCGTGTTTATGAATAGCTTAAGATTTGTTAAAATTTTTAAATCAGTTCCAAGTAGGTTTGCAAACTAAACGTGCTTTTGTTCTATTTTAATTAGATGCGGTTTTTACATTCGAGAAAGTTTTCTCAAGTCCAATTCGTTCTGTAAAATATTGGCTTGTGGATAGAATAAAGTAAAGGGATTTCGTCAATAACTTTTAATGTGGGAATGTTATTAACGAAATTTATAGTGGAAACATTTTCACATGGCGGCGCTTGTAATTGCTTTATGGTCATACTGTATACCAAAAAACAAGTGGTAGCGTAAGTAAGTAGAACATCAGATGCCGTACCGATAAGTCCATTTGTGCGTAACACAATTTTTTCAAAATAGGAATGTGTACTTCACAAACTTTGGAAGGAAGTGACCGTTGGATCATCAAAAACATTTGAAATGTTTATTTGAAACCAGCTTCTGCTATCGGAACTGTTGAAAAGTTTTGAAAGATTTCAAAATAGTGATTTTTAACCTGTATAATTGACCCCGCTTTGGATAGGATTTCTAGTTATTCGTAATATAATAGAAGTTGTTTGTATTTTTGCAAGTAAATGCAGAGGAGAACATTATCTATTGTATGTACCTACCTGTAAGGAGATTTCTGTATATATCGAACGGCGGTTTTTATTTTTATAACTACCGATGCCAGGAATTTAGTATTGATGATGATATGCGTGGTTTAGTGGAATATAATTCAATATTGATGATGCGTCTGCGATGTGCTATTTAAAGAAACTTATTCACTTCCAAGCTCGATATAAGAGTGTTAAATTTTTTGACGGGTGACAATAACTTGTTTCTTTTGGATTGAACCTGAATAGGCTATGAAAAGTGGATGTTGTACAATAATGTACAACAAAAAATGAACTGGAAACGAGCAGATCAAAGTACAAAATATGTGGCTAACATCCAATAACAGTATTGTCTGTTTGGTGGGATTGTAGGGGAATCGGTTTTTTTTAAATTCTACTTGTCCAAACAATCAATCCAACAAGTACTATGAACAATTTGCCAAACTGTTTTGTAGACATTTTAATTTTAGCTAGCTTAAAATGCGTCATCATCTATCACGAAAACGTCAGGCCACCGCGGGAATTGAAATTAGAGTTTATTTATAATAAAAATATTTAAATGTATAGATGTATAGTGTTAATCACACATGTTAGAGTTAAATAAGGAGAGAAAAATAAATGAATTAAAAAAGCCATTTTAAAAAATTATTTATTCAAAAACAGTAACAACTAGTTTTCAAAATAAAGTCCGTAATCCTCCACGATCATTTGCCACGCTTATGCAAGTTCGCGGATTTCATCAAAGTATCATTCTGGCTTCTTCAAATGAAAGAATTCTTGACACTTTTCAACTTCATCAAAAGACCCCAATCGGAGACCACGTAAGAAGTGCTTCAAAATTCCATCACACGTAAATCATAACTTTACTGAAACGGTTCTGACACAAAACTGAGGGCGGATTTTGATCTCGCAGAACCCATTTTTCATCCGACATCACAATTCGCTTCCAGAAACGATCGTTCAGTGGGTTGTTGAGCGATGATGGAAGATCTCGATTTGCTTTTTGGCTTGTATTTCTTGTGAACAAAGTCAAGTTGGTTGAGCACAGTTTGATGAGACGAAACTCAAAGAAGCGATGCCAGATGACGACTGTTTGATGAAGGCTCATCTTTCAATGCTGCCAACAACAAAAAAAATCGTTTAACTTTTATGATCAACCAGAAAGAGACTTATCTTCAAGATCACATCTCCTCGCCTTTAATTTCCCAAATTGCTTCGGCAGCATCTCTTGTGGCTGACTTTTGTTTCTATAATATCCTAACAAAACCCGAAGTTCACAGTTTGTAATTTCCAATAAGTGTAAGTCATCCTGAAAGATGATTGAAATGTGTTTATTGCAATTGTCAACACGAAATATCAAAAAAATGTTTTGACCTTGAACACGAACTTCTTTATTCATAAGGTACTAGAAAGGTTGCAATAGGGGGCCATATTTAGGTAGTATTAGGAATTTCATTCGGGAAATTCTAGCCTGGAAGACGTTTTGAGATTAGAACAGCAATCTTTGTCTACCACGAAAGATTGTTATTGTCAGGAAGAGTCTGTCAGGCATGATCTGTGGTCGGATAATAAGACATTTGAAAATATCTGTTTTTGCACGAGTATTCTTGAATGCGAAATGTTTGTTTCCTTTGGGTACCGTACCCCATGCCTTAACTTTGTAGTAGGTAACAAAGCCGGACGTTATTTTTGTCCATTAGAGCCAACATAAAATAAAATCTGGGCTTTTGAAGAGGAAAACTCTCCCGTGGCTGAAAAATCCCAATCCGTGAAAAAGCGAATAATGGCTGTTTTCTTTACTGTTCAGCGTGAAAGGGTTGGTTCAACGACTGGTTTCGAAGAATCCAGAAGTGCACAGAATGTGGTGTAAAAATATTTTGAAAGATTATCAAAATTAAATGTGTATTACCAGACTTTTCCAGTACTTTATGTAATGATTCTAAAACTATTAGACTGCCGTTCTATTTATTTAAATTTCGAGATTTTCGTTGATATGTGGAAGGAAATAGCTGTTTACTTTTCGATGCTTATTTTGTCAGGCAGTTTTATTTTTATCTTGTATTATTTACTTTGTGATAGTTTGTGTTTCTCTATTGACATCAATAATGAAATAAGTTTAGACAAAATTTCTGAATCTACTATATCATACTAACGATGTTTTTAGTGTATCACTCAATATCAATCGAAAATTTTATTATCTAAACTGAATAAATTATCTGACGAAATGGGCTATTTTCTACAATCGTTTCTTCGCACTTTGATTATGTTTATTAACCAGTGTATCCATAATAAGATTGTTGCTTACCTAAAAATACGAGAATCAAAAGCCGAGAATCAAAACACTTACCAGAGTTAAATTCAAGGGCAGATCCGTTTTAAAGCAATACACATCTTTCAAACCGATAAAATAATGCATAAAAATTTGGGATTGTTGCAATGCTGTAATTGGGTATGCTTGTGATATGAAATATATGCTGGAAAATAGTTAGGACAAACTCTTTTTGAAGACGAATATAAGGTGTCGTCCCACGAGGATTTTTCAAGACTTCGTGTATAGTTTCTTTGAAACATTACAAGCAAAAATTTCCAACAAACGGGTTGAATTTGCAATTGTTTTTGAGATATCAATGAAGCGAATTAGGGGTCATTGAGAGTACTTGGTCGTTCTAACATTTTATTTCCATATTCGAGAGTGTTTGATGGTGTTGGAGCAGCGAAGCACGATGGTGCAATCATTTCCAACATGTGTGCTGTGTTGCTGATTACCGAGTATTTTTAATGATGAGTTACGAGCTATACTCAGTATTTTGTTAAATATGGATAGGTTTTTAAAAAGATCATTAGAACCATATATGTAGGGAAGTAACACGAATGAGAAGAAAAGTAGATTGTACACAGATGTATAGGGTTTGTATAAAAAGTAATGAGACCAAATTCAGGAAAAAAATGTATTGAAGATATCGATACAAACAATTAAAATTCTTCAAAATAGGAGTTTTGGGCGTCGACACTTATGGCAAGTTTTTCACACTTGGTAGTCCCTTTCCAGAATGCCTTTCAAGCAGCGCGTCGAAGCTTGGACTTCTGCTATGGTCCCATGGCTGTGCCCTTTGAGGGCTATCTTTACGCACACGTTGTATATTGTCCTCGTTTCTGCTCGTGGATGGGCATCTTGGGCGGGGTTCGTCGGCCGTCTTTGAAGCACTTGTGCCATCTCAAAATAGCAGCTTTTGGTAGGCTCTCATTCCCCAACACTTGCTGGATCGTGGTCAACGTCTCCATAGCCGATTTTCCAAGTCCCACATAGAATTTAATGGCGTAGCGCCATAGATAGATAGATAGAACGTTGCATTTTTAAGTTTCGACCGAGTCTTTAGATAAGGCTCCACTAATATGACGATATGATTCACACGGAAGCTCGTACGCAACTAATGCTATGTGCGCTTTGAAGCTGACTTCCCCCTCCATCGAGCCTGTCTGGAGTGAGCGCGCTGGGATGTACAGTCGTGCCAGAAAAAATATCTCATTACTTTTTATACAAACACTGTTTACTTAAAATATGATTATACAATTGTTTCTAATAAACCGCAGTTTGCTGTTTGACCATAAATCTTATCAAAACAACGTATGTAGCTACTTCTACATTTAAATAGTTTAAATAGAAGATATTCAGATAAAAATACAAGTCCGTGGGTTTATTTAAAAAAAACTAAGTTCCTTCCATAAGAAGCAAGCCAGTTGTACATTAGCAATTATTAGTAATGAAAAACCATTATTTGCAAGTTCTCATATCGTATTTTGCATTGCAAAAACCAGTAAGCCAAATACAATTACTGAAGATCTGATTTCACCAGCAACTATTGAAATGGTGCAAATAATGGTTGGTGGTTGAAAAATGAAAAACAATTCGTCTTTCGATAATACTATCAACAGAAGAAGAAGTGATATGACAGAATATATTTTTTACTTTTCTTATCCTATAATAAGGAAAGTAATGTAATCAGACAGGGTGGGTGTAGCTGTGTGTGTGTGGTGTGTGGATGTGTGTGTGGATGTGTGTGTGGATGTGTGTGTGGATGTGTGTGTGTGTGCGTGTGCGTGTGCGTGTGCGTGTGTGTGTGTGTGTGTGTGTGTGTGCGCGTGCGTGCGTGCGTGCGTGCAGTGCGTGCGTGCGTGTGTGTGTGTGTGGGTGTGTGTGTGGGTGTGGGTGTGGGTGTGGGTGTGGGTGTGTGGGTGTGGGTCGGGATGCGGGTGCGTGCGTGCGTGCGTGAATAAAAATGATTTGTTATCATGAGATAAACATGAATTTAAAATAAAAGTTAATAAAACAAGAATTCGAAAAAAATTGAAGCTCAGGATTTTTAATATACCGGGTGTTCATAAAATGTTTCTGGAAATTTATATTACCGGATAGATCAGACCTAGACGAACAAAAAATTACAATGAAATTTTTTGATCCGAGGTGAAGTAAATAAGTTATAGCCGATTAAAAATTAATTAAACGGACCAATCACAGCGCGCTTGGAGAGCTTCCCGGCCAACTGCGGGAGGACGGGGGGGAGCGCTTGGCCTCTAGGAGGGAACACGGAAGCGATAATAGGGAAGGCTGTGCGGTAGAGCTCGCACGGTTACCTTCAGTGACGTGCAAAATTTTAAGTACGAGTCAATTATTGTCTTGTACTGTTTATTTTAATCAGCTTTCGAGTGTTGGACTCGCGCCTCGTCCTTTTTTAAAATAACAAATTCCGGGACGAAAGCAGCACAGGCCCGAAACGACGGACCCGGTATAATCTAATATATATTTGTCTTATCTCCCTAACTAAACTTATAATTCTATCTCCTCCTAGACGCTTCAACCGATTCACAACTATATTTGCTAATTCGGCTCAAAAAATCAGACTTCTAGCTTTAACCGTTTTTGAATTATTTAAATATTTTGATTACAAGGGAAATTCCTCCCAATGTTTCTATTGTTTGTAGTGTTAAATGTACGCAAAACATGTGGAATGTTCTACACGACTGCCTGGCGTCTAGATCAGGCTTCGTCGACGAAGCCTGCGGGGTTCTTTAGTATATAATAATAGGATAAGGAAAGTCGTGTGATGTTCACACCAGATTTTTATTATTTATGAATCAAAAACCTTGAACCGTTAGGTGTCAAGGTGTACATTTGAGTAATAAGTACATTTCATTTAAACATTATTTGGATATACATTTTGCTCATTCCTTTTTGTTTTTCGCTTTTTCCTTTGCTTCTGTCCAATTCGTTTTCTGTTTCCTCAGTTTTTCTGCTACTGCATTTTTCCGTGTTCTGGCTGGTCTGCACCTTTGATTTGTTTGTATTGTTCTTGTTTTCCATATTACTTTTGCTTCTTGGCTTTCTTTTATTTTTGCTAACTAACCAAATCATCTAAATTAATTCCTTTTTATAGTCGTTAGCGGTTATATTTGCAATTGTTCTCTCACATCAGTGTTTCTGATTCTGTCTCTTTTTGTAATTTCTATTACATCTCTAAGGTACTTCATCTCAATTGCTTGAAGTTTACTTACTACTCGTTGGCAGAAGATATTTGAGCATAAATTGTTGAAAATATTAAGAAGTACTTCGAACTATATATTTTTTTATTTCTTTTTTGCAGTTGCTGATATTTTTGTTTGTTTCGCGAGGTGGCAGTGTAATTATATTTATGTTCCCGATTTTATGACATTATGTACAGTAGTTATGGGATTATTTTTGTTTTTTCTTGATTTCCTATTGTTTTTAAACCCATCTTTGGGAACCACTGTTCTAGATAATTTCAAGCCATTTTTCTTGAATTACTACTTTCAGTTTGACCAACGGTGCTGTGTAAGGACATGTAATAACTGTTTCTTTATTTCAAAATACTAACAGTACTAATTCTTTTTTAGCTGATTGAATGTCTTGTTCTTCTTGGAACTGATTTATGTGCCCAATCCACGTGGTATGAATTATTTCTAGAAATTATTTGGATTTCTCTTAAATTCTTTCAAACAATCGATCGACGTTTATGTTCAAATTCACTTTGTTCCGGATTTTTTGGGACTTGATTTGTACAATGTGAACTACTGATACCCACGACTTTTTTAATTTTAGGGATCTTTATTCAGCGATGTGTAAACCATGCCATAGACTTTTTCCACAATCTCTAGTGCCGTTTTGGGCGTCCTCAACATAGTTCATCAAGTATTATGCATTTGGACACATTAGAATTTCAAAACACAAATACTAACCGAAAATGAAAATAAATAATTTTCAAGTACAACACCTAACCCCTGCACTTAATTTCCGATTTAAATAAAAACTTTATTGTTTGAACTTCGTTTTTATCTTTAACTGAAAATGCACAAAGTTGTTTAATTAGAATATTTTTTTAAAACAAGCATTTGACGCATCGGTTCGGTATCAATAATCAATTCAAGTAAGTTGCTAACCTAACCACATAAATATCAAATTCTTTGTAGTAATTATATTGAGAAGTAATTACTGATAATTGGATAAGCTTATTAATTAGTTGACGTTCCCGAAACAAATCGGGTATTTACAAAAAATCAACTAAAAGCAATTATCATCTTATGAACGATAATTAACATTTCCTCATTGTTTAGTATTTCCAAGCAATGATGAAATTATCACCAATACATAAAAACTTTATATTTTCACAATATATATTTTTTTCATGTAATGATGGTACATATATGAACACTTTGGTAAAAATGTAAAACTTAAATTATAGAACGTAAGCGTGTAGTAATATATAAGTAGTGCGCTGCTGATCACAGGGAATTTAAGCGCGATTAAAAATTTCGTAATCTGAGTGGGTAGTATAGCTGAATTTACCATTATTTACGTTATGTAACTCGAGCAAGTTTGGATAAATTATAATTAAGAATTTATTTAAATATTAATAAAACCTTGGATGACTTACACTATCGTCTATAAGTTTTAGGACACTTGTTTTTTGTAAATAAATCCGTAACTTGTAATTAGCTTAACCGGTCTTTACATAACTAACAAGGTAGTAAATATTCCCACTATAAAATTTTAATTGTTTGACAATTGAATAAAAATAAATTCAAGAAGGTAGTAACTTGTGCGTGCTGTAGACGTATTGAACAACTATTTTTAGTGATGTTTTGTTTTTAACTCAATTTATTTTAAGAAAATTTAGCATATCGTGAGTGTTCTAAAACTTATGGACGGTGGTATATCAATATGTGTTCTTATGTTAAGACAGTATACTTATTTAGTAATTGATTGATGAGTCACAGTTAGCTATATTTGATTTACTAATTGAGATTCCAAATAACCTAATCAATTTGAACGTTTAATATTATATTGCAATAGGGCCATGGATGAGTAGGCACAAAACGAAATAATCGTATTAATTACATAATTTTACTTTACGAAATAGATTCTTCAAGTACACACGTTTTATTTTCACAATAATGTATGCGAAATTCTTTACGCTGAGTGCACGTGTTCTGATTAGCATTGTACTGGATGGTTGGTTTTTGTTTTAAAGCGGAAAAGTAACTAATTCATAAGAATATTTTAAGTTGCAAAATATAAGATTGTAAAATGCCTAATTTAAAATCAAAACTATAAATTTTGCTTAAAAATATTAAAAGAATCGCAAATTGTGTTGGATTTTAGCTAGAGTATTAAAAAAATAAATTAACGTAAATAACAGTTCTTAAAATAGAAATAAGAATAATCATAAATTAAATATAAAAAGCTAATATTATTGTGTTATTAAGAGTATATTGGGCATTTATTGTGAAAGAACGGAACCTTATGTTTTATTCAAAGTATTGTCCATCGTTAGCTATTACTTTTTCCCATCTATACGGATACCGCGTCAGAAGAACGCGTCATCTTTTGAAACTATCCACGAATCGACCCAATTATTGGTATCTTGATATGATGTGAAGTGCTGAGACAGACCATGCGCCATTGATCAGAACAATTGATAATCGGAAGGGCAATGTCTGGTGAATACAGCGGGTGGGGTAAGACTTCCCAATTGAATGTTTCCAAGTAGGTTTTGACCGGCACTGCAACATGTGGACGAGCATTATCATGCAGGAGAATAATTTTGTCGTGTCTGAAGTAGTAGTGGGCGCATTTTCTGTTAATGGTTTCATTCGGTTTGAGCAACTCATAATACATGGCACCAAGCTGATCCCACCAAATACACAACATGAGTTTTTTTCCATAAATATTCGGCTTAGCTGTCGATGTTAAGCATGGCCACGTGGTCCCCATGATTTCCTTTTCTTTGGGTTATCGTAGTGGATCCGTTTTTCATCACCAGTAACTATACGATGCAAAGAACCCTTTCATTTATGCTTGGCAAGCAGCATTGCACATGTGCAAAATCGGCGTTTAACGTTTCTCGGATTCAGTTCATATGGAACCCAATTAATTTCCTTGCTTTTGAATGAATGCTTGTTGAGTCACTCCTAATGTAAGTGCAAGTTCTTCTTGCTTTTGGCAGGTATCTTCCTGCAATAATGCTTCCAATTCCGCGTCTTCGTACACTTTCCGCCTTCCGCTACGTTCTTTGTCTTCGACCTCAAAGTCGCCTTTCTTAAACTTATGAAACCACTCACGACAACTTTTCTCACTTAAAGTAGCCTCGCTTCTACAAGCAATCGATGCGCCTCAGCTGCTCCTCAAATTAAAGAAGTAAATCAAAAGTTCTCGCAAATGACGCTTATTCGGCTCAAAATTCGACATTTTCGCATGAAAAAAATTAGGTGATGCTGATACAAAATTGCTAATATTTTAAGGTTATGGTGTTTCCAGATCTCCAATCTTACGATATGACGTTTTACATCTGACAATTTCAATCATAAATTACTGGCGGGGCTATCTTTTGTCAAACGGCGGAGACTTACTTGTACTCCCTTTATTTTTCTTTATAATAATACAAAGCTTTCCTTTTTCTATTTGTGGGGCACATAATGTTTGTTATTATTCCACTTTGGGGGAAACTCTTATATATTCACAGAAATCCAAATTAATTGTTTTTTAGTTTTTTTAATTTAAAATAATTTTATTTTTCAGATAGATTTCGTATTAATACTATTTATCTAATAAAACTCTTAAAAAAAATTAATGAAGTTTTTCGATTCATTCGTTCCTGACTTCATAACTACATACATACTCATACATGCATATACGCTCACATAGATGCAAGTTGACTCATACAGACACACATACATCTGCACATACGCGTGCGCGCTCATACACATAGATATACAGGGTGAGCTTTTTCGATGCGTAAGTATAGGAATCTTGGAAACTAGTGAAGCTCAAGAGACGTGTTTTAATGAGGAAAATGGAATTAGATTTTGTAATGTAGCATTTTTTTGTTATAAATTTAACTAAAATTTTATATTTATAGTCATCTCATCTCCTTTATCTGGTCCCCTTCATCACCATATCTAGGTATAATCCGCACTTTTTATGTTTTACAAATATGTATATGAATTAGTATTATATATATATATATATATATATATATATATATATATATATATATATATATATATATATATATATATATATATATATATATTATGTAGTATGTATTGCAGTTCCAATTAATTGTATTCAATTTAAAGGCATTTTAACGGACTTGTTCAAAATATCGTTTTCACAACTTTCCATTAGGTTCTGCTCTGAATATAGAAATTATTTTTGACGTAATACTATAGTCAAACGTACAAATTACGATTTCAAATTAAAACTGTACGATGGTTAACCACACGTTGCTTAAGTACATATTTAACCCCTTAATTTAACACTGTTCGAGATGAAGAATCCTGAAAGCTGAAGTCTAATTATAATTGGATCGAAAATGAAATCAAATTAATATAAATGTCGAAACATTTTGAAAAATAATTATTATTGGTGATTGAAATAAAAGCACTTTAAGCTAGGAATGAAACTGGAGAGACATTGATTCATATGTATAAACAATATAAGATATAAGGGTTGATTTTATATATTTGTAACAATTAAGTTTTGTTATTTTGTGGGTTTGTTAGGCTAATAAAGTCTATTGTATGACATTAATATTGAGCAACTTTTATAAGTTTTTGAAATAATGGTACTTTTAACAGTCTAAAAATTTTTCTAGGTATTAGAATATTTTTAAATTTGTAAAAATTATTGTAAATATAACAGGTGGTCAAAACGACCCGCATATATTGACTGACTTCTAAACCTAGATTTTATTCCATATACACAATATCATTTAGTGTTATTATTGTTAAGTTATCTCATTTGTTTACCAAGATTACTAACATAAATTGATGAAATTTTTGTATTGGCAAATAAATAAGATTATTGATCCTCTACAAAAAGGATACTGCCCTCGGATTTGGTAAAATTATGGCAAATATATTATAGTTTGATACCTTAGATCGCATTCACAAAACTCGCATTTCAATATTTTAGTTTAATTTTAGAATCCGAAAATTGTAGATGTGATAAATAGGGTGGGGATGGGGTGATCGTTATATTAGTATCAAGTCTGCAATGAATCTGATAAATAGTAAATTCGAATTTTATTTCTTATTTATATTTGCTCATTTGTTAACTGTATATATCTATTAAACGACAAGTAATAATTACATTTCAATGCACAACGCAATGGTTACCCTAAATATATATGTTTACCAATCAACATAATACAGTCCAACAATTATGTCTATTTTAGCTTTAAATATGATAATTGCAATTGTACGACTAGTTTATTTTAAAAGGCAAAATGATTATACTATTAGCAAAATGTGTATTGTATAAGTAAGTAATCAACTTCAAAACTTTAGAGTATGCGCAATCTATAAATAAATTAATTATAATGCAGATATTTACAAACAGAGAACACGACAGGCGCGAGGTAACGGTTTCGGCCTGTCACACTAGCGCGCGGCGAGGCTGGGTTTGACTTCCAGGTGAAAAGTAACGGAAACATACAAATATTTTTGGTGATCGTAAAGTACATTCCCTTTCTTCTAAAGGGTTAGACTAGCCACCTGCCTGGATACGCCCATCATGACTCATAGTACTACATGAAATATGTAGTTAGAAACAGGATAACAGCCTGAAGAAGAGAAGAATATATTTACAGACAGTTACCACCAAAACACAGCTTTATCCCAGATAATTTTATATTTAATGCAAAAATCTAAGTTTCTTAAAATAAATTTAAAGCAAATTCTGTCAAGTTAACGTTTCATTGATTAGTTAATTATAAAGGTTTTTTGAGTTCTGTAAAAATATGCCAATTATTATGCTTGATTAAACGTTCTTAATTTGTCATTGTGATGATGGATCTGTGGTTTTATGAAAATTAATTTGTCATTGTGATGATGGATTTGTGGTTTTATGAAAATTAATTTGTCATTGTGATGATGGATTTGTGGTTTTATGAAAATTAATTTTGTATTTTTTCTAGCTCACATAGATGTATATAGTCTATCTCACTGAAAAGTTGATTGTTTTTATCACTCTCAATCAATACATGTGTTACATATTGTCATCATTGAGCTATGCACCATCAAGGTGTTTGGTTATGCGTTATAGCATGAAATACAGGGTTCGGCAGAATGATCTCCCCTTTTTGAAACAGCAATAAAAAGAACAATTCAGGTTATGTTCAATGTTTTATTTTAGCATCATACAGAACAATACTTTCCATTTAGTCATCAACCATGTCAACATGTCCTCGCAAACAGTCTTGGGGCACATTAGTCACATGTTCATTAAGTTCTTGGATCGCAGTCAGTTTGTATAGATGGAACATGAGATCGCAGTGCAGAATTATGCACACGTTCCAGTCAGATGTTCTGAAGGCGAGAGCATACTTAGCGGCGGAAAATTGTGGTGATGTGACAACAGTCTGTCTCAATGCTGTGATATTCTCGGATGTCCGAACGTTGCAAGGTTTTCCGGGATTTCCGTTTGAATACTGAACCGGCCTGTTTTCTTGATATGAACTCTTCCGCGACGACCTACTTCGAAATGCTTACGGAATAGCCGCTGCGTCATAATCACAGAATCGCCATTTTAAAAATCTTTTCAACACGAACGCATGGTATTCAGCACTACACGCCATGAGGGGCACTAAAATGGCATCCCTTGAGCTTCTCAAGGATGTAAAACTCGGGCATCGTCTACCTTTACATTGCATGCGATGGTCAATTCAAAAATTCAAATGAAAATATTTAAATCTTTGGAAAGACAACACCATTGATGTTTTAAATTGTAACTGAAACGTTTGAAGTTTTTTAAATTCTTTATGGCGCCTCAAAAACTTGGTCAAGTAGTTTGCCAGATTTTGTCATTGTAGGGAGAAAATTGAAGACGATCCATGATCGGACTTATTAAAAACAAATCGGTACGCAGAAATATACAAAAAATGGCTGATGTTTTTTGAACTGATTGTTGTGTGAGATACATTGAGAAACTTTCTGACATTTTAAAATCCATTGTCCCTTGCGTATTAACAGAATATTTGAATAAGGAAAATGTTTATGCCTTACTTGTTGACGATTGATCAAAAAGAACGCAGGGCAGAACACTGTACAGACATGTAAGAACTGCAGTTATGGATTCTAGATGTAGTATTTCTAATATGAGCTATTAATTAATAATTAATAATTAATTAATAAGTAACAAAAAAAGGCATGTCAAAACAATTCTAAAGACATTATTTATCAAGAATAAATTATTGAAATTTTCATATGCAAATGATTAGTTTACAATGGCAAAAATGTAGACAATTTTTTTGCCATAAAATATTGTGCTGTTTGAGCATCCACTATATACGTTTGATTTAGTGTTCCGTGACTTCTGGTTACTTACAAAATTTAAATTGGACATGAAAGAAAGCACATAATGATTTGATTTAGAACTTTAAAAACTTTCAACATAGCTGCTGCCGACGATTTTGGTAGTGTATTTTAAGAACTACTTGAAACAGCTGTATACTTATTTCCAGTGGTGCGTTGAGTTGCAAGGAAACTATTATATATATAATTAACAATAAACATAAAATATAAATACCGCCTTATATTTCGTTTGGTTTTAATTATCTCTTCAGTGGGACAGACTGTGTATTGGCTTTTATTTTGAAAAAATTAAAAACAACACAAGTATGTTATTCATATTTTTATTATAATTATGGTGTATTAAATATAATTACATGTGACATAAAACATTCCAGTACAGTGGGTGATCGGTTAACTAATAATCGATTTAGCATAGATTTTTAAGAGTATTTTGATTAGATCTAAAATAAATCATATAATTAATATCTTACTATATTTATTTATAAGTAATAATAGTTCGTATTTGCATCAGTCTGTTCAATGTCGATTGCTTTTTTAAGCATTTTTGGGAAGCGATTAGTAGCATAGTGGTTGTAGAGATTTCCAAGCCTATTGATGTCAACCTAGTTTGGGTGCCATTCTGATATTCTTCCATTTCTTCAAAAGATTTTTAATAGCAGATGTCGGCAGTGTGTTTAGTTCGTCTTCTTTTTCAGAAAACATCTTTTCGAGTTTCTTGTTGTTCTTCATTCAAGAGATCTTGGAGTTCTTCTGTCGTCAGATCATTTTCATGTTACATTATGAACTCTTTAATGTCCGTTTCGTTCACCTCCAGTTTCAGATTTCTAGCAGTTGTCACAATTTCATCCATAATTTTATGTTTAATGCCAGATCCCCTTTTAAACTTTGCAAACAATCAGGTGGTAGCTTTGAATTCTACCGCCTTATATGAGGAATGTGGAGTTTATTTTTCGATTCTTCAAAAATTTCTCTAGCTTTCTCTTGAATGATAGTCATACTAGTTATGTCACTTTTTAGTTTCTTTTATCTAAACTAAAAGCAATTTCTAAATTTCTTCCTGGATGGCACATCTTTGTTTCTCAGATGTGATTTTCATTATTCATTTAACCGTTTGAGTCTTGATTATAACTTTCTTAATTAAGATCGTGCCTACTGTAGACCTGTTCAAGTTATACTTCCTAGCCACCTCAGATATCTTCTACCCACTTTGTACTTTGATTATTATTTCTTGCTTTGTTTATATGGTGAGCACAATTCTCTACTCTTCACTCTTTTTAGGCTGTATAATATTATCAGTTTATTATCAGACAGTGTTTGTTGTCTGTACATAAATTTTTTTTGCGGAAGTAGTCATTGTTCAATATGTTCACAGTCTGAACTGTTGGTTAACTGATTACGCACTATATTACCATATTTATTATTACTGCTTGGTGACTTGCAAATCACTAGTTTTATGTGGATTTTTACACATGCAGGTTACTAGGGTTCTTTCCTGAACCCCTAGCATTCATCCAAATTGATATCTATTAAACCGTTTTTGAGTTGGCATTAACATAACACAGAGAGATAGCATGGATAGACACACAGACAACATGATTAGAAAAACATAATTCTTTAGTGGTTTGTTTTGGGTTTCTTTACTGTAACTAAAATATTGTAAACTGTAACTGTAACAGAAGGAATAAGAAAGATTATAACAGCAGAAGTTAAGTTTTACTTGGTATAATGTGAATTAGTTAAAAGAGAAGTACAGTAAATATACAAAATAAAGTTTTATTAAATTATTATTATCGTCTTCGTCTTAATCATTGATGCTGTAAATTTTCACTTTTTATCCTTTTCGTTTTGTAGTGTGATATTTGTAATATTACTAATTTTTGTTGGATAAAGGAATTTTAATGAGTTTAAAATTGGGAATAAAGAATGTTTTATTTGTAGCTATTAACTCCAAAGTTATTCTACCAATTTGCATCGTATTACAATGTTTCTTTGTTTAGGGTAGCTATTTTTCACTTCTCTAACCTTTTCCATATTTATAATGCTATTTTTTTTTTGGATTAAGTAGTAATTCCTAGGGGCCAGGTTATACTTTTCTCTGCACTGACATGTAGCTTTTTAAGTCTTTGAAACGTTTGATTTCTTTATACTAAATATATTTGTTATATATTAAATGGTAAACATTGGAAAAACCTAAGTATTTAACAAAAGCGTCACAAAGGGCCTTTCAAATGTGTTGTGCATTAAACATTAGTATAACAAATTATACATAGGTAATTTGAACTGAGGAATATCTGAAAACTTTTATGTAAAGATAATTTAAATCTTAATGAGTGAAGCTCAGACTTATTTAAGAAATATCTCTGCTTTCAAGTGCCGACCTTCATTTGACTGAATATTCAGTTACAACTAGTCCCTGCTTAATTAAAACGTAAAAATATTAAATAAAAATGTGAATTGTACCTGAACCAAGATTAAATTAGCAAAAATTGCTTTGTTGAAAATTTAAACTTCATTTTTAAGATTACAGGGCATTTGGTGCATAAATATGTTTTGAATGTCATGTTACATGATGTATGTCATATGATTAGGAACAACGCTGACTGTAAATGCGGCTAACAGTAATAGATAATAAATAATTAAATTTTATTTGTGTAACTTATTTATTATATATATATTATAAATTTTAGCTTCACTTCCTGGAACAACTGCAGCACATCAGTTGGTGGTATCTATCAGACAAAAATGTACACCAGAGGAAGTTTTGGGCGTCTTAAAGGATCTTCCAAATCCACGTTCAGAAGAGGAAGTTGACAGCCGTTTCAATCCTTTGAAAATAGATGTATTTGTTCAGACGCTTCTTAATCTGGGATCAAAAAGTTTTTCTCACAGTTTTGCTGCTATCTCCAAGTTTCATTATGTGTTTAAGGTGAGATAAATGTTTGTTTTACCTTCTGCATAACTAATTGATGTGACAGATTTTAGCTGAATCTGAAGAGGCTCAAATATGTGTCTTGCGTAACATGTTTGAACTGTGGCACAACCATCAACAAATGATGATTGTTCTGGTGGACAAAATGTTAAAAACGCAAATCGTGGAGTGTTCTGCGGTTGCAAACTGGATATTCTCAAAAGAAATGGTTGGGGAGTTCACGAAGATGTATTTGTGGGAAATGTTGCACCTAACTATAAAGAAAATGAACAAGCATGTCATTAAGTTAACTGGTGAACTGATTGAAGCTAAGGACAAGTTGGCTGGAGATGAATCTAGTTCTTGTGAGTCTGAAGATGAAGAAGATCCAGCAAAGAAGAAAGCAGAGAATACGGAAAAACCAACAGAAGAGATGGTAGAACGAATGGAAGAGCGACTAGAAGCAGCTCAAGCAGATCAAAAGAACTTATTTTTGATTGTGTTTCAGCGATTCATAATGATCTTGTCGGAACATCTCGTTAGATGTGATACTGATGGCAGAGATTATAATACCCATTGGTATAAGTGGACTATTGGACGACTGCAACAAGTGTTTTTGGAGGTATTTTTTCCTTTATACAAATAAGCATTAATATCACGCGTTTTCTTAATTTTAGCATCATGAACAAGTTCAGAAGTATAGTTCAACATTGGAAACACTGCTTTTCACTCAAGATTTGGATCCACATATATTAGAAGTATTCCAACAGTTTGTTTCACTGCAGTCATGAAGTTGTTTTGAAGGAATTTGTGATGAACTTTATTTTATTTTATTTTATCCAAAGTATTTTAAAAAGTGATTGAGTTGCAAATTTCTCACTTATTAGATGACAGTTTACTTTTGTATAGTCGAAAGTATTTTATAATAAAGAATTTAACAGATTCTAAATAAAGGTTTTGATTTGATTTGTCATTTGTTTTCCACTACTTGTTTTATGCTAGAAGTCTATTTATTAATATTAATAAAATAATTGGTTGCATTATTTGGAAACATATTAAAAGATAATTGCATGTAGTGCTTATAATTTAGATTAGACATTACCAATTGGGACTAGTTTGAGAGTATGCCTTGTATCTTTGTGAATTGAATAGAAGCTTAGCTAGGAGAACCAAGACCTGTAATATTTGGAGTGAAATAATCTTGAGCGCCGTTGATTTTATATCTGTTCAAATTACAATATAGTTTAACCTCTATTCTATTGGAGAGTTTCAGTAGTCTTACATGTAATTTGTTTTGACATTCATTTCATATTTTGTTTTGGGATTATGCAGCTACTTGTTGATTATTTTATCTTTTGATAATTGTTTAGTTGTTTTAATTTTTCCACGCATATTTTGCATTGAGAATTAATATTTTTTTGCCGTCTTGGAGAAAAAATAGCTGTGTGGTAGCTTTGTACCAGTTTCAATGAAAATTAAGCTCTAAGGTTAAGCTGGAAAGCTTTGTATTTTAATATACTCTTATTAATGGTAGCTATTAAGTTGCGTGTTGGTTTGTGGTTTTTGATTTTTTTTAATTGTTTAATATGCCCATTTTTGAAAGATATTTTAAACTCAACTTCTGTATTATATTAGTTGTTTTCAGCATTCAGTAATTAATTTGGTATATAAATACATTTAGAAATCCTAATTTTAGCTTATTCATTAAACATTCTGTCAAAATAGTTGAAATGATTAATGTATTTTAGAACAACTCAGTTGTTCTCTTTATGATTTTTCTATGTAGAATCAATTCAAAGTGCAGAATACTGTCAACCTTTCTACTAAATTGAGTTCCAAGTTAATACTGTCAAGCAACTAGGTGCCGATTTTGACCCTAAGGAACCTATAGCTTGGAACAATCACAACTCGCCATTTATATCACGGGACAGTGCACTTTAAAAATTGGTCATTTGGTGGATATTTAAGCAGATGGCGATAAATACACTTAGTTATTGGCTTATGCTTTAGAGGATTTTGTCTTGACTTATTGTGCAAAGTTGAGTTGACGTAAATGTTTCCAGATAAATGCGAGACGGCAATAGACAAATCACGATGACTTGATGAAAGTTTCATATCCAAAACGGCTTGCAAGTCTCTTTAATCTAAAACAGATGGCCAGGCAGTTACGAGAATTTAACTGTTTGTACCGTTTTGAAACAATTGTAGGGTTCATAGTTTCTTGTTTTTTGATATCACAAATATTCTTTGTACTATTTCTCGTTGATGGTTAAGGTAATAGAGACTTCTGCCGCCGTGATTTAGTTGCAACTTCTTTATGATTTCCTAGTGCTGGTTTTTTAATATTTCACGAACCAAATTCCACTAGAAAATACATTTGCAGTTTTTCTAGCCTTTTTCAAAT
This sequence comes from Sinelater perroti, assembly GCA_036346155.1. Lineage (NCBI taxonomy): Eukaryota > Metazoa > Arthropoda > Insecta > Coleoptera > Elateridae > Sinelater > Sinelater perroti. The sequence goes on from JARFIY010000001.1 coordinate 19,494,847, forward strand.
TAATCACCATACTATGCGCTAGTGCATATTATGCCGGTACTTTGAATGAGTTTTGTTTTATTTCTCTTGTGACACCACAATGTACTTGCCCAGTCTCATTCATTGAAATGATGAAATATTTGAACTACAGCTTGCACGTTAGGACACAGTCTATTATAACGAACAACCTTAAGGTTTGCCACTTGGTAATTTCCGGATTCGGTATACGACATTATTTATTTTCTTCACTACTTTACATGGACCTTTATAAGAGCGTTGGAGTTTTCAACGAACTTAAAAAGTTCGTTACTGAATTCTATGTGTGTCTGTCGGTCTGTCACAAAATTTGAGATTTTTTAAAATTTGAAAATGGATTCTTATAGGAAATTTTACGCTGAATTCGAAAATGAAGTCGAAAAAATTCTATGTCGAATAATTTTCGAGATATTCGATTTCGAATTTTCCCGAAATTTGAAATCGAAATCGAAAGGTCTTTTTAAGTTCGTTCTGGGATTGCTTACAGAGCAATCTCTTCGCCGGCCCCATGTTTTGTTATATAACCATATTCGTTCGCCTTATTAATAAATTTGCTCGCGATGTGTTGATGCCATAATGATCAGATTACTCGCGATGTAATAAGTACACAATCCACGATTCCTAATCTCATGCTTGTCTTTTGCTACTGGCCATGATTAACGTTTTGACTCTTTATGGATCAGCTGATATACTTTATCACTGATTATATGCTTAAAATAATTCACTTCACTTCTTCTTCAAGAGATAACATTTCTTGAACTTATTTTCAAAATGATCGTTAATTATTGAAATATCTGATCTAAATTTTTTAATTGCTCTTCAAATAATTTTATAATCACTATAATGTGATCCTGATACATTGGTCATGTTTTCCAGACGGCTCATTAAGAACTCTCACCACTGGCTTTTGAAGGTCAAAGGAGTGTTGCAAAGTTCGAATGGCATCACCGTAAATTGCCAGATTTAATAAAAAATGTGTCTTGTCTTCGTCTTTAGGTTCTATTTCAATTTGCCATTTGGATCTGATCAGTGTCCAACGTGTCATTAATGCCTGGTAGTGAGTAACATTTTTTTGTGACATTGTTGAGCCGGCAGTAGTGAACGAAAAATGTGGTGGACCCGTCTTTTTTCTTAACTAGCATCTATGGACTTGTTCGTTCTTTTCCATACCTCTTTTTTATTACTTAGTTTATTAGCCATCAGAAAGATACAATATATATTCTATGAACTAATTTTATCACTGGGTATATGTCGTAGAGTGGAAGACTCCCATTAAAGTCACCTCTTTATTGCACTAAATCTTTTGGCCATTTTTTATTCAAGCGTCGAGTCATGGATCTTCTTTTAATGGAATAATGGTTTCGCTGGGATGAGTTGCTAGTGAGTCGTGGTGTTTTATGGCTCTTTGCTTGAATGCGTCCTTCACGTATCGTACATTGAGGTCGGTGTGGAAGGTTCTATTAGAGACGTACTATGGCGTTCCAGTTATGCTTCGTAATGTCTTTGATTGGAATCCTTATATGATTTCTATCTTTGAATTGCTTGCACAACTCCATAGCTCACAGCCGTAGAGACCATATAGGTAGGATTATGGTATTGTATATAAGTAATTTGTTATCCAAAGAGAACTGATTTTTTGCCAAGGAGCCAATGTTTCTAATTTTAATGTCCATCTCCTTCCTTTTCTTGGACACATGCATTCTCCAGGTTAGACGTTTGTCAAGGTGAAGGCCGAGGTAAGTAGCTTCGTTCGCTTGGGGGATGGGGTGATCGTTGATGTAAACTGGCGCACAGGATGTTCATTTCATGGTAAACGTGACGTGGGAAGATATATTTCATTAATTTTTATACTCCATTTGTGTGTCCATTCCTCAATTAAGGTTAGATGATCTTGAGTTCCATTCGTTGCTACGACTGGATCCTCACTACTTGTTAGTATTGCTGTCACCGGCAAAAGTTTCCATAGTATTATGTTCCAGGGTTGGGATGTCATGTTTGTGCTAAGTTTGATACTTAATTTTATTAATAAAAGAATTTTGTAATAACGGGACAATTTTTACACTTATTCAGATAACATTCTGACGTTAATTTTTCGAAAATAATTACACATACAGTATGCGTACCACTTGTACCAGCAAGAACACAATATTTACTGAACCCGATTTTTAATTCGGGATGCGCGTCGGCGATAACCCACGTGCCGCGCGCGTGTGCCCCCATGCCGCCGTCTTTATTTGCTTGCATTTACGAATTTGTTGTTTTCCCACTCTGAAAATTTATGGAGATGTTGCCGACGAGTTGTTCTTTCGACTCATATAAATTTTACTATGAAAAGCTGTGCGAATTTCGGAGAAACACATCGAACTTCAAACTCTTTTTCACCACGTAAACAGAGTTTTTATCGAAAACTGATAACACCATCGGAAAGAGCAGATCAAAATCTACCGATTTCTATTTTTTTGTTATTTTTCTAGCCTCCTTCCTACGAGTACGAGCGAGTTGAACACAGCGCACTCGAGCGAAAAATACGCCGCGCAGGCCGGGTGGCCCGTTCTCAGTGGACGCGCTCCTATATACTTTTGACAATTTAGCGATAAATTTCATTTCTATTAATTTTTGTCAGTAACGTAACTAGGTTATACGAACCCTGAAACTATTTTAATCTAAGTGCTATCTCTTTTATTCCACTTGTTGCGGTTAACCAGTGATTTTTATATAATTACTATTATTTGTTCAATAAGATTTAATTTTTTAAAATTTTTTTTATATAATAGTAGTAAAAAACATAATAATACACGGAATTGAGGAACGAAAGGATGAGAGTGATCTGCAATTAAAAGAAAAAGTGAGAGTAATTCTAAAAGACAAGGAAATAACAACGAGAATGGAAGATGAGGTAAATGAGATCAGAAGAATTGGGAATCAACAAGAGGGTAAATGCAGACCAATTATCATGGAAGTAAGAAATTGGAATATGAAAACAGAGGCACTTAAAGTAACAAAAAAGTAAAGGGAACAAAAATTTACATGGAGGAAAATTATTCGACAGAAATACAAAAGCAAGGGAAAGAATTGATAAAACATATGAAACTAAAGCAAAAGAACATTTGGCTGCCATAAAATGCAACAAAATTAATAGTAAATGGTGATTCCTATTCTCTGGAGCATTTAAAAGCATTGGAAAACTATTAAGCAGGCAAAGAAGAAGAGGAAGAGATCGGGGGAGGATATGAAAGGGAAAACATAGTTACAAAAGGCAAGTTTCACTTAAAACGAAAGAGGTACAAACACAGGGAGAGGAATACAAGAAGAAGGGCAGAACTCTGAGTCAAAAATTACCAGGAAGTAATGAAGATGAAGTAATACGAGAGAGACTTCTGAAGATTACCAAAAGAGGAAATACCTCAAAAAACTAATACCGTATAATAAAGGACGGATAAAGGAAATGACATAGATTAAGGAAAAAACAAATGGTAAAATAAAAATGGCACAAGTATAAGAAAAATGGAAACGTGGCCAAGTAAGATAAAAATTGAGAATGGTAAGGAAGAACAAAATAAAAATAAGATCATGAAACTCGGGAGTTGTGATGTACGAAGTATCTATGCAGAAGGAGCGCTAAAACATCTAGAGGAAATGAATAGATACGGTACGCAAATACTAGCTTTTCAGGAAACAAAACAAAAAGATTTTATAGTAGAGTTAGGAAAATATGTATGTCTGTATATTTCAACAGCAGTGAAACTTCAAGAATGTTAGGAATAGGTTTTTTGATAGCAAAAGATTATGTTAATACAATTCAAGATTTTAAAGCAATACCTGACAGAATGTGTCAATGGCAAATAAAAGTATTTTGAATATTCGCGCACCAACAGAGAATGAAGAGTAAGATATTAAAGGTAGATTTTACGAAAAACTGGGAGATACCTACAATGCCATGCTAAAGCAAGATATTAAAATAGTAATAGGAGACTGCAATGCAAAAGTAGGAAGAGGGGAAATTTATATGCTAGTAATAGAACAACACAGTAAAGATAAGGCGAGTAACAATAACGGCATAAGATTAATAAGTTTAGCAACACAGTACGGTCTATGTATTACTAGAAAAAAGTTCGAGTACAAATAAATACATGAAGCTATGTGACTTGCACCAGATCGGAAAAGATGGAGAGAAATTACCAAACTTCTTCTTCTTCTGTCGTCAAGGCTTAGGCCATTCTGCCTGTTCCGAACTTCATTTGATTAGGACCATCTTTTCTTCGGTCTTCCTACATCTCTGCGTCCTCTTGGGTGGTAGTTTAGGATTTGTTTCGGTATTCTTTCTTCTGTCATCCTATTAACGTGTTGTCTCCAATTGTTTCTGTATTCTTCTATTTCGTCGTTAACGTTGAAAATTTCTAGTTCTTCCCTTATTTCTTCATTTCTTATCCTATCATTCCTTGTGCAACCTTTAACATTTCTTTCTGAGAAACCTCATTTCCGCTGCTTGTATGCTAGATTTGTTTTTTGTGTTTGTTATCCACGATTCGCTTCCATAAGTGAGTATAGGGACGGCCATGGTCTTGTAAAATTTCATTCTTGTTTCTTTTCTTGTTTTGTGTTTTAGCGTTCTATTTATTGTTCCGCAAATTGCTTGGAATATATGAATCTTGTTTTCTACATCTTTATCATTTTCGTATGTGGTGTCGCAGCCTAAGTAGTTGAAATGAGATATCTGTTCTCAAGTCTTCCATCTATTATTATTTTCGATCGCACTGGTTGTTTTCCTTGGAAGGCCATTATCTTTGTTTTGTCTTTAGATATTTTCAAATTGTAGTTTTCGCAGAGTAATTTGAGACGGTAAATTGATCTTTGCAGATCGTCTTCGTTCTTTTGAATTATTGTTAAATCATCGGCATATAGCAGTAAGTTTATGTTTTGTCGTCTCGTAGTTTTATCCCTGGGTTTACTTGTAGTTTCCAAAGTTTAACCACGTCGTCGATATAAATATTAAATAAAGTGGGTGATAGCCCACACCCTTGTCTTAGTCCTTGATTTGTTTGAATTTTATCAGACTTACTGCCGTTGTTGTTTATTACTATGTTTGTGCTAATATATAATGATCTTATGATTTCTATAAGGTGGTTAGGGAATCCTTTTCTTTCATTATTTCAAGGAGTTTATGTCTGTCTACGCAGTCAAAAGCTTTTTCGAAATCTATAAATGCAAGGTAGGTTTCCAAGTTGAATTCTCTTCTTTTTTCAATTAATCTCTTTAAAACGAATATGTTGTCACTACATGAGCGGCCTTTGCGAAATCCAGATTGCCCTTCGTCTAGTAATACCTCAGCTATGGGTTTGTTCTTTCATTAATTATTTTGGAGTATAATTTATAGGTGGTGTTTAGGAGGCTGATTCCTCGATAATTTGAGCATTTTGAGCGGTCTCCTTTTAAATATTGATATGACTTCTGCTGTCTGCCATTCTGTTGGGATCTTCTTCTTTCGCCAACATTCATTTAAAAGATGTAGTATTCTGAATTCTAGAAGTGGTCCTCCATATTTCAATAATTCTATACTAATTCCATCGGGCCCTGCAGCCTTCCGGTTTTTCATTTTCTTTAGGCATTTTCTTAGTTCTTCTATGGTAATCATGTCAATTGTAAAATCAGTTTCATCAATATCTTCCTGTATTAAAATATCCTGTTCGTTGATTTCTCGATTATTCCATAGGTTTGTGTAGTGTTCCTTCCACTCTTTGTCGTTAATCGTTTTAATTTTGCTACGTCCTTTACTGTGCTGTTCAAATGTTTCATCATTTTATAAGCGAATTCCTGTCTTCCATATACGTCGTGTTCTATGTTGCTTATCAGTTTTCCCAAGATTCTTCGTGGGCTTGTCTGTTTTACTAAGTTTCGTTTTCATTGTAGCGTTGTTTATTTTCGGGGTTCTTCTTTGTAGATATATTAGATATGCTTCTTTTTCTCTTTTATTGCGTTCTCTACTTCTTCATTCCATATTTTTAATCCTCTAGTTTTCTTTCTTTTCTTTTTTCCCTACTGCTTCATTCGCTGCTTTAATGATGCCGATCTTTATATTATCCCATTCTTCATTGATTTCATTACTAGTGGGTGTACGTAGTAAGTGTTCTTGTAGTCTGTTTTGATATAAATATCGGGTACTTTCCTCTCTAAGGAGATGTATTTTGAAAACTTCTTCTGGGTTATTTGTGTTTGTGGTTTTCGTTTCTTCCATTTTGTTAATAGGGTTATAGTGGCTACTAGAAGATAGTGATCTGAATTTATATCACTTCCCTGTAAACTCTTGCGTCTTGCACGAGGTTTGTCATCTTGTTATTGACTATTACATAGTCTATGATTGATCTTAATCCTCTTGCTGACCAGGTGTATTTGTGTATATCTTTTTTCTTGAAAAACGTGTTTGTTAGTTTTAGTTCGTTGAAAGTAGCGAAATGTCGTAGTTCTTGTCCATTATTGTTGATTACGTTTTCGCCGCATGTGCTTACAGTTCCTGGGATGGGGTCTTTTCCCACTCTTGCATTTAGGTCTCCACTTATTATGAGGTGGTCTGTCTTTGTATACTTGTTTACTACTTTCTATAGTTGTTTGTAGAACTGCTCTGTTTCCTCTTTCTTTCCCTCTTCAGGGGCGTATATTCCTATAACCATCATGTGTCTTCTATCTATTTTCATTCTGGTAGTTACTATTCTTTCATTGATATATTCGTAGCTTTCTATTTTGTTTCTCCACTTTTTATTGACCATAATTGCGACTCCACTACTTGCCCGTCTGTTTTGAGGTATTCCGCTGTAGATCATTATATAATTATTAGTTTCTTTAGTGCCTTTTAGTTTCTTTTGTTTCACTTATAACTGCTATGTCTACTTTTCTTTGCATAAGTTCTTTGTCTAATTCAGTTTCTTTTATTCCTAGCTCTCTAACATTCCACGTGGCTATCTGTATTCTCTCCTTAATTCCAGCTCGTTTGTCCTTTTCACGCCTTTTTCGTCTACTTGGTGATCCGTCCGGTTGATTCTCATGAAGTTTGCCAGTAATTTAAAATCCCCTGGCAGCTTACGAGCGCTGTGCAGGTTAAGCCGGTAGTGGGGCTGCCACTTTCTGCCTCCGGCAGGCAGAGCAATTTCTCAGGTTACTATCCCTTAGACACGTTGCCTTCTCTACGGCTGTTGAGCCGTGTCTGCTCATTGCAACCGCCCATTCTGGGTCAGACGTTGCAGACTCTTTACCATATCTGGTTACCCTCACTTATTTAGCCTGCGGGTCAACGCAGTTTCCAGGGTGTGGCACGTGGAGCCATAAGGCCACCCTGCGGGGACCAGTTACCGGGAACCATCTCCCATTTATAACGCTCGATGTGACCGTCCCTGCAAAAGGTACTACCCCTTCAGCGTGAACCCCAACACCCCCAAATTACCAAACTATGGGCCTAAATGGCCTGAGTGTAGTACACACACACGCACGCACGTACGCACTTACGCACTTACGCACGCACGCACGCACGCACGCACCCACACACCCAACCACCCACCCTCCCACACACACACAGACACACACAAAATTAGGTATGCATTTACATTAAAGAAACTACTTAATAGTATTCAAAAATCTGCAAGTTAACCTTTAATTGTTTAAGGTCAATGGTAAAATGTACTTTTAATCTCATCAGTAGTGAATCAAAAGTAATTTAGATGCTCGCTTTCACTTAGGTATTTGGTTAAATCCAGGATTTATTTATCATTTGAATGAAGAAATTTGTATTTATTTTATTTTTAACTTGAAAACGTTCATTTAGCTGGGTCTTCATCATGCCCAGGCGGTGGTTAAACATTAACCTAAAATTGTTTTTCATTGTCAACAACAGGAGTATTTTCTAACACCAATTTTTTTCTGTTAATTTAACATCATTTTAAAAAAATGAAGTGAAACTTTTTATTTTATGTCTTATTTAACTTTTTAAAAATGATAAGCATAGTTCATTGTTTTCAAATATCAACACCTAATATTTATGGTATTAAATTGTAGATATTTGCTTGTTCCGCACGTACAGGTAATTTATTCAATTTCGTTTTTAAATTTTACTTTTTGTCCTTAATAAATCAAAAATAATCGATTATATGTAAATAAAATAAAATAATATAAAATGCGGAGAATTAAATCTAAAAAATATTAGATTTTTTGATTTAGATATAAGAACTGAGATGCAGAAAATTAATTCTACCATTTTTCAAGATAACAGAAAAAGCTAAAGCGGAATGTTTGTCCACAACATGAGTTTAAGTTTTTCCATGGCTGCCCTATATTTCAAAAAGGAATTTTGATTTTCTATTCATTTGTAAATCGAAATGTATAGTGATCGAAATAAATTTATTTCTTTATTTTAAGCTTTCCCAAGTGTACCTACAAGTAATTAATTACGTTGCGCTTTTGAAATTTATGTTGCACCTTTCTCGAGTTTATTGCCCCAATTGTCCCACTATAGTTACGTTCATGATTTTTATTCACAAAAAGTGGATGACGTAACGCACTTCTATGTTAGACGACATTTTTATAGGTTGTACCATACTCAGACAATAACTATGTGCATATTATAGTACTGCTGCTTGAAGAACTGTTGCTACTAAAGCGAATTAAAGAAAATCGGTACCAATACGCATTTTGTCTTTTTGCTGATTATTTTTTTGTTATTCGAGTTAACTCTACGATAAGCAGCCTGAGTTATTAGGTGAAATTGAGGCTTCAAAATTCACTGTGTATGGTCACCTTTTTACACCTGGAAAGGCCAAGAAGATCAGTAAGTTTACATTGTATGATTTGACTCGAGCACAATACGGGTTGTTACGTGTAGCGAGAAGGAATCTCTTAAACACAAATTGATGTTATACATTTGATTAAATTTGGAAGGTCCAGTACGATTTCACTTTATTTCTGATGGCCGTAGTACGATTGTATAACTTCATTCCGCTTAATTCCAATGTCTGTAAAATAGCGGTCAAAAGTCTATCGACGCTCCCTGTCTTTGGAAGTTTTGATACAAGGCCATTTCATTTCACAAAACAGGTTTTATTTATTCATTATCATAATCATTCAGAAAATATGAGTGACAAAAATTTTGGAAACCGAGTATCTAATTAATATTAAAAAGTTCTCGATTTTAACCGACTATAACAAATTGACTATGCTTTAAACAAAACATAACTATTAATGAGTAACCAAAATATACTTAGTACTTCATAATATGGCTTATTTCATCAGGCACTACTTGGCACCTGCGAAGCATGGAGTCGATGACAGTTTGCTAGATACCCTCCCAAGTCGCTCGGTACTGGTCGAGTTTCTCGTCTGCATTCGATTCGGACATACTAGACTTTCCACCCCATAAATTTTCGATGCTATTGTGATTGAGATTTTGGCTCGTCTAGTCCATGAGATCCAAATGGTAGTGGTGGAACCAGTTCATGCTTTGGGTCATATATCTTCCTGGTATGTAAAGGCCATTCTGCGAGTCCGGTGTGCCTACGGCAGCATGTGGCTGTCTAGAATATCTTCATACACCTGACGGTCCATAATGCCCTGTATTAGGACAAGAGGGCTCATCTCACGGGGTAGAATCATCCTTACAGAACCACTGATCCTCCTTTATGCGTCATCGTTTGAAAGCTATATTTCAGATCGTACCGGGTGCCCTCAGGGACTTTTATATACTTCACTCCACCCGTGTTAAACATAAAAAATTTTGATTTGTTGCTTCAGTTGATCTTCTCCCAATCTGCTAGTATCTGATCTAGATGGAAATTTTATTCCTGGGAGAGAGCCATGATTTTTTTGAAGGACGGCGGGCATGCAGATGGGCAGATTGTAGACATCTTCTAATAGTGCGGATATACGTTCTCTCAGAAATGCTGCGGTTCTTGACTTCTCTATTCATTTGCCAGCGCTTGCGAAATAACTTGAATAGAGACGTTGGACTGCTTGGAGAGCGTGGCTAGCTCAGTCCCTTTCACTTGTTTTTTTTGCTCATGAATTACAGGTTATTTTTTTGAAAATAGTTTTAGTTTAAAAAAATGTTAAAATAAGGAAAAAGAAAAATATAATTCAAAGTAAGAAAAAATGTCGAAATAGTGTCATCATGATGTATGTAGGCGTCTGAGATTTACTAGATCAATTCGAATGGTGTTATAGCGCTGTGAAAGCTTTATGTCAATTTGTTGATATTAAAACTTGATAAAAAGAATAAATACATTTTTAGTAGTTACTATATATTGCCTTAGCCTAATTTTATGCCGATTTTGTAAACAAAAAGCGGGTATTGCTATAATAGGATAACACTCTTTCCTTCGTATCCTAAAGTACAAAGATTAAAATTTGGGAAGCTGTTGCCAGTCATCTTTTGTATCACCCTTTATGTAGCTTTGATATTTTATCAATTTACTGTTTATTTCCGTTAATAGTTCACTTTCTGCAGTAGAAAATTTGAAAACACTAAAAAAATGGCGACTGAAATGTGAGAATTTGATGGTTTTTATTATAAAACAGTACAAGCGCGAGATATAACAATTGACTGAAATATAGATACTAACCATAGATCACAGTGGATCACAGTATATGTGCGTGTGAGTTTGTACTCACACGTACTTGTGCGTGCGTGTTTGCTAATACTACCAATTATATTTCGGAACTAAAACAAATTCAGAATGATCCAAATGCTTCTTCTTTCCTTTTTTAAGTAGGCTATTTAACTTGTTTCAAACCGTACAGTCGTGCGGTGCTCTGAGTCAATGTTGGGCGTACCTCGGGCAGGTGGTTAGTTTAACCCGTTAATTTAGAAGAAGGAGAATGTACTGCACGACCGCCAAAGGCATTTGTATAACGACAGGAGAGCATTTGATGTTTGTCATTGTTATTGACCCGGGAGTCGAGCCCAGGACCTCCGGGCACCAGTGTGGCAGGTCGAGGTTTTTATTTCGCGTCTATCGTGCCCTAAATTGAAATTCAGAATTTGAATTGCGCGCTGTGTGCATGAAGAGTTAAGTGCGTCAGTTCATCACCGTTCATAGCAATTAAATCTTTTATATGGGCCTACATAACGCATTTTAACAAAGGATCTGCATTTACAAGTATATAAAATTCAATTGACTCAAGAACTTAAAAAATGGACTACCAAAAATGTTGTACATTTGTGAAGTGGGTTTTAGAAAACATTAATTGATGCTATTTTTGTAAAAAAAATCATATCGAGTGATGAAGGTCATGCTTCTTTAGTGAAAATCTCTGTGTGGTTCACGAAAAACCAATGTATTTACAAAAATGCACTATTTTGCGTGTATTATGGACGGGAAAAATCATTGGCCCGTATTTTTTGAGGATGAACCAACAATTTGAACTTGAATAACATGTCACACAGTACGCGAACTACTCACTGTAGTTCAAACAAACTTTCCTGGCCGTGTTACCTTGGAGAGGGGACTAAAAGAGAACATTGAGTTGTGCAATTGCAGAAATAAAGCCGAATTTATGGGAAATCATTATATAAAGCTTTGATGAAGGAATGATTGCATTTCAAGGGAGTCGTGAACATAATATTGCATATAGTTCACACGGTTAGTAATAAAATTCGAATTGTTCTAATATTTTATTTAGGAAAAACATCTTGAAGTTTAATTTGGATCACTTTTTTATCAGTGCCATCATGCGACAATCTCATCACCACCTATGGAAATTGGTCACTGATTTTTGCAATTATCTGTTATTTACCTTGCCATTAAAATATTGTTGTCTACTTCTCAATGTATAAATGGCATATGGAAAAAATAAAAATGGGCGATTTTGGATGAAAATGATGGTCCTAATAAACAATTTGAGTTTTAAAGTAAATGAAAACGAATTAGTTTAACATAAAGAAACTCAAGAGTGGCCTAATGGAAAAACAAAGTGTTATAGAAAAAAAAAGACATAATTAAACAATATGAAGTAAATGATCTTGAAAAATGATTTTTTTGTATCAATGCTTGCAGAAACTTATGGCGATGAAGCTCCATCGTACCAGAAGAGGCTTACAATAGCAAACACCGAAAAGTCTTTTGTACAATAACGCTCGACCTTATGTTGCTTTGGTAATCAAAAAAAATAATCACTGCTAGACTCCCAATGGAAAATCCTCCTACATCCCACGTACCCTTCAGACCAGGTCCCATTACTTTTTCCGATCAATGCAGACACACAATCACTTTCGTAATTTAGAAAATGTGCAAAAATATGTCGACGAACGGATTGCCTTAAAAGAATAATGGAAAATATTTTGATTGATACATCAAAACATTTTCTGTTTGAGCAAAAAGAATTATTAGAACTACACTCCTGGTCATAATTATATGGACTTTCGGTTTTTTAAGCTTATCTCAAAGTGGAAGCAACCAAATTTTTTGAAATTTTTCTCAAAGAGGGGAAGCACAGGCGTATAGGATCTTCAGACTTTCAGTTTTTATCTTTGAGGGTGATTTTGAAGGATATTTTGGATTACTATGGAGTGAACATTAGCCCTGCTACAGTCAGAAGATGTCTCGTCAACATCGGACTTCGTGCTCGTCGAATGGTCCGTAAACCGTTCATAAGTTCGAAAAATTATCGGATCAGAATGGAGTGGGCAAAGAAACACAGCGCATGAATTCGTCGTTCATGGGATAAGGTCTGGAGCGACGAAAGTCGATTCTTTCTCTTGGGAGACGTTTCTCGTGGATTTGTCGTTCCCCTGGAACCCGATTCGATCTCAAGTAAATGGCAAGTACGGTGAAACACGGAGGAGGGAGCATCATGGTCTTGGTCTACTTCTTACATGACAACAAGAGTCTTCTCTTTCGTATTTCTGGTATTATGGACCGCTTAGTGTACATTAACTTATTGCCACGGGCGAAGAAGGAATTTTCTCGAGAATTCAAGTATCAGCAAGACAACGACCCAAAACACAAGTCCCACGACGTTGCTACATGGTTCCGCGCCAACAACGCCAATGCTATCGAACACGCTTGGAATGAATTGGACAGACGCACCTGCAAGCTCAAGGGCAAGAATGCGGATGAGGGGTTTGCTCAGCTGAAGGCAACGTGGGAGGATATTCCGCAGTCGATGCTCGTCAAGATCGTAGACAGTGTTTTCAGGCGTACTGACAATGAGTTTTACGCAACCATCAAGTCCTAGGGAGCACTAATTCGGTATTGATTCTTCACAACTCTATTGGTAGCCAAAAACTATTCCTTAGTGTTTGGATATATATTTCATAGTTTATTCAAGTCAATAATTTGGTTGTGAATTGTGAGGTTTTTCGACAGAGTGAATAAAAAAAAACTTTTCGTGAAAAAACTAATTGGTTTGAGTCAACTGGTTATGTCTAAGTCACCGCTATGTACCTTCTAAATACTGAAAAAAGTTTCATGAGCATAGCCGAACTATTCGTAGAGAAAATTAAAAAAATCACAAGTCTATATGATTATGAGCATGAGTGTAAGGGGAATATTTATAATGCATTCTATATATAGAGTAAAAACAAAAGAACTGCATTCCATTTCTTTATATAGAGATAGTATTTTATATATCTACTAGCGGACCCGACAGATGATATTTCAAGCGATTATAAACGAAAATAAACGAAATCCTATGCACGTAACTTATATCTGAATATAATACGCTCAATATTTACGTAAATGCGATACATATAATATCAAAACACAGCGTAAAAATTAAATGCATTGAATGAATACATACACAAAATGAATGAAATGAATGAATGAATAAATGAATGAATGAAGATACAAAAAATTCATTCAAGTCGATCCAGCCGTTTAGTTGCAGTATAGATAAATAACCTAGATACCGACTGCAGCCATCTGCCGGTCTGATTTGTGAATCTAAACCATAGGTGCCACCCAAATGCTTATAAAAATTCATTCAAATCGGTCCTGCTTTAATAGTAGTATAGTACAGTTGAATTATATATCTATATCTATACATATATACACCATGGAAAAACACACGCTATTAATCGAAGAAGCAACCGATTTTAATAGTTGAGGTTTTTTTAGATTCGTCTTGAAGAGACGGAGTGCGAGATATAGTTTTGGATGCGATCTGAATTAACCATGGTCAGATAATAGGAGAAAAAGGGTGATCTTTTGACTGAAAATGGGAAGCGCACGCAAAATAACAAAATGGCAAAATTGATATCTGTTTGACGTTCATTTTATTTGCAACATTTTGATCAATAATGAACATGCATTGTCGTGTTATTACTTTTTCTTTTCTTTTCTTTTTTTAATTAATAAAGTTGTAAGAATCCAACATTAGTAAAATAATATGCAATAATATTTATTATTAATGCAACAGCTTCAATGTATCTATGCTCAAAGAGTTTTTGATTATTTTTAAGGTAAAAACAAAAAATGTTTTCGTAGCGTCGCCACATATTTCTACATATTACGTTATATATGTTACATAGGTACTAATTTTTTAATATTCCATGTACTAGTATAATTGAAAAGCAGAATTTAGTAGGCAAGATCCAATTCGAATTCGCTTTGTGTAAATAGTGTGCGGAACACAAAGTCCGTCGTGTTTATTTTTAATTAATTCCAATACAATTGAGCAAACAAAGTAGGAAGGCTGTGCTGTACTCAAATAATATTAATTCAATTTAAATTATGTGTAAATGGTACTTTTGTTTCATATATGCACATAATAAGTGTATAGAATATGCCTGCAAATGTAAATTGATAGCTGCTGACAATTATTCTATAGTGGTCTATAAATGCTAATGCATATATTTTTTGGTTGTCGAATATAATGTATTTTGTTTTTCAATTTGCTTTTAGCTTCTAACATACGAGTTCTATTTAATTACAAAAGAAATTATGGAATGCTTCTTTGCTTACTGCGCAGTAGCTTAAAGTCGAAATATTGCAGAGTTTCGGTACAAAATTACATTGGCGACTTGGGACTTGGTGCTAGAGGGGTTTTTAATAGTAAATTTTAAATTTAAATTTTGTAATTCAAAATGGTAGATCAATTATAGCGAATTACATACCTCTTTTTTGTATTTTGATTAATAAAAATGTACATCAAGGTTTTTCTAGGTTTTAAATTTCATTCATAAAAGCTAAATTTAGATTTTAAAACGCGCCTATTTTTATTTTGCGATCATTTTCAATGTCACAATTAAATTGGGGTAAATTGTTAAGAGTAAAACAAAATTAAAAAATAATTATAACTTATTCGTTAAATTAAAAATATTGTGTTATAATTATATCAGAAGTGTGTAATACAAGAATTAAATAAAATCAAGTACTGAAAATATTTAAAAAATATACTACACAGAAACCAAATTGGTCAACAATAATAATGATAATGCAAAATGTTATAATTAAACAAACTGCTTCAAATTTTTGTATTTTATACTAATTAATAAATTAAAAAGCGTGCTTTGCAGAAGTATCATGACGGTTTTGTGAATAAGCATTTACAGATTCACAGGCATGAGGAGCTTTATTACGAGTTTACATTATTTACAATTTGTCCTAAGTAACTTTTTTAAATTTTGTATTAAAGAATTAACAATAATAATAATTCTTCTTCTTTGTACCCTCACCTATCTTTGGAGGCTGGCTATCAGAAGGATAATATGTTCTTTAGATTCTGCAGTGCCGAGAAGAGTTGTAGTTGATTGATTGTACCATTTACTAAGGTTTTTAAGCTAAAATTCTCTTCTACGTCCAGGGCCTCTTTTTCCATTTAATTTACCCTACATTATCAATAATATGAGTAATTATTTTGTGCGGTAGTTTTTAGTGGTACAAACATATTGAGTAATACAACTATAAGTAAAGTTATAGTTGTAATAGAGATAAGCTAGAACTAAATTAAGGGGAGAAAGTTAAAAGTAAACACACGTTTCTTCAAGAATTTATTACAAAAAATTGAAAATAGATATCAAAATGAGATAAAACACATCTTAAAATATACGTTTTAAAGTATCTGTACAATTTTTTGAAACAAAAATATTTCAAAATAGGTGCGCTACAGCTGGTAGAAGTTGGGACGTCGGTTTTGCGCCGTGCAGTCTACAAGTCTCAAATCTCATCTAAAATCAAAAAGTCAAAATTTTATCGTTAAAATATGCAAAAACGCTTTGCATGACGAAGAGAAAAAAATTAGAAATACAGCACCATTTTGAAAAAAGACCCATATTTTTTTTATAAACAATCGGTAAAAAACAATGTAATACTTTGAGCTGTAATGGCTCAGTGGTTAAGATCATCGTTCCTCTCTCCTGAGCCGGCTCAGGCGAGTTCGAGTCTCGCTCAACTCATGGGTGTATGTGATGTCCTAGTTTTAAGTGCATGTTAGGAGGCATAATAAGCCATTGTGGCTGCAGTACCGTAAGTGCGCCAATAAAAAAAAATATTACTTTGCAGTTGCTAATGGACAAAGTTGGTTGGGTGATTTTATCTAGTAGTTTACGCATTTTATACGTTTAGTTATTTTTTTCTTTTAAAATCAGTAGTTAAATGATTACCTGCACACTTTAAACTGATATTTTTAGGCTACCGCCGTTAGCTCAATGGTCAAGATATTCGTTCCTCTGACCTCCAACCGGCGCGGGTCAGTTCGAGTCTTGTTCAACCAATGGGTGTATGTGATTGTCCTATTAAAAGTAGGCACAACAAGCCCTTGAGGCTCTAGAGCCAGTAAGTGCGCCAAAAAAATCTCTGATATTTTGTGAAGGCATTTTTTGTTCATTAAGTGTTTTATTTTGTAAACTTCTTTATTGGTGCTGCTATTCGGTGCAATTTTAATGACGAGTAATGGTAGCGGTTTATTGCTCCTTCGTTGGCTTATATTGCATATACGAGAGTAATTCGAAAAGAAACCCCCGTTTGCACATACTCAAGAAATAAGCGGGGATAGCAACGCAGTGCGGAGTGGAAATAAAAGGTTGTGTTGCAGTGTATTCGTCGAAATATTAATTGAAAATGAACGCCGACACAGAAAATTTCGTCAAAATATGAAATACGATTATTGTGTTTGACAAAACTTTAGGCCGCTACGATTCATCGCGAACTGTGGGTGAAGGTGTTGTTCGTCAATGGTATGGCAGGTTTAAAAATGGACGCACTAATGTACAAGATGTGCACACAATTGACAAAAAAATCCGTTATGCATATGAAATACTGACTTGCATTACATTGCTTTGTCAATGACACTGCACTCAAACTTTGTAAGAGCCTATGCCTCTATTTGCATGGTAGTTATGTTTAAAAATAATATAATAAAGGTTTTGTATCTGCGCGAATCTATCATTATTAATCAAACAAAGGTTTATTTTCAAATTACTCTCACATTTCGTACTTTGTGTCCATGTTCATCGATGTTTTTTCTCTGTTAGTTGAATAATGTTTTCCCCGATACCACTTTAAATTTACGGTTTTTTTGTGTTTGTAGGTGTGAAATTCTGTTTTTGTTTCCATTAATATCTTTATTATAGTACAATTTTACTTGAATTTTTATTTGGATCGTTTTGAAAAGTCCTAATCTTATAATTATTTTTAGCTATTTCATTTGACAATAGTATAAATGACGTAACATTTATTACAAATATTGGTGGCGGTTTACAAATTTTTGTTCAATTGTATCATTTTCAATGGAAGCGTTCATATAAGTTTCAGATAAAATCTTTATACATTCTTGTGTGTGATGCTGGAGATTTGCATTATGTTTTTAATTTGTTACATAATGTTGTCGAGGGTGTTTGATTTTCAACAGATTCTATTCATATATATATATATATATATATATATATATATATATATATATATATATATATATATATATATATATATATATATTCGAATTTGGTTGCACTTGTGATAATAAAGTAATTTGTGGAGATATTTGTGTTGTGCTGTATTGGTGTATCTGGCTAAAATATGTATTGGGATTATCTATTTTGGTAATAATATGGTGCCCATGAGGTGGGTACGGTAGTTAGCTAATAACAACATTTTTTTTGACTTAATCTGCATTATTTCTTTTACCAACACTTAAGCGTTACACTTGATATTTTGAAAGACTTTTGAGTACTGAACACCCATATCACTAAACCCAAGTGAGGACTTAAATAAAAAATAAACAATAAATATAACTGACCTCTGAAAAAGTCTTTTTGTTACTTTCTATTTTGCATCAAGAGAAATAAAATAGCTCTATAAGTTAAGTAAGAAAAAGAATAAGAAAAGATACTAGCCTTTAAAGTTGTTACTTTTTATTTGCAAACTAGCTAATGTAGTCGTGATCTGCGATCATTTTTATATAGACTCTGCTAACATTATTAATTTCGCAGAATGAGAAAGTAAGATTCTTCTATTTAAAAGTAATAGCACAGTTCTGTAAACAAAGAGGTTATGTTTAAATGGGTTTAAAATTAAAATCTGCTTTGTAAAATAACCCCGGTAAAGAAATTAAGCATCGAGTTGAGTATTTCTCTATTTACAAGCGTAGGAAACAATATTTTTAGAATTACAATGTTTTAACTTAGGCTTAGACGTAAAACACTTAGATAAAAGGTATTAACTTCAAATATACGTAAAAAGCTTAGTTGTTTGTTTGGAATGTTATATGTTTGCTATACTGTTATAGTATTAAACTAGTAAGCTGTTACTTGGCCCCGATTTCGCCGAGGCTGATGTTACCTGGCCCGGAATTTTGTGGAGTCGTGTGCAACACAAAGGCCCTCTTTGGAATGCATAATCCCAAACTTTGTGGCGCCGTGTGCAACACTGGCTAGTTGACCTGCCGCGCCGCGTCGTGCTAAGCGATCCCAAGTCGACCCGAACGCCACCGACCATAGCCGCCACGGCGTTTTCCAATCAGAGCAAAGGCGCCCCCGGCGTCCACCAATCCTGGGCAAGCCCTCCATTCCCTAGCGGGCTCAGCGTGCTTCCACCCTGGAACTCTGCACTCCACCAGCAGAGTGAGGCACGGCTGAGCCCTTAAAACCTGAGCCACCAAAGAATTCGCTCTCAGTCGTCAGCCCCTTAAGAAGAAACCATCAAGTGTCATCAGGTGAGTCCCTTTTGGCTTCTTGTGCTGCTCGCTGCCCGGATCTGCTGCTCGCTGCTCGGACCTGCTGCCGCCCCTGCTGCATGCTGCCTGGTTCCGCCATCAGCCCCGCTGCTTGCGCTGCTCCACCTAGCTCGCGGCCCGGCTTCGCTGCGCCAGCTTGCTGCCCGTTTCAGCGCCTACATTAAGTCGTAGGTTAAGTTCTTGTACATTAGCTGAGTAGGTTAAGTTAGCGTAAGGTAGATTAAGTTTGTAAGATTGTAAATATAATTCTAATTTGTAAGTTCGAGCCGACGCTTCGTTTTTTTAGTCCTCCGTGCCTCACGCGTTGCCGATCGTAGCGTCCCGACGCCCGATTTATCACCCCCCGGACCCGTCCTGATAATAAAGCATTTATTAAAGAGCAGAGAAGTTCAAAAAGAATATAGAAGTATACAAAAACATGGTGTGTCTCATACGCCCCGTATGGGATTACGACCTGTCGAACTGAGAGATTAAGGCTTTCATATCTATGCCCTATCTGCCCGATCGTCACGTCTCTAATAAGGGGCAATGTCGCAAGAATTAGATGACCGCGTTATTAGCATTTGTTCGAAATAAAAGTAGGTATTTAATTATTTTTAGTTACTGAGTAGGCGACTTGCTGAGTCTAAGGAATGAACCCAGACCTGTTTCCACCGCAGCACGCGTTTCAACCATGTGGTTACACTGGCGCATACAAAAACATAACTGAAGAAAAATACTGCTTTGTTCTATTGGATGTCGAAATATTAGGATCGTTATATGAAGAGACAGGAAATTTATGGATTTATTGGGAACGTATTCGTTTTAGCTGGAATTTTTTAAAATTTTATTATACATGCGATATTAGTTAATATACATATATACTATACATATATAAAGGGTGTCCCAGAATTAATGTAAGATTTAAATTTGCCACCATTTATGCAGTAAAGTGTTGATAACGCTAAAACAAAAACAAATTGACAGCTGACAGTTTAGGGTTAGTAAAAATGGAGCGTTACACGATAGAACAACGTGTCTTCATTATTGAACAATATTTCAAAAATAATGAAAGCTTGGCGGCCGCTGTTCGAAAATTTCATACAAAATATGGTCGGAATAGTGTTTTAATTTCGTCAATTGTGAAGAGATTAATTGAAAAATTCGGAGAGACAGGATCCGTTGGAGACGCCAAACACACTGGTCGTCCAAAAACAAGCCGTTCAAATGTCAAATGTCAAATCGAAGCAGTGCGTAAGAGTGTCGGTGACAATCCAGGAACCTCAATTCGGCGTCGTGGACAAGAATTGCAAATTTCAAGAAGCTCTCTACAGCGTATACTCACTAAAGAGCTGCGTCTCCATGCTTAAAAAATTCAATACACAACAACTGAAGCCTAATGACCATGCACAGCGAAGAGAGTTTGTTGAATGGATTATTGAGCATCAAAAAATGGATGCTGATTTTTCGAGCAAAATCATCCTAAGCGACGAAGCACATTTTCACCTTGATGGGTTTGTTAATCGCCAAAATTGCCGCTTTTGGGGTTCTGAGAACCCACATGTGATTGTCGAAAAACAAATGCATCCACAACATGTCACTGTTTGGTGTGGATTTTGGGTTGGAAGCATAATTGGACCATACTTTTTTGAAAATGAGGCTGGTCGAGCAGTAACTGTTACTGGTGCTCGATATCGCCACATGATAACACAGTTCTTTTTGCCGAAATTGGATGATATTGATGTGCCCAATATGTGGTTTCAATTAGACGGTGCCACATGCCATACAGCCCGTGAAACACTTCAATTACTGCATGAGACATTTCCAGGTCGTGTATTCTCTCGTTTCGGTGATCAGAATTGGCCCCCTAGATCGTATGATTTAACACCATTAGATTTTTTTTTATGGGGTTATTTAAAATCACAGGTCTATGTCAACAAGCCCACAACCACGGAAGCATTAAAGGAGGAGATTCAACGTTGCATCAACGAAATTCAGTCACATTTATGCAGAATGGTCATGAAAAATTTCGACAAACGAGTGGGTATGTGTATGCAAAGCCGTGGAGGCCATTTGCCCGATGTGTTATTCCATAAATAACCCTATCTTATGTACTTTATGATTCAATAAAAAAATTACAATCAAAAAACTAAAAATTGTGTTTTCTATTTAATTCAAATCTTGCGTTAATTTTGGGACACCTTTTATATATATATATATATATATATATATATATATATATATATGGGCCATTCTCCGGAAAATCGAACACCCCCACCTACCCATTTTTTAACGCACTTTTATAGGTCGATCCCTAGGGCAAATGAAAGCTTGAAGCCCCAACTTTATGATGCCATGTGGCGCTTTTTAGTTCAACTCGATATATATGGTCAAAAACCGGAAGTAATACCGGAAGTCGGAAAAAAATTTGACAAAATGAAGAAAAAAATTGAAAACAGCATTATTTTAAATTTTACTTTACGGCATCGTTTTGTACGTGAAAAAATACATAAAATATTTTTAGGATTTGAATTTCGTGCAGTTTGCGTACTGTGAACATTGGAAGTTTAAATTTGTACATTTAACATCTAGACACATGGCAAATACATAAAAAAACGTACATTTATGAATTGGGTTTTAAAGAATACGGGAGTTGCTGTCGATTTTTCAAAAAAAAAATTATATTAAGCGATGAAGCTCATTTTACTTATACATGATTTTATAAATTGTACAAATCTACGTGCTATTCACGAAAAACCAATGCATTTACAAAAATGCACTGTTTGGGTTAATGTTATTCCAACCCATAATGCACAATTATGGGTTGGAATAGGCATTAGCCCGTACTTTTTCTTAAAAAACCCGACAATGCCGTTACTATTGATGGTGTACGCTATCGAAATATGTTAAACATTTTTTTTTAATGAAACCAATGATTTCAACTTGAATGAGATTTAACAAGATGAGGCTATATGCAAAACATTCATTTTACTTTAGAGCAAATTTTTTGTTATGGACTCCGCTAAGCCTGTACCAAGCCGGAGACCTTACTACTCAAAAGGTAGGGAAGGAGGAGGGATCGAAGAGTAACACCTCACTAAAAACCTGGGTTTAGCTGGTTCCGGCTGACGGTACCTTGTAAGGGCTCCTTGTCTGGGGTTACGGATAAAGTCTACAATAATGGTAAAGGCGAAAAGAAGATAACTTCGAATTCAGCGGAAGTAGCAACCAATTATTTTAGGGCTAATATAAAATCACTAACAGCGTCTGGCCCAAAGTAGACGGCTGCAAATGACATCTGTATCCAGAAGATCGTCTAAGAACAAATCTCGCTAACAAGCTTAGCCAGCGTGGCGTTTAGTGACCAAAACCCCCATTTATATTTCCAAATGTCGAATTTAAAGAGAACGGATTAAGTACCCCAGGTGGGTGGAAGAAAAAGTTCCGACTTCCACACTACCTTGATAGCCTTCTCTGTGAATTCTGGAGGGGGACTATTTGATAAAGAACCACTTACAAAGTAAGGAAAGGACAACAATGTACATACAGACATATAATATACAAACTTTGAAATAAAACTATGAAATACATAAATTAGAAGAAGAACTCTAGGAAAAAATGGAGCATAGTGGGCCAGGAAAAATTAGAAGAAAAAGTCATAAGATTAAATTCAGTCAACGTGTTGTATCACTCAGATTGTGAACAAAATGTAAAAAGAGGCGTGGGTTTTCTCTTATCCAAAAACATCGCGGACAGAATAAAAACGTACAAATAAATATCAGAAAGGGTTGCATATTTTATAATATAGCTAACTAAAAAATTTCCTACATATATATGCTACATGTATATGCTCCAACTCAATCGTACGAAGACGAAGAAGTAGAAAGTTGCTTAGAGGATATATACAACGCATACAAGACATTTCAACGAAATATAAAATAATGACGGGACAATTTAATACAAAGTTGGTCAAAAGGAAAGACCAAGAGGAGCACAGATGGAAATTTCGGATATGGCACAAGAAATGAAAGAGGTAAAATGTTATATAATTTTTTGAAATATGAGAACTTAATTGGAATGAATTTATCCCTCAAGAAGAAATTACAAAATAAATGAACCAAGAAATGGTTACAGATGTTAGTGCGCTGAAAAGCTGTACTATTCGTAACGACCACAGATTTGTCAGAACCAAATTAGAAATATAATACTGAGAGAATAAAAAGAATAAAGAGCAATACATACATATAAAATCAACAATCAAACATTAAAAGAAAATTGTAACAAATATCAAGAAATAATAAAAAGTCAGTTACAAGACACGGTCTATACAAACATGGAAATAAACAATATTAACAAATCCCTAAAGAAACAATTATAGACTCAGCTGAAAAAATGAGTTCAAAATAAAACAATAAAATTGGAACCCTACGCCCACAGTAAAAGAAATATTGAAAAGAAGGAGGAAACTAGCACAACGGAATAAACAAAAGACTGTAGAATTGTTTGAATTAAATAAATTAATAAAAAGAACTACAAAACAAAATAAAGTTATAAAGCAGGATGTCATAATCCAACAAGTTATAAAAAAGAAAATTATTAAGGTACAACATAGACAAAATCAAGAGAATAGCAACAAAAGATAAAGAAGTAAGAGATAATGACAAAATAAACTCTACAGTAAAAGAATTTTATGAGACACTGTATAACCCTCAAAAAGAAGCTCTTCCGCAGACAAAAAAAGTTAAAAAGAAAATAATTAACACAAACTCAAAAGATATGCCGAAAATAGAAAAAGAAGGAATAGTAAGCGCATTGAAGGATATAAAAAATCAGAAAGCCCCCGAAAAAGACAACCTAACAAAATAATTAATGATTGAAGAAGAGGAAGAAACAATAAGGGCGTTGAAGACGTTGTTCAATAAATGTTTGGAAACTGGAAAAATGTTTAGAGTGGAAAGAGGCCATAACAATATTATTGTACAAAAAAAAAAACAGTAGACTAAGTTTAACAAATTATAGACTCATAATATTACTATCTCAAATGTATAACATTTTGTTGAGAATAATAACGAAGAGATTTAATAATAAAATAAAAATATATCTGATGAACAAGCTATTTTTTGAAAAGTGATCTAGTACATATTAACCCTTAAACTACTAATAGAAAAAGTAAATAAATACCATGTTCTTTTATATATAGCATTGGTGGCCCACGAGAAAGAATTTGTTAGCACTGAAACATACACACGCGCACACACACACAATCCAAAATACGCAGATGATGTACTATTTGTATCAAACAGAGAATAACTAGACTCAATGCTATAAGAACTAAATAAGGTTTTAAGAAAGAGGAGCGGGGTTATGGATAAACACCGTAAAAACAAAAATTATGACAAACTCCAAAGGGGAAGTAAATATAGAAATAGGACAAAATGCTATAGAACAAGTAAAAGTATATACATATTTAGGGCAAAGGTTTTTCCTTAATAAAAAAAACCAAGAAATAGAAATCGTAAGAATCAAACTGGGATGAGCTGCTTTTGACTGATTAAGTTATATACTAAAGAACCGACAGTTATTTCAACACCTTAGCTCAAAAGTTTTTGATAGCTGTATGCTGTCTGTCATGATTTCTAGAGCTTAAATGTGGACTTTGACAAACAAAAATGTACAGGAGCTTATAAAGATCCAAAGAGCCATAGAGAGTCAAATGTGTAACTTTTGGTGCTGCATAATAACTTTAAAAGACAAAAAAAAAACGGAACAACATGAACAAGAGAGAAGGTAAAAATTACAGATATAAGAGAGAGAGAGTAGTTAGACTCAAGTGAAGACCATGATTAGGCAAAAGAACAAGAGTAAGATCACAAATGCGATGGTTAGACGATGCGAAGCGTCATGTTGGTCTCGCACGAAAATGAATCGTCCAGAATAAGGCAAGATGGGGGAATAATAATTACATCCGCAGATGCATGACATCGATTGGCCACCGCAGCCTTGCGATCTAACCTCATTAAACTTTTTTTGAGCTACTTAAAGGAAAGGATTTATGTTAAGAAAACTGCCACGATTTCATGGCTAAAAGAGAATATCAGAAGTGTAATTGCTGAGCTAGAACCGCATTTATAGTAAAACATTGTGGAACACTTCGCTAAGAGAATGATCGTATATTATTGAAGTCACGGAAGGTATATGAGCAACGTCATATTTGATACAAAACTGTTACGTCTGTACTTTACACTGATACCAATAAAATTCGGATCGTTTCAGTATTTTATGTTCTATTCAGGAAACAGCCCCAAATTCCAGTTTTGACCACTTTAAAGTAATGAATAAGATGTACAAATAAGCTATAGATTTTCTATAAAATCATCATATCTATCCATATATGTCAAGCCAAACAAGTTTTTTTTTTATAACGGTGAAGAAGTTTGTTTACACGTCCTTGATGTTGTTCATCCAGGAAGGTTGCTAGGTCCCCTACTGGGCGCCTCCCCAGGTGGCGGATAGGGGGATGCTCGCTAGATATAGCGGGTACCGGGGAAATAAAATACCCGGGGTGGACCAAAACTAGATCATAGCGTCTGATTCATAGTGGGCGGCTGATTGGATAACCCTGGTAAAGGGCAGCAGCTTTACCAAAACTAATCTAAGGCCGAAGTCAAATGATGTTGGCTGGGCTTAGAATTAGATATTGACAAGCAGAGCTGGAACAGCGGTATGGTTGGGAAACTGCGATGTGGAAGGCCTTGGAATGACCACCACATTATTCTTCCTAGTTAATCTATATGGCTATGGACGGTGGAAGAGTAAAGATTACTGATCATGGTTTTCGGATGCCAAGATCCGGCAGGGGAAGAAATAGTGGGGCTTCCCAGGTCGTCACCTATCAATATATACAAGACAGAAATAAAGATCGCTACTTGGAACGTTAACAGCATGTATGAACCTGGTAAAACACAAAATGTCGAACAAGAAATGAGTAGGATGAAGATAAACATTTTGGGAATTTCGGAATCTAGATGGCTCAACACAGGAGAAGATGCAATCAGAAAAGGGAAGATCTACTACTCAGGAAGCAACGATAGGCAGCATAGACACGGAGTTGCAATAATGGTCGATAAAGAAACAAATAAATCAGTTATCGGTTTTACACCTGTTTCAGAAAGAATTATTTTGCTACAGCTACTAACTTGTCATGGAAAACTTAATATAATACAAATTTATGCACCCACGGATAAACAAGACGATGAAATTGAAAACTTTTATGCTGAAATACAAAAGGTACTTAAAAGTACAACAACACGAGATATAACAATGGTCATGGGTGATATAAATGCCAAAATTGGAGAAGGGTAAAGTTGAAACAATTGTTGGACCCTATGGACTTGGTACTCGCAATGAAAGAGGAGATCGTCTAGTCGAGTTTTGCCAAGAAAACAAATTCATAGTACTAAACACATTTTACAAACTGCCTAAACGACGGCTATACACATGAAAATCTCCTGCAGACAACGAAGACAATATTGTTCGAAATCAGATCGACTACATATTAATAAATGAACGATACAGAAACGCAGTTAGATTTGTGAAAACATACCCGGGAGCGGACGTATCTTCTGATCATAACTCCCTAGTTGCCAAATTTCATCTCGCCTTAAAAAAGGTTAATATAAGGAATAACGAAAATAAACTTAATGTAGAACTCCTCAAGGCAACAGACCTACAACAAGTGCTAAAACAAAAGATCAACAATAATCTATCAAAAATTAATAGTGAACTTGAATCAGGAAACAAAGTAGAACAACGATGGGTATCCTTCAAAGAATCAATCCTAAAACCTAGCAAAGAACTACTGAAAGAAACAAGGTATAAAAGGG
Organism: Sinelater perroti; assembly: GCA_036346155.1. Lineage (NCBI taxonomy): Eukaryota > Metazoa > Arthropoda > Insecta > Coleoptera > Elateridae > Sinelater > Sinelater perroti. The sequence goes on from JARFIY010000001.1 coordinate 19,521,867, forward strand.
AAGAGTGGATAACAGTCGAGATTTTGAACTTAATGGAACAAAGAAGATACAAAAATCGAAATAAAAAAACATGTACCAAAATCTAGAGGGAAATACGAAGCAAAATAAGAGCAGCAAAAGAACAGTATTACGCTGAAAAATGTAAAGAAATAGAAAACCTTCAAATTAAGCATGACATGTTTAACTTACATAAAAAAGTAAAGGAAATAACTGGTACAACACGTAAAAAGAATGCCAACATACTATTAAACAAGGAGGGAAATATAATAACAGAAAATGCTATGAAATTGTGTAGGTGGAAAGAATATATAGAAGAATTATTCAGAGATCAGAGAGAAGAAAACCGGAACATACACACACCCAACCAAGATATACGACCAGACATAACAAAAAGCGAAATAATACATGCAATGAAAACAATGAAAAATCGTAAAGCCCCAGGCCCAGATGAAATACCAAGTGAACTCCTACAACTAATTGACGAAGAGAATCTAGATATACTGGTAAATCTATTCAACATAATATATAAAACCGGAATTATACCTCAAGAAATGTTAATCTCAACGTTTGTATATATACCAAAGAAAGCTAATACCAAAGAATGCTTTGATTACCGCACTATAAGTCTTATGTCTCACACACTAAAAATTCTCTTAAAAATAATTCACTCTAGGATACACCGGAAACTAGAAGCAGATATCAGTGAAACACAGTTTGGTTTTCAAAATGGAGTGGGGACAAGAGAAGCATTATTTGCATTCAACGTGCTTATTCAGAGATGCTTGGATGTTAACCAAAGTGTATATCTATGCTTTATAGACTATAATAAAGCCTTTGATAGAGTTAGACACGACGCACTCATAAAAACTCTCAAAAATAATAAATTAGATTATCATGATATAAGACTAATATCAAACTTATATTACAGCCAGAAGGCTACAGTACGAATAGGAAACGAAACATCAGAAGCAACTGAAATTCAAAGAGGTGTCAGGCAGGGTTGTGTTCTGTCGCCCAGTCTATTTAACGCCTACTCAGAGGAAATAATGAAAAAAGCCCTGGAATCTGAAACTGCGGGAATAAAGGTAAATGGAAAACCAATAAACAACCTAAGATATGCAGATGATACCGTAATTATTACTGAAAACTTAGAAGATCTAGAAAGGGTAATGAATAAAGTAATTGACTATAGTGAGGAATACGGCTTATCACTCAATATCAAAAAGACGAAGTTTATGAAGATCATTAAAAACAATAACAACAACGACAGCTTAAAAATTAGAGGAGAACAGATAGAAAGAGTCAAGAAATACACTTACTTAGGAAGTCTAGTTACAGAAAACAACGACTACACGGCAGAAATAAGATCAAGAGTAGAAAAGGTAAGAGCTAATTTTCTAAAAATGAGAAACGTCTTCTGTAGTATGGATCTGTCGTTACCATTAAAAATACGACTGCTCAGATGCTATGTGTTTAGTGTACTTTTGTATGGTATGGAAGCGTGGACGTTAAATCAAGCCGCACTAAACAAACTTGACTCCTTCGAGATGTGGACTTACCGGAGGATTTTAAGAGTATCGTGGACGGATAGAATGACAAATCTGGAGGTACTGAGAAGAATGGGAAAAGAGAAGGAAATTACAAATACAGTCAAAGAAAGAAAACTCCAATATCTGGGACATATCATGCGTAGAGAACGGTACAACATACTACGACTTATACTACAGGGCAAGATCATGGGAAAAAGAAGCGTTGGTAGAAGACGAATGTCATGGCTGCGAAATCTACGAGAATGGTTTGACTGCAGCTCTGGTCAACTGTTTCGAGTAGCAATATCAAAAATTAGAATAGCCAATATGATTGCCAACCTCCGAAGCGGAGATGGCACTTGAAGAAGGAGAAGATGTTGTTCATCTGCGGCTGCCTGATCATGTAGATTTGCTGCGGTTGTATTTTTTCTTTCACACTTCTTGTTCATCGCTTAACAATTACGACATCTACACTTTACCATGAGTTGTTATAAACAGCACCCATTTTCTACCACTTTTTAACTGTTGGTTATTTAATCAGAGTGCGCTGTTTAAATCAAATGTTCGTGTCACTTCTCATTATTTGGTCACTATAAACAAACACTAATAGATTTCTTTATAATTAACGAGTTAAAGAATATGATGCATGCCATGTACCTCGAAAAATATTACTAGATATATCAGCTACGAGATAAAAGGTTTTGAAACACTTTCCTATATTGGGTGTTCTACAAAAAGTAACAAACTTGAGGTAGATTTCTAATATAACCGAAAGTGTACTATATTTGAAACTGTTTAAGAGCAACTTTTATTTGAATTTTTTTCACTTTTTTAAGACTAACAGAAAAGTTTGCATTACGTGTCATTTTAATTCAGTTTAAGTACTTTAATAATTATACGATTGCGGCTGGCTTCAGTTTCAAATTCTTATCTTTTTCTTTAAATTCAAGGATAGTAAAACTTATTGATAGAATTCAGCTGCATAAGCAATAAATGTCTCTTACGCAATTGTTTATTGTCTAGCACATAAGCTCGTTATTTAATCAAATAACTGCCACTTAAAAACAAGTCTTTAAGAGAAACAAATATTTATCATCTTGTTCAAAAACAATAATTTGGTCAAAATTGAAATGTTTCGAATTTCCATCACAATAACAGGATATAGTAATTTAAAACAGATAAACATTAAATCTAACAAAAACCAATCAAGTGGTATCTTAAACATGCCATTTCAAGTTCGCCCAACCCTCCTAGTATGAATGACATCGCTGTATCTTATAAAAGTTAATGCTCCGCGTGCTCTCCTCTGTTTTATATTTAATATTGGGCGCCCTTCCGTCGCAGCGTTGCTTGCTAAAGTAAAAGTGCTTTAATTTTTAATGATGAAACGGAGCAGGGAGTCAACACATTAGATTTTTGCTGGGGCTCAAAAGGCTTTCTCTTCCTGTTTGTTTTACTTCAAATATCTTATTTAGAGGCAAGGGGATTTTCTGTTAAATTAAGCATCCCATTGATTGATGTTAATAAAATGTAGGTTCTTTTAATTTAATGTTAATTATTGCCTCTAATACCTTGCATGGAACCCATGTCTGAGAACTGAGAGGTTGAGGGTTTCATATGTTCATCCTCATTCATTGGTAATTGCGCACTATTTCTTCATTAAGTGTAACCCCTTTCTCGAGTGAACGCAGGTACTCAATTATTTTTAGTGACTGAGTGGGCCACTCGACAGGCACTTGAGCCCCGAGAATGGCACTGCAGCCACGCGCCTTAATCGCGTCATCGCACTGGCATCTTAGCGTCTTTCTAGATCTTAACACTTGTCAAATAGCTGATTAATATAATTTCAACAATTATAATATGTTACAATTTGGGGAAGAGTATTCTAATTAATGCATTGACTTTGTAAAATAAAAAATTTAATGGTAATTTTAATAAGAATCGTTGGTTATGCTTGAAAACTAAATATCTATATGTTTTAAACTATTTTGTGTTGAAAAATATATAGTAAACATCTGAACTGAATTATTTATTAGAATATTTACTCAACCGGTGCATTTGTAGATTTGGAAAACTAATAAATATTGCATTTCAAAAAAAAGTACTGAAAACTCACAAAAGAAAAAAGAAAATTTGCAGCTACTACTTGGTTTGTTTGAAGTATATATATATATATATTTCTGTTCAACATGATTTAAGTTGTCGTTTTTCTTGATTATAATGTAATTGTTTTTTAATGTATTTTTATAAATATTTCTGTTTCCAGATTTACTAAAAAAACTGTTTTCAGATAAATTTATATTTTATTGCTTATTATAAAACACAAATTCAAAATATTCAACATTTCTACTATATTGAATTGCTGGTATTACATTATTTTGATACAAGAGATATTCTATGTGCGACAAATATTATATTTATTTTTGAAGATCGTCCTTCTTCTTTTTAGAGGCTGGTGAATCATGGTATTCTCATTCTGCACTTTGGCATTTTATTTGAGGGCTATACTGGTAGAATCAGTTTTTCATCTTTGGAAAATATCGTTATCACAAATAAGGGACTAATTCTGGCTCTTTCCAACAGTGTAGCATCAATTGCTTGTCTGGTTTCCTCCTTTTCCTCGGTCGGTTTCTCGGGAATTTTGCATTTTTGCATTAAGTTTAAACTTGCTCGCACATACCCATTTTATGCTTAAAATAGAACAATGGTTTTCTTACAGTAACTGCCTCGCACGCTCCACATTTACAGCGGTATGTAATGTTGACAAGAGACCGACTATAGCGTCGTCTTGCACTGAATCTTTGATCATCCTCCTCCCCCCAATCTCGGAAATATTTTTTGCTATTCAAACACGGCTTTGTCTTATAACAAACAATATGCTTTCTGCATCGTATTTCACGTTTTACTAGGGCGTTTCTCTACCTTAACGCAAAGCTTAACGTTAATTCTATACGTCATTTATGTAACCTCTAAATAAATGCGCCTACAACCCGAAGAGTGGGTCACTAATTTGAATGAAACTTTCTTTTAGCTGCCCATAACCACTTTAAAAGCGTAAAAATTACTTCTAAAGTTCTCCCCTAAAAGCAGTTTTTTTAGAATATCTCAAGTTCTATTTGAGTTATCTTCAAAAAACAAAAAGTAATTTAATTTCTATTGAAAGAGAAATAGAATCCTAATAGTTTTACTCCAGAAAGATTTATCTCTTATTTTTTACAAGAACAAATCTTTATTTTATTTTATTCTAAAAATTACAAAGTCGATTAGAATTTTTTAAAACATATTGTTTTTAATAAAGAGTATAGTGAAACAAAGTTGATGTTTTAAAATTTACTCACACATTTTAGAACGACAAAAGTAACCAATACTGTACAGCAAAAAACAAATTGGGAAATAAACAGAACAACAGTAGACCAACTAATTAACTTGAATGTAACGTTGAAGACTCCAGAAGAAGTTGATAAAGCAGCAGCCGAATGCTGCATGGACAGGAACACCCGACTACAACTGTGGCACCATTAAGGAAATATGTTGTGTTATAACCAAACAAAAGTTTTTGAGAAAATAAAACTTAGGAAAAAATGGCAAACCACAAGAAGTGAAGAGGACAAAAAGGAATTTAACAAAGCAACGAAGGAGTTGAAATAACTTTTAAAATAAATCAAAAATCAATTAATTCAGGACTACCTCAATGAACTATCACCACTAGAAGCAACAGATTTCACACTGTGGAAAGCCATAAGAAAATTGTACCTCGGGTACACGTTCCACCAATCAAAGATAAACATGATCAATGGGCTCGGAGTAACAAAGAAAAAGCTGTAGGATTTGCAAATCACTTAGTCACCGGTTTTCAACCAAACAGCATAAATGAATCGGAATAAGAGCAAATGGATTTTTTAATTAAAAACTTTACTTTCATAGAAATTAAAAATACAATGCAACAAAATATCAACCTTCACAAAGCTCCAGGTTTTGACTTAATAACCGGTATAGTGTTACAACAACTTATAACTAAAGGATAGGAAGCTATACAGCAAATCTTCAATGCAATACTGAGTCTAGGGCATTTTCCTAGCCAATGGAAAGCAGCACAAATAGTTATCTTGTTAAAGCCTGGTAAAAATCCAAATGAAGTGTTGTTTTATCGCCCTATTATTTTATTACCAGTTCTTTCGAAAGTATGCGAAAAGATATTTTTGAAACGAATGAAACCAATTCTAAACGATAACAAACTGATCCAAAATCATCAATTCGGTTTTAGAAACCAACATAACACTATCAAACAAGTACACCGGCTAGTTAATGTGATCAATTGACATTTGAAGAACAAAACTATTGTACGGCTGTATATCTGGACATCAGCCAAGCCTTTGATAAGGCTGCATTCAACGTTTACATTACACAGAAACACTTGTCCTCCAGTTACATTAAATGGTAACCGGCTGATTCAAGCAGATGAAACAAAGTATCTTGAAATGTACATGGATAAACGACTGACCTGGGGGAAGCACATATTTACGAAAAGAAAGCAACTCGGCATAAAACTTAGGCAAATGCATTATTATGTGTTATTATTAGAGAAATTATCAAGCATCACGAGTTAGAATGTTATAGTACCGAACACGTACAGGCAACAACGGTAGCCCTAGAAGACAAGATTGGCACTTTTAATATATCAGCAATTTACTGCCCACCTAAGTACAACAATAAGAAAAAGACCAAGAGGATTATTTTAAAACCTTAGAGAATAGATTTATCTCCCAGGCGACTGGAATGCAAACCATTGACACTGGGGATCAGGAATCACATTGGTAGAGAACTATATGCAGCCTTAAAATCAAATAACATAACTGCTATATCCACTGGGGAACCCACCTACTGGCCGACTGATGAGAGGAAAATTCCAGATTTATTGTACTTTGGAATTGTTAAAGGTATCGACATAAGGAACCTCAAAGCAGAATCCTGCTTTGATTTATTATATGACCATTCGCTAATTATAATCACATTATAATATCTAATAGTAGCTAAACAAAAACAGCCTACGTTTTTTTAGAATGACATTAGATAAACTTATTAACTTAAATATATCCTTAAAAACACTAGAAGAACTAGACCTCGCAGTTGTTAATATTACCAAAGCAGTCCAAAACGCAGCTTAGGCAGCTGCATCAGATCACTACCGCCATATAAAATGTCCTGTAATAATCAAGCAAAAGATTCAAGAAAAAACGAACTTAGAAAAAGATGCCAATTTACAAGAACAGAAAATGATAAAAACAAATTCAACAATATGGCAAAAGAACTGAAGCAATTACTTACACAAATAAAAAATGAATCTATCTAGGAATATTTAAGCATCTTATCAGCAACTGAAACGACCGATTATTCAATCTGGAAAGCCACCAAAAAACTTGAAAGGCTCCAAGGGTCCTTTTCAAAAAGCGTCCTTGCAAAATTTGGGTTGTGTTTTCTAACTTTTGATAATTTATTCTTATGCATTTTAACGCTTAATCTGAAAATGACCTTAATTTGCTTCTATCGCGTCAGGATTTTTCGCAAATCGCATATTTCAAAATTTGTAAAAAGTTGAAAAATTGCATAATTTAAGACTTTAAAATAGACTTAAAACGTTTTTTCTTAAAATTTATTCATTTTTTTAACTTATACTATGCATTCTTATAGCTAACTAGTTGAGGAGTCTGAAGGGAAAGGAGGGAGAGTTATCGACCTTTTAAGTTCTAATGAAAATTGACACAAAGTTATCCTACATTTTTATTTTAGTGCATTTTTAAATTAATTTATTTTTATTTAATTAATTAATTGTTATGAGGTACGTCATGCTTTTAGAAATCACTTCCCCCTCTTCACTCACCTTTAATGATAATGTATGTAAAATACTTACAATTTTATTCCACAGTGGTAGTTTTTTGGACGCTCATGATCTGCTTTGCGTTTTTTCTTTTATGTTCTCCATAGGGTTTATCTCGGTGAACATTCAACAGTAAGTTAGCCATTATTGTAGTTGTCTATTTTTCTCGATAGCTCCTTTCTACTTCTTTGATGTTCGCCTGAAATCTCTTATCCATCTCTTCGCTAACGGCACTTAGATTTTCAGGAAAATAATCCAAATGTGAATTTAGGAAGTGAACCTTTAAATTTTTATACTTCTGCAGCATGTTCTCAACGATTGATATGAAGTTTATATCAATTTTATTTCTCAGAAACTTGGTTACTACATATTTAAGGGCTCTTCAGGCTTTTTTCCTGCAACTTCCATTGGTTTCTCAAAATTACCATCTTTGAGAAGTTTTATAATGTTAGGACCAGTAAAGACACCCTCTTTTAATTTGGCGGTTGATAAAGCTGGACATTTCTCACATATGTATTTAAAACATTTATGTTCTTTTGGTAAGGCTTTGACAAATTGCTTCATCAAGCCTAACTTGATATGCAGAGATGAAATGAGAACTTAATTCGAATCTATGGGAGGTTTTTGAAGCACATTTTTAGTTCCAGGTTCTAATGAAGCTCTTTTATCCAATCTTTCTTTATCTAATGATTTTCTCTGACTTTGCTATCCCATTCACACAAAAAACAAGGAAACTTTGTGTACCCTCCTTATTGTCCTAGGAGCATCGATATTATTTTGAGATCGCCGCACGTAATCCACTTATGATTGTTGTATTTAATTTTATCAAGAACAAATTCCACGTTTTCCTAACATTCTTTTAAACGCACAGAATGCCCGACAGGTATTGACGTATACTCTCCCACCACCTTGTTACCTTCTATCCAAACAATTTTGTAAATTTTTGTAAAAAAGACATTTAAAGGGTAGGAGTGGAGGAGGAAAAGAGTTTTAGGGCGCCAATGTATCTCTTAAAAATTAAAAGAAATAATAAAAATAAATAAATGAAAAATGTAACAAAATAGAAAATTATGCTCAAGTTCTAGCAATTTTCGTTAGAAAACTTAAGGAGTCAATGAATCCCCTCCGCCCCTCAACCGAACCTTCCACTATTTGCTATAAGAATGCATAGTATAAGCCAAAATGAATGTATTATATTTATTTATTATAAAGAAAACGTTTTTATATCTATTTTACAGTACCATATTTTCGCAATTTTTCCACTTTTTTGAAATTTGCGATTTTTCAAAAATCCTGGTTTGATGGTAAAAAATAAAGATTATTTTTGGATTCAGCGCTAAAAAATACATAAGAATCAATTATCAAAAACTAAAAAACACAAACATCACAGGCTTGTGTTATTAGTTTTCAACTGACCAGGAAATCGATCAGACACGTTTCCGTCTTTTTAAATTTATTCAAGTCAGCTGTTAGCAATGTCATTGTATAGTGAAAATATGAAAGTACAACTAAAATACAATTATGGCCAGGCAGGTCATGTAAATAGTTATATAGAAATGGTTAGAAAAGAACCGTGATTCGTTGAAGATCATTATTTGCAAAAATTGCTAGTTATTATGTGAAGAATTACCCAGTTTTGCAGTATTACTGATTTCTAGCTACCATCATGACTGTTCGTAGATAATTGATAATGTTTTATGGTCGAATGGTTTATTTCAGTTTTGCCGTGGATAGTATTCTTCAATTACCTCTTTGATTTAATTGAATAACTTTACTTACAACAAAACATATATGTTAGTATTATATTTTTTTTATAATTTGTTTATTAGCAATCAGTAAGATACACAAACTATAAGCTAATGTGATATATTGTACAATACTTAACATATATGTACACTAAATAACGTTAAGAAGTAAACATCCAGCGATGTCACTTCAGATAGACAGGTCGAGTGGCCATTGATGTTTGAGTCTTCTGTTTTCATAAAGTTCTAGCAGTGGTGGTATGAGTGGATTGGGATGGTAGTTGAGTCTATTGTGGTGTTTAGCACTGCTCTCCTGGATAACTACACTCACGTAGGGGACTTTTAGGTCCATATGGATGGTGTGGTTTGAGACGTACCATGGTGCGTTCACAATATTTCTCAGAATCTTCGATTGGGCTCTTTGTATTACAGCTGTATTTGACTTGCTAGTACAACCCCATAACTTTATCCCGTATGTCCAGATTGGTCCTATTACTGCTTTGTAGATTAGTAGTTTATTTTCAAGCGATAGTTTGGATTGACGTCCAAGGAGCCAATTAAGTTCTCGTACTTTTAGATATAACTGTTTACGTGTTTTTGATATATGTAGTTTCCAAGTAAGTTTATTGTCTAGGTGTAAGCCTAGATACCTGACAGTTTCACTTTGGGGTAGCGCTATTTGATTCATCGTTATTGGTGGGCATTGACCTTTTCTGAGTGTGAAGGTTATATGTGTAGATTTAGCTTCATTAACTTTGATCTTCCATTTATTTAGCCATGTTTCAATGAGATTTATAAGTGCTTGGAGATTGGATGAAGCTGTAACAGGGTTATCATGTGTCGCAAAAACCGCCGTATCGTCAGCAAATGTACCAATAGCTGTTTCGTCTGTCACTGGAAGATCGGCTGTTTATAGCACATATAATGTTGGACCCAAAATGCTCTTCTGCGGGAGTTCAGAGAGTATGGGATGACGGTTGGATATTTCTTCGTTAACTCTAGTTTCAAAGTAACGATCCTCCAGATAGGATTTCAATATGGTGAAATATCGTAGTGGTAGTATTCTTTTGATTTTGAACAAAAGTTCAGGATGCCACACCTTATCGAATGCCTGTTTCACGTCCAAAAAGGCAGCGGCACAATAATCTCGGTTTTCCATTGATTTGTTAATGATGTTTGCTAAGCGGTGACATTGTTGTGTAGTCTAATGAGCTTGGCGGAAACCAAATTGGTGATCGAGGATCCATGCCTGCTTAATTAGCTTTTGATTAGCTCGATTGAGGAGGAGTCTTTAGAGGAGCTTAGATATTGTTGGCAGAAGACTTATTGGTCAATAAGATGAGACCTCGGTCAAATTTTTTCCAGGTTTGGGTATCATAATGATTTGTGCGATTTTAATATATTTTGGCCAATAATTAAGCCTAAGAATTACATTAAAGATATATAAAATCTTGAGTATTCCTTTTCTGGGAAGTTCATGTAGCATTTTGCCAGTTATCCTGTCTATCCCTGGGGCTTTCCTTGGATTCAGTTTCTTAATTGCCTCTTGTATTTCTTTTGGAGTAAAAAGTTTTACTCGGTCTTGTGTTAGCATCGGCGTGGAAAGTTCATCATTCACTTCTTGTACTCGATCATTGTTGTGAGGAGTGAATACTTCCGTAAGATGTTCCGCAAATAAGTTCGCCTTTTCCTTGTCACTTTTTGCCCACGGGCCTGGAGGTGCTGTATTTTTCCGAATAGGAGAGGAATTGTCTTTTGGTTTTCTCTTTGCTTTTATTGGCTTCCAAATAGAGTTGTCCTATCTTGAAAGATTGGTAAGATAATTTTCCACAGAGGAGTTTCTGATGTCTTGGAGTTTTAATTTCAAGATGTTGCTAATTCTACTGTATTCTCTTCAATTATCTATATTACGTGTACGCTGCCAAATCGACCTGGCTCTTCTTTTCTTTGCCACCAACTGCTTTATTTCAAGAGGCATGTTTGTTTTAAGTTTTTGGACAGTTGTCGTAGCAGTTTTTGCAGCATATTGGAGTGTGTCAATTAGGTTGCAGCAAGCCTCTTCAATGTCGTTTGGTTCCTGTAGTTTTACTGAAAGGTTGTTCGTATTTTGGAGTGTTTGACGAAAAATTTCCCAGTCTGTGTGCATGCTGTGGAGTCTGGGTGTTAACTTTTTAGAGATTACTGTTGTGCTTATTGTTGCAATAATTGGGCTATGGTCAGAGGATAAATCATAATTGGATGTTATGTCTATATAATTTGGAGAAATACCATTCGTTACAAAAAAGTCCAGAAGATCTGGAACCTTGTTATTATCATGCAATACCTGTCCATTTCTCTGCCTTTGGTAGTTGTAAGGCGCGAACCCCATAAAATATTTTTTGCTGTTATAGTCTCCTCCGGCTATAAATTGTGGACCAAGTGTCTCAAAGAATTTTTTGTAGTGTTCCTTTTTTAAATTATGTCGAGGCGGACAATAAACGGCTGTGAGGGTAACTTCATATGGAAGGCTTTTAACTCGTACTGAAGTAGCTTGTATATGATGTTCTGCATATTTTAGTAGTTCATAATGTACTATCAAATTTTTGATGAGGATGGCTGATCCTCCACGAGCTGTCTCGTCAGGATGGTTTGTATAGTAGCATTTATAATTTGGTATCTCAAAATAAGTTCTATTGGTAAAGTGTGTTTCACTGATTAAAAGAATGTCAATGAAATTTTGTTTTAGGAATAACTTAACTTCGTCTTTATGGCGTGAAAGGCCATTGGCATTCCACTGAGCTATGCGTAGATAGTTAGCCATTTTACTTAATTTTGTTGATGAGTTGTGTGATCATGTTGAGAACTAGGCTGTTTTGCTGAAGTAACTGATTAAATAAGTTTTCGAATTCGTCCAAGAATTTGGATAACGTTGTAGTAATGTTATCCATTGGTTCCGGGTTGAATTTTGCTACTTCTGCATAATTTTTTGAGGGTTGATAGGTGTTGGAGAGCTGGATGTTGTTCGCATATATTGGTGAAGTAGTTATTGGTTGTTTCACTAATTGTTGCCTCGGATTTTTGTTCCTTAATATCCGTTGATAGCATTCGCAACCTCTGTAATTTGCTGGGTGGTTTCCTCCACATAGAGCACATTTGGCTGGTGTATCTCTATTTTTAGTGCATTCGGTAGTGTTGTGGTGCCCTCCACACTTTATAGTATTATATAAATTAGCAGGACTTTATGATTGCACTGGTACTTGAAATGTACAAAAAATACAATTACTGCTTATTGTTTGACAGTTGCAAATAAAGTAGTGACGATATAAGAAGCAAAAACATTTTAAAGAGCTTAAATGCAAAATTCTACTACATTCTTCGAATGTAATACAAACCTGTAGGATTTATCAAATGCTAGTGAGGTGATTTCTGTTGTAAGGATGCCTTATTGTGCGGAGCACATGAAATAATTGGAGACATGATGCCTCAGAGGCCTTATTTCAATGTTGAAAAAAGTTATAAAAACAAGGGAATTACGGAGGATGTTTCAAGATTTTCCAATACTACCTTCGTAACAAGCCATTTATTGGTACTGACATATGGTAACGAGCACTGTTCTGCAAGATGCAAGTTAGATTATTTTTCAGGAAATGCTGCGCTGCAACAGCATGGCTAATGTAAATATTTTTATACGCTACTATCAGTATGACCGTTATTTTACTTGATTACCGTCGAAATTTGCTTGGATGTGGTAATCTTTGGATCGACTGATGCTTTAGGTTGCTAACTTTAAGAATACCTTTATTTATGGCATTGTGTTCAGTTGGAGACCAGTTATTACAAACTGGTGCTATTCTGCATTTCCGACAAGTTATGGAAAATCTATCACGCTACACTTTTTCAGAATATGTTATACTGTTTAATGACTGACCCTGACTTTTAAGAACAACTTTCGGATAATGATAAGGTACTGAACTATCTTTTAAACGTGAAATATACCAACACATCGTTATCACAGTCTTAATATAACCCTTGATGATATTTTTATCATGGGCCATCTAAGTTTTTAACTTAGTTTATGTACATCTATGATCTTCCGACAATATTGCCACAACGCTATTTACAACTGTCGCACAAAACAGTTTTTTTTTGAAACATATGTTGCAGTTTATATTTTTCTGTTTGCAGTAATTGAGTTATGTTTAGAGTTAAAAAAAACTACTGCTCATGTTTCTATATTCTTTGTTTATTGGAAGTAATCGTTTTTTCTTACTTTCTGTGTTCAATACACAGGATCGTTGAGGTAAATTCGAAAATGAATGAACAACAAACAACAGTAAAATACAAGAAAAATCAAATTTATTTACATGTAACTTACCACAATTACGTCAGTAGCATTGAGAATGATATTATTCAACGTAGTTCCTATTAGAGGCCACGATCTTCTTGAGCCGAGACCTAAATCTGTCGCAAACCAACACATATGCCTTATTATCTCCACTATGAAGGCTCTTAAGCTGACCTTGGTATTATGATGCCTTTTATTGAACTTCGACAAAATCACGCCCCACACTTGGTAGTCAAGGGGATTGCAGTCGGTGCTGAAGGATGGCTACAATTTGGGGGACCAGTAGTATACTTATGCCTGGGTCTTTGTTGTCTTTTGGGCTAGAGTGGAGTCTTTTTGGAACATTTACTCCCGCCCTGCGAACATCTGCTTTATTCAGAGCTTGACAAATGTCTCCAGTACGTTGATACAGCTGTCGGGGGGTCACTTTCAGGTCCTCTTCAAAGAAGTCGGGCGCTATGATATTCCCTTCGCTGCTCACAACCCTCAGCACCGTCACACAGTTAGTTGACGTGACAGTGTTATCTCTTTCTAATGCTCAGATTCCCGGTTATTTTCGACTACATCGTAAATTTGGGTCTTTTTGTAGCTAAACAACGCAATAATTTGTGTCAGCGATTTTCTGGTGCGAAGAGATTTGAGTATAGTAACTTTATGGTTATATTCTCAATTTAGTTTGTCGTCAATCGTAAGTTGTTGATTAAGTGAAGCTAATTCATTGTGCTGCCCATGCTCATAAGTTGGCCTTTAGAGTTTCTCGTAATATGACATAAAATAATTCCGAATTTACCTCTATGACTTTGAATATACAAAAATATATTTAATTCAAATAAGCCTTACATAAATAAATATTTTTTTCTTAATATTAGTATATGCAATACATGTGAACCAAGTTTCACTTTAATCTAGGTCTATAGTTGCCACGCCTATGAAATTATGTATCTTCATACTTGAATTACAACTTGTTTTATTTTTGAGCTTCAAGTTCTAAGGTCTCCAATTTTTTCTCAGCAATGAGATTAAGTAGAAAGGTGCAGTTAATTTTAAAAGATAGTAGTATACATGGCAGAATCATACAATGTACCCAGATCGAATTACTGCCATTGCAGTGAGTGTTATTTTGTAATACTTACAAGAACGAAAAGGCTTCTACTTTTTCAGTATACCATACCTTCAGCAAAACGATTATCACTATAATCTTGGCAACCGAAACATTTACTCCTGGCTAAAACAAAGACTCCCCCAAGACCAATTATTAAATAAATGTATTATATTATAATAATTAGTTGATTAATCTCATATAATTATATAAACATTTATGACAGAAATAAAGGTTTGTCTCCAGCTTGGAAGCTGCCTTGATCAAAAGTTAAAACAGCTGATCATGTCCCGTCAATTCACATAATGTTATTAAGATCGTACTTTCAGATCAAGAGTTTTACCCCTAAAACAATTGATTTCAGAAATTTTTGTTTTTAAGAACAGCTCGTCAAGCCCTGTCGATTGATAAATAATTTATTAAGATCGGTCTTTGGGATCAAAAGTTGCGCCTCATACAATACAATGATAAGTTAAAAATGAGTTCCATGATTGCTGGCCGACGAACACAAGTCTCCGACGACGGCAATATCTTAGGACATGTAGACACGTGATGCCGTAATAAATAGTGATTTCTTTTCGTCAGTTGTAACAATGGATGAAACGTAGATGCTATTTTCCAATCGAGCCGCTGTTGCATCAGCGATTTTCTAGTGGGTAAAACACACCCCTAAAGAAATGTTCTCAACAGCAATGGAATGTTGGGGACGATGTCGTAACAAATGTGTACGTCTAGACGGAAATTACTTAGTGAAGTAACGTAAGTTTCAATTTCATTGGGTAAATACTTTTTCAGAAAAAAATTTGAAGACCTCAGAACTTAAACGCATTTCGTATGTTTTAATGTAATTTATAGTAACGTTCAGTTAGAAGTAGGCCAAGATATTGCTAAAATTATTTTTCGGATGATATATATTACTGATATTGTTCATTTATCTGAGAAAAGGTTAAATAATAGTATAAATAACCTATAAAAACAAAAAAAATGTGTTATTAAATTTTTAATATATTTTTTTGTATCTTTATTTATATTTACCAATTTATGACCTAATTTTTTTGCGTTAATTTATATTATTTTTTAGTTCGCATTTTTTTGAAATATTTTTAGGTAGGTTATGCATTTCTAATATTTTTTTTATTATTCACAGGTATTTTATTGTTAGAAATATTAAATTTTCAAAATTGGGCAGTATAGCAACATTAGTAAATCGTATAATAGTGAACATGTGCAACTAGAAGGAAAGAATTCAATAACAAATTCCTTATATTACAATGAACAATTAGTTTGATCCGGAGAGAACTTCAACATTTACACAAAACGCTTTTGGACATCTTATGGCTTGAATCTTTTGAGTCTAGACTCATATTCAATACTTTTTAAAAGATACCCAATAAGCAAATGAGGTTGGGGAGCAAGACGTTTGTGATGCCGAACATTGTGTTTTTATATCTCCTTATTAATTGTGGGGATATAATAATTGCGTTGTGTTACATCATTCAGTACATACTATGGGGCATTGGCTATGACTCTCAATGTCTTAGCTTGAAGACGTTTTAGGATGTTGATGTTAGAGTTACTGGTTGTTTCTTACAATTGTAGAGTAAGACATTTGGGATTTGCGTCCAAACAGGCAGTATATTTTACGATACTCTTCTTCTAGTTTTTATGTTTGGATCAGGTGTGTTGTTTTTTTTTAAATCTTCTGTTAAGATGAAGTTCTAAATGTCTGGCACTATCCGCTTGTAAAAGTTCTTAATTATTTATTCTAATTAGTGGACAAGTATCTCTGGGGGTAGTAAAAGTTACGTAAACTGATGGAGTACACTTCAATTTGATGCGCCCTTCTTGAAGCATTTTTCCAAAAAAATGCAAAAAATATGTCTCTTGCTTTTTAAAAAATCATCTATATATTTGAGTGGAATAGTTTATTGTAATAACTTTGCAATGGGGAGATATGAAGCATAGTCTTAAGATTGTGTTAAATAGATGTTATAAATCTAAAATATTTATTAAGAAGTTCTTTCAAGACCTTCCGATGATCGAATTATAACCGGGTGCTTTGAGTGGATTTAATTGTGGAGAATTTTGGTTTTGATTTTGGTTAAAGTGAACTGCTTCATTTGAAAAGAAATCTGTAAGGGGTTTTGGTTTTTTTTAATTTGTGTTTTCAGTAGAAAAACTTATAGTCTACTTTTGCTCTTTTGGGTTCAGTTGTTATCAGTACCGACAGATATTTTATGTTGTGAATTCTTTAAATCTTTGGTCGCTCCCCAGAGCAAATTCGCAGTAGTTTCTGTTGGTAGCAGAGATTTGCCGTAGTTGCGTCGATTGGATTTTAACGTTAGAAAGAAGAGTTTTAAGTTTAGCTGTTGCTTGGTTCAAGTTTTCTTGTCAGCTAGATGTCTTGTAATTTTCCATATCCTATAGAGTCTTTTTTCAGGGATAAGCCGTATTTTTTAATTGCCTGGTAGGAAGTTTGCTTCAGAGTTACAGTAAAATATTCTATTGCTGCTAGCAAATCATTTTAGGTTTTAAGAGTAATATCCAATAAGAATGTAGCTTCTACCAATTCCCTGAATTGTTTCCAGTTGTGTATTTATTACACAAAGCAGATATTTTCTGTCAGGTTAATAAACTGGTTTTTGATCAGGATAATCGGTAAATGGTCAGCTGATAGATCTAGGCAGAATCTTAAAATAATTTAGGTTCATACTTTTCACTACACAGAAGTTAAGTAAATCTTTTAGTTTATCGGATTTGTGGCCTAATATTAGATTCGCCCATTGATAGGTGATTCAAACAAATGTTAATCGTTTTTATTAGTCCCGTACATTTGGTATAATATAACCTTTTTAGCATTATAATTGTCAGCTGGCCGAAATTTGATTTCTAATAAGTATATTGAATTAGTGCACACAGTGATCATGTTTATTATTATGTCGAGGGGGACAAGACACAATGTAGGCCCTGTCCAATTTTCAACACCGATTGAAGTTATTAGAAGATGAACTTATTATATTTTGCTTGATTAAGCCATATTAACATGGATTTAACCATCAGAATATTGTGTTGAATATTCTGCGCATTCTAAATGTTTTAAATTAACTTCCAAGTGTTATTTGGATATAAGCATAACATTAATGTATTGATTTGTAAAAAAGTATATTACTTTATTATGATAGCATAGCAAGCCATTGGCATTCTATTAAGCTATTTTAAGGTATTCGGCTATTGTTACCTTTAGCTATAGGGGTTGTTAATAGACTTAATATTGTCTTAATTTGTTCTATTGATCTTTTTATTATTTTTTACGCTCATTTATATTATCTGATGAGTTGTTTATTCAAGCTTGTTGTGGTGTTACTAGGAGATTACTTATTATATCCTTAGCGTGTGTAAGATTTGATTGTGATAGATTTTAAATGGAAACTGTTATCCACTTTTTTTGTAACGAGGGAATATTCTTTGTTGAAATTCTTTTTCTACAGAACTGTTTCTGTAGTTATTTGTGTGATTTTTGTTACAGTTAATGCATCGCACATTATTAGTTTTTTTTACTCTGACATTGAGAAGTGATTACCTGTATATTTTACATATGCTGGGCTCGTGTCACAGAAATTTTTCGTATGACTAAACGTTGACATTTGTCACATTTGAGTAATTGACGTTTTACATTTATAAATCTTACTTAAGACAGCAGCTGTTTCTAAAAACAAACATATCAAATTTGAATACTGCTACAGCTACCAACCAACCAAATAACTAAATCTTACAGTTGGTTTGCTAAAACTAAACATTGTACAATTTACATTAATTTGTTTTACATAAGCATTTTTGCTAAATATTTTATAGAAGCTAATAATACTTATCTTCATACTAGTAAAATCGATTTTAATATCCACAATTTATAATTAAATAATTCTGGGTTTCTCACATTAAGAATATTATTATGTAAAAAAATGTTCGTGTAGGTATAATATTTCTAAAAGTAAAAGTTCGCTTTTAATAGCTTAGTTTGGTTAAATTTCTGGTTAGCAGTAATTTACATTAGGTATCGTTGAATTTTTGTAGATATGGAAATAAAATCGTAATACAGGAAGTAATGATTGATTCTGCTGAAACGCATTTTTAAATGAAACCCCATTTAAGATTTACTTTACGTTAAAATTTTAGTATTTTAAGCGCCAAACAAATTTGCTCAAAAATCAGTACTTTTAATGTTGAAGAAAGAAAAGGGATGTGTAAATTTTACTTATATATTTTGTCTTCGACACCCGAAAGGGTAATATGGAAGGGGAGAAAGAAGATATTTTGCGATAGAATAGTCAGAATAAAATTTTAAGTTAACTATAATATTGTCTTTATATACAAAAATTATATCATACATCATTTTTTACATGAAGTTACAAGATAAGATAATATTATGTGATATTTAATGTTATACATAAATCTAGTGTCTTTTATAATATGAGAAAAATGTATTTTGTGTTACTTAACTTTGTGATGTAGAATTAGTGCCTTTAATTTCTCTATAACACGCTATTTTAATAGATAAAGTAATAAACCAATATTTTAAAGTGGGGGTCACGCAAATGTGGGCATTTTAATTTAGATAAGTGAATCTTAAAATAATTAGAAAGCAGGAAGCCAAATAAAAATAATGATATAATTAATAATGTTATAAGTGATAATGAAAACAAATTATATAGGCTAATACTGATTGTTAAAATTGCAGTCTTTTTCTTTAAATTGCAAATATCAACGCGTATTAAAATATAGATATATAGCAAAGTTAGTTATCTAATTAGTAATGGCAACTTATCATATTAAAATTAATAATTGCAAACCAATAAAAATATACTATATTGTTATTTCTAATTTTCCTAGAGGTAATATTATACAGAGTGAGGTACTATTAGATGCCTTTTTAATATGTTTTAAGCTTTTAATAAATGATATATTTTGTTTAATAAAGAATAATTACTATAATGTTGCAAGATTTATTTAAGCGATATAAATTATAATGAAGGTAATTAAGAGCAATGAAAACATATTATTATATATTAATAATTACGTCTGTGCAAGATTTTTTAAAATGTAAAGTAAGAAATTTTCAAACATTACGCTTCTACAGGGTTGTCAAAATGTTGCGAAAAAACCGAAAGGCTATATTATGGACATGCGCAATCCCCTACTAGGTAACACAAGTCAGCTTCAAATAATAAACAATCTGCGATTGTAGACCAAATGATCCGAGAATACGACCGCGGGTTTCTATACTGAATCCCTTTGCACTGGAAAATTTCCGACAAACATTATTGAGTGATTTGAATTTTATTTTAAAGATTTTTATTTGAAGTTTATGACGTAGCTAAGAAATATAGGGAGTTTGATCACCAAGAAGAGGTAACTGCCATCACCAAGAAAACTGATGAATTTGTTCGAGAATTGAAAGAAAAAACCGATCAGAGCCCTAGGGAAAGGATGAATAACTTGTCAAAAGAAATGGACGAACCGCTAATTGTTGTGTGAAAAAACAAGATGGATAGGAACTTAAACACGTAAGCACTGCTGAACGATATCAAGTACGACAGAGATGGCTTTAGGAGATTTTTTTCGGACGAAGGACATGAAAGTGAATTGCCATAATGAGTTGGATCTGTTAAGATGCCTTTTAAGTACCTACCGTCACGTATACAAAGATAGAGGAGCTGGCCGATGGGCGGAAGTACTTGTTCCAGCAATGACTAAACAACATTTTGTAATACTACTGGTGCTCTGACTTGTGGTCACCCTGCTCGACTGCAATTCCCTTGACTAATACGCGTAGGGCGACGTAGAGGCGAAGAACAATGAGACACGTAACACCAAGAACTTAAGGGTCTCTATCATTGAGGTATTGACATATATGGGACAAGGAGGAAGTTGTGTTGGCCTGCAGCAAGTTTAAATAAATGTAAATAAATTAATTTTTTCTTGTATTTTAATGTTATTTTTATTGCTCATTAATGTTTGGAATTTACCTCGGCGACCCTGTAAATGTTGGATAATAATTGTTAGATAGTATAAATATTTCAAATGTTGTCGTTTGTCTCAAACTGAGAAAAGACTGAATAAGGATTAATAAGTGGATAATAACAACTGAGCAATAGCCAAATAAACGATGCTTACTTTGTGAACGTTATTTAAGTGACATAATTAAAAATTACAAATATTTAGTGGTTACATAGTTTGGTGACTTTTTTTTGTAAATATTATTATATCTAGGAGTCCTATAAATATCGTTACAAAATTAAACCTACCTTGCTTTACATATCATTGAGATACATATAGATGGTATTGTCATATAGTTGCAATTATGAAGTAAAAAAAATTGTAATTTAAGTTTTGTTTTCTGTCAAGTCTGGTTATTTACCAATAGAGTACATCTTCTTGGTATTACCTGTATGTTTGTGTATCGGACTATAAAATTGTTTAATGAAACTAAAGGTGTCGGAGATCGTCCAAAATCAGGAAAACCACGTTTAGTTTGGTCTGTCACGGCAGTCAAAGCGGCAAGTGCCCGAATTAAACAAAATTATCTTCGTAAGTAGAAAATTATCTCAGGAGATGCAAATGTCCTAAACCTTGATGTCTTGCATTATTAACCATGACTTAATACTAGCTGCTTACAATAAACATACGAGACATTTGTTGACAAATGTTTTATGGAAAGGTAGGGGAGAAAAAGCTAAGAGGTGTTATCTGAATATGCGCATAATGGGTACAGAAATATTTTGTTTACGTATAAAAAAAATTTACAATGGACGAATATTTTAACAAAAAAAAAAATATGACAGGGTAGAAGTATCTCAGCTAGTACCAAGGGTCCAGAGAAGCAATTATTCAATAGCTGTAATGGTTTGGTGGGGAATGTGTTATGATGGAGTAGTTGCCATTTATTTTTATAAAAAGAGAGTCAAAACCTTGACTGCTGCGCATCAACCAAATTCTTTTGAAGGTGTAGTGTAAGCTCTGAATCACACGCTTTTTCAAGGTGAACCTTGGATCTTTTAGCAAAATTCCGCATTCAACCACAAAGCACAATCAACTCAAACTTGACTGAGCAGCAATGTGCCTCATTTCCTAATAATAGAGGATTGGCTTTTTGGTAGCCTAGCTCTCAATTCAATAGATTACAAATTATGAGCCATTCTAGAGATCATAGTTTATTCCAAAATACACCCTAATGTTGATTCTTTCAAGCCAGTCCGGACCGCTAAATATTTTTTCAATAGACCTGGATGCCTTAAATTTTGTGTAAAATCCGCTGTAATTATACTTACTAATAACCAATAAAAGGTAACAGGTAAACGTTATATTTTGTTGTTCCAATTTGTATGTAACGGTAGTTATTTGCAACAACTGCGCGGCTGTCGAAAATCCAATATCATATATAATTGCACGAAAATTTACTTTGTTGTCATTTAAAATTATATATTTAAATTATAATTATACATTTAAAAGACGTAGTATAACTTTAAATTACGATAATTCTAGATGATAACATAGTAAATTTTTGTGCAATTATATATAATGTTGGATTGTCGACAGCTGCACGGTTGTAGAATCTAATCGTTATATTTTTATATCGTGAGATTAATATTTTAAAGAATTTCTAAACGCTCCCCGTAGGCACACCGTTGCTTTAGACATTTGTGGCCGCCGAGCCGTCACGGTCGAGCGGTGAATATATTGAAACTCGTACAATGCGGACATTTCTATATGTTTACTAGACAATTTCTGAAGGCTTCAGGACCAGTATCGATTGTATACAAACCACGAAGCAGTTCAGGGAAAAAATCAAGTATCGGAAGTTAAACGGCTATTCTGGTGTGATATATATTGCGTTGTAAATAAATATAGTTATAGAGTGTAATTTTATGTTAATAATTCTTTCGATAGTATATACAAATGTTCGTAAATAATTCAATTTTTTGCAAGTAAAATAAAATAAGTAATTTAAGTAAATTTAAGCGTGTTATTTACCACTGTAGAGAGCAGAAACGTTATAATATTATAAGTTGAATAAAGTGATATTGTATACAAAGGTAAAGTAGAGTGTTGTTATCATAGTTGTTTAGAAAGAACTGTAAAAATTTAGTAATGACCGTATTAAGTGTAAAAGTTTATGGCTAGCTCGCTCGGGCAGATAAGGCTGTATGTCGCTACTCTAGCAATACTTTATTGTTGGCAAATCATAGTAGCATACCTTCACGTTAATTTTTTGTTTATCTATGCGTGAGCTTATTTAAGTAGTCGTAACAGGCATTGTGGTGCAAAATGTGTGTTCCATAAAATGGAAAGAACTATTAGTTACGCTTTTAAAAGATTGCAGTTGAAAATGAGAGAATAAATAGAAAACAAAAAGGTATTGAAGTAAGCAAACAAGAGCAAAAATAAGGGTAGATCTTTCAAAAACTAACAACAGAGTAGACTAAAGGAAGATAAAATGACGTTGAGGGCGATGAGACAGGGTATAAAAAAATAAAAATGAGTAATTTGAAGAAATACGTAACAGATTAAGCATCGATAGTTGTAATGTAAAAAAAACAAGGCTAGTAAAGCAAATCATATAAAATGAATAGAATATTAATAATAGAAATGAATAGATTACAAAATATATATTTTAGGTTTATGGGAAATTAGATGGCTAGGCAGCAGAAAAATAAAATTAACTAATTAAGAAACGATCACTTATTTTGGCTATAAAAAAACAAATATTAAGCATTTATTCGGAGTGGATTTAGTGTAACACCGGTAGCAAGAAAAGCGTTAATAAAATGGGAACCTACCTGACATATTGGCCACATCTAAAATTGATAGGTTTCAATTTATTTAAAACATTTTTTTACTTATTTTGAGGTTTTATATAAAATGATCTCTTTTTATTTTGATACAGTTTTTCAATTAATTATGTCATTTCTTAAAAGCACTAATAACGTTTTGAATAGTGTTTTTTGGAATACTAAGTAGTTTGAATAATTCTCTTTCTCACTTCTGAACTTTTGATAAACTTGGAAATAATTTTTGTTTTCTTTGATTTTATGTTATTTTGCGGAAGTTTATAATAAAAAATAACTCTATTGTACTTTTCCTTTGTGTTTTATTTTGCAGCTGTTTATTAGGGGTTGTTTTTCTATGGAACAATGCTTAAAAAAGGAATAATCAGGCGCTTGCGCACATTTGGCAGACGCCTGTTATTATTGTCTTTCTTAGTACCTTCTTACTTTCGATATCCAGTAAAGCACAGTTGTGTGATGCTTACTCCAAAGAAAACACGCCCATAATTATCTGCTTCCACGGTTTTCTGCTTTGTCTACAATTTCACTCGCAGCATTGCACACTATCTTGCTTTTCTTATTTTATCAACGCTATCTGATAGTATCGCATGTCACTGTAGTCTATTTTATATACGCGCAGAATGTATATTCAATCTGTAACATAATCGGAGTTTAGAGGGAGAGTACTAATTATTTTTGACCACCTAAATACATATGTAAAATTAGAGACTTTTCTAAATCACTTGTATTTTTCGACAGATCTCATAATTAACTTATAATTTTTTACAGAAAGGAAAATGAATTGTTTTGGAATCTATTGTAGCATAATATTCGTGCGCTCGTGTAATTTGGCAGCGGTGATTGTTTATTGGGTCTTTATTAGTGACTCGTAAGTGCCATTTTAAATGGGCACCTTGAATGTTGGTGGCTAGTAATGCTTTAACACACGAGATATCTTTTATAATTTAATTTTGTGTTTATATAAGAACATATTGTTACTGCCTATTTTTTAAAATCATCTGGCCCGATTTTTGTACTAGAATTTGTCACACTTGTATAGCTACGTCACTTAAAAGCAACTGATAATAAACTTTCAGCAGCATTTATGTTGAATTAAATGTTTTTCTTTTATAAAAAAGGATTTTGCTCTCAAGAACACATAAATGTTAATTAAAACATCATAAACGCTTTTTAAAATATGCCATAAGGAACTGTAGCCATAAATGTCTTAGCACAATTAATCTGATATAAAATTTCTTTCAGACTATTGCTATTGAACTTGAATTATACCGTGTCAGCCAAGACGAAATACATTATTTATTTACTTTCTCGAGACCTCTATAATTTGGTGTAGCAATATTTACTTAGAAACTGCCGTATGCATGCCATATCCTGAAAGAAAATGAAACAACTCATGTTACAGGATAAACAAACTTGACATTCTTTGAAAGCAATATTATAGACTGCACTAACTCTAATTATATTTATGCACAGTAGCCCCTTTTGTTGGCTGTAATATCAATTTAAATATTCTTTTGTTGAAAAATAGAAGAGACAAATATTCTAGAATTCTTAGAGCGTAACTTGCTTTTAATCTAAAGTTGTCAATAATAAACAATAAATTTTGTTTACTGCAGCTAATCTAAACAAGTATTGTTGCAATAGGATTGAGGGTCATAAAGTTATTTAGTTATTTAGTTATTTAAAAAGTGATATTTTAGGATGTTTCCAAAAGAAGAAAACTGCGCATACTACTGATGTAAATTTATAAGATCAATCTTTAGATGTAATAAATATTAGATCTGAAAGTCGTACTAATTTTGAAGTGGCGTTTAAAATATTTCTTGCTAACGTATTTAGGGGTTTGCTAGTTAAGCACTGTTGTAGTAACAGTTAAAATGTGTTTGTTTTGTTTTGTTTGCTTTATGTTACATTAAATAAATTATAGGTAATTTAAAATCAGATCCTTAGAAAACTACGCGGCAATAGTATTTGTTTCCAATGGTTTCGTATAGGAAGTACTTTGTGTTTTACTAGCAACTCGTCTTAGTAACGCTTGGGAACAATTTTGAATTTACAGCAAACCATAACACAAAATTGTTTATTATAGGGAATTTCATAAAATACACCTGGGACACCTGATTAAGCAGCTGAAAATTCAACAGGGGAAAAATGAGAAAAACATAATCCAACTGGACTTCAAATAAATAGAACAAATACGGAAAAGATCACCGAGAAAGTGTATAAGTTTATTAAAGGGCATCCAGTAATTACAGTAAAATAGTTTGCAAATATAATAAACAAGATAAACATAAATATTATAAAAAGGCATCGTAAACTAAAAAACTAAGAGGAGTTTCTACATACATAAATAACGATCTAACAAAAGTAAAAAGCAACACACAAAAATATACAAGTAAACGTTCAAAAAGAACAGTAATTGGGGAAAACTAAAAATAAGATTCAATAAGAAAAACGTTTATGTGAGCTTTGGAAATGGAACGATAGCAAGAAAAATTAAAAGGCTTAACACTGGAGAAACAAATGAAGGATGGGTATAATGATAACTACCACGCAAAGATAAATGACATGATATCTAAATATAAAATAATTAATAAAAAATCAACAATAAAAAAAATTAAGATAACATGGAATATTAAGAAGTTCAACTGGTAAGGAAAACGTATTAATTGAGGACTTAGATATTTTGGAATATAATATAAACGAAAAAGAAAGGTAAAAGATAAATTATATTGAATTATAAACATGTGTTATTATACGGCGGAAGAGATCGGAAAGAAGGGACAAAGGAAGGTGTAGGTAGTATGTAAGATTTTTGGATTACAATAAGAGAAATAATAGAAAACTTTATGTAACGTCTGATAATACCAGGTGGTTTAAATATAAAGATAGGGATAAAATATAACGAAACAGAAGAAGCAACAGAAAAACATGGAAAGAAACTAAAAACAATAATAGAATAACACTAATTGCTTTTTGTGCAATGCACAATTTAATAATAATAAATACACTTTTCAAGGATCAAGAAATATATAAATATATTAGGGAAGTTAAAAGCAGAGATGACCAATTAATAATTGACTATGTAATAATTAAAAACCATTATAGAAAAAAATAAAAATGCAAGGGTAAAACGAGGTTCAAAATTACTCGCACTACTTCGTGGTAATGCGAATAATAGAAATAAAAATAAACAAGCGAAAATTTGCTTTACAGGTAAAGCAGAGCGGACCCTATGCATGAAACTAAACTATAGGGTTTAACGAAATTTTATTGAAACGAATGACAGTGAATTTTATTCAAATGAAAGTGAATAGCGGCAAAAATTTAGCGGCCGGAACCGAGAAATTTGCGGCTACTTTCGGTCAAACCGGTCTCGAGATTTTCCGATCAGACTGATGACCCCAGCTTTTTCGAAGTAGTCCTCTCTGTTATTTGTGCATAGCTGCTATCGTTTGAGTTTCTGCAATATTTTAATGACGCTTCTCTTTCAGCAACACTTTTCAACAATTGTTCGTCTGGTATCTTTCTGTCATTGTACGAACAACTATTTTTGTCTTGTTATATTTTGTTTAGCTAGAAGCTTTTCCTAACTTAATACAGAACTTAATGTTGATTCTATGCTGAGAATTCACGTCTATCACCTCACTCGTGTAACTTCCGAATGAATGCCCCAACAAGTCAAATAGTGGGTTGATAAGCGCAGCCTTACCGCCTAGTGAGTTTACATGGAAACACTTTCAAGGCCCTAACTATCCAAAACACATATTGGTGACTGAATGACACTCATTTTGTGTCTAAATATTATAGGTAAAGAATTAAAAATTAGTCCTGGAACTTTTTTTTTATAAAGTTAAAAAATAAAATATTTTAAATATAATCAAATATCGGATTTGAATGGAAAAACATTAAAAATTTTACTAAAAATTCTTTTCTACTTGAAACTTATAAATTAATAATATTTTTAATGGCCACTTATTAAAATTTTTTGTATTTATTTAAGTTTTTTTTACAAAGATAGTTGCATTAAGTAATGAAAAAAACAGAAACTAATGGAGGCAAAAGTGATTAATGATATAATTTGTGAAAAAGGTTAACATGGATAAAGATTTTTTTGTTTTCGCAAATATATATTTTTATATAGAGTGATCTAAACTGAACTTTAGGATTTGAATTGCGTGCCGGTAGTGTTTGTGAATGTTAGAAGTTCGCATTTGTACATTTGGTAACTAAACACTTGGAAAAATTATTATGGCACTGTATAATACGCATCAACGCATCAATATCATTCAGGTTTATTATAAAAACAGGCTATTGAACGATGAAGCTAATTTTTCTGTAAATGGTTTTGTGAATTGTCAAAATTGTGGTATCAGGGTTTATGAAAATCCATGTGCTACTGACGAAAAAGCAATGCATTCACAAAAACGCATGTTTGGTGTGCATTGTAGGCTGGAAAACTTATTAGTTACTACTTTTTTGACGACAAAGCTGCAAGGTTGTTACTGTCAATGGTGTACAGTATCAAGAGATGTTAAGCAATTTTTTTTAATGTCAAAGATTTGAACTTGAATGACATGTGGTTTGAACAAGATGGAGGATAATATTATAAAGCATATAAACACTTACTTTACTTCAAATAAAACTTTATCTTGCAAAGGGGTGACGTTGATTGGTCACCGCGGTCTTGCATTCTAACGTCACCTTTTCCTCTGCGGCTATTTGAAGTAAATGGTGTATGACAATAAATTTGTTAGGACTCTAGGCCTAAAAGACGACCTCATACTATTTTGCTAAAATATTGCTATATATAGCCGGATTTATGAAAAAGCATTATAGAAAACTTCGCTAAAATAATGGTCGTATGTCAGCAGAGTTATGGAGAGCATTTGGTCGAAGTCCTATTGCGTACGTAACTGCTAAGTCTGTATCATATACTGATAGCAATGAAACTTCAGATGTTTAAATATTTTGTGTTCTATCCGAAAAAAATCCTTAAGTTAAATTTTGATCATCCTATATTTAACAATATTTTATAATAAAACCAATTTAATTTTCTTATTTTTTCTTCTTCATTCTTCTATCATAGGTTAGTGCCTGTTCCTTCTTCGGTTGGGCCTTTCGGTTATTCTAGATTGAGGTGGTCACATCATCTTTTCCTAGTTCTTCCTACACTTCGTCTTCCTACAGACAACTTATCTATGGAAATTTTAACGACTCTGTTGTCGGTCATTCGGTTAATGTGGTCATTTCATTCTTTCTTTCTTCCATCAATCCATTTGTTAATATTTTCTACGTTGCAGGCTCTTATATTTTCATTTCTCTCTTTATTAGTGTTTTACCAGCTACCTTTCTCAAGGTTTTTATTTCTGCTGTTTCCAGTAAACGGCATGTGTTAACTATGGTGGGTCGCGTTTTGCCATGTAGGTCATAATCGGTTTCGCTGTGGCTTTATATATCCTTGCTTTCGTCTGTGTAGATGCTTGTTACGCCAAATTGCATCATTTAAACTTCCTGATACTTGTTGGCTTTAGTGATTTGTTGTTTTATTTCTTGTTTCGAGGTACGTAAGTTTCGTTTCGTGTTGGACAACTTTTTCATCTACTTTTAACTTACATCTAATAGAATTTTTTGAGGTGGTCATACATTTTCGTTTTTCTGGAGATATTGTTATGTTAAACTGCTTGCCAGTAGTATTAAAGATGTTTAGTAGTCTTTGTAAGTCATCTTCACTTTCTACGACCAAGACGGCATTATCAGCATAGCATAATATAGTGATCTCAGAATCTCTAAGTTTATAACCCTTTTCTTTGTTAACTTTTCTTGGTTTGTCCATTACAATGTTAAAAAGTAACGGAATTAAAGAGTCGCCTTGTTTATTCTATTATTCACCGCTATTTGAGTTGTTAATTTGCCACTCACTTTGACCTGAATTTTATTATCTTTGTAAATATTTGCGATGGTTTTTATGATGTTAAGGCGGATTCCTCGATTGTAAAGTGTATAACGTTTTAAGTTGTATAATATCAAATGCTTTTTGCAGATCCATAAAACACATGTATGGTGGTCTATTATATTCTACGAATTTTTCAACGATTTGTCGGATTATGAACACGGTGTCGATGCACGATCTTACCGTTCTGAACTCTTATTGTTCTTCTGAGAGAGTAATAAGTTAATTAATTGGTTTGTTATTACTTTAGTAGTAGTTTGAGCATTGTGTTAAGTAGGTTAATGTTCTGTCGCTTTTTTGAATAATAAAATTATGGTACTCGTTCTCAAGCTATTGCGTATTCTGTGTGTTACAATTATCTTTCTGATCAGTGATGTTATTCCTTTTGTTAATCTGTCCCTCCATACTTCAGTAGTTCATTTGGTATATGGTCCGGACCGGACAATTTTCTATTTTTAAGTTGTCTGAATGTCTGTTCCATCTCTAATCAACTGATGTTTATTTCATCTTCTACCACTATATTTGGAATATTTTTATGTTCAGCGTTTATTTGCGCATTAAATAGTTCAGTTAGATATTTTACCCATGTTTTTTTCATCTATCTTATTTTATTCTACTAGTTCTGTCGAATTAATCTCCATATCTGTTTTCGTAAACCGTACAAATCGCTCTCTATGTTTTTGGTAAAGCTTTCACAATGTTAATTTTTTCGTTTATTTACGAGCAATTTTGTTTCGTTTCTAACAATTTTGTATTTTTTGTACGCTTTTGGTGTGTTTGTAGATTTATATTTGAAATAAACTCTTTTCTTTTCTTGGCTTCTACTTCATTTCATTACAAAACCACGGCGTCTTTGTGCTAACTTTCTTAATGGTTTTTCTTTTTTCTATTGCTTTATTGGTAGCCCTTCTGATATTTGTACTGAGCTTTTTCCAGCTTTTCTCTGCCGTTTCTTTGTTTTTTGTAGGGTTCTTGTCTGTATGTTTTCTTATTCTTGATTGGTATAGTTGTTTAGTGAATTCATTCCACAGTGATTCGATATTAAATTTTTCTTTCGCTGTTGTATATTGTTATTTCTTTTTGAGTTTTATTTGTATCCTTATTTTTATTAATAGCAGACTATGGTCGGTACCAAAGTTGGCTGAATTTAAGGTTATTACATCTAGCATCTGCATAGGGCGTGTTCGTCTATTTGTTAATGTGTAATTTATCATATATTTCATATATATCATATATCCTATTGTGTTATGGAATGTATATTTGTAACGGTCTGCGTGGTCAAAGAATGTGTTATTAACTCTTGATTCGTTGAGTGAACAGAAGTTAATCATTAGATAGCCATTTTTATTTATTTGCTCCTCGTTAAACCTCTGTTTAACGTTGTTTATGGTCTCGTTCCCAATTCTTGCGTTAAAGTCTCCTAGGACACATATATAGTCTTAAGTACGTACGGATTCTAAAGTAGTTTGCAAACTTTCGTAAAACGTTTCTTTGTCTATTCTAGCTTTGCAATCCTCTGGTGCGTAAACTGATATTATGTTAAGATCGGTTCCGTCCGTTTTTAATTCAATTAAGGGGATTCTTTCGGACACGTATGTGCATTCTTGTATGAGGTTTTTTAGTTTTTTATTTAAGAAGATGGCTACCCCAGTTTTGCTATTACTTTTTTTGTGCTACTGTAGATTAATATGTATTCTCCATAGTCCTTCTGGCCTTATCTTTTCTTTTTGATTTTTTGAATAGCGCATATATTGATCTTCTTTTGTTTAAGTTCTTCTATTATTTCTTGGTTTCTGTTATTCCATGATTTTATGTTCCATGTTGCTATTCGTATTGTTACTTTTCTTCCAACTGTTATTCCTTTTCAATTGGATGAGTTGTCTGTGGATGAGTCCTGTTCTGAGGGCTATTTCAGGTTGTGAATGTTAGACTTTACGGGGAGTGGGTTGCTGGTCCGGTATCCCCAACCCTTCTTCTTTATCTGGGCTTGGGATCGGCAGTGGTGACTACAGGCCTACTCAATCCATTCTTTTGTCACACCAGGCGGAGTTATCTTTAAATGAGTTTTGTGTAGAACATTATATTTGTATAAATTTGTTATAACTCTTAAATCTACAGTTTTAAAAAGTTTTTATTAGCGCAATTATTACTTTATAATTTTATAGTGCGTTGCTACCCATAAATAACCATCATTTTTGTATTAAAAAGTGATGGTTGTCTATGATAATTTTTATAATAATTAAAAAAAAATACTTTACATCCTGTGATTGGACCCTGTGTAAAGATTTCTATTTCTAGAAAGTTGGTAAATTTAATCGTTGTATTTTATTATATCTTGTGTAAGCGTTACATATATGTAACTGTTTGTAAATGTTTGTTTAGATTGTTAATGAATTTTTGAGTAGTACGCGTATATATTTTTAAACCTGTTAAAATCTGTTGTAAAGGATAATAATTTATGCTAACAAAATGTCGAATATCATTGATAACATTTATAAACTCAGTGATTTCTTAGTTTTTTAATATAGTTAAAATAATTAATAGAACTTGTCAAGAGCTACAGAAAATTAACATACACATATGACTACAATGGAGTATTTCACAAAAAACAAAAAGTTTCTGAAAATAACAGCTTTTAAAAATACATAGGTAGATAATCAAGTAAATTGGCATAAATCAAACAGAAAATTTAGATTTTTTCAGTTAATTTAAGTTAATATACAAAATTTCCTATTCTTATATGTAGACATTTTTTGTATGCGGTACGTTTATTTCACTCTTTCTTAAATATATGAATACTTGGTAATACGTTATTAAGGTATTTTATGCAACTGTATGCATTTTAATAAAGGCCTATGTTAATACTTTCTATAAGTTTCTAGTAGTCTGCTGCATAAATTTCAATGCTAAAGATACTTACCATCTTTGTTACAACAGAGAAGGTCTATTGTATTTCAGTCAGGTTGATTTATGCTTGAGATACAACTTGGCAATTAACAAAGAAGTTTGGATGGTTTATTTCTCATCCCACTGTTGCAATTGAGAATAGTTAGAATAATTGGTATTACTATGCGAGCCACAAACTTGCGAACACGATCGCGTACCAATTCAATGAGTGGCTTTCTGTTACCTAAAGCTACACTCTATTCGTTAGAGTAAATTCATTAAATGTTTCTAGTTAATAAAAATTTTGTATTTTATTTAAAAGCTTAACTAAACCAATTTAATTAGTTAAATATGATTGTATATTAATAGATTCGTAAAAGCTTATATTTTACTACCGAGAAACTTTACATTTACTATCACAATCATCAGTTAACATTGTGTTATATTAAATGAGCTTCTAAATTTGTCATTTGTTAGCTTTTTCTATTAAATTATATTGCAGTTTCAAACGTTTTTACATAATTTTTTATTAAAACTGCACAGTAAAAAACGTTTTTAAACTTTGTCGTTATTTTTTACGTTGTTATGTTTGGGAAGTACCCCATAGCTCAGTTTATGTTGTGTTATTATGTGCTGAGTTTTTATGTTCGGTCGGTAAATTACTGCTTTATGACTCATTGCTTTTTGAAAGCCTGTTGGGTTGTTTGGTTACTTCACAAATGGTTGAATTTTCAATGCATTTGCTTGCTTTTTGTTAAAACACGTATGCGAATGAACAGAATAGCATACAAATAGTTTTTTTCTTTAAAGTGTCCTTTATGTAATTTTATTCAATAATAAATAATTTTAATCCACACTGAAACGATTTTCAGTTTCAGCGTTCAGTTTTACAAAATATTAGTTATTTTTGAAATGTAATTATTTATAGGCTTGCAAATTTTTATGTTGTTTTATTTATTAAATGGTTATTTTGACGTTTTCATATATAACTTCAGTACATATTCAAAATAAAAATAAAAGAAAACTGCACTTGGTATAAATTCATAGCGTAAATGCCCTCAAAACCGTTGTTATGCTTACAAAAAGCTGCTTTGTGTAACATCCCAAATTATGAATAATTTTTCCACTTCAAACGAAGTGAATTGTCATTCATTATGGACACTGAACAAAATATGCCAAGAATTTGTGAAAGTGTATATCATTGAAGAACTTATAAAGTTGATTAAAATGCCATGCGAATTTTTGTAAGAGAATTTTATCGAAATATTTGGGTAGTCAAATTAATGGCAAAACAGATAAGCCTTTGGCTGCGATTCAAATATTAAAGGATAATTAGAAACTGGTCAGTTTTTTCTAGAATTGATTTTGTTTTTGGGCTGTTCTCCTACATTTTTAATTGAAAATATTAAATTAAATTAAAAAGTAAATTTTCTTGCGTGTTCAAGTCAGACAAGGTGTAGCTCTCAGCTGTAATATTACAAAATTATAATAGATGAAGGTGAAATAGTACATATAACGACTCTTAGCTACACGCGATTAGAATTAAAGGTTACTTTTATTAATATAAAACTAATTATTTATAATTTTTTATAACCACGGTCAATGATGATAAAAGAACAATATGAGTAATAGCCAAAAAATACAATTGAAAGTTTAAAAATTTTTTCATGAAATTATCATTTTTAACTGCCAAAATTCTTAAATAAAAGAGCATTCAGGGAAGTTGTGCTTAATGGATTAAGAACAATCAAAGAATAAGTAAGTAAATATTATTTTAGGTAATGGTACCACACACAAACGCACGATTTATATATATATATATATATATATATATATATATATATATATATATATATATATATATATATATATATATATATATATATATATAGTAACAAAGTTGTTATCAATTTTAGTTAATTATTTAAAATTCAAATACACTGTACTACATTTTACCATTCAGATAACCATTAATACACTGACACTATGATTACGATATAATAGGGTCGGCAACCTTTTGAAACGGAAGAGCCAAAAGTTACAATTTTCGAAATTTCTTAGTTTTTAAAGAGCCAGTAAAATTTTCGTTTTAATATTATAGTATTTGCTTATATATATATATATATATATATATATATATATATATATATAAAATATATTATATATAAATATATTTGATTTAATATAAACGGCTTTAAATACGAAATAATATAATATAAATAATATAATATATAAAACAATATAATAACACAAATGTACACATCAATGGGAGCATTGGCTTTGCATGTCTTTTGAAAGTTTTATTAAATCTGGCTTATAACTTGTTGTTTTAAGTTTCAATCAGGACTCTAGATTTAGATTTGTTAGTTGACTTCTAACTTTACTTTTTATTATATTCATGCAAGAGAACGCTTGCTCGCACAAATATGTCGACCCGAAGATCGTGAGCACTTCATATGCCAACTTCTTCACCTCACTGTAGCATTCTGGAAGATTATTCCATGCGCCGAATATGAGGGCCTCAACTCGCTGCATTTCTTTTAAAGCTGTCCACTTGTGCTGCGCGATGTGCATGCATTTCTGGACCTCCAACTCTTCCAACTTGCTCTTGAGTTCTGTGAACTTGCCACTTCACAAGTTTTTGGTTTTCAAATCCAGCAATTGCATTTGAAGTGATCCAGCATCAACTTGAAATGGCTCAATGTTGATTTCATTTGTATTTGTGTTGAGAGGATTTACTATGAACGCGAGAGTACTTTTGTTTGTTTTGAATTGCTCGAATCTTTCAGCGAATCCATCCTTCATTTTTTTACAGTTATGCTGAAGTAATTCGTGTCAATAGATGCATTGGTCTCATCGCGATATTGCTTCAAATGTTTAAAATGAAGTAATTTACCGCACTCGATGTCTTCAACAAAAAGAAGTAATTTCTTTTCGAAACAAACTACTTCTTCAAGCAAGGCGTAGGCTGGGTTGCCCTTTCCTTGCAGTTTTAGATTTAGTTCATTTAGTTTCATTGTGGTATCTACCATGAAGTAGAATTTTTGAAGCTATTTGTCTTCTTCCAATTCGGGATGGTAAATACTTTTTTCATTGAGGAATGTTTTTATATCACTCGAGCACAAAGCAAAACGTTGCAATACGTTAACCCTGGACAGCCATCGAACTTTACTGTGCAGAAGTAGGTCAGAATACTGGCTATCTATTTCTGCAAGGAAATCCTGAAACTGGCGATGGTAGAGTGCTTTTGCCAAGATGCTGTTAATAATCTTAATTACCAAGTTCATGACCTCTTCTTGATGAATTATGCAGTGAAATGTTAAAATTTCGTGGTTTATTTTTTTCTGAAGAATTGATGTTACCCCTCTATGTATTCCTCTCATACCTCTGGCTCCATTAGTTGCTATAGAAACGATTTTATTTATATCGATTCCATTGTCTTCCAATCGTTTTTGCACAGCATTTGCTATATCTTCTCCACGAGTCTGCCCTGAGAGCGGTAGCAATCCTAGCAGTTCTTCTTTTGGACCTTGGGACGACATATACCTGACAAAAAGGGTAACTTGTGCCGTGTCTTTTATGTCGCAAGACTCATCTATAGCAAGTGATAAGGCAGAAGCCAGTTGAATGTCTTCCACTTGCATATGTGTTACATTTGAAGACATTTTAGAAGTTCTATCTTGTACTGTTTTAGCAGTGATTTTTTTCATGATTTCTGCTTTGTTTATACAATCACGAAACAGTTCTTCAGATGAACGTATAAAACAATCTTTCACGTACTCTCTATCTGTGAATGGTTTTCCTCTTTTCGCAATTTCTAATGATACTGCAAAGCTTGCAAGATTTACATTATTGGAAGATTGTGACCACTTCCTTAACATGGAACTTGACTATGTTTGATTTTTTTGGAGCTCTTCAACAGCTTTTTTTCGTGCGTCATCGGCTGGATATTTACCAGCAAACTGGTTATGTTTTGTAGTGAAGTGTCTCTCCAAATTTGACTTCTTATTGTGTGCGAGTTTTTCGTGGCAAATGAGACAAGTCGGAAGGCCATCTGTGTTGCATATGAACGCAAACGACTCCGTTCAAACCTGATTGAATTCTCGGTTTTCTTCTTCAGTTCTTTCTTTTTTACCAGATGCGATGCTGGCAGCGGAGCTGAAAAATGATTTTTAAAATTTTACTTAACTATCTAAAACGGCCAATTTATTAACCATTATTACTACGTTAACACAATGCTCAGATATATAATTCAATTCTGTTACTGACTTACATACCTTTGAGAAGATAATACGCTTCTAAATCGAATTCTTCTTGAAACAACAAGCGAATAAACCTGCAAGAACCGCAAGCGATTAAATTAACACACATGCAACGCAGTGGCGGATTTAGGTCAGTTGAGGCCCCGGAAGCAGAAAAAATATTGGGCTCCCAATAAAACGAGAGAGACAAGGAAAATAAAAATACGTGTTAACCATATTATTAAGTAAATAAAAAATATTAAGTACTATTAATGTTAAGTGTAAAGTCAGGTTTTTGCGGAGCTCCGTGAGGTCGGGGCCCCGGGCGCGCGCCCACTGCGCCCGCCCTTATATCCGCCTCTGAGTATTTCGATGTGGCGGAAAACCGTCCTCTGTGCCAGCGTTCCAAAATTTTCTTTTCCAATATATTTCTATTCCTTATCGAAACTCAAGGTCTTAAAACTTTAAAACGTGAAAATGGGATAATATTTACAGTATAGAACGAGTAATGTGTGGACGTTGTCATGTCATTCCGCGTGTTTACTCGTGCAGTTTTACCCGACGTAAAACTGCCAGAAAAGAACGATGTGTGTATTGGACCTACATTGTAACTTAAAAACAAATAATAAAAATAATTACCTTATGTTCCCTTCAAAATTTTACAGCAAGAAATAAATAAAATTAGAGCACTTAAACGACATACAGAAACGATAAAACACTATGATACAGACTACCCTTACAGTTTACACTTTGTACTAATACTGATTCTATCGGCGACGTACCTGAATATTAACACAAAGTGGCCAATTTCAGGAAATACATTATAATAGAGCTACCAGATAAATTTCATTAACCCCATTCAAAAAATTTAAGTTATCAATGGGGGGGCAATAAATGTGTCAAAATGTATGACTGACCAGCCAAACGAACAAAAGGCAGACGAGACCCACCCTGATGAATAGAAGAAATGAATGAATGAACAATCCAGTACCAACACGACGCCAGCCTGTCTTAAAAATATATTTTCTTATTTTTTGAGGGCTTTGATAATAAATTATTAATTTTTTGCGTATGGAACTGGAGAGCCGCAACTTTATATCAAAAGAGCCGCATGCGGCTCGCGAGCCGCAAGTTGCCGACCCCTGCGATATAATAATATCTATAAAGTAGATTTGTTAAGAATTTTTAATGACAATTCCTTATATTGCCCTCTTCATGAAAATTATTCTGTCCCAAAACTGCAAGTGCCTTTGGAAATCATGCAAAAACTCAAAGTTGCATATGATAGAAGTAACAGTGAATTGTTTGGTGTGACCAAAGCCATATACGGTGCTTTGTGTTTCTACTTTTTAAAAGAGTGCTTTCACATCTCTTTCTAATCCAATCTCTCCAATTTATACTAAAATCTTTGCTAACGACAACTTACTGTTTAATTGGTTTTCAGGCTCCGCAGATTCTTCAATGACCAACCTTGCTCTTCGTTTGTTTGGGACCTTATTGTTTATTTACTCTCAAAGCTGATCAAACAAACTTTAGCTTACTATTGATCTTTCGGATGCAATGTATGTTGTCATTTAAATATCTTTTTAATAACCTTATATGGAACTTCTCATGGCCTGTGAAGTTTTGAAAAGAAATCATAAAATTTTTATTAATTTTGGAATATGAGCTTAAGGTTTCCCAATTTCCTTTTAGTATTATTATGGTTCTTCATTTGGTCACTCGTAATCTGAATACATACATAAGCAATATTGTATTTTGTAATGTTGTTTATCTTATTTGGCTTATATAATTGTATCAGTAAACATGTCCCTTTAGTAGTCTACTTCTGAAATGGTCACAAGATATCCGGGTTTTCCTTTCACTTACGACGAAAGCAAGGGTGTGCTCGGTGTTTGCGTAAATGTCAGATTAATATATTATTAAGAACAAGTGAATGTATTGATCAGAATTTATTTGAAGTGGTAAGATTAACGATCTAAAAGGATTGTTCTGAGAGTCAATTTTGTCAATTATAAAGCGTAACAGAATCGGTACACCAAAACAATTAAAAAAATTACGAACATTTCCCACTAAACAGTTTTGTGACAATTATAATGGAAAAGTTAAAATATTGCTTGAATATAAACAAAGTTTGAAGTTTAAAGTACAAGCGAGTACAATATGAGGATATGTAGTTATAATTTATTTTATATAGTTCTCGCTTTACTTTCGAACAGCAAGGACGTGTCAACGTTCGCTCCGCGACTCGGAAGTGTGAGTGCGGCTTATCAACGCCTGCTGCCAGCGTTTATCTACATCAATATAAACATAAATTTATTTCTAGTAACAAAATTAATTTATATAATTAGCAGCAACATTTTCAGTTGCTACCTGTCACCCCCTAGGGGGGTGAATTAATCGTATTATCATGTCACATCTCAAAAGAAATTCTGATCACTTATCGCCACCGATCACTGATTTACAAAAAAAATATCAGTGGAAACCGGAATCACTACTTGAGAGAAACAAGTTTTATTTGCCTAAACATCTCGAACCACCATCCTCAGAGGAACCAGAGACCACTGAACAACCCAAAGTAAAAATACCGCCTATCTTTCTTCAAGGCCCACTTAACCATAAAGAAGTTATAAACGATATTAAAACCATTGTTCAGGGAGAGTTTACGACTACCCTCAGCTCATCTTCACTGAAAGTCACTCTAACAAGCGAAACGCATCGGACATACAAAAAATTATTGTAAACTGGAACCAAGATGCGTGAGGTGCCAAGGAAATCACTTGTACACCAACTGCGATAAACCTCGAACTGATGCCGCAGTATGTACTAACTGCGGAGAAAACCACCCCGCTAACTTTAGGGGATGCCAGTACTTCCTCCAATCAAGGAACCAGCAAGGCAAACGACCTCAGAACGAGACTCCTAGAGCAATAAGACCGAATAGCAAACCCGGCCCTGCCAACAATCTGAAAAATTTCCTCTCCTCAAAAACAGTGTAAACAACACCTTCCAACCAAACGTATCCTGGTTCCCAAAACAAATTCTACATCACCGAAACCCAACCCTTCCTCAACACCATCTTGTCATCCCTGTTGCAACTCATTCAACCTATCTTAGAACAAATCAAGCAATACATAATATCAAATTCTTCCTTCCTTTTCAATGGATCACAAAAATAAGACTATAATTCAATTAAAACTCCTAAACTGGAACGCGGATGGCATCAAAAGACAATTAACTCTATTTAAATCTTTTCTTGAGAGACATTCTGTGGATTTAGCGTGCGTCTCTGAAACGCACTTAGCCAACACAGATCAACTCAAAATTGCCGGCTATCAGATCTACCGCGCAGATAGAGAAGCCAGGTTTGCATCAGGAGGAGTAGCCATTATCATAAAACGCAACATAATTCATCATGAATGTCAAACAATTAACACGATAAACCTCGAAACAGTTGGAGTGAAAATCAAACTAACTAACGATACTACTATAACCATAATATGTGCTTACAAACAACCCAACAAACAACTTTGAAATCGACATCTCTACCATATTTAATCCAAGCGAACCCATCCTTCTGATAGGAGACATGAATTCAAAAACACGATATGGGGATGCAGAGAGACAAACCCTGCTGGAAACAAACTTTACGACCTAGCATCAACGTACGCTTTCCAAATAGAAGCTCCAGCCGAACCTACACACTACCCGTACAGAGACGATCACAGACCAGATATACTTGACATAGTTGTCCACAAAACTTCAGCAAACAAATCTTCCAACAAGTATGCACTGAACTAGATTCAGACCACCTACCAATTATAATCTCGTTTTACTGACACCAGCAAAACAAATCCAAGAACCGAAACTCATAAATGGACTACTAGATTGGAACGCTTTTCAAGATATCCTTGACCAACGACTTAAGTATCCTAATAACCTTCAAACCCCAAATCAAATAGATCAAACTATCTCACACGTAACAAAAACTATCACTGACAGTGTCAACAAGGCCACTACCACCACGTACAAACGAAGAGTACACATTGATCATTATTCACCCAAACACATAGTGGATCTAATTAAGCAAAAAAGCACACTGCGGAGGGAATGGCAGAGAACTAGAAACCCCGTAACCAAAAATATGGTAAATAACTTGTCACATCGAATAAAGAAGGAGCTAGATGCCCACCGAATAAGACTTACGAAAAACATATTAGTAATCTTGAACCAAGAGATCCCGGACTATGGAAGACGACCAAACGTATCCTACGTCAGCCACAAGTGATGCCTCCAATTTTTCAGGTGCGCAAACATTTAACACCGATGAAGAAAATGTGAAGCCTTCGCAGATCATTTAGAAAAACCTTCACATCTGAAAATCACGCAGATCCAACATTTAGAAATATAGCCATCAACTATGTAGAAACTCACCAGCCAATCATAGAACCAAACTTCAAATCAACTTCACCTAGAGAACTCGCATCAATAATTAAAAGTCTTCCAATAAATAAATCGCCAGGATATGACAAAATACCTAATGTCATACTTAAAAAGCTTACAAAAAAAAGCATTGGCATACCTAGCAACCACATTTAATGCGTGCTTAAGGATTGGTTATTTTCCGAATGCATGGAAACATGCAATTATTCTACTGTTTCCCAAACCAAACAAAGTCAAGAAAGATATTACTAGCTATCGACCTATTAGTCTTCTAACTACAATCTCGAAGCTTTTCGA
Source organism: Sinelater perroti (assembly GCA_036346155.1). Classification (NCBI taxonomy): domain Eukaryota; kingdom Metazoa; phylum Arthropoda; class Insecta; order Coleoptera; family Elateridae; genus Sinelater; species Sinelater perroti. The sequence continues at coordinate 19,563,102 of JARFIY010000001.1, forward strand.
AAAGGTCATATATCGCCGGCTTAATGAAGAGGTAATAAAACTGAGTATTGTTCCCACCTTTCAATTTGGATTCAAAAAAAGGCCACTCCACCTGCCATCAACTACAGCGCATGATCGAAACAATCGAACGAGGATTTGAAAGCAAACAATACGTTACTGCCTTGTTTTTAGACATAGCTCAAGCATTCGATCGAGTGTGGACCGATGGCTTAAAATATAAAATAGTACGTCTTCAACTACCTGAGTACATAAAATCCATATTGTTCTCGTTCCTAGAAAATCGTACATATGCAATCAAGATACAGGCAAGCTTATCAACTACTAGAGCTATACATGCAGGGGTTCCACAAGGGAGTATTCTAGGTCCCATTTTATTCAACATCTACATGCATGACTTTCCTGTTCCCAATGCAAACCTAGCAATGTTCGCAGATGACACGGTCGTGTTAACTAGAAATCAAAACTTAGAGCAAGCAATAGCCGACTTACAAACTGCCGCCAATACACTAAGCAGATGGTTCATGAAATGGAATCTATCAATTAATCATTCCAAGTGTACTACGAAAATATTCACACTTAGAATTATCAAAATCCAACGTTAATTACAATCAATGGACATACTATACAATGGAATGCCAAAGACGAGCCCGTGAAATATCTGGGTATCCATCTCGATACTCGGCTCACATGGAAATACCATATATTAAAAAGCTGAACGAAGGCCACACGCGTTTAATCCAGCTCTACCCAATCATAAATAAAAAGTCCACTATGAAAATCGAATGCATGACGCTCTTGTATAAATCTCTAATACGTCCATTGATTCTGTACGGATGTGTGATATGGGCTAACACTTCCAAAACCAATCTCAACCGAATCCAGACGTTACAAAATAAAATTCTTCGAACAACAGTCAACGCCCCGTGGTTCATTACAAATCAACAACTTCATCACGAATTAAACATGCCCACAATTCAAGAACATATTGCAAAACTGACTAAAACCTTCCATGACAACCTTACTAACTGCAATGGTGCCACCTTCTATGAACTAGGCCAAAGAAGTATTCATAGACGATTAAAACGAAAGTTACCCCAAGACATATACTTGAGTGATAGTGGTGATGACTAAGTGCGGACTAATCTCCAAATAACTATTTGATCAAAATAGGTAAGTGATAGTCTTGATGTCTAAGTGCAATTAATTGTCAATTAACTATGTGATCAAATGGTAAATCCAAATGACTATTAACACAGCTATTTCAAGTGGTTATTAGGTACCATTCTGTTATTTCCCTTCGTTAAGTATTAATTGTCAAACATACCTTGTATAACAATGTATATTGTTGAGCAGGTAAAAGTTCTATTAAAAAAAATATATATATTTTATGGTCTAATATTTATGAAGCATAAAAATGCATTGATAATTTTAAAAGACAATAAGTTGTAATGATAGAGCGTAGTTTAATAGAACAAAATTGTTGTTAAGGAGTGAATAGCATATTTGACAAATAAATGTTTTACAATTGTGTTAGATACTAATATGCACTAGTTGCCATTAAAAACGGTAGCTGACGCATTGTATTCTGTATAGATTTGTATTTAATGTCGTTTTATATTTCCAAAATTAAGTCTTTAATATTCTTAATTTCTGGAATTTAAATACATCATGAAAATTTAAAAATTAACTGTAAACTTCTTACCTGGACGGCCATGGACTCTTGTTAATCCAATATTACATACGGTTCAATTCAATTAATTAAGTAATTCGTGAGCACCTTGTTGTTGTCAATCTTTAAGGATAGAGCAGCAGTGTTGCCTGGCGCTCTTTTCAATAAATTGCTTGCGTTTTTGAATGTTTTTTCTTTTTTTAGAGTACCATTTAGAATGTTGTTTATAGTTTATTAGATAGAACCATGCCAGTACCTTTTGCAATGTTTTCTTAATTTAGAAATGTTTTTCTAATACATATTTTTCGCCACTTCAGTTATAGGAATTAACGATTGCAAACTTAATTTTTCTGTACCTATATAAATATTCTCTAAGGTTCTTTTTAGACCAATATTTTTAATTTTGGATTTAGTTCCTGTTTGTGTCGTAACTTCTACTTCATCCTCTGATCGTTGACCACTATAGTCTTATATAATTTATAATTTTTTCTCCTCTAGAAGCAAGCGATGGCTGTAGGTCTTTAAATAGGATTTTATCAATAGAGAGTTTGAGTTTATAATTATAGTAAATTGCTGGTTATAAATTTTTACGGTTTTTGGCTTATATAGGATGTATTTACATATATTTATTTGTCCAAACTTACGGAATTTTTTCTCCGTTATCTTTATCTTCTGCAATTTTATTGTAAATTCTGGAATGTTCTTTATGAATATTTTTATTTCTTAAATGATATTAAATCTTTCTCTAAAATTTCCATAGTATTTTTTTGCGACTGTTATTAATTTTTCTAAGCTTTTGAAATTTTTTGTGTTAACCTTTATGTCTGAAATTTCAGAAGCTTTTCTTTGAGTTTAATTCTTTCTAAGTTTGTGAAAAATTCTTTTACAAGTGTTATTATTTCCTGAAAGTCTTGTTTCAATTCTCCATTTAGATTTATGAAATGTTATTCTTGTTTATCTATAATTTTTTTAACCTTCTATAATGTTTTTGAGGTATATGCTTACTTTTTTATATTTTTTCTAATACTTTGAGTTTTGAAGGGGTACGTTTTTGTATTTTCATTTTTGTCGATTTGGGCCTGTCACACTCCCTTCTAAAGCTTAGTGTTTTTCTTTTTCTTTCCTAACTTTTCTCTTCTAATTTCGTGCAGCTGTACTGTATTTGACATTATGTGTTATGTATATAAATAACTTTTGTAAGAAATTTGGTTTTGAAATATTTTTAAAAAATGAAACTTACAATACACTGTGTTGTGTAGTACTACTATTGTCACTAAAATATTTATTTCTACAAAATGAATATGCTTTGTGGCGCAGTTGGAATATAACTTTATCGGAATTGCTGTTTGCTGACTATTCTTTATCTCGCAGTTCTTATATATTGCTGTATCAAATGCGCACGAGCAAACTAGGCTTTTCCAGAACTTTCAGTAGTCGTACCTTTACAAAAAGTCAATTGCATCTGGTCGGAATCTGTTGTTCTTGAAAACCCAAAATAGTTGATAATGTTTACATTCCAGGAGGTTTGTAAACACGCCAGGAGTCTTTTATATTTTATTACATTTTCTAGTTTTATTGATGCATTTTATTTTGTTACATGAGCTAGAAAGGACAAGAGAGTAAAATCGTTGGAAACAAAAGAAAAATAAGCAATTGTATTATTTTATTACATATTAATATACTGCAAGTCCAATTCGTGTTTTCAATTTTTTTGCATATTATTTATTTCAATATGAATACAGATAAAAAGTTACATTAATCAAAAAAGTGGTAGATAATATTTAGTTAAGGAATTATTTCTGGCTTGCTAAGAAGCAGAAAAACAAAAAGTCGAATATCGGCATTTCAAAAGCAAAATCTACAATTACAAAACATTGCATATACGAAATATATAAATTTACGAGATTAACAGCACTATTTGAAAACAACGAATTATTATTATAAACATATGTATCGTCTATTATAAACAAAAATAAAAAATATTTATTTAAACACAAAATAATTTTTCTATATTATTATGTAATCTTCATTTTGTTATTAAAAGTACTTAGCTGTCTAATATATTTTTAATTTTATCATTTTATGTACCAATTGTAAACTATATATTACGTATTTCTTTTTAATTATTGTAAATGTAATAGAGTGAATTATTATTTATAGGTGTAAAAGTGCAAACTTGCTTTAAATTAAATCTCATTAAGAAGCCAGGAACGTTGGCTCTTGGTATAATGGATCATCAGCTCCATCGTGCGCATATTATAATTAATTATGCATCAGAGGAAAGTCCCATTAGCATGACGAGACTTCTCAGATATGGGATGGGAATATCAGTTATTATTGTAAAGATTCATAATTAAATGTTATGGCTTTGTTTTGAAATCACATTTAAGTTTTTTTGTTAACACTTAAATTGTTTAAAAATATTTGGTCGTTACTTTTGTTATTAGTGATTATTAAAAATGTATATGCATATATAAGGGCCATGAAAAAATATAAGGCGAAAAGGTCTGTTGTACATTATTAAAAAATGAATTTTTCTAAAAATTAATTTATTTTGATATTTTGTACATTAATACAATGTATTTGAATATTGCCGAATCATGGCAAAAAAATAAAATATTAAAGTCGATAGATTTAAGATTTAATTTTTTGGAATTATTTCTGTAGTGCGCACAATTTTATGTCCTGGTACAACTGCATCGAGCAACTTAAATTGATAAGCCGTGGAACTATTAAAACAAAAAAAAATGCAATTTAGTCTCATAACGCTTATGGTTGATCTTCATGCTTAAATCATATTATACACATGTTAGAAACTGTGATGTGTGCAGAAGTGTCTTTGGCATTTCATACCCTTGTCTAGAGATTTATAAGCGTCGGCCGTATGCCTTCTCAGAAGAATGCATAAAGTTTACAGTTATTGCACTTACGTATAAATATTAACAATTTCATTTCAATACTATGGGAAAAATCCGGCGGAGGTAAATGGGTGTCTCCTGAATGTCTTAATGTTACTTTTCCTGGAAACATATTTTCAGAGAACAATTCTTGAACCACGAGTCTATAAAAATTTGTGAGTGGTAACAATATGGAGTGTTTAAGTTCACCAAAAACTTATTTGTCTAATAAATGGAGAGAGTATCACAATGGTTAAAAATGTATCCAAAGTAATCATTGGCATATCTCATAGCGCTTCATAGACGCCATGGCATACATATAAATTGATATAAATGAGCACAAGCATAACATACTATGTTTCATTAGCTACCTGTACTATCGCAAGGTGATGCGCATGCAAGCTGTCAGTCGTCTACTATAGTAGTTTGAAGACGAGAATAGTGCATTTTTGAAGTCTATAGTGACTACCGATGAAACGGGGGTGCACTACTTCATTCCCGAGTCTTAGCAGTCATTACGTGAATAGTGGCATACTAGCCCAAAAGAGCGCGAAGGAGCAGTTCGGCGAAAAAAGTGATGGCAACGTGCTTCTGGGACTAGCAGTAGGTTATCCTTGTAGACTTTTTAACGGATTCCAGAACATTCGATGCAGTTTATTATTCAGACCTCCTGGCAACAGACGCGAGAGAAAAGATTCGACCAAGCAGAAGGCAGGTGGAAAGCGGGTAGCCTTCCTTTAAGACAACGCACGCCCCCATATGGTCAAAACAACAATGAAAAGTAGCCGGAAATTAAAATGGACACATCTGCCGTACAGATTTGATCTTAAGTGATTTGCACCTCTTCCGGAAGCTCACATCAGCCTTGCAAGGCATGCGGTTTGCGGGTAATCATGCCGTCATTTAGAATGTTCGGGAGTGGATCCGTCGTAAATCAAAAGTTTTTTTTGAAAAAAGCATCAGGTTGCTTTCAGAATCTTAAAAAAATGTGTTTACTCCGGAGGGGAGTAAGTTGAAGGCTGACATGTGCAAGTAAGTGTTTGGTAATTTGTTTTTTTTTGTGAAAATCACTTTCGTCATATTTCAACTATCTTGTAATTAGCCAGTTTTTATCGATCCAGTAAGCACAGAACTTCCAAAATGTGGAGCATGGATGGGTTTTCAGTATACATTCTCTAGTTAGAAAAGTGTTTGAAGAATTTGTGGGTAATTCTCAACGACATTATTCTGTCGAATAGAATATAACAATTGATGAAAAAATGCTTGTCAAATTTAAAGGGATATGGGATTTTAGGTAATATATACTTAATATGTCATGAATAGAAAATGGATTTTATCCACTAAAAATGACAAAATATGTGCATATATATCCACTAAAATGTAATCAAAATATGCATTATTAAAAAAATGTTTGGCTAAATATGCAAAATGCATAATTTTGCATAAAATCCGCTCTCTTGTCATGAATATCTTTATCATTTATTAATGTTTTTTATTACTCATATTTGCTTACAATCTGTCCGATTTTTGGACAATAAGTAATTTATATAATTAAAATAATATAGTAGCATACAGGATTTGCTTCCAGTGAAGACTTTCCTTTACCTTACAAAATATGTAATGGCTTTATAAAGTAACTTAAACTATGTTTTGTTCTGTGTACATAAAACTAACTGAATCTGTCTATTAGACCAATTGTCTTGAAACGTTTTAGACGTTGTAATTCACCAGTGTTTTTAAATAAATTTCTAGCGAGCACATTTGGATGCACTACATTTTTAGCACTATAATTCACATTAAATCTTTGATTTCTTCCTTAACATTTGGAATTTGCAGGTCTTTTGCGATTACGTGATTTGGAAAATACCAGGGGGCATTAACCAATGTTCTCAAAATTTTGTTCTGAAAGCGCTCAAAGATTTTAAGATTTGAATTGCTAGCTGTGCCCCATAGTTAAATTCCATATGTCCATACGGGCTTCAAAGTAGTTTTGTACGAAAGCAGTTTATTTTCAAGTAATAACTATGATTTTTTGCCAATTATCTATCAAATACATTTGACGGAGTTTTATACCGAGTTGTAATATGTGTTTTCCCCAGGTCAAGCGCCTATCCATCTGCATTCCAAGATACTCTGTCTCATCTGCTTGAATCAGCTGGTTACCATTTGATGTAATTGGAGGACAGCTCTCTGTGTTTAATGTAAACGTTACATGTACTTATTTAGATTCATTTGCCTTTATTTTCCATGTAGTTAACCAAGTTTGCAACTTATTTAAATTTTCTTGTAGGTGTTGTGATACACTAATTACAATCGTCTTTAAATTTAACTAGGAAAAATCTATGCGTAAGGTAGGAAGTAAGGATAATGACAAAAGTGTGTGGAAGGTTTTGTTTTAGTTTGAAACCTTATCAAAGGCTTGGCTGATGTCCAGGAATGCAGCCGTACAATAGTTTTGTTCTTCAAATGTCAAATTGATTACATAACTAGCCGGTGTATTTGTTCGATAGTGTTATGTTGGTTTCTAAAACCAAATTGATGATTTGGGATTAGTTTGTTATCGTCTAGAATTGGTTTCATTCGTTTCAAAAATATCTTTTTGAAAACTTTTGAAAGAACTGGTAATAAACTAATAGTACTCCAAGACTTTCTATTGGCTGGAGAAATGCCTAGCTTCAGTATTGCATTGAAGATTTGCTGTATAGCTTTATATCCTTTGGTTGTAAGTTTTTGTAACACTTTACCGGTTATTAAATTAAAACCTGGAGCTTTGCGGTGGTTGACATTTTGTTGTATTGTATTTTTAATTTCTACGAAACTGAAGTTTTTAATTGGAAGATCCATTTGATATGGTGCATTAAGATATTCCCGTATTATTTCCTCTTGCTCCGGTTCACTTATGCTGTTTGGTTGAAAACTGGTGACTAAGTAATGTGCAAATGCTGCGGCTTTCTCTTTGTTACTCCGAGTCCATTGATCATGTTTATCTTTGATTGGTGCAACGTGTATCCGAGATCTCTTCAATTTTCTTGGGACTTTCCACAGTGAGAAACCTGTTGCTTCTAGTGGTGATAGTTTACTGTAGTAGTTCTGGATTGATTCATTTTTAATTTATTTGAAAAGTTGTTTCAACTTCTTTGTCGCTTTGTTAAATTCCTTTTTGTCATCTTTACTTCTTGTGGTTTGCTATTTTTTCCTTAGTTTTCTTTTCTAGGAAATTTTTTGTTTAATTATAGTAGGACATGTTTCCTTAGTGGTGTCACAGTTGTAGTCGAGCATTGCTGTCTATGCTGCATTCTGAAATGCTTTAGTTAAATCGTCTACTGCTATATCAACGTTTTATGGAGTCTTTAACGTTACATTCAAGTTGATTAGTTGGCCTACTGTTGTTCTGTATATTTCTCAATTTGCTTTTTTGCTGTATAGTGTTGGTTCTAAAATGTATGAGTAAAGTGTAATTATAACTGGTGAATGGTCTGTCAATAGATTAAAACAAAACTGCTTTGATTTGTGTTTCGTTAATTCCTGTTGTGATACCAAAATCTAGTAAATCGGGTATTTCTCCCCTGTCGGTCGGCCAATAGGTGGGTTCTCTGATCGATACTGCTGTTAAATTATTTGCTCTTAAAGCAGTGTATAACTATCTGCCTTTTGGTGTTGTTTTCCTTGAACCCCAAAATTTATTTTTGGCATTCCAATCTTCCTCAGTGATAAATTTATTTCCTAGAGTGTTGAAAAAGTATTTGTAGTCTTTCTTTTTATTATTGTATTTTCGGGGCCAATACACTGCAAATCTGTTGCCACTGTTGTTGTTGTAAATGTTCTGTGCTATAATTTTGTAGTTCGTGGTGTTTGATACCATCTCTTATTACGATTACTGTTTATTAATCGATGTTAGTTTTATACACTTAATTTAGAAATAAATGCAGGGGAACAGCCAAAGAGACCTTATAAAATTGGTTTCGGTTTTCGGAAAGTAGTAAAAAGAATGTGCATAACAATTAGAGACCTAAAGTGAAATGTAACAGAAAAAAATTAGATTACTTCGTATGAAATTATGCAATATGTACTAAATAAAATGCAACTCACATATAACATACAGATAAATAACCTGTTATATTAAATATATATGTTTAAGCATTTAAAGTACATATGTTAATGAAGAAGTATCTAAAAGAAGTAAATGAGCGGTAAGGCCGTGTAACGTAAAATATAACCATTTGGTATCTAAGAGATATAACAAAGTACGTCAATTTAAAAAAGTTGAAATGGTAAATAAAACTTAGAGGATGTCTCGCGCCTTGTTATTAACAAGTATATGTTAGAAATGTAAATTATTAATAAATCAAAACTTTCAAATGAACATATAAAATATACAAAAACCATATAAACTAAAAGAACACTTTTTGAAACAAAATAAGAAGGAATTGAAAACTACTAGTACCTCCACTCCCGGGCATATTCTACCATTAATTTGTTTATTTATAAAGGGGAAATGTTTGTATTACTTTCATTAGGTTTCTTCCAGTAAGAAGCCTTTAAGAGCTGGCTCTTTCCAGAAGTGATTTATATGGTTATTTTATCTTCTTTTTTACAAAGTCTGCAAACGGGTTTTTGCTGTAAATGTATTGTTTGCATATGTTTATGTAAATTACAGCGGTCTAAAATTAATCGAATTACTAGCCTAATTTGTTGTACGTTTCATTATAGTATGTCATTCGTTATTTTCTTAGGTAAGAGTTCCAACCAATTATTTGCTGTGATTTAATTTCAATACCTAACTTAATTAATATATATTTATTAACTGCGAATACCTATTCTAGTCATTCTAGAAACTGATCACAGCCTAGTAAAAGAAGTTTCTGATCTCTTACTTGCTAGTGCATTAGCTTTTTTGTTTTCTAGTGTATTTGTGCACTGGCACTAATGTAAGAACAACTCTGTAGTAGTTTACATAGCTTATAAGGTTTTCAGATATTTATAGACGAGTTAAGTATTAGCTACGACTTTTATTACAGCCTGGTTAGTACTATTTTCTGATCATTTAGAACATTTTCAGTTTCTTCCATTAACTAGTCAAAGGTAATCTCGTATGACCTTTTTGATTGATACGCATTTAAAATTGATAAAAAAATCTTTGATGTAGAATTTTCTTTAATTGGATTTATTGCTCAGTTTTTATATTTTTATCCTTATAAACTTATTATAAATATAATAAATTAATAAATCTATATGAATTTACTAAGAAGGAATTCCTTTTAGGTTTAGGAATAAAAATGATGCTATATTGCTTTTAGGCTTAGATTTCTCTTAGAAGATTTTAAAATTCTGGTATAATAAACGTCTCTTGTTGTAATAACACAAATATAATTTCATTAGGGCTAGGTACTTTGCATGGTTTGAAAGAATGAATAATGGTTCACTCATTACTATTAAATAAGTGATAATTTTATTTTAAATTTGTCAATCCCTTTTAGATGCCCTTATAATCGGATATACAAAATGAAGCAAATATTCATATGCAGGAAGAATTGCATATAACTCTGGAAGCTGTGCTTGATTTTACTGTTGTTCCAACGGTTTTCAATAAGTGCTTTGCCAGAATGATTGTATCGTGCTAGTTTAAAAGTGTTCTCTATCTCTTAACAGAGTTTTCTACAGAATTTTTTTAACGACGTTATTCTATACACTAGAGTAAGAATATTTATTTAAAATACCTGTTTTTGTCTCTACAAATAACATGCGCGTGTTTTTCTTTATCTTTGCAAGTTATGTGTTACACCAAATGACATTTTTATTTCCGTTTTTATTTACGACCTGATAGTCGTTATAGCATAAATTTGGAACAATTTCTTCTAATTGTGCAGTGTCCTAACTTGATATCCATATTATATTAGTATTATATATTACTAGAATCTCGTTGTCGAAAACAGCTATCCTTTTAGCCTCTTTTTTATTATTAAGATTACGTTATCAAAATGGAAACCGTCGATTGAAGTATACAGAAATCTACTTACTAGGTACATACACATCACAATATAATAGATAGTGTGTTCTGTTTTGCATTTACTTGCGAAAATACATACTCCTGCTATTACAATATGAATGGGCATACATTTGTAATTTTTTATTGCAAATACTGCTTAAAATTCTCCAGTTCCTTTTTTTTTGATTTTGGTAGTAAATTTGTATGTATCTACTATTTGAAAGTAATAGTTTTTTAGATACATAGTAGAGAGTTATCTGGGAGCTTATAATAGAAAGTGTTACGGTTATGTTAACGATCTCTTTGCGAGTTTTAGTGTTAAAGGTTGGTTTGTTACATCTTCTGGGGATTAAGGATTTATATAACGCAAGAAATTGCCATTTTGCTTAGTAAAATATTTACTTAAACATTTTAACATTCTCTAGTTTATTAGATTTTTTCAAAACTTTAAATGTTATCTGCATTAAACCTAACTAGGCTTTATGTGAACTCTCATCAATTGCCAGAACTAGAATATTGCTTTGTTGTTTGGTTTGACTAGAAACAATTTTCATTCGTCACCAGGTTTTTATTTTATGCTTTTGATAAAGGAAGGAGTTTGATATGTTTTTTAACAACAGTAAAAAGTGGGAATCCGTACCATAATTTTGTTTTTTTTATCATATCCTTTGCCATGATGAAGTTAGGACGTCTTCCACAGCAGTCGTTTCTTTGAATCACAAACCGCGCCTTAGTATGTAAATAATTATTTGTAAACTGAGGTGTTGCATCGGTCACACAAATTTTTTTTTTTTTTTTGGTAATAGCTTGCTGTACCTTTCACTTACTTTATTGTTAGTTTTCTATCAGGATTACTTTGTAGGGTTATGTTCATCTTTATGGCTACTACTGACTGAATGTATGATTACGGGTTTAGTCATGGAGTCATTTTTTCTAATCTTTTTTCATAATTGCGAAGATAGGAAAAGAGATATTTTTATTTGTCTAGTTTTTTTTATTTTATTAAGTTTTTTTCTTGCGTTTTTGATTGTCTCTGATAATTTTCTAGAACAAATAAATCTTTTCCTAAACTTGGCTGTCTCTACAGGAGTTTTGATGTTGTCACCAGAAAACTTATTTTTAAGTTTTTCTGACGATTTAGTTTCAGGTATAGTTTGTACTTGAGGTTTATTATTATACAAAAAATTAGTGATTAGAGTTTCCAGTGACAAAAAGATAAGGTTTGACTTAAGTTTAGTTCGGTCTCTATCTGAATTTTGTCTTGTTTTATTTTTCACTTACGATTGCTCGCAAGAGTAATGAGAATATTTAAAATTAATAGCTTTACACAATGACAAGCACTTGATGGGAGTACTTAATAGGCACTGATTTTATAAGTTATCTGTTGTTGGTCCAGATAATTAAGCAAATAACTTCATCTTACGTGCGTAAAACGTGACCACATTTAAAAAGAGTTTGTGCAAGGTATGACAAATACACTTGCTTGTAGCAGGTGTAAGAGTCGGTGTCCTTTTCATCGGTGCAGGCTCTTAGTTGCGGTACACTATCTGAGGGTGGGAGGTGGGGTAGGATTAGCCTGCAGAGAATTTTTTACTTAGACCATATTGTAGTTTTTAAACCATCTAGGCTCACCACTAGTTCGCCGTTACATTGCAAATTTTAAACAGCTTACGTCTCTTGATTGTTGTCTACCCATAATATGTTATTAAATGATTATCTAAATAGTCTGGGCTCCTTCTATCTGGAACCTGCAGATAAGTTCGATGAGTATTATCATTCAGAGTGAGAACAATTAAGAGTTAGCGCAAGCTGTGGTCAGTTGTCATTTAAGAAAACCGCAATTCGAATTTATTATTCCTTTTAGGTTGTTTTACCACCTCTAAGACTAATAAATTTTTGATGTGCAAAGAAGTGTACGGTAAAACACATTTTGATAAGATTTACTAAAATGCTATCATCAAAAAACTGTTTCTATTGAACTTAATGTAAAATTAACATTATTTCCGAGAAAACGCTTTGCTTCAGTTACTGATAGGAGAATCGAATACCTACCTAGTTAATTTATGCAACATCGTAAATAAGTTAAATTTTACAAACGAGCTTTATAAATTATGGTTTATGATTTAGGAATTAATTTATAATAATAAATTATTAGGACATAATAATAACACTTTATACTAGTATTAATTAAAACTATTTCCTACGTTATAGTTTAATACAATAAAAACAAGTTTTGTGTCTGCTCAGTTTTACGCTTTTGTCTGCTATTGCCTCCTTAGGGCAACTGCATGCACGAAGGTGGTAGCATATAGCGGTAGTCGCATAGACGTAAAGGCGTATCTAAAGTGAAATTCCTGTATTTCTATAACTGTACTATGTTATCTAGTCATGTAGATTTATTATAACTTTATTATTTACAATTTTAAATCAGATTCAAAACAGTACCATGAATTAAATACATTTAGTATGTAAAATTTACTTGAGTAAAAGGAATTTTGTTTTCTTGATAATTTTAAATGTTTAGCTCCTGTATAGACCTTCTCGTCAATTTTACAATACAAGTTAAACAGATTTTAAATAACGTTTTTTTTATTATATATTATTATCATTGATCAAATCTTATTTAAAGCAAATACATTTTTAATGCAAATAAACAGGATACTCAGAAAAAATTATGTTTTTATTATATATTTTATTGTAAGATCAGCAATGTAAATATTAATTTATGATCATTGTTTCAAACACACTTAAACATCTTTATACAGAGAGTTAAAACTATCTTTACTCACTTTTTTGCTCTAAATTAAACAGAGAAGGGATGTTAGTTTTTTAATAGTTTTATAAGTGCTGTACATATGTACGTTGAACATTGATTATTGACTACTTTTGCACTTTAGCTATAATAAATACAAGAGACACTTTTATGTTATCGATTCTTGCCTTGTAGGAATTTCTTATTCCTTCATATTTATATTTTATTGGGTTATCTACTTTTTAAATATCTGTAGATTTATGTTACCAAAGTTAAAGATTTTTATATTTAGTTTGAATACTGTTTAGTAATATAGTACTCGTTAGAATGGGGAATTTGACAGAAAAAAGGAAATAAAAAATAAAAGTTGGGAAGGTAGGGCGTATGTTAATGTATTATAAATCCAAAACAAAAATAAAATAAAAAACTCACACAAGTCAACGGATATTGATTATAAATTTCTAGATCCAATTAAGTTATTTAAAAGCTTGTCCAACTCCGACATGCTTGAGCCCCTTCGCATAGTAGTTTTTAAAAATAAATAAAAACACGATTAAAAAGCTCTGTTTGACATAATTGGCGTACGCCGTTGCCATGACAACGTACGTATACCCAGTTAGAGTTGAACTTTGACCTTTGACCTGTGTGACAGCACTCATAATTTTTTTTATATATAAGTGCTTTATTACCCGCTCTCAAACGAAAATTTTCTATCGCTTGCGGTTCCGGAAATATATTACCTCGGTGCGCCTGCCGCCGGGTTGAAATTCGTCCTTCGGAGCCGCTCGGGTCGGCACGGAAAGGCACGAACGATTTGACCTTTGACCTGTGTAATAGCAGCAGCAGCAGCAGCAGCAACACTCATAATTTTTTTTATATATATAATTAATCACCAGCAGCGTATTTTTTTTATTTTTATTAATTTTTATGCTTTTTTTAACAACCCTATTGTCAACTGAGAACATAGTACTATTCATGACAAAAATAGGTATTAAAAATCTGAACGTTATTTCATTAAGCACTAACTATATTATATCACTTTATAAGTTTTTACACATGGTGAGTGCACGGTTTATTCGAAGTAACAGTCTTTGCGAATCATATTTAGGACTTTATGTTACTCATTATATTTGAGAAGATTTATTGGAATTTTACGTTTGAAAACCTACCAAAATTATAATATACCCTCGCACTGATCAATATTACTATAGAAGAATTTAGACACTACTGTTATGTACTGTTAAACATTCGTTTCCCTTGTGTAATTGGGAGTTTCTTACATACCTTTTAACGTTAATGATAATGGGTAACGCTTTATTTTGTAACACTTGCAATTTGTTCAGGTTGGTTTTGGAGGTTCACCCTAGGCGCTGTATCCATAAGTGTGAAGGTAAGGGCTCCACATTTAATTTTAAGTGAAGATTTTAGATTCATAATACAGTATACCATGCCCAAAATATTTCACAGTACTGACTTTTGGGTTTTATGGTATCGAGATAATATTTATAACTATATGAGGCAGGCCTCAAGGTGACGACGCAAATTTTAGTTTCACACTTGTTAGCATTAAGTTTTATGCACTATTTAGTAAATCACTGATTAATCTGATTAACAATGTCTTGGAGTTTTGTTGCTGCTGTGTTAACATCATCTGTTCGCGTAAGAATTTACGTACATCTGCTCCGGGTGTTGCAAGGATGTTGTACATAAATATACTAAATAACGTAGAGCCCAATCTCAAAAATTATGGTACACCTGCTTGTACAGGAGTTCACTTGTATGTGAAAGGTCTTGTTGTGGAAGAATGGCCTAAGTGTGTTCAATAAGTAAGGAGGCATGTTTAAGGTTATCATTTTGTCTCGCTTGAACGCCTGGGAGACTTTAAAAAATGCTAAAAGCATGTAATTTATGCTTTCGAATCCTTTTTTGACCTTTCCAGTAAGTCGTAGTAGATGATGCATAGTTAAATGTAATGTTCTGAATTCAAACTGAAAATGTGGAAGTTGTTTTTCTGCCAAATAATTATTTAAGCGGGTTAATATTGCTTGTTTAAAAAGTTTAGAAGTGGAAGGCAGTAAACTAACTGGACAATAACTAGCTGGATTAACGCGCTGTTTGCTTGTATTGGAAATCATCACAAATATGGCCATGCGTCAGAGAAATATTTAGTTTGTAGGCAAGCATTATATACTTATGTTAGGTAACAGAAAAATTTTTGGGGTTTTTGGGAGAAAATTTGGTACTATGTCTAGTTTAGGAGTTTTTCCGGATTTTAATTTTTTAATACATATTTAGTTTCAAACCGAGATATTAGTCCTAGGTGTGTGAAATCAGCCCCAGAATTATAGGTTATCTCAAAAGTTCTGCAATACTTGCAAAAATAACTATTATTATGGATGAACTTATTTAAAAACAACAAAACTATTCTTCAAAATAGAAGCTACCATTTTTTATGATCTTTTGCCAGCGATCTACAAATTTTTGAATATAGGAAAAATACTACTCAGACGTCTTTGAATCGAAGAACTCTTGGCACACTTCTTCAACTTTATTAAATTATTCGAACCGGCGACTACTCAAGAAGTGTTGCATTGAGCGGAAGAAGCCATAATTAGACGGAGCAGCATTTGGACTGTAGGCTGGACGCGGAAAAACTTCATCGCTGCTCAACTCTTCAAGCTTTCCTTAAGTTTTCTTAGTAGTGCGTGGTTTGTTGTCATGCTGAAACAAAGCACGCTTTTGGTTGAGCAAGGTTGGCTACTTCTCCTTCAACGGATGCGGTCAAACTGCTGGCAATAAAGTTTGGTATTAATTGTGCCGTCATTCGGCATAAGTTCAAAATGCAAAACTCCTTTAAAGTTTCACCATACAAAAATCATGACCAAGCGAGATTGATTTTTAAAACTCATGTCGCCAGCATTAAAGTGCTTGTACCATCTTCAGCATCGCAAATTTATCTTTTGACAAAAGTTCTCGCTTCCAGCAATAACACGTTAAAACCCAGAGTTTACTTTTGCTCAAAATCATCTGAAATCCAAAGATACAACTTGCTACTACACTATAAATATAAGAAATCTACAAAACCTGTAGAACTTTTAATATTAGTTGGAAATCTTGTTATTTGTTGAGAGTAATTTGCTTTGGTTAGATTTGGTAGGGTAGAAAATGACTGTTCAAGTAGTTTTGCAAATAATTCACATTTGTATTTGTCCTGGAGGTAGGTTTGATCTTGTCTGCAGAAAATCTGAATGATTTCTGGCTGTCTAATTATTCTTTTAGTGGCTTTCTACATATTTGGATTTTCTGAAGCACGTCATTTTGTGTCATTGTTTATGATGTTATTCGTAGGTGATCTAATTGTGTTCTCGCTAACCTGATGAGTCTACTCAGGTAAGCTTTGGCTTTTGGAGCTCGGGTGTTCTACCAGTGTCAGCAAACCTCGTATGAGTTGAAGTATGTGTGCTTAAGAATTTTGATTCTCAAAGTGATGGTAAAATCGAATATTCCTCGAAGCTTGCTATATGGCTTGGGTGGCCGTGGTCGTGAATGTCTCCGCTGCATCATTGATTTCGTCTGGAGTTACTAGGCTACAAGGATATTTGAATTCACTATACATTATGAATAAAAGTTTTCTCAATTAATTGGACTACTAATTAATCTTGAGAAACCGGAAAAATAATAGGAAAAACAATTGCGCGTAAATATAACAGGTAGTTGGTCTGACTGTGAGTCTGATTGATTGGCATGTGTATATTTTTGTGAAAGATAAAATCAAATATATCAGGTAACTTATTGTGTCTATAAAGAAAGTATATGGATTCAGGTAGTGCTGATACTTGCACTCCTAGTTGAGAAGTTACGTTTTTAAGTTTTATTTTGTTAGGGTTGTTTTGTCTGCAATCCAAATTCTTATGTATACAATTTGGAACGCTTACCGGTAGTGTGGGATGTTGACTTCTACAATTTTGTGAAGTGTGTCTTAGAATAGTTTTTATTGGTTGGTAGTTTATAAGTACAGACATAGTAAGACTGATCACTAGTTTCTAATTGATTAATCTTTACGAGGTCTATTAGAGTTGCAATAAGACTGCTTTTTATGATTATTGTAAATCCTCCATATTCTATTTCGTTTCCTTGGTCATTTTTAAAAATGCGATAACCAGGTATAATGGATTTTAATTTTGTATTAGATGCGTTTATGTGACTTACGCTAAATCTCTTGGATGTTTGGATATAAATGATATAAAAGTTGTGCTTTATGTATGCATTGGCATTTCAATTTAAGAAGTTTAACTTGTTTATAAGATGCCGCTTATGTTACGTTGGATGTAATTTTACCAGTGATTGAGGCATTGGGGTTAGAAGCCCTTATTGTGGCATATGTTAATTTATTGCTAAACTGTTTTATATAGAAGCAACCTTTATAGTTTGCAGTATGTCCCCTTTCCTAGTTGATAAGCAGGTCTATTGACATCTTTATTTATTGTACACTGTGAATGGTGCTGATGTTCTCTGCGTTTGATACGTCGTACAGAAGTGTGTCCTGTACATTGACAATGAACTGTGAAATGTTGCTCTTTTTACGCTGCTGTTTTTCACTGCTGTTATGCAGTATAGTAATGTAGCCAAATTAAAAATACCCACTTACTGGCATCGGGCTTTTGTTATGATTAATAGTTGGCTGATTTTAATGACAGGATATCTTAAATTAATCAGTTTGGATGTAAATTTTAATTTTTAATTCACTGTTTCTATCGAATGGTACCGTAAAATTAATTATTAATAATTAACCATATATATATATATATATAAAAGGAATTAGGATTAATTCGTAGCGTTTTTTTAATGAAAAAAATTATTTATTTTAAATGAAAATAAAAAATACATTAATTAAAGTATTGCCCATCGCTTTCTACTACTTTTGATCATCTTTCGGACAGGAAACGAATACCGTGTTGGAAGAACACTTTTTTACAATCTTTGTAAGATGTGAACTTCTGCTCATACAGGCTATGAGCCATGTTCGGCGACCTCGCCGAACATACAAGGAAGTGCATCCTAGCTAGAAGAAAATGGTTAAAGGTAAAAAGGAAGGGGGATAGTTATACGGCAGAAGAGCGACATATAGAATATCGTAACGTTAGGAAAATATATAAAAATAGAATTTATGAAAGTAAACAACGGAAATGGGACGAGGTTATCGAAGAAATAGACAAAAACGTATGGGGTAATGGATACCAAATAGTTATGGGTAAAATAGGAGGAAGAGCTCCTATATTGAGAGACAAAGAAGAGATTATGAGGACAATCAACAACTTGTTCCCGACGAGATGTGTGACACAGTGGGAAAGGGAAGAAGCCAAGGAGGAGATACGTCTATTGACCAACGAGGAGATACAAGCGGTGGCTAAAAAGATTAAAAATCGAAAGGCGCCGGGGCCCGACGATATACCCCCTGAGGTCCTAAAGCTGGCGATGGAAGTTAGTCCAGACAGCTTTAGGGAAACACTAATATGTTATGGCTTGCAAATACCTTTCCAACAAGCTGGAAGACAGCTAGGTTAGTATTAATCCCGAAACCTGGCAGGATAACAGATATGACATATAGGCCTATCTGTCTCCTTAACACAATAGCGAAGCTATATGAATCAGTCATCAAAAATAGACTCAATTGAGAGCTTGAAGACGGAATTAATCCTTCCGAAAATCAAAAGCGCAAGCGAAGGCAACTGGCGGCAGAGAGAACTATGCCTAATAGTCACCTTGGACGTTAAGAACGCTTTTAATACGGCTTCTTGGGTACAGATAATTAGAAGTCTGAAGGAAAGGCAGATCTCACATAATTAAGAGTTACTTAAAAGACAGGCAGTTAACGTACCAGAACAGCAGGTATACAATAACGTGTGGGGTGCCACAGGGATTTGTTTTAGGCCCGTTACTCTGGAATGTACTGTATGATGGTGTATTAAAAGTGAATCTACCTTTCGGGTGTAAATCAGTCGCCTATGCGGATGACCTTATAGTAATTATAACGGGAAGAGACGAGGGAAGCAAAAAAAGTAAAAAAAACTTGGCAATCCATAGGATTTTTGAATGGATGGGAGAGCACGAGTTAGAGTTAGCCGTGCAAAAGATAGAGGCTATGTTTTTAACCGGCAGGAAAACAGTTAAAATGCAGAAAATTAACATCATGGAGGACACGATTCCAATACAGCAGGAACTAAGGTATCTTGGGGTGATTTTGGACCGCAATATGTCCTGGACAAACCACATCGCAACGGCTACGAGGAAGGCGCAAGCAGTTACTAAAAAGCTTGCTAGGCTGATGCCAAGAGTAAAGGGACCGAGGACGACATCGAGAAAAATCCTGAACAACGTTGCAATGTCGATACTATTTACGCAGTGCCGGTCTGGATACAAGGCTTAAGATTTCAAAAGAATATAAATATGTTAACATCGTTACAAAGACCAGCACTGATTAGAATAGACTGTGCATATCGGACAGTGTCTACAGCGGCGTTGCAGGTTATAACTGCAGTACCGCCGATAGACCTAATTGCAAAACAAAGGGCTTATGACTTTAGGGCTACTGACCAAGATAAAGTAGTAAATGACGATATAATGATGAATAACTGGAAAGCAAGATGGGACAATAGCGAAGCAGGCAAATGGACCAGATATTAGGACATGGAAAAATAGAAAGTATGGCCAGTTAAACTATTATTTAACACAAATGCTTACAGGGCATGGGGCTTTTAAGGCATATCTTAAGAAGGTCCACAGAGCGATAGATGAAAATTGTAGATTCTGCGGTAGGATAGAGGACGTGGAACATGTCGTATTCCATTGCGAACACTGGAAGGAATTGAGGAAGAATATTGAAAGAAATACAAGCACTAAAATTACCCCCGAAAATTTATGCACTATACTGCTTAACAACGAACACGCCTGGAATGAAATCGCACAAATGTGCACTAATATGATAACTGAAATGGTGTCTCTTGAAGATAGATAATGAAACAATGTAGACATGACGAGAGAAAGTGTTAATAATTAAGATCGTTAAGTAAGAATGAGATACCGCTCCCCACCTGAAGTAATGCATATGTGGTCCCGGGTGGGGTTCATGGGCGAAGAGAGAGAGGTACATGGGTTTAAGCTGGCAGACAGACTCTTGTAGCCAGTAGTCCGGGCTGCTCCATCTAGGCCCGGGCGAACTTCCTAATCCTCGCTCTATAATATAAAAAAAAAAGCTATGAGCCATAACATGCAACAAATGGTAATCAGAAGGAGCAACATCTGGAGAATACGGCGGGTGGGCTAGGACTTTCCATTTAAGTGTTTCCAGGTATGTTTGTACAGGTTTTGCGACGTGCGGACGAGCTGTGTCGTGCAGAAAAATGACTTTGTCGTGTCTTTCAAAGTATTCCGACCGTTTTTCTTTCAATGCACGGCTCAAGCACATCAATTGTAGTCAGTAGCGATCCCCAGTTATAGTTTCATTCGGTTTCAGCAGTTCATAATAAATCAAATCCCTCGAATCCCACCAAATAAAGAGCAGGAGCTTAGACCCATGGATATTCGGCTTTGCCACTGATGTTGATGGTTGGTCGGGCTTAACCTACGACTTTCTGCGCTTGAGATTGTCGTAATGGATCCATTTTTCATTTCCGGTGACAATTGTATGCAAAAAAATCTTTTCTTTTCTCCCGTTGAAGCAGCAACTCACACGTTAAAAAATACCTGTCAATGTCCCTTGGTTTCAATTCATATGGGATCCTATGTCCTTCCTTCTGAATCATGCCCAAACTTTTAAGATGTTTTCCTATCGTTGATAAGTCAACTTCCAATGATGTAGACGATTCTTGAAGTGTTTAACATGAGTCTTCATTGAACAATGCCTCTAAATCATTATCTTGAAAATTTTTTAGGTGGCCAGGTCGCTTCTTGTCATCCAATTCGAAATCACCACCTTTAAAACGTGCAAACCACTTTCGACACGTTTGCTCAGCTAGACCATGTTCACCACACACCACGTGTATATATATATATATATATATATATATATATATATATATATATATATATATATATATATATATATACATATATACACGTGTGTGTATTCATCGTTTAACAGCTGTCATTGGACGTCATTTGCTTTATATTACCTTTGTTTTGAATCGTAAATAACAGCACTCTATAATTTATTGAATATGTCAAAATTCGTGCTGAATAAAGTGTTTTTGCGGGGAGTTTTACTTCATTACTTTAATATATTTACTATATATATATATAGTTTTATTAGTTATTTTAACTGTTGATATTAAATTCACAAAATACAAGAAAAATAATATATTTTTTTAAATTTGTATATATTAAGAAATATTTATTATATTAACATTATACAAATAAATTAAAAATTTGGCTGCTATTGATCAAAATTCAATTACAAAGTAAAAAAATTTATTACCCTGTGTAAGGAATGAATGTGTATACGTAATGAGCGGTCACATACAAACATGCATCATAAAATCAGCGGCTTGCGAATCGTACACAAAAAGCACGAGTAATTTCACATACAAAACGGGCTCGTAATATAATCCATTCTCGCATACAGAGTGACAAATTTTAAGAGAAAATGTACAGCAAAATGCAAACGAAACACGAAGCTAATTCATCGTTTTAATTGGTAGGGTAATTATAGTCGGTACATGTTACCAGTTCTATTTTTAAAAGCAAACTTATAAGGTAATTCTACAAACAGTAACATGATCTGGGGAGGAATCGATATCGCCACAAAAATTTAAAATGTTTTAGTATCTAGTTAAGTAAATAAAGCTGTCTGTAATTTTTTAATAGCTTAAGGGTGAATAAATATTATTATAGTTTTTACAATACTTTATGTAAATATTAGTAGTTTACACGAGGTTTAGCTTTAGCTTGGTATCAAAAACTAGATACTTTGGTTGCAAACATTTCTTTAGATATTTTTAAATTTTGTCTGGAATCATAAAATGATATAGTTAATTATTTGTTGCAATGTCATAATATTCGTCATAACATATTCCATAAAATACGGTGCTGTTAAGGAAATTTGTATGCCAGTAAGCAGAAGGATTAGGGGTGAAGTACTCAGACCAGACAGTTGGTGGCAAATGTCAGGTGAACAGTTCGTCGCGTCTCATTTGCCTTTGAGTCTTTACAGAGTGCTAATAGTTTGTGAAGCAGACGACTGTTTGAGCGTCGCGTCACTAGTGAAAATTCAGCGCAGTACTAATCAGCGATATGCCATAAAATTTTAAGTTGAACTTAAAAAATAGTTTATCGAAAGTATAAGTGTTTAGATGGCACAAAGCGTTTAGAAAAGGAATAGAGGATGTTGAGGATGAGCAAAGCTGAGGTCACCTATCAACATCTCATACTTTAAACAATATGGCTAAGATGGAAGTGGTTTTGGATTTTAGATAGATAACAGATAAAGTGGGACTTAAACTTAAAATCCATTGCTCATGAAATCGCCAAGCTGCAATATAAAGTGTTATAGTTGTTCCTCTGATTTTGACCGACAAACATAAAAACTACGTGTTGATTTCCTGTGAACCCAAATAGTGTTTGAAAGAATACCATTTTAGGCTGCTAATACGGGTGTTCTGAGAGAGATTCCGGTTTAAGTCTTCGACAAAATCGCTGGCAACAATGCATATCTTGAAGAACATTGAATGTATACAAACATATTTTTAAATAAACTAATTTCCTGGAGCTAGCCTCTTTATTTTCTGAATGTACTTTCTATAGTACCAAAATTACCATAACAAGAATCTATATATTTAGTAAAAATGTTACAAGAAATATTGTACGTAGATTCGGTCCTTTTTAAAGTAAGCACCCGAAATTTTACACAATTCTCTCAGCAACATTTTCACTGTTCCAAATATTTTGAGAATTTAGCAATTTAGAGTTCTTTCAAAGCCAATTTAAGTTTTGGAAACTGCTCCAAGTTGTATGGCAATAAATAGAGTGGCTGAATTGTTTAGACAAAATATTTTGACGCAAAAATATGTTGTTAAAGTTTCACAGTTAATTGCTGAAATCCTAAGCTCACCTTTCAGTACCCAGATTACCAGTGTCCTTGTCTTTCAGAGTGCGAATTACTTTCAACAAATTTCCCACAATAATTGAATCTTTTGTACTGTATTCATGCTGCATTATTGGATTGTTTCCAAAAGCCCTTTGAATTGTCCGAATGCATTGCAAATGCGACAATCATATACTACATGTACTCGTTTACGTCTAATTATCAACTGACTTGACTAGCAAAGTCGTTCTTATTCATGCATGAGTATTACTGTCTACTTACTCTTTTTGGCTTCAAGATTACATCGCTTCTGTACAAATTGTATTCATTATATTAACATTGGCTGAATATTTTTTGGATAGATCACATATTATTTTAACATATACTGCTGTAAGGGACCTAATATTTCTTGGTTTATTAAAAAATATATGGTGCTACACAGACTGCAAAAAAACGTAATATTAATACAATTTGTTATAAAACCCAGGCTTGTGAAATTTATCAAATTATATAAAATAAGAAGAATTTATAGTGTAATATATGGTAAGTATTAACGTCGATTGACCATCTGCGTTTTAGTCGTTTTCTTATTTTGGGTGGATCTCTCAGCTGATTGACTTGTTCATTTGGGTGTTCTGCAATTCTATTTAAGTAGTTGGTGGTGAGTTTGCGTATTTCTTCTTGTACTAATGGGATTTGAAAGAAGGTTCTCTCCGTGAAATAGGTTTTAGATACAAGCATAATATCTATTTTCTGATCATGTAGAAAGTTGGTTAGTTCAGTCTTATGGTTTGTAAGACGTTTGCGTTTCATTCGGCAATGTAAATTGATTTAATGTCCATTGCTGCATGCTTGGTCTGATTATACGCGTTTGCGCGTTGTTTTGAGTTGTTGGGGTTGTGTTACTCTGTTTATCTTTAACACTCTGTAAGTTCCTATATGCGGTGTAGTCTTTATAATTTGCTGTATGTCCGCTGCCACATAGCGTGCATGTGGCTGGTGTGTGTTTTAATTTTTTTGCAGTCGGTTGACTTGTGGTTATCGCCGCATTTTACACATTTGAACAGTCTCGTACAATATGCTTCAGAGTGCCCATATAGTTGACATTGAAGACACTGAATTACAGTTTTCTTTTGGTACGGAGGTTCAATAGTTATTTTCATGTTGCCTATGTATTCAATATTGTATATTTCCTTATTGTTCAATGAAAGTTATAGATCGACGTAGAACATCATTAGAGAATGCTTGCTTACTTTATGCCTGATGTTCAGGATGTTCCTAAGAGCGCGACTGGTCTTTTCTAATTCTTGTTTTATATGTGCACTCGGAGTTGAATAGTGAAGGTTTCGGATTACTACTGTATAGGCTCTATTTTCGTTTAGCTGATAGGTATGATAAACGATTTTTTCGTCGTTAAGGTGTTGAATGAGTTTTCTGTAGGTTTCCGGATTTTGCATGTTGATTTTTACTGTATCATTTTGAAGTGCTTTTCACTGGAAGGTTTCATATTCTATTACTTTGAGTAGGTGGAGAGGCAGGCGTGTAAATAGCCGCTCTCGTGGATGCGGTGTTGGATACGATACCGATGCGGCTCGTAAGGACCAAAAAATGGAGAGGCAGGCGTGTAAATAGCCGCTCTCGTGGTGCGGTGTGGAAACGTAGTACGGCCCGTAGTGGAAGGTCAGCCGATAAGGCCAAATCGTCCCTTAAACGGCCGTCGCGTTAGCGAATGAGGGCGGCTACCGATATCAACCAAAGAATTGCCAAATCGCTCACCTGAATCGGCTTCGGCTTCGGCTTCGTCGGCGATTCCAAGCTAGCCACCTCTGCGTTGCGGATCTGGTATCTTCGGGATGTTGAGACACGACCAAATTGGCCGAGCTGCGATGCGTGAATATTTGCGGGGATGCGAAATGCGAATTTATGCGGACTGAGACACGACCGTATTGGCCGCGCTGCGGGGCGTGAATATGAATGTATGCGGGGATGCGAATATAAATTTGATGTATGCGGGTTAAGACACGACCTTAGTGGCCGAGCTGCGGGGCATGAATCTGAATGTATGCGGATATGCGAATATGAATTTATGCGGACTAAGACACGACCTTAGTGGCCGAGCTGCGGGGAATGAATGTGAATGTATGCGGATATGCGAATATGAATTTGATGTATGCGGGTTAAGACACGACCTTAGTGGCCGAGCTGCGGGGCATGAATGTTTGCGGGACAAAAGCCCATGCCGTTTGTGTGTGCGACGGCAAAACGTAGCCGATATCAAAAGGTCCGCATGCCGCCGCGATATAAAGCGGTTCAAGGGCGAAAAGGCCGCCACACCAGTAGGTTTTCGTTCATTTTAGTGATATCGACAACTCCGTATATGAATATCGGTGGTGATTTGTGGGATATTTGCTCTTTATTAATTTTTTTATTTGTTTCGTTGTTTGTTAGTGAGGCAAATTTATTTGTTGTGGTTATTTGAAATGTCCTTGGAGTATTTTGTATTTTTTTTGAAGATCTTTTCCGTTTTTTGATTACTTGCTACCCATGAGTAGCGACTTGGGATTTGTAGTCGCTGAAATCTTCCATTGCGTTGGGGTTTTCGGGTTCAGTTGATTGCATGACGGTTTGGGGTAGCGGAGAAAATGAGTTATTGTAGTATTGATTGTTACTAGGGATTTGAGTATTAGCAGGGAGTTGATTTGTGAAATTGTTGAAACGCTGGTGGTTGAGTAGAGGTTGGAAATTGTTGGTATGGCATCTGTGAGAATATTGCCATAGGTTGGTACTTTTGTGATTGCTGACTTTGATCGTATTGATGTGAAATTAGCACATTTGGATCATATTGAGTTATTTTAATATTTATAGACCGATATATCTTTCCGCAGTTATTGCTTCGTTCACCCGGCCCCGTGGCTGTACTTATTACACATTACTTTCGCCGGCACTAGTAACGATGTTCACGCGACGAAAGCCAAATGATTCCTGCTGTTGATAATAATGCAAAAATAAATCCAATCGTATAATTCAAGAAACACGTGAGGATTAACGATCATTCATGAACTTGCTGACTGGATATTAAGAAATTTAAGAGTTATATATATATATTTTGTGCATAATAGTGTATTTATAAAGTCAAATTTTAGTGTGTGTTGGACTTATTAAAAGTTATTATTTAATACGAAGCACATATGTGGGGAAATTATTAAGTCGTAGTTTGCTTGAAAATCTCAAATATACTCTCATTCAGAGCAATCGCCACGGAAGTCTGCAAATTTTTAATAATTCTAAAATTATTTCCTTTTAAGCTGAATTTGAGCTGGAGAAACAAAAAGAAGTTGAGAAGAGTCAGATCCGCACTGTAAGGAAGTTGGAGCAGCATTGTCCCTTTTGTTTCGCCAACAACTCTATCAGTAGCAGCAATACAAGACTCAGCTTGTCGTACTGAGGAACCCAGGTATTGGCAATCTTTGGATGGACCCCTACGACTCTTTTCTTTAACCATTTATGCATTTCCACATAAAATGCAGCGTTAATAGTCTATTTGGGTGGTTACAAAATTTCCTTGTAAGCGACACCTTAGAGACAAAAAAGACAATGAATATTGCTTTTATCTTTGATTTGTTTATTTGAGTCTATTTAAATTTGAGGGGATTGGGTAGTGTAGCACTCAAAGCTCTGTATTTTTGTTTCTTGATCATACTAAAAAAACCACGTTACATATTTTTTTAATCAGGGTCATTTCTTTTACAAGGAATTAATATTCTTTGTCGACCAGAAACTTGTGAATAAATTTCCGTTGTGATCATTTTAAGTATAGTAGATTTTGGAAGTGCTACCTTATTGTCATTAATCTAACATTCAGATATGGGTCAGATACCAAAACCATCTTAGCCATATTGTCCGATGTTAATGGATGCTCACTTGAGTTTTCGATAAAGCAACCGTCAGACTCTAGTACTCTGCCTCTCCTGATTTTTCTGATGACGACCAGAAAAGTCAGTCTCATTACTTTCTTGACGTACCTTTTATATCGTTTGGGGGCTATTACTTATTTTGTAAAAAAATTGTTATCAATTTGTTTAACTTATTTAATTTATGAACATACTTTATATTTATCTGAAATGTAAGTCTTTCAAATTCATATGCCTTACAAATAAGTAAAGTTAATTATTTTCAAAAAATTTCTTATACATTGACTTTTTAATGTTACAAACAGTCATGGTAACGCGAGGTAAAATTCTTGTCCAGATTCAATAAAGAATGGGTTTGTTATAAATGGTATTTGGTTTACACTTTTCATTTAATGGTCAATAACGTTGTGTATAACTTTAATTATTTTTTTATTGTGTTGATTTAGTTTGGCAAGTTCCATTATTTACGTATCTGTATATTACATATTCGTATTTAAGTTTTAGAGTAGAATCTAATTTTGTGTATTAGAATTTTTTGTTAGTTTTTACATTTATTTTAAAATTAATGTAGCACGCATAATATAAGCATTCGAAGCTTAAATCATATAACACGCATTTGTAATTTATCATGGTTTGTAGTATTACTTGGGCATCGAATTGTAACAATTCCCATTAATAGGGCAATTAAATGAAGCTTACTGTTTCCTAAATGGTGACTAGAATATTAAATTGCCCGTAATGTGGTAGCAATTAGGGTAATATGAGTTCGCTCTTGCACAAGATAAATTATGACTGCATTTGATAATAATTCGGGGGAAAGAGAACTAGGACGATGCCAAGGTACTATAAAGCAAATTAGAGCAGAAATAAAGGGTAAAGCAAACTTCTTCTAGCTTTGAATTTTATTTCTGTTCGATTTATACAATTTTTAGTATAATTGATACTAATAAATAAATACTCGATTAATAATTATATATTATGTTAAAGCTTTACACGCACATATATATATATATATATATATATATATATATATATATATATATATATATATATATATATATATATATATATATATATATATATATATATTATCTAAATAGCCTTGGAAGCGTTTTCATGTAGCAAGGTTTTGCATGGCAGCTCATTGTTCAGCTTATCGGCGCATTTAGTTAGAAGTTACATCAGTGAAATATAAAATATAGCAAGCGTACATTAACAAGTGATGAACCGTGACTTTCAATGACAAAAGGTTTCGAGAGGGCAGAGATTCAGTCCAAGATACGGTCGCTAGTCAATTTTACATATTAAAGCAATTGAAACGTGCGTGTTCTTGCAAGACCGTCGTGTTAACTGTGCGCATGATATCAGAAGACTAAATTTTACGCAACGATTTAAGAAAATAGAAACCTTAATGCAAGATTAGTTGTTTTTAGACTGACAAAGAAACAAAAAGAAACCAAACAAATACATGTTATATAAACTATTGTACAGGTTCAAAATTGATTTCACATTTGTATTATAAATTAGTGCCGGAAATAAAACTTTGTGCTACTAATATAATTCTTAAGTAAAGCGTCTGAATGTTAAATGACGAGGTCATGGTTCACCAGATTCCAAAAAAGTGAAACAAAAACTTTCGAAAATACAGATAATGTTGATAGCATTTTTTGATGTCACATTATCTTTAAAGGATCTTCCAATTTTCCCCACTTTCTTCTTTCTGTCAGAGTTTGTTCTGCTACTTTTGTCATCTATCGATGTGGTGGTGCCCCTCTAACGTGATCGTACCAGAGCAGGTGCTTCTTTTCTATGTAAGTACGTCTTCTTTCCGTGACATTTTTTTCTGTATTTCTTTATTAGAAATTTTTGCTAGTTTTCTTATTCTGTTACATCTTCTTCAGTATTTCATCTTTGTATCGGTAATTCTATTTTGATATATTTTTTATAATCTAGCTTTCTTCTCCATATGTCATTATGTTTCTAATTATGGTATTAAATATAATTTATTTGTGTTTTTGATAAATGCATATCCCATAAGATTCAATTTAACTGTATTATGAATGATTTAGTTTGTTCTTATCTTCTGTGATCGTCTCTTCATTTTTTCTTCCTATATCCTTTGTAACTTTCAAATCTATATTTTTTTCCTGTAGCCAAATATTCTGGTTTATAAACCTTGAAGTTTGTGGAGAATGTGCAACTACCATATATAATAATATAATATAATTTAATATTGACTGTGTTTCTTGGTTTGTTTTTATTTGTTTGTTATATTCCTTTCTAGTTTTTTCTGATTAACTCTTATACAAACTTTCCAATTGTAGATATAACGTTTATGCCTCGGTACTTATCACATTTATTCGTATTACATTTTATCTAATTTTGTGTTGTTATTCATTGACAACCCTCTCAAACATTTTTTGGATCGAACGGGATAGTTTTTTTGGATTCATATTTTACCATATCCAGCGCTGTATTTCTTGGTCCAGAGAATATGATAGTTTTTAGGGTTTTTACAATGCCTTTTCTTTCTTGTAAAGTGACTATTAACTGTTTTTTTATAAATTTTGTTATTTTGCATTATTATTCCTAGCTGTTGACATAAACATTGATTGATCTTCCGTGAGCACTTATAGTAATCTTGTCAATATATTTTTTGAGATGTGATTTATTTGTGTTCGTTATTTGTTATTGGTTTTTTAGGGTTGTGTTCATGTGTTAAGCTTTTCTAATTGGGTTTTTTTCTAAATTTTGTCTTGTATTTTGGTATACTGATTTTCACTTTTGATTTTTTTCTTTAACGTCAATTCTCTTAGTTTTTCTATTTTTTTATTTATAATTCTAAACATTATCCCTTGTGTCTATATTGAGTTATTTTCTGTGGAGTTGTTTTTTATTGTTTAGAATAAAATAGTCGATTATACCTTAGTTTTGTATTAGGTGTCCATGTATACACATGTATACTTGTGTTTGTTAAATCCATTATTGATTATTCCTTTTTTCATTTGCGACCTCTTTTCAGTAACAACCAATCTATTATTATTATTTTTTCTACTTACTCTTTTCATCAAGTTTTCAGTGATGATTAATTCTTGGTGTTTTTACTTTCATTTTGAGAAGAATTACCTACATAGCATTTTATATACTTTTTGGAATTCGTTAGGCTAGCGATCATTGGCCAAACATATTACAGGAGTGAATCATATAACAATTTTATTTATTTATGAAGGAGACTAAATATACATGTCTCTTTTAGACATGCACAATGATTCACTTCTGGTATTGTTTAACAAACTTCTTTATTCTTTTGAAAAGAAACTTTTCAGTTGTTTGCGAAGCCACGTCTGCATTGATTGCTAAACTTTACCATCCAAACTGAACCTGTGACCGCGCAATATTAAAAAGCCAAATATGTGATTATCAGAAGACGATAGATTGGGAATTTAAGGTGATGCGATATCTACGTGGTGTTTCGCACCCACCACGCAAACATTTTATGAAATCTGAAGTCAATAAGCATTATGGCTTGTACAGTTTCATGATTATTGTTCAAGATGTCCACTACACATTTTAATGTGACTTGTCGGTTTTCTTTGATCAAGGCATCCGAATGTGTTTGTCTGTGTGCAATGTTAATGAGCGATTGGTCGACTTGCATCGGTTGTACTTGTTCTTCCCTCCTTAAAGCGTTCTATCTACTAGCAGATCTTTCGATGAATTATGGGGCGTGTTCCATACTGTGACAAAATGTGTCGATAGATTACTATAGATTTAACTTCTTTCGTCCACCGAAAACCCACTACGGCGTGTTGTTTGTCAATGGTCGATCAGTGAGTGGAATGGTCATACTTCTACTCTTATTTTTACCACGAAATTTTATAATTTTCCTTACATCCTGTATATATATATATATATATATATATATATATATATATATAAAAGTTACATTATTGTTTGTCATAAACATCGTATGTATATTTTGTCTCATGGCTAATGTCTCTCATTTAAGCAAAAACACTTTTTGTTGGTTGGGAAGGTATGGGGATTGAGAGTTTGTATTTTTTTAAAATATTTGTAATTATATGGGATAAGAATTTGTTGGAATATCCGTTTTGCAGCAGAACTATGGTGATAGTTTGTTATTTTTTGCGTCAAAAAGGTTGATGGATCTAGCACTAAAGAATTTGGGAATTGGGCATTTAGGTAGTGATTACTAATGGTAGGTTTTCTATGGACAGTATGTCATTTAAAACATTTTTTTTATAAGAGAATCTAGGAAAACTATTTTTTATCTGTTTCCACGATACATTTGATGTGAATTTGATTTTGGTGGAGACGAAATTCGGAAAACCGATCTTGTTAGACAGGTCAGATGAAAGATTGATAGATCGTACCCAGCAAGTAAATTTAAGGGAAAAGAAAGGGGAGGATTTTACTTTAAAATTAGCCACAATTTTTTGCGATAAAATATAAAATAAGAGAAACTTTAGAAGCACTGTTAGCTTCGCAGTATAATTTATTTTGAAAGGTAAATTAAGAAGAGGGTATTGATTCTTAGATTGTAAGTTTTTATTGGAGGTCTTAGCAATCAAAACACTGATATACAACGAGAGTACAGGAAATTTTTTGAGTACTTCTAGAAAGGGGTAGGAGTTTTTGACGTAGGATGAGGCTTGCTCTGCAAAAAGTTAAAGAATTTTGGCAGAGTATTAACTACGTTACGGATTGTCTGCCTACAAAGTTATCAAATTAATATTTTATTTTGAAACTTTTAAGGTACGTAATTCAGAGGCTTTAATATTTAATTTTGGTAATACGGCTGTGCTAGCAATTTAGCTACATTTTGTCTGGTTCAGTTTGAAATGTTTTCACAAGCCGCGTGGAAGTGGAAAATTTTATCTGAGGTGTGATGTGATCGTTGGAGTAACAGCAAAATTAAAATTGTTTGCAAAATTCTGAATAGCCGAATTGGGGTATTTCGTAC
Organism: Sinelater perroti; assembly: GCA_036346155.1. Classification (NCBI taxonomy): domain Eukaryota; kingdom Metazoa; phylum Arthropoda; class Insecta; order Coleoptera; family Elateridae; genus Sinelater; species Sinelater perroti. The sequence continues at coordinate 19,595,379 of JARFIY010000001.1, forward strand.
AGTGGTGTTGGTTGCGTATTGAGTAGCTGTTGTTTTAATTTGGATACATTCTTTATGAATTGAAGAAGTTGAATGAAAAAATATGATTAGAAAGAAAAAGAAATTGATTTTTAATCTTTTTTTGTGATATTTTGCGTAAACAGTTATTTCAATATGTTCATATACCCGCTTTTTACTTTCGAAGCATAAAGTCGTACTCGGTTCGCTCAGCATAAGAAAGTGTAAAGGTGTGGTCGCTTATTGGGCGCGATAAATACTAGGCCGCTGGCCTTCGTATCTATTATAAAAGGACATTTATTAAAATTAGTTTATAATTCAAGTACAATTTACATTAATGAGTAAGCATGTATCCATTTCAATTTTAGCCAAATCAAATACCTGGATTCACATCTAATATACCTAACTGTCAAAATCCAGTATTATTTCAATACAGGTGTGACATACGGTTACTCGCAACATCAGCCAACAAATGCAGCCATTCAAAACCAATTTACTAATCTCGAACGTTTCACATCTAAATAATCAGAATACTTTACCAACCTTTCAAACACTAATGAAATTCCTCACGCAGAGAGCGGCGATGAAATGAACGATAGCTCTCTGAAAAAAATCACACATGACTGGCAATCAGTAAAAAACGCAAAATTAGCCATAAACTAACAAATCACCTTTCTTTGACTCAAACAAGTCTCCACAATCAATTCAAACAGCTCGAAACAGGCGCTACAATTAGTCAAAATACCATTACGGAACCAGCAATATCTAAGCCACCACCGATATTTATAAACTGAGTCAAAAGTTATCAGAGTAATGATTAATAATTTAGCGAAAATTATGGAAGATCAATTATACCACACAAAAGCTTTAGCTAATGACACAGTGAAAATTAATGCTCACGGAATTGATACCTACAGAAAACTAGTAAAGCACCAACATGAAGAAAAAATTATACCACACGTACCAAGCGAAAGAAGACTGTGCCTACAGAATTGTGATTAGAAACTTACATCACTTGTGCCAACTAAAGAAATTACAGAGGAGCTTGCAAAAACAGGACATAATGAACATTAAATACAGAACAACTAAAGAACCACTTTCCTTGTTTTTCATTGACATTGAACCTAAAGTAAATAACAAAACAATATTTGACTTCAAATATATCTATAACACTAAAATAACCGTAGAAGCACCAACAAAAAGACGCGACATAATCCAATGTATGCGATGCCAGGTGTACGGACACTCTAAAGCATACTGTAATAGATCATACAACTGTGTAAAATGCGGAAACCAACATGACTTAAAAACATGTCAAAAATCCAGGGATACCCCCGCAAAATGTGCTCTATGCGCAGGTAAGCACCTCGCAAACTATAAGGGCTGTAGAGTTTACAAAAATGTAATTACCAAATACATGGCGCCAGAAGCTCTCCGCTATCCCTACATTAATTAATAACCGCCTGCCGCAGACACAGCCAACTAGCTACACCCGGCCAATACACGCACGCTCCAGAATGCAATCCTAATTTACGCCCAAGCTGTACAAAATAACAACAATATGATATCTGCTCAACCTACAACCAGCATAGAGAATCACCAGCTTTATTCCTAAACGAATTCAAAAATATGTCATTACGACTGTCATCAGTAAACCAAATCAATATTGGCCAAAATACTCAGAATCGCAACGTGGAGTGACAATGAGTTTCTCAAGCATAAGCAAGAAGTAATAACGTTCCTCCATCTAAACAAAATTGACATCCTCCTAGTATCTGAAACTCACTTCACAGATCGAACCATTTTTCTTATACCACACTATTTAACCTACAGCTATGTCTATATTGATGGTACAGCACATGGCGGATCAACAATTCTAATCAAAGATTCTATCTCAAATCACGAATTGGCCAAATACCAAACTAATGAGATCCAAGTTACCAATGTCCAGGTAAGCAGCGGAAAGTGGAATGTAACTGTAACAGTTGTTTATTGTTCGCCACGCCACACCACTTCTCTTGAAGAATATAAAAATTTCTTGCAAACTCTTGGTCATCGTTTCATTGCGGGGGGGGTGGGGGGTGGAACGCCAAACTCATCACAACCAAGAGACGTAACCTTCTACGGGCTATAACAAACAACAGATTTCAACATATCTCTAACGGAGAACCTACTTACTGGCCGACAGACACGACAAAGCTACCGGACCTTCTATATTTCTACGTGAAAAAATACACAAAATATTTTCCTTTTATTTTTTTCGTAGTCAGTGGATTTCATTTTGGCAATTTATTTCCGACTTCCGGTCTTATTTCCGGTTTTTGACCATGTACATCGAGTTGTACTAAAAATCACCACACGACATCACAAAGTTGAGGTTTCAAGCCTCCATTTGCACTAGGGATCGACCTATAAAAGCGCGTTAAAAATGGGTAGGTGGGAGTGGTCGATTTCCCGGAGAATGACCCATATATATATATATATATATATATATATATATATATATATATATATATATATATATATATATAATATTTATATAATTTGTTAACTTAAAGATACAATAAGTATTAACAGTAGTTAATGACTTGAATATATTGTTCGCTCTATATATAATTATATATAACTAAATGAATCTTACATTATAATAATCAACGAAAACAAGTTATTTATTATTTATACTAACATAAAGAGAAGTATTTCAGAAGTTCTACGGATCATCTTTGCATATCTTCGAAGCATGGTTTTCATTTATAAACTGCCGAAAGACTGAAATAATTGATTTTTATGATTTTTTACCTTTATTTTGATTTTTGAGAAAACGGATCGGCCATTTTTGCTATAAACTTGGATTTCAACTTATTTTAATGTATACAATTTAATACAGTCATAAAAAACGTAGTGAAAATCAGGTCGATTTAAAGGCTTTTAGCCCACCGTGACAAGACCATACTAAAACCTGTCTGGTCATACGGCGTACACCTATGGGGATATGCCAAGCCCACTCGGTTAAAAACAATTCAAACCTTACAAAACAAAACACTTCGTGCTATTGTTAACGCGGCATGGTACATCAGCAATCTAATGCTGCACCAAGATCTGCAAATCCCATACATCACAGAAGTAATAGATACTGTTGCCACCAATTATTGAAACAGACTCGTAGAAAATCTAAATACTCTCACAGATAACTTATACAGGGATGAACCGCGCAACAGAAGATTACACAAAACCGGGTTTGCAGACCTGCCTCAACAACACTAAGGCGCGGGATAGTAATATATAAGGAGAATATCAGTGAACATTGTCCCTTTCAAGCCATATACTGATATAAGGTTTATTTAATTAAATATACTTTTAATATTAGATAAGAATGCAATTGTTTGTTAAGAACGTATTAAGATTAGGAGTTAGTATTACTCTTAATGTTTTTAATAACAAGAAGTAAGAATTTTGTAAATACCCTTTTGTAATAAAGTTGTAATAATAGAAGTTTTCTTATCGTTTCTTTTGTGTCGTTAAATATGAAGTAAAGTATGATTTTACAAATGATATATTAGTAAATAATAAAATAATTTTCTCTAAAAGCTGATAATGCTTCGTTACGTAAATAACTAAACGTTATTACTAAAATGATTGGCACGTTTATTCATTATTTGTATGTAATAATGCTTATCTAGATTTATCCATAATTTAATTTTAGCGCGCGTTAAAGATTTGCTAACTAGTAGCATGGAAATTTAATTTCCAGTTATGCTGATATAGATTGGTTTGTGCAATTTATCAGTAGATATTCAAATGAAATTCCAATACAAGCTTCAAACATTCAATTGGAAAGCACGTTACACGCTTTTGTAGCTTATTTTGTGTTCAGTTATTATTTCAGCATTTCCTGCAGCAATATTTCATAGTTTAGTTTTAAGCGAAATTTATCATTTTGCGAGGGATACTACGAGAATTTTTAAATATATTTATTAAAATATACTTACGAATGCTTGTCATTGTGGTTTGTGAAACGATATTAGGAAATGAAATATTGTTAACCAATTAACAATGCAATTCATGCAAATTAATGGCTAGCTCTCTAAAATAGACTATTATTAATTTTTAATATAAAAAATGGGTTCATTTTGATGACATCTTGTTATATCTTATATGTACTGCAAATTTAGTTTACCTAGTAATTAAATAATTATTAAAAAATCTTATTTTAATTTTAGGTTGTTTAATTTTAAAACTTTCAAGTCGTAAATATTTTCATAAACCAAAAATTAAGGGATGTCAGTAACCACATGTTAAAATGTGGTTATTTTTAAAATATATCCAATAACTTTAATTTAATTTTTATTAACAGGTAGCACTGTAAAATTTAGTCATTTAATTTAAATAATATGGTTTGCTTAGAAAACTGTCTCTACATAAAAATACAATATTTGCATTTTCACTCAGAACGCTCTATTGCTTCAATGCTTGTTTTAGAAATTGTAATCAAATTAAACTTCGAACAAAGTTAGTGGAATGTTTGTAGCACAGGTAGGGTATTATTAAATGCCTACTGTTGTTTGGAATCCAAATATCAGAAATACCCGTGCTTGTATATGGAGTCCTCAAAATACAAAGTTTAATCTACCAGTTCAACTGCTAATTTTGTCGTGATAGTTTGCGTGTTTCAAAATTGATTCTACAGTCGTTTGAAATTCCAACTTTAAAGTATATATATTGACACGCGTTAATGTTATGCATTATTGTAAGATAGTTACTCTATTGGGAGTATATTTTTTAAGTATAAATATTTATTTAAAGAAATATTGAATAATTTCTACATTATGTTGTACTTATATAATAGTTGCTTGTATTTTATTGCTGCACTTTTATTTTGAAAAAGCTTTTTAGTGTACACGTTATATTGGTTAATAATGTTTTGTGTAACCGTTAACTATTGTTTTAAGAATTATATTATTTCGTAGTATAGCGAGTACCGGTTCAGATGTTAACTAAAAATATTTAATTTAGTATTTTATTAATACAATTAGGTAAATTACACGGCATTAATTTATCATTACTTTACTACATTTACAAAATATTAATTGATGTACAATATCAATTCCGCATTTGAATTCCGAAGCATAAAAATCAACGATACACGCGCTGCGAGTTCAAGTCAAGTGCAGTGTTCGATAACGCGGCTGCGGCCGCCTTATCTTGTATAACGAGCTACGGTTTATTTAAAGTTATTTAGAGCAAGAAAGAAACACTCTTAACAACAGGTAATTTACTTTAAAATTACTGCAATGTTTCCATTAGAAAATCGAGCCGAGGGATGTACAAAGTTATACAAGACAACAAAAAAGTCTATCTATCAACGGCGACCCCGATATACTGGCCATGGGACCCAACAAAACCCCCGACCTTCTAGACTTCTTTATCATTAACGGCATATCACCGAACCACACAAACATCTCTGCAAGCTATGACTTATTATCTGGTCACACCCCAATCATAAAAACTATCAGCACAAGTGTCTTACTCAAAGACTCCCCTAAACGGATTCACAACGCCACAACAGACTGAGACAAATATCGCTAAATTCTCCATGAAAGCATTGAACTGAAAGTTAGCCTAAAATATCTACTCGAAGTAGAAGCTACCGTAAACAACTTTAATACCCTGCTAACATCAGCAGCACAGCTTCTAAAGCACAGAAAAACTCGAAATATCTACCAATATTTCCAGAAATTAAACTCCTAGTTGTTCAAAAGAGGAAAGCCAGAGCTCAATGGCAAAAGAGCCATAATCCATCAGATAAAACAACCTCAGTAATCAGCTGAAGGCAAAACTCAAAATCCTGAGGGATGACTCATTTAATAGCTACATCTCAACCGTAAGCAAATGCGACAATTCTAAATCACATGTATATGAAGACCTATCAAATCTTTTCTAAAACCCAAAATTCCACCCCCACCAATACGGAAACTCCCTCTAGCACTTGGGTAGGCCAAGAGCAATAAAGAAAAGGCAAAATTATTCGCACTCCACTTATCCGGAGTATTTCAACCACGATGAGCTACCCGACGTTAAACTCCCTGACCTTCAACAACCACCTGAAATACTACTTCCTCTCATACCACTACTCAAACCAAAAACAATTAAATCTGAGATCTAACGATTAAATCTCAAGAAAGCACTAGGATCGGACCAAATTACACCTAAACTACTCCGCGAGCTTCCAAGAAAAGGAATAGTGCTTCTAACATACATATTCAACGCTAGACTGCGACTACAGTATTGGCTAAAAAAATTCAAGAAAGCTGAAATAATACTCATCCCTAAGCCCTGCAAGATACCAGCTTGCAACATCCTACCGCCTTATAAGTTTACTACCAATGACCTCCAAGTTCCTCGAGAAACTTGTGTTACGAATCCTCGACCCTGAATTCACTGCAACTAACTGGATCCCGGATTACTAATTTGGCTTCTATACTTCTATACAACTTCTATACAACAGTGCCACTGCATCATACATGAGATTAATGCGGCGTTCGTGCAACTACTGCAGCCTACTGCATAGTCGTCATTCTGGATATTCGCCAGGCGTTCGACAAAATTTTGCACAAAGGACTCAATCATAAAATACAACAAATCTTACCTCTTCAATTTCACAAGCTCCTGGAATCCAACCTAACAGACAGACAATTTCGAATACGAGTATCGATGAAGTCTCAGCAGTGTATCCGATTAAATCTGGGGTTCCACAGGGAAGCGTCCTGGGACCTTTCCTCTATACGTTATTTACCTCCGACCTCCGACCTCCCAACTACCCCAATCATCACTGTAGGGGCATACGCTGACGACACAATAAATTATGCGAGGCATACAGACTTAAACACTGCATTCGAACCCATCTTAATTAACTTGAGGCATGGATCAATAAATGGAAAATAAAGGTTAACGGGTCTAAATAAATCCAGGTGACTTTCACTTTACGCAAAGGGCTATGCCCTCTACTTCACTTGAACAACATTGAGATACTACAATTTGCAACAATGAAGTACTTGGGTTTTCACCTTGACAACAACCTCACCTGGAGGGAATACGTTATTAAAAAAAAGAAACACATAGAGCTTTGAATCCCTTCACTGGTTACTAGGTCGCAATTCTCCATTATCCTTAAATAACAAACTCTTGATCTATAAGGCCATTATCTAACCCATTTGGTCCTATGGAATTGAACTTTGGGGCTGTACTAGCAAATCAAACTTTGATACATCACCTACTAGATGATACACGACGACCCCCGTTCCTCAACACAGTAATACACGACAGAACTACGAAACATCTCGTCAAACTCTTTATTCATGACAATCTTCTTTTGCATGAACTTCCGCACTACGAAGTTATCAGAAGATTCAAGCGCCGTTGGTCTACCGACCTCCATTGAAGAGGACTCCTCTCTGGATGGGCCCTCATCACGTTAGCAATGCTCCCCATGAAGAGGACCCTTGACTGGATAGGCCCACACAACGTCAGTACCATATTTATAATATTAGCTCATAGGATCTTATGTATTCTGATTGGCAATTTACTTAAGAAATAAAAAAATGTATAATATAACTAAATTAATATTGTACGATTTTACTTATAATATCTTCTGTTTATTATGTTTAATATTCTAAAATGCAGTTCAAAATGTAAGCGTTATTGTTTTGATGTGTGCTTGTTCGTGTGTGAGAGTATAAGTAATTGTGTGAGTGTGTATCTATATGTAAAGGGTGTCTCAAAAAAACCTTGGAATTAATTTTATAAAAAATATTTTATTTATTAATAAGCTGATTTATGACATTATTTTATTTATTTCCGTTAAATATGAAATAGAATATTTGATAAATCACGGCTCATTTGACATTCTCGAATTTTTTTCCTGGTCTTCACGAATCTCCAAGAGAAAAATTCACACGGTGCAAGCTCTCAAAATTTTTATGGCTGATCTATTTCGCTTTTTGGGAGATAAATAACCGATCAAAGTTTGCTCCAAACAATAGGCTGTAGTTTCTGGATTAGCTGAGTCTTGAATGGGTGCAGTAGATCTTTTAATAAAATCCGTTGCCTAGTATTTCTTTAAATTTCAGTTGCAGTGACCAACGGAACATTAAGGTTTTTAGACACTCCGTCAAACTATCGTTCGCAGAGGCAATTTTTTCAGCTGAACGGCTGGTACGAGGTCGGCCTGTTTTTCTGTTGTCTGCAACCAAACCTGTTTGTTAAAATTTATTAACTAGTTTTTTAGCAGTCCTTTCATTTGGTGTATTTCCAAAAATGTTATATAATTTGCGCACAGTCTCGGCAAAACATTATCCGTAGTTGTAATAAATTTTAATAATCTCCTCAGTCGCGTAGCACTCGATATTGACTAAATGCATTGTGCTTACTATAAAATGTCACCAGCCTTAAATTTATTATATATATATCTGTTTTATGAGCATTCAACTATAATATTTTAAGCATTGCGTAACGTTCTTAAAAAACTAACACAAGGCAAAACATTTATCCCTTACAATTCAATACGTACATTGAAATAAAGTTTTTATAAAGCTGAAAATTCTTTACATATTTTACCTGCTATATTTGTACAAAAGCTTCAACTGCACACGTGTACATATTGAAAAAGCAATGTAGGACAAGGGAGAGCCTTCATAAAAGTTGAGGTAAATTGCTTTCCGGAACATTGCGGGTGAATTCTTTAAACCAATAAAAACTAACAGCCCGGGTCATCGTAGTGGTAGAGATATTTTGGTTATTGTTCTAGAAAAATATGTAAGTAACATTGTACAACTGTGCTTTTTAAATAAAAGTAACATGTTTTTTTTGATATATAATGATTAATATGGGAACAACTTGCTAAATTAAGTTGCAATAGGTTTATATATTATATATAAGTGAAATTTGTTTTGTAATCAAATAATTTCTAAATATATAAAGTGCTACTAGTGCCAAATTGCAACAAAGTTATTTAGCTGAAATATATTTAATTTCTATGATAGGCGGAGCATAAAACATAAAACCATAAAAGTAAATAAACGCAATATTTGAGTGTTGCAAATATTATTTATTTAAGACAAACAGAAACAATATAATTGAAGTCATAAAGAGTCCATTGTACTGTTAACACTCTATTAGAATTCAGCAGAAATCTTTAAAGAAACTATTTGTATGCTAAAGTATCAACCCTTTATTTTTGTTTAACTTTGAATGTAAATTTATTATATTCTGCTTGTAGAAAATTTATAATACGCACAAAGTATAACAAAATAAAATTAACAGATTTATTTTGTATTTTTAAACATTTGATGCATACATTTTTATATTATTTCTTCAATACAATGGGTTAACGGTAAGTAAGACATTAAATTAATATTTAACAAACTCTGTATGCAGTGTCTAACGAGGAGAGTAACTGAGTAGCTCATGGGCATTGTTGTCGTTCCCAAGCCCGGAAAAAAGAGGGTTGATGCCTTGCGTAAAAACGAACAATCGAACACAAGATTAGAAAATAATTAAGGACTAGCAATATTGGTTTTACACAACAAATATAACTATAAGCAAACAGATAATAATGGATAATAGCAGAGAAAGCTATAGACATAAATGGAAGATTATGATAATGAATAGATAACAAATAACAAATAAACTATGAAGGGACACTAAGTCGTGATACACTAAGGACTAAGAAATACTATTGGAGATGGTCAAAAAGACAATTGATTTATGTAGTATCTCTGAAATAAGAAAAGAAGGTAAAAAACACATAACAGTAAGAAATTAAATTTTGGTGCATAGCTGAAGACGAAAAAACGAACATGCAAGTACGGTAGTAGGAATACTTCTGCACGTATCGATAATGTATGTTATGTTAACGGAAGTTACTGAAAATGAGATTAAATATAAATAATAAGTATTTTTATATAATCCACCTTAACTAAATTAAGGAAAGAAAAATGTGAGTTTTATGAAAAACTACAAAAAATTACGGACAAGATACCCTACATCCACTAAGTCACAATAATTGACGATCTTAACCCACGATATACTTTTATAAGACATTAAACAAAGATTCAATGAGCAAGAGATCAACGACGGTGGAAATTTATTAACCGATTTATGCTCAAAGCGCCTCCTATAATTAACATATTTTTCGTCCATGGTACAAAATACAAATATACATATACAAGCGAATAAGTCTGTAAAGTCATAGCAAGGAGATATTTCTTTCCAAATGAGATTTTAGATAGGAAAAGATTAAATTCGGCCAATACAGGCAGCAAATATTCATTCGTTTTATGAAATCTATATTATTAAAGCGCCGAGGAAGAACACACGCTGTGAATCAAATAAGCAACCGATTTTAATGGTTAAGGGCTTTTAGATTTATCTTAAAGAGACGGGGTGTAAGTTATAGTTTTGAATGCGATCTGGGTTAACCATGGTCAGATAATAGCAGAAAAAGGGCAATCTTTTGACCGAAAATAGTATTGTAAGGGAAGCGCACGCAAAATGGCGTCAAGTGCTTTACATGTATTCGATGTTTATTTTATTTGCAACATTTTAATCAATAATAACATGCACTGCCGTGCCATTTTCCGGATAAAATAAAAAAGTGAGTAATGCCTAAAATTCTTTAAGCTAATGAATTGTTTGACTTTAAATAGGACGCAATTTGCGTCATACCGTGTTTATTGTATGTCCTATTACAACAAACAAATTTAAAACAGAAAGAAAAGTTTAATATGAAGTCGCTAGAGAATGAGGTTATCAGACAACTGTATGCTAATTGTTTTAAAACAAAAATAAAAATAATCCCACAATTAATAAAGAAAAGGTAGAAGAAGTATTGCCTAAAGTGAAGTTCAACATCGTAAAAGTGGCAGAACCAGTAAATATACAGAAACAAAATTCACAATTCACTAAAAAGGCTTTTATGAGATACAAAACAACTTTATACATACAAGAAATAAATTTACTAAATTTACCATATGAAAAAGATAATTAAAAGTTTCATAAAAGGCACGGAGAAAGTCTATCCGAATCGTAGAAAACATATTGCGTGTGTTCAAAAATAGAAACGCTGAAGTTAGCTATACCCTGAAAATAAATGCAATTAAATCAGAATAATGGACACAATACTTTAGGAATCTACATAATGAAGAAATAACTGAAAGTGGTAAAACGTACATAAAGGAAATGAAAATAAATCTGTTGATTTATGTAAGATACAAGACAAATTATTAATTTTGAAAAAAATAAACTTGCCAAAAGTTAAAAATAAAAGTTCAAAATAAAAACACATTGATAAAAATTCAGGTTTGAAATTATTTGACAGAAAGCATAAAGTGTAGTATGGAAATTCGACAAGGAGACTCTTTAAATTAAATATATTTTCTAATTTTGTTATGGATCAAATTATCAGATAAATAAGAAAATAACCCGGGTACAAAATGGAAAAACATTTCTATAGTATGCTACATGGACGATACAGTCCTAAATGGGGAATTTGAGGACAATTTTCAGCGCTTTCTACTAAAAAAAACTTATTGATATTTAAACCCTCTACAACAATATTAAGTTTAATAATTCAGGACAATTAGTGACATCGCTTGCAAAATTTATAGTTGGTCAAGGCTCTTTTGATATGTGTTGTGCATTTTTAGCTATTAAAATAAAATAAATCAGTTACAGTCTATTGCTACCAATACAACTCTACTAACTTAAGTGATGTTTTAGAAGAAAAGAAATTGGTTAAGAGGGTTAAAAGTTATTTTAATTCAAGAAAATGTCACGGTACAAAGGCATTACAGAAACTGACATCTGTATTGAACTATAAACCTATCTATTTTAAACAGTGCAGCAATATTTAAACGATAAACAGGTTAAAACTAAGGAAATTGTTAAATTATAATTCTGTCTTTATTTGTAGCCACCAAATTTTAACCATCATTTGGAAAATACTTTGATTTTTACCTATTTGCTTGCTTTTAATAAATGTTGCATAGATAGTAAGATATTTAAATAAAAGGCAATCAGTTTTTGCGTTAAAATATCAATAGCAACAATTATTCAAAGATTAAAAATTTATTTCTTAATATTATTTTTGTTACGTAATTTATTCTTTGTATTATCAGAAAGAGGCTATTGATAATTAAATTGGCTAATTAAAAAGTTATTGTAGCTTAAGCTTATTATTATATATTTATTGCAGACGCTCTTCAGTAACCCATTTATTTTACACTTTGCTGATTAGGAAATTTACACAATTGCATTATATGGCGTCTCTAGTCTGGTTCCCAAAATGCGCTTTAAAGTCGCACAGAACTAAGTAATGAAATTAAGGATCGTTTAAATTAATAACCGAATAAATTTAAAATAGTGCTTTGTAAATGCAAAGCATTCTACAGAAGTGCAAGTATTTCAGTTAACATATTTAAACCTTAGTTTTTGTATAAAAGCTATTTTATTGGCAAATTACTTAAACAAGCTGTGAAAAGATTATATGGAAATATGATAGTTGAAAATCAAGTTTATTATATTATTATAGTGCTGGGCTCAAAGTCTAACAAAGGTGTAGCTAATTTTTCTTGTCAATACACATAAATATTTGAATAACTTACTATCAATTATAGACGTTGGGAAATGTTTGATTTTTTTACAAAACAGCGAAACAATAGTTTTTAAGTGAGTGTTGCATTTTTACTTCTACAGAAATTAAAATATGGATAATTAATGATAGAAACTTTAAGCAATGTACGATGAACATGTACCACAAGATTTGTTGCTTCAAATGTTTGCTTCGCCAATCTGTTTAAATGTACATATGAACCGTCCTAATTGCTTTTCTTGTAATATTTCTTTTACTATTTTTACTCCTAACAGTTCTTTATATGTTGTATTGTTAATCTTGTCTTGTTTTGTTTTCCTTTCAGTTTTTTTCCAACCTCACTTCTGTACTTGTCAACTTGCTTTGTTGCTTATTTGTAATTGCCCATGATTTGTAGTCCCATTGCTACTGATACATTTTTAAATATTTAAACTTGTTCACTTGTGTTATTTTCTTTCTATTATGATGTTATGTCTTATTTCATCTGCTGTTGTAATATACGTCTTTGTCTTCTTGGTATTAATTGAATATTTATGTTTGTTGTTTCATATTTCTGTTGTATATTATCAGGTTATGTTGTAATTTTTCTCTGTTTCTACTAAAATTACATTATCTTCCACATATAGCAATTCAGACACTTGCCTCATTTTATTTCCCTATGTTGTATTTTGTTTTTTTTTACTACTTTATCTATGATTAATAAAAACACGGCTGAACATAACAAATCTTAGACTAATATCTTTAGTCGATTTCCCATTTTTCGTTCTTACTACGTGTGTTGTCTTATTATATATACTAACCACCTCTATCTCTGTCTTGTTTATGCCTCTGCTTTCTAATGTTACCTATAAATTTGTTATTTTGACTTTGTCAAAAGTCTTTACAGGTCTATACAGCATAACTCGATATAAATATATTATCTTGTACTTTTCCTTTCATACTCCCGTACTGACTTAATAAGCACTTACATATTTTATTTTAGCTTTAAAACTAATTATTTTTTTACTAGAGTATATCCACATTTTTCTGTCTAATCAACTACCAATTAATGCTAATTAGGATTTGTACTCAGTAATTTATTTTTAGGGCATTTGACATTTGCTAATTGGTTATATGCAGAGGTATTCTTAAGAAACTACAAAATGCTTGAAATCTTTAAAATTTTAAATTTGTCAATATCCAGCGACATGGAAAAAAGTAGCACAAACTCGTTCAAAAAATAAGTTCCTTATCAAAGAATCATACAAAATAGAATATACAGAAAATGTGACATGATGGTGGCCAATTCTCAGTTTGGATTTAGAAGCGGTCTAGGGACTCGAGAAGCACTATTCAGTATGAACACCTTACTGCAGAAGTGCAGAGAATACCAAAAAACAACCTTCGTCTGCTTTATAGATTTTGAGAAGGCCTTTGACCGAGTTCAGCACAATAAACTTATACAATCGTTGGCTAAAATAGGACTTGACGACAAAGACGTAAGATTAATTAAAACTTATACTGGAATCAGACCGCGGTAGTACGAACAGAAGATGGCGAAACGAATGATTAAAATTAAACGCGGAGTGAGACAAGGTGTGTTCTATCGCCACTCCTGTTTAATGTATACTCAGAACAAATTTTTCAAAATGCAGTTTGAAGCAACAGAAGGAATAAAATAAATGGTGAGATCATCAACAACATCCGATACGCTGATGATACTGCGGTGTTGGCTGAAAATATGGAAGATCTACAAAATCTCTTGACAAGAATAAATGAGGAATGTGAGGAAGCAGGACTGAGTATGAATATTAAGAAAACCAAGTTTATGGTCATTAGCAAAGAGCCTGTTGGTCGAGTTCGACTTACAGTAAATAATAGGTCAATTGAAAGAGTCTTCAAATACAAATATCTAGGCTGTTGGATAAATACAGAATTAGATCCGGATGATGAAATAAAAGTAAGAATCGAAATTGCAAGAAACGCATTTATAAAATTCAGAAGTATGCTGTGTAATAAAGGCCTAAATCTATCAATCCGTATAAAATTTGTAAAGTGTTATGTGGTCTATTTTATTGTATGGCGTTGAAGTATGGACCCTAAAAGCTATAATGAAGAAAATCAAGCTTTTGAGATGTGGATATTCAGAAAAATGCTGAAGATACCGTGGATAGAAAGAGTAAGCAATATCGAAGTATTACGCAGAATTGGTAGAAAGAAATTACTGTCTACAATTAAAATGAGAAAACGTCATATTTTGGGCATATTCTAAGAAATAATAAATACAATATACCGCAGCTTATAATCAAAGGAAAAATTGAGGAAAGAAAGGTGTCGGTCAAAAACGATTATCGTGGATGAGAAACATCAGAGCGTGGACTAACATGAGCGTTGAGCAACTGTTCCGAGCTGCCATGGATCGTCAACAATTTCACCAGGTGGTCGCCAACCTCTAATTAGAGAAGGCATTAAAGAAGAAGAAGATCAAAGAATAAACAGAGAAGATTTACTTTTTTACCAGTGAAATTCTTACATACATAAAGCTTTTTATTTTAATAGCTCATGTACTTTCAAAATAAGAAAATATTAACAAGGGTACTTAGATAACTCAGTTTCATTTGGAGGAAATATTATTTGCAATTTTCTAATATTTATTTTAAGTTATATAAAAAATGTGTAAGCAAAACAAATGTCGTAGCAAGAGTGTTGCCATTTAAAGTAAAATCGTAACAACCGATGAGTGGGGTACCTAAAATCTGATAAGCGCTTCAACGGCTATACGTTACAGCAATGAAATAAAAGGTGTCCCAAAATTAACACAAGATATGAATTAAATAGAAAACACAGTTTTTAGTCTTTTGATTGTAATTTTTTTATTGAATCATAAAGTACATAGGATAGGGTTATTTATGGAATAACACATCGGGCAAATGGCCACCACGGCTTTGCATATACATACGCACTCGTTTGTCGAAATTTTCCATGACCATTCTGCATAAATGTGGATGAATTTCGTTGATGCAACGTTGAATCTCCTCCTTTAATGCACGCGTGGGCTTGTTGACATAGACCTGTGATTTTAAATAACCCCATAAAAAGAAATCTAATGGTGTTAAATCACACGATCTAGGGGGCCAATTCTGATCACCGAAACGAGAGAGTACACGACCTGGAAATGTCTCATGCAGTAATTGAAGTGTTTTACGGGCTGTATGGCATGTGGCACCGTCTTGTTGAAACCACATATTGGCCACATCAATATCATCCAATTTCGCCAAAAACAACTGTGTTATCATGTCGCGATATCGAGCACCAGTAACAGTCACTGCTTGACCAGCCTCATTTTCAAAAAAGTATGGTCCAATTATACCTCCAGCCCAAAATCCACACCAAACAATGACACGTTGTGGATGCATTTGTTTTTCGACAATTACATGTGGGTTCTCAGAACCCCAAAAGCGGCAATTTTGGCGATTAACAAACCCATCAAGGTGAAAATGTGCTTCGTCGCTTAGGATCATTTTGCTCGAAAAATTAGCATCCATTTGTTGATGCTCAATAATCTATTCAACAAACTCTCTTCGTGGTGCATGGTCATTAGGCTTCAATTGTTGTGTTAATTGAATTTTGTAAGCATGGAGACACAGATTTTTAGTGAGTATACGCTGTAGAGAGCTTCTTGAAATCTGCAATTCTTGTCCACGACGCCGAATTGAGGTTCCTAGATTGTCACCGACACTCTCACGCACTGCTTCGATGTTGACATTTGAACGGCTTGTTTTTGGACGACCAGTGTGTTTGGCGTCTCCAACGGATTCTGTCTCTCGGAATTTTTCAATTAATCACTTTACAGTTGTCGAAATTAAAACACTATTCCGACCATATTTTGTATGAAATTTTCGAACAGCGGCCGCCAAGCTTTCATTATTTTTGAAATATTGTTCAATAATGAAGACACGTTGTTCTATCGTGTAACGCTCCATTTTTACTAACCCTAAACTGTCAGCTGTCGATTTGTTTTTGTTTTAGGGTTGTCAACACTTTACTGCATAAATGACGGCAAATTTAAATCTTGCGTTAATTCTGGGACACCCTTTATATGGAGATTTTGGGTACATATCAGAAATGGAACATTAATGAAAACGTGCCCAGCCGTGTTTTTAACTTACCTTTTAAATAAAGAAGTAGTAGTATTTAATAATTAATATAAAATAATTTTTTTAATGTATTAGCCTTGAAAACTCGCTGTTACTTACAATTAGTAGTTGTAGTTATAGAGCAAGAATATGTTTTTGTAGAAAAATATAGTATAAATGATGTGTTATTAAGGTATGATTTATAACAACGTTTAATAATTTTATATTTTAATTTTCTGGTAGGAAACTCTTTAAAATTAATTCCCTAATTTATTGATAATTAATTGTGTTATATAACAATTTGTTAATTGCGTTTTTTAAATGTGTCATTTAGGAATCTATGTTTGTAGGAATATTCTACTCGTAATAGTTGTTTGATATTGCGCAAACAACACGCTTAATACTGTTATTTTTTAAAATGCCAAATTTGTTAAAAAATCTGTTGGTTAGAAATGACTGTTTACGAAGGAATATATTTAACTATAGTATTTGCTCACTTGGTTAATGGCATTTTGCTACACCTTATTGCATATTTAATTATTAGTGTTTATTTTTGAAATTAAGTTTGAAGGTAATTGGCTAAACTATGTTTAAAACTTTTTTTAAATAATTTATTATCAATCAGAACTGCTTACACATAATTTGTTCTTTGAGCTATGTTCTTTTGTTTGTTCTATGAGGACTAGTGTTGACAAGTGAGAGTGACACCAATTGCTGCTTGCTCTAATATTATAATATATTATTTAACAAAACAAAAACATTTGCATTAATGTAAAATAACAAATGTTTATGATGAACGTAATTCACGGAAACTAATAAGGTGGAACTGCTATCACGTGGCCAATTTCTCTTTAACCTTTTGGCGTGTCTGGTTTCTAGTAAGGGTTAGACAATTTCATTTGGATGAGCTTCCAATTTACTTTAGTGTTTGGCTGCTATCTGCTCAATGATCTCTTTAACAAAGGGTATGTTTAAATCTGTATGTATTGTCTGATTTAACACAAATCAGTGAGCGTTAACTATAGCACGTAGTATCTTTGATTGGAAACATCGGAAATGTCTGTATTTGATTTACATAAAACATCTCCATAACTCATAATGTAATATGTCCAGACTGGTTTCATAATTACTTTGTAAATGAAGACTTTGTTTTTAATAGATAACGATGATTTTCTGCCTAATAACCAATACATTTTCTTGATCTTAAGGTTTATTTATTTACTCTTTTTCAATGTGTGTGTGTTCCAAGTTAGTCTGGAATCTAAGTGCCTCCCGAGATATCTGGCTTCTTTGGCTTGTGGTACTAGTGAATTATTAATTGTGACTTGAGGATACTGCTGTCGTCTTAATGAAAATGTTACGTTCACTGAGTTTGTCTCGTCTACTTTAACTTTCTATTTTGAAGCCAATTTTCGAGTCAGTAAATATGTCTCTGAAGAAGTTGGCTGGCTACTATAGGGTTGACGCTGCTTGTTAGTATAGCCGTGTCGTCTGCGAAGGTATCGATTAGTGTTTCTTGCATCGTTGCATTTCCACAACGAACACAAAAATTGCGATTGTTCAGGTAAAAGATTTTAGGAGCAGGAAGTGTTTGTGGGAAAATATTGATTTGATTTTAAATAAAACTCCGCTGTGCCACACCTTATCAAATGGCTGAATAATATCGAGAAATAGTGCAGAACAATATTTCTCTTTTTTCTGTTTGAATTGGAGGGAAAGTAGTTCGAGGTTTTTTGAAACTTTTAGTTACTCCAAATTGCATTGTCATTTTTGAATAAACTAAAAACGTATGCGGTGAATTTTCTTATTTTGGAATTTCTTTAACTTTGGTTTTAATTTATTGATTAATCCGTTATAGTTGTTTCTATCCGTTGTGTTGTATGTTTTTTTGCCAGATAGATCTTGCTCTCCTTTTTTCT
The DNA here is from genome assembly GCA_036346155.1 of Sinelater perroti. NCBI lineage: Eukaryota > Metazoa > Arthropoda > Insecta > Coleoptera > Elateridae > Sinelater > Sinelater perroti. The sequence goes on from JARFIY010000001.1 coordinate 19,614,056, forward strand.
GCTATTAAGTTTTTTATTTCAAGACGGATGTCGATAGTACTTTGGTATTGTTCTACTTGGGGCGTGGAGTGCTTAACTGCTTTTTATATGATTTTATTAAGTAGTCAATACCTCGATCTAACTCTTCTGGTTCTTTTATTCTTATCTTTAGGATGACGTTTAATCAATATTGTTGCAAAAACTATCCTAATTTGTATAATTGATTATATAACATACTATTGCGTTGTTTTATAATTACTGAAGAACTAATCGCCACAATAATGGGTGAATGGCCCGAAGAGAGGTTATAATTAGATTTTACATTAATATAATTAGATGAAATGCTGTTTGTAATATAGAAGGCACTTCCTTGAAGTCTGTTGGCCAGTGAGTAGGTTTCTGAAGAGAAAAACCAGAGTTGTTATCAGTTGTGCATTTATAAAGCTGTTTGCTTTTAAGAGTAATTAATTGAGAACCCCCAGTGGATATCTTAGTTTAAATCGCCACCCGTTATAAATGATGATCCAAATGTTTGTAGAAACTGATAGAAAATTTTCTTTTTGATTATTAGTTGCTTTATTTTCATCTGATGCTATTTCCGTTTCATTTTGTTGTATAGCTAGCGGTGCATATTTATTTGTACCATCTATTTCAACCGTTGTTACATTTTGATCTGTTTTAGGTTTCTTTATTTTCTTATTATTCTTCTTTCTTATTTTTTCCTCTTCTTGCCTAGATATTTTATTTGTGAATGACTTTGAATCTGTGTCTGATTGTAGTTCTGTACATAGCTGGATTTTAGAAGATGTTGCGCTTGTATCAGTTATGGATTTATAATCAAAGAGTTCGTGTTTTTCACAGACGCAGAGGGACTTGGCAACGTGTGTCCATTATTTTAAAGTTTGGTTGTATTTGGGTACTTGTTGCTTGAATGAACTGCTGTTGTAATAGTGATTGTTGTACTGCAGGTAATTTGGGATAAGATTTGGATTATAAATTATGTTATTTGGATTTAAATTTGTTGCCATGGCTCCACCGTGAAGAACAGTGGACCGCACTACCCACTGTTTATTTAACTTCCCAAGGAATTTACGTTTAGGTAATAATTAATAACAACAATAATTTAGAAATAATTTTGTAGGTTAAGGGTTATACTACCTTGGAATTTTTTTCATTTTTTTTATTGGGTTAAATGATGAACTAACTATATATAAAAATGCAGGGCTAAACTGTAACAGTAACTAGAGCGTTTCGGGCACTTCCATATCGAGGCGCGGCAGACTGTTTTAAATTTAAGAGTCAAGGAACAACTTTATATTTAGTTTGGCATTCCAGTTTTGCAGCAAACTAATAAAAGTACGTAAATAAAATTAATATGTATTATTAATTAAAATTAGTTAGCTATATTTTCAAAAATTAATTATTAACCATAATTATTGTAATATATTAATTATCAACACAATTATATAATTGTTAGTAACGTCGTTTTTATTTATATTAATAAATAAAATTTTTGAGTTATTACTATTGCACCAAGGAGAAGCGTTTACTAATATGTATTTACAGTCTAAAATTATGATAGATGGTGAAGTTTTTTAATAGCTTTAGCGCAATGTGCTTTGCCGTAATAAATTGTGTGAAAATGAATTTAGGAATTTACAATTTAGAAAAACCTGTTCTTGTCTATAAACATAGATTTGAAACTTTCTCAAGTATTTATTTAATTTGATTTTTTGGCATCCTAAATTTACTAATTTTTAACACATTAATGGACAAAATAATCAGTAGCGTCAAGAACACGATTGGATATAAAATAGGCAACAAACATAGTTATTCTATATTACACGGACGATGGATTACTGATAATAGACTTTGAAGATAAATTACTAAAACTTTTGTTCAATAGACATCTCTATCGAAGAGGGAAAAACATTTGTAATTTTAAAATACCCTAAATGTTGTAAATTATAAATCAAAAATAAGATATTAGGGCAAGTATTGCCTTTTACAAATATAGGGATAGAAATATCAAGTGACTGAAATAACTACTTCAAAGTCAAATAGCGGTACGAGTGTCATGATATTTATGAGGTGTTATCTAGAAGAATAAATATCTAAGAACCGAAATCGAAAATATACAAAACCATGGTAAAACCAGTGATGACGTGTGCTGCGGAGACACTTGCGCACACTGCTGCTAACTTCAGAGATAAATGCATTAAAAGCGGTATTAAGAAATTAAGAATAAATATAACAGAAAAAAGAAAAACATTAAGAAATGAGTGCAGTACGACGGATATTATGTAAATTATTAAAAGAAAACGAATAAATAGAACAACTATGCCCAAAGAGCCAATTACAGCAGATTAATCAAAATAGTAAGAGACGTGAGATGAAAAACAAAGAGATCTTGATCGACTACGGAAGTAATGGCTAGAAAATTGTGTTTTCTCATCTACATAAACTAAAATGTCATAGATTAAAGTGTAAAGAACAAGTGTAAACCTAAAAATAAAAGATAAAGAAGAAAAAAATGCAACATTTTTAAAGTATCTGTTTATAGCTCTAATGACTTTCTTATTTTATTGAAATATAAAGGGAGTACAAATAAGTCTCCGCCGTTTTTATCAAATATTAGGCATTTAGTGTGAAAGAACGGAACCTTATGTTTCATTCAAAGTATTGTCCATCGTTAGTCGCATACGGTTACCGCGTCGGAAAAACAATTCATCTTTTGAGGCTATCCACGAATCGACCCAATTCTTGGTATCTTTATATGGTGTGAAGTGCCGACAGGCCATGTGGCATAGGTCGGAACAAATAATAATCGGAAGGGGCAATGTCTGGTGAATACGGTGGGTGTAATAGGATTTCCCAATTGAGTGTTTCCAAGTAGGTTTGGACCGGCGCCGCAATATGTGGATGAGCATTATCATGCAGGAGAGTAATTTTGTCGTATCTGGAGTAGTAATAGGCGCGTTTTTCCTTGTGTGCTCGGCTCAATGTCATCAATTGTGTTCGGTAGAGAGCTCCAGTAATGGTTTCGTTTGGTTTGAGCAACTCATAATACACGACACCAAGCTGATCTCACCAAATACACAACATGAGTTTGTTTCCATAAATATTCGGCTTGGCTGTCGATGATGAAGCATGGCCACGTGGTTTCCATAATTTCCCCTTCCATGGGTTATCGTAGTGGATCGATTTTTCACATGTACAAAATCGGCGTTCAACGTTTCTCGGCTTCAGTTCATATGGAACCCAATTTCCTTGCTTTTGAATCATTCCCAACTATTTTAAACGATGTGAAGTTGCTTGTTGAGTCACTCCTAATGTAAGTGCAAGTTCTTCTTGGATTTGGCAGGAATCTTCCTCCAATAATGCTTCCAATTCCGCGTCTTCGTACACTTTTGGCCCTCCACTACGTTCTTTGTCATCGACGTCAAACTCACCGTTCTTAAACGTATGAAACTACTTACGACAACTTCTCTTACTTAAAACAGCCTCACCATATGCTTCTACAAGTAATCGATACACCTCAGTTGCAGATTCCTTCAAATTAAAGTGGTAAATGAAAAGTTCCCACAAATGACGCTTATTCGGCTCAAAACTCGACATTTTCGTACGAACAAAATTATGCTGATACAAAATTTAAGGTTGGGTTCTGTTAATAAAAATAGCACTAGTATTTTATTTAAAATTAAATGGTGTGTAGAATCCTTTAGTAATTATAATTAACATGACTTATATAAACATTTTATACATGTAAACTTATGATTCTAAATACAATAATGTGAGAGTTGTCGTTTTACTTTTAAAGCGCTAAGACGTGCCTCATCGCTGTCGCAACTCTGTGAAAGATTAAGTGCAATTATCAACGAAACTAGTGCAGAGTTAACAACTTTGAAAACGATATAAACTGTAAGTTATTCTTATCATAACATAGTAACCGAAAATATAATTTGTGCACCAAAAATATTTCAACGTTTAATTAAAAATTTTACACAATCCTTTTCTTATTTATTAATGGACTTTAACCCACAGAAATCTATAGGCGAACTAACAATCCTTAATTGGAATGCAAAGGGTATATTAACCCAAAGATCAATTCTCATAACATTTTTTACGAGACACAACATAAATATATCACAAAACTAATCTATCTGAAGCAGACACGGTTGAAATACTCGGATATGAAGTGCGTAGAAAGAGAGAAACGTCCGAAAAACAGCTGGTAGAGTTATTATACTCATGAAAAAAATTATTCACAATCTCATTCCTAATATCGACAATAAGCTTTTACATGAAGTTGTATTCAACACAACTGAACCGTTGGACATTTAAACTTCAAAAATTAATTGTATGAATGTAGAGCAAACAATCGCTAGAAATTAAAATGGGAAATTTTTCAACAAAATACAATATTTTTTCCAAATAATGGCTTCTGAGAAATACATTTACTATCTACCCCAGACATACTAGACATATTACAAAAAAATTTGATAAACTGACTTACTAGAATGTAGTAGAAGAGCTTGATTTAGATCACCTGCCAGTAGTAATGTTGTTCATCAGCACTTCTCAAGTGGCACAACCAATACCAATACTCATAAATGGGGCAATAAACTTGAAAAACTTTGGAACCTATCTTGATAAAGAACTGAAGTACCCAGCAAGCATAAATAATAATGAAGACGTAGATACCGCAATCTCCAAATTAACAGGATCAATAATAAACAGCGCGTCTAGACGACACGAGTTATAAAAACCAACACACCATTATCTAATAAATGAAATTACGGAACTAATCAAAAGAAAAAACCAAAGTAAATGTGAATGGAAGACAAACTGAAATCCTTAAACAAAATGCCTAATAAACAGGTTAACACACAGCTCAAAAAAGAATTGGATGTGCTAAGAATCAACACATAAAATATATATCGATGACCTTGAACGAGGTGACTTGGGAATGTGAAGAGCTATTAAACGTATATTAACACAACGCGAGAAAATTCCAACACTAAGTGTAGATAACGCACTATTTGCTACAGATAAAGAGAAATCAACAACCTTTGCATCCCATTTGGAAAAAATTTTTATTTTTAATTTTAACGCTATAACAAATCTCTCCTTATGAATGAGAATTATTGAGAATAAAATGCAGTAAAGTAGCTAAAAACTACAACATAGCATCACATTACTAACTAAATATCGATTATCAAAATACAGATTTTAATAATAAAGATTTATTTTTATATTGTTCTTACAATGTTTTTTAAGTCTTAAACAGTGCTTCTGATATATTTTTTGAGCTTCAGATACAGATTTAAAAAAAATTAGTAAAAGAAAGTAAGAGCACAAGTCCAACAAGAGTTCACAAATTGAGTCAAATTTCTAATCCTGCCTTTTTTGATTATTATCCATTTTTTCTTGAATTGTTGCTCTTAGTTTATTCAAAAGTATTGTGTATTAATTTGTCTTTATATTATCAAAACAATGTTTTTTTAAATAAAATTACGGATCATAATATTGATTACATATGTAATATATGAAGATTCTTTAAACGGATGGGTAACATGACAATCATAAATTTGTTCGTCTCATAACACCCTATTATATGACAGCACAGTTTAAGTTTCTGTAGTTATAAAGCTGATATTGGCTTATATATTATCTTTGCTAATTAACTGTTTATAATAGAAAAATAAACGGTGTAATAGAAAACATTTATACTTTTTTATTAATAAAATGTTGGTAATTATTGTTGGCTGATTATTATAATATAAAGATTATTATGACATATCAGAATCATCAACAAACAATGCTTCTTTTAATGAATATTACAATTTAAAGGAAACGGTGGTGTTATTATTAGAATAAATTTGCATAAATATTCCAGAAACTCAAATGTGCATTACTCATTTATTTCTTGCTTAATTTCAATTTTTTGCTTTCAATTATAAGTAGTAATTTATCACTCAACTAAAAATTGTTTTGAAAGCATAAAAATCGAAGAGCAAAATTTAAAAATATTGTCGATTATTTCTGATACATTTAAAAATATGTACATACATTAGTGAGTTGAGGTTTCATATGCACTTGATGTAATGACTTTTAAACCAAATTATCATATAAAATGCATGTATTACAAACACGCACTTTAATCAATTACCAAAGAGCTGTTCCACTGCTCTGCGGCTTGAAATGTGCTTAAGTACGCTTACGTTCTCAGGGGTAGCCATAACATATTGATAAAGAGCACTTTGCTTAATGGAAAACAGGTTATTGCATCTCTATAGTTAATATGGCGTTAAGTAGATTTATAACAAATCTATTAGATTTAGCGGCGTAATTAATTTTAGGATTTACCTATATATTAGATATATGTCACTTTCAACTTGTAAATATTTCTGAACAGCGCAAGTTTTATAAACATATTATTAAAAAATATTTTAATACATATTTAGTAATTTGTTAAAAAAAATAGCTAAGTCCTTATTTATATGTCTTTAATGAACAAAACACGCCTTAAGAAAACATAAAACTAATTATTGTTACTTAATTAATAACCCAGCATTACTGTGTTGTATACTAAACAGTTTTGATAGCATGGATATGTAATAATATATAAACCACACTCGGGGAGTTGAAAAATGATTGGCTTTACAATTGCTTGCTCCTCGTTAATTTTTTACTATAGGAATTGCGGTCCAAATTTAGAAGATACGCCGGAATAGTTGTGAGACTGATTCCAGAAAATTAATTTAATATGCTTTATATACACTCAATATTTTTCAAAATAAGTTTTTCATCATCAACACATCGTTGCTAGTGGTTCTGGCGCGAAAAGCCTGAAGTATTGAATTAGAATCTCTCTCAAAGCACTCGTCATCACAGGCGGTACCATTTTTGACATTTTCAAGATGCTCTCATTTCAAGCTAACTTTGAGTTGGAAAAACAAAAAGAAGTTGCGCTGGGTCAGGATCAGGTTTTAGAAATTTTAGAAATTCTCACTAGTAGCCATTAGTTGCTTGTTGCATTGGGTTTTGGACATCCCATTTTATGTGATATCAATCTAACAGACGTCGGTCAGAGTTTAAAGCCGTTTGTACTTTAACCACGTTACTGAAGTGTGAGACGTTGATCGCCACTCTGCACGGTGCTCATCTTCCTTTTTTCCTTCTTTGAATAGTTTGTGCCACCTAAGCACTTGTGTTTTCGATAAACAATTCTTCTCGTAGACTTTTGTATCCTAGCAAGCACCTCAATTATGGTTTGTTGACCAATACTCCACTATATTTACCTGTTTGGACCAAGTTTAGACTAAAAAAATCAATCGGATTGTTTTTCCGATGTAGATTGTCTGTACCTTTGTTATAGTTTCGACAGTTTTCATAAAATTGCATAGAATCACTTGTAGTTAGCCTAGTAAAGCGTAGCCGCTTGGATTAAATGTGAGGTGCGAATTAGAACGATAAACTTGTAGTGGGACAATGATATAGTGATTAACACGTGGTCTTGCATTGCTATATTAAAGTAACGGGTCGCGTCTCTATTTCTATATACTAGGTGTATAAATATGAACTGCGGGATTTCTTAACAGATGACGCAACTTGTACGTTTTGTTATATAAACAACATCAGTTTGTTGCGATAACTTGCGCTTTTAATCTTTGAAACTAGATGTGTCAACTCATTAAAAGTGGAACCATAAATTTTCTGTAGCGCTTTGAAAATGTCGAATTTCGTTTCGAAAAAGGACCATTTGCGGGAAATTATTTTGCATTACTTCATTTTGAAGAAATCGGCTGCTGGCTGCCATCGATTGCTTGTGGGGGTTTATGGTACTCATGTGCCAAACGTAACAAATGTGGAAAGGTGGTGTGGTCGGTTCAAAATTGGCGACATGGACGTGCACGATAAGACCAAGAGAGGGCCACCGAAAAAGTTTGAAGATTGCAGGCATTGTTGAACGATAATCCCACTCAAACGCAGCAACAGCTCGCAGAAGGATTAGGTGTGACCCAAGCAATCGTCGGCATGCGTTTGCAAGCCATGGGAAAAATTCAGAAGGAAGGACGATGGGTCCCACAAGAACTGAACGAGAGGCAGCAGGAGAACCGAAAAATCAAGTGTGAAATGCTGCTTCAACGACATGAAAGAGCTTTTTGCATCGCATCGTAACAGGAGATGAAAATGGATCTTTTGCGACAATCCCAAACGCAAGAAATCATGGGTTAGCTCAGTTGAAGCAGTTCCATCGACGTCACTGCCTGATCGTTTTGGCTGGAAGACAATGCTTTGTGTTTGGTGGGATCGCAAGGGTGTGGTGTATTATGAGCTGCTAAAACATGGAGAAACGGTTAATGGAGAACGCTACCGCCAACAATTAATTAATTTAAACCATGCTCTCATTGAAAAACGGCCAGCTTGGGCAAGACGACATGACAAGATGCTTTTGCTCCATGATAACGCACCGTCACACGCTATGAAGCGAGCCAAAGACACTTTGTCTGTGCTGAAGTGAGACGTATTACCTCACTCGCCTTGCTCTGCAGATTTAGCCGCTTCCGATTACCACTTGTTCCGGTCGATGGCGCATGGATTGGCTAACCAGCACTTCATACTTTCGAAGCCGTCGAAAAATGGGTGGCCTATTTCTTTGTCTCAAAGCTAGAACAATTTTATGGTGACGGCATTCACCAATTGCCAGAAATATGTCAAAGATGTATAGATTCAAACGGCATATACTTTGAATAAATTGAATTAATTTTTCAATTTCAAACATTGCGTTTAATTTTACCAAAATATCCTGCATTTCATATTTATACCCCTAGTAGATGTTGTTTAATACGTTGGGGTAGTCATTTAAGTGACATAGAAACATCCATACCATTAGTAAAATTTGCTTCTGATTCCAAATATAGTAACTATTTGCTTTGGAATAAACAATGACAGTCGTGGATTTTTCATTTGAGAGAGTTTTAATATGCTGCTATTTCATAGACAAATGTTTATTTTTATTGTCTCGTGACAAAACCATACTTTCTCTGTTATGATCAGGCACTCAAAAAAACGTCTGCGGATCTACGCTGTATAGTTGCAGTAACTGTTAATATACTCCACAGCTTTTGCTGAGCGATGAGACAACGGAAAATACATTGTGCTTAGACTGTTATCATTTTTAAATCTTTATGAACGGTGGTATGTAAAGTTTAGTAAGACTACTTTTTCTGCACTTTTCTGGATTTAAACTCCGATATTCAGCGAAACACAAATCCACCACTGGATGGTACATTACTGTACACGGCTACCGATCTCGTATGGATGTCCAAAGCAGTTACTCCTTCTTTTCAAAGGAGCCAGGTAGTGCACCGTTGCTCATTGATGTCTTTCACAATTTTCTGCTTTGTTTGCATCTGAATTTGTAACATTACATGTTTTAGCAATGTTATTATATATTTATACGCCTTAAGCGCACATTACAGCACAAGAGAGAAATGTTAATCGTTTTTAAACACTCCGAATAATTTTAAATTTATTATATACATTTGATAAAACAGTCGCTTTTTTTAATATTAAGTTGTAAATACAGTTTTCTAAATTGTCCCCATCTCCAGCGTCGTCTAGTGATTGAGGCACAGGCTGCGGTGCGGACGGACCCGGGTTCCATTTCTGGAGCTCTCTGATATCAGTCTGGGCAGAGAGAGCTAACATATGAGAGCCTTAACCTCTCAGTTTGCAGACCGTATTATCACGTGGGGCGTTAGAGCTTTACTGTTATTAAATTGTTTCTAATTATTTAGTTGTAGTTACTTATTTGCGAATTAAATTATTTTATTATATTGTAACCCATTTATTAATTAATTTTTTGGTGTAACAAATTTATTTGTATTTTGTGGTAAAAGCTCATTAATATTATATGTTACATATTATATATTTGTAATAGCAACTGGAACAATTTTTAATTATTACATTCCTTTTATATTTATTTTATTTTTTATTGTGTTTTAATCTCAAGTAACACTTTTCTTGTGTTACATAAATATCCTGTAAATCCATTGTATGCTTTTTTATCTTTCATTTTGAGGTTCTGAGGCATAATGCGTTTTTATTATAAATAATTAATTATTTTGCCATTCGCATCAGATATGTAATTTAGTTTTTATTACATTGTTAGTTACAGTTATTCCATTATTGTTTATTTTCACAAGGTTGTTTTATTAGACTATCATTCGAAAATATAATATTTATTTTCTTTTCGTAATCAATCAATTGATTGGTTTGTTGCAGACTTTCATCGTTAACGATTCTCAGGAAAACGTTTTGATTATGTACAGTTGTTGCATCCAGCATTCTTGAGATTTGCTATATGTATCTCCTCTTTGGTTTTTCCTAATTTTTCTTTTCAATTATTCTTTCATTCAATATAACTTTTAGCACGCCTTGCTGTCGTGTTGTCTTATTAAGCCACATCTTTTTATTACTATTTTTTCCGTAGATTTGTATCTTGCTATATTTTTCTCAGAACTTCTTCGTTGGTGACTCTGTCAATCCATTTCATTATTCTTTGATAACACCACATTTCCAGAGCTTCTAGTCTTCGTTTCAATTATCCAGTTTTTGGAATCACGTAATGCAGTGGTACACGAATGCCTATTTAGTAACTGTATTCTTAGTTTTAGTGAGATGTTGTTCGATAGAAGTAGGTGTTTTATCCTATAAAACTGTTTGGTTAGTTACTTCCCTTTTGTATTTTCCGTCTGCCTAAGTAAGAAAGTATCTTAACTTCTTTTTTATATAATTTCCCAATTTACTTTTAACTTGCCCATGTTTATAATTTATACAACCAATTTTTCGTTGTGTTTATGTTCATATTATATTTATGCCTTAGTATACGTTACATTTCGTTTAATGTACCTCTTTACTTTTTGCCAGGCATATAAATATATCAAATACATTTTCAATATTTTTGAATGCGATATAAATTTGTTTATTTCATCAAATTTTTTTATAATTAATTTTCAAGCGAATCTGTTTTCACTAGTTCTTGAATGTGTACTAAAGTTAAACTGATCTTATTTTTTAATTTTATTTTTTGTTTTATTGAATACTATACATGTGAGTATCTTTAATGCAAGTAGCGTTGAGTTAATAGTTCAGTGATCTATACATTCACTAGTATTATTATATATTTTTTGTATTGGTAGTATAATGTTTTGTTTGTTTCGTACTTTCTTACTGTGAAACCAATGAATAGATAAATGTTATTAACGATAAATAATAATGCATATTAATAACATACAAAACTAATCTTATATATACTAATCTTTATATATACACCTATATAAAAATTTTGTTAGTGAAGATCCAGGAATGATTTTTAATTCTTAATAATTTTTTAATTATTCGATATTCCAATACAAAACGTAGATATTATTTACTCACTTAAAATGTATTCTGCATCGACATGATCTTGTTTGTTGTTGGCGTATTTAGATGGTAGTTAAACGAGTCACGTGATCGACGTGGGTTCCGAGCAGGGAGTTAACATTAAGTTCTGCGGCAAGCTAGGAAAAACCCCTAGTAAAACATGGAATAAAATACAGCAAACATATGGTGATGAAACATTATCGAAAAACCGTGACCTTGAAAGTCAAAAAATGTTTCAGGAGAATAGAGATTCAATCTAAGAAAATTTCGGATTCGACAACTATTATATCGTTAGTCAGCATCACATACCGCTACAAATGTGGAACATGTGAAGCAATTATTACAAGAAAATCGTTGTGTTACTGTGCGCATGGTATCAGAAGATCTGAAATAAAATAAGGATGTGTGTCGCCAAATTTATACTTAACGATTTAAGAAAATAAAACTTAAGGCAAAAATAGTCCCTCACACACTGATAGAAGAACAGAATAAAATCATGCGAAAGCTTTCTGCTAAACTGTTGCAATGAATCAATTCCACATTGTTACTGGACTTAAAAGTTGGTGCTACCAGCGTGTCCATGAAATAAAGCGCCAAACTACTGAGTGGTAGGGCACACCAGGCTCCAAAAAAGTAAAACAGCAACCCTAAGCAAAGATAATGTTTATCAATTTTTATGCTAGATAAAACAAAACTTTTACATTGACCTATTAAAAAGTTTGTTTCAAGAAATTTGGCGCTGCCGTACTAATTTGTCAGTCCAGGAATATCTGGAAATGCATCAGATTCTTACTCTACCACATCTTCCATATTAACTCAACTGCAGTGAACTAAATACACCAATAGATGACTTTTTGCAAACTCTTGTAGAAAATCCACAAATATCAATTGTAACGTTGCATTATAACAGCATGTTAATGTAATAATACAAATAAGTTTTATTAACTTAAAACGGAATTGGTATAAAAGATCAATTTAAATTAGTTTTTGTAGGATTATTTAAAAAGTAAAATAATCAAAGAAAAACTAGAAAATGTTGATGTCTTCAAAATCAAATAAAAGTAGTAACTAAACCGATACCAAATATGATATAATGTCATATAAGCTGTTTGTACCGAACATTTACTTTGCCTTTAATATTACTGCTTGAATAATTTTCTCGATTAAATTAAATAAAATGTGCTTTTTATCGGTTCCTTCATATTTGCTTTTTTCCTATTAAACAAATCCTTTAACAAAATACGGTTTTGATGTACCGAATTTGTTTTAAGTTTCTCAAATGTATAAAAACCTGTTTTTTGACACAACATAAAAAAGTCTGTTGTTTATACATAACAATAACACAAGAACTAAGTAATGTGTTACCAAACTAAAAAATAAGATTATTTGTTAGATTATACTAAACAAAAGGCCAAATTATACAATTTCCGCTTCGACAATATTAATATAATGAAAACAATTTGCATGGCTGGTCTGTGCATGCGAGTAAACTATAATACGTATGCATAAAGACGACTTCACTAAATAGGTTGAAGGTTAGACACTGGTGAAAGGGTACATGTAGTGTGTGATCGTTGTAATTGCAATTAATGAGTATAGCGAATCCGAAACGTTAATCTAAAAACTATTAGGATGATTTAGATAACTTTTGGGGACGATATAATGAGTCCAGCAGGAATAAAGACAACGAATAAGAGGGAGCCTAATCAAAAAAAAAACGCGATCATCCATTCGCCATATGTGGTGTAATTTTTTTGTTGAGATATCAAATTATGCAGCAAATCTACAGTTCAAATTTGTCGACCAGCAAAGTTCTGGCTATTTTTAATAATTAAATTATCATTAAGATGTAATAAATTTAAGATCGTCGGCAAGATTTAGGTCAACATGATGAGAGTAATTTGCAGTTCCAACATAAGATTTTGAAGAATGTTATGAAGAGTGGGAACGATATTGAAAGAAGTGTGAGATATCTCAAAGTACTTAGTTTAAAATGAACTGAGGCTACCTATAATATATTTTGTATCGTCTGTACTGAACATGTAGAATCTTTGTAAATTTTTGTATTATATAGTTTGATATTTTCGCGACAGACTATGCAAACCTAATAATTATATTATGTTTATATCAATTTCTTATTTAGATTTTAACATTAAGCTCTAAAATCGTATTTTATAAATTTAGTCCAAAATAAGCTAATGCAAAAGAATTTTAATTATTGTGCAAATTATATGCTATGTTGCAAATGTTAACAAAACTTGCAAATGAATTATGTAACCTAAATATACGGCTCGGTATGCTTCGTTATTGTAGAGAAAGCTTGTGTAAATAAATGTTGACATATATTAATTAGATACTCCCAGCTGGTTAATCCTTTAACAACGACTATAACAGCAAAGAGTTAAAGCAGCAACTAAATATTTTATTTACGGTATGCTATAGTAATATTATAGTGTACCGTGTTTTATTAAGAATATGTAACAATTATTTTTATTTCAACAGAAAATTTTAAACTTTAAGTATGACTACAGCAAGAACTAAAAGTGAAATATTATATTTACACAAAAATTTTGTTTTTTCTGTTTTTAAAATTATATATATATAATACAGCTGTTATATAATCTGTTGACAATTAGTATAATACAGCAATGTGAATATGACAATTCATCATAAAATGTTGTTTTATAAAAAAGCCACCGAGCCCTCATGTAGAGAACATAGAGAAATATATATTTTAGATGCATCGTATAATATTTTGTCAACAAACATAAAGAATATCAATACCATTATAACATTGCAATTTCGACATTTTAACTTAAATCAATATTTTCTTATCAAAACTCTATTATAATGCACGTATATATTCTCTATAAAAAATATTTACTAGTTTTGATAACAATAATATTTAAAAATTACAAAAATTTATACCTACATTTTCTAAGTTCTTTAGATAATTTACGCTACAAAATGTTGTGTTGAAGAATACGTTTATAGCAATAATCTCGTTAGCTGCAGCATCCTTGTCTTGTGGTAAAGTGTTGACTTATTAATGGATGTAGAAAAGTAGTTTTGGTAGTCCTTCTGCATAGAAAATTGAAAGTTTGTATTTAGTAGCATGGTATTCATAGAAATATATATCCTTGTTAAAAATTTCAAAGACACAGAATACATAAGATGGAGTAAATGAAAAAAGACAAAGGTAGAGAAAATAAACCCTAAAAATAATGATGTTAAATATGCAAAGATTAGCGACTAAATAAAATGGATTAATAACAAAAACGGATAAAGAAAAAGTGCATTTTAATGCACTACACAAACAAATAGAAGCATTAAATAGTTGAAAAATAATAAGGAATATGAATGAAAGGGTTAGAAAGAGGTTCAAAAATAAAACAGTAAAAAGATCTCATAGACTCGTTAAAAGGTACCCAAAAAATTTTAACTATTTTATGAAAAGAATATCTACTAAATATAACAAATATTTTTTTAAAACTTAAGCCATATATCAATATACGCAAATACTATTAATTTCTTATTTCAAGGTTTATTGATATAGTGGTCAACGAATCGGTATATTATCATTTAAGGTATCAGAGTGATTAAAAAATATAGTGTGGAGACGGACCATTATATAATAACAAGTGATTTTTAAAATGCACAAAAATAATAAAAAAAGTTTAAATGAGTCTTCAAGTGAATAATGTGAACACCTAAAAGATAGATAAATGAAACAGCATAAGTATTACAATTAGAAGATAAAATAACTAAAAATCAGATTTTTTTAAAGTGCTTAAGACAAGTCGACGATAAGAACTTTACCACAAATAAATGACAGAAATTACATCAAAATGTATAGAGGGATATTAAAGGCTAATAGGCGGTTTCCTATACCCGGACATGTGACTTCTCGGGATTGTAAGATAAGGATTGATCTCTACTAATTAGGACACGCTGAACACAATCGCACCAAGAATTTTGACCTACGAGGTCGGGAGCAAGTCAAAAAGTGACCTCGTGGCATTTACATAAAGATATGCTGTAAAACGTCGTAAAGCTTGCTTTAACGCAATTTTACCTAATTATAATGTGCATTGATGAGTATTAAATGTGCAATTTTTGTTCGCCACGCGTTAATGAGCACCAACATGTAATTATGAAAATGATGCACTGAAATAATATGCATAAATAAGGTCACTGTTTGACCTATTCCCGACCTCGTAGATCAAAATTCTTGATGCCATTGTGTTCAGCGTGTCCTAATTAGTAAAGATCAACCCTTATCTTACAATCCCGAGAAGTCACATGTCCGGGTATAGGAAACCGACTATAAGCCTTTAAAAAAATATAAAACTGTAAATCAGGGAGGAATACTGGGACACTTGTAGACATTACTGTAGAATCTAGGAAAAATAAAAAGATAAATCAAATAACTCCACATCAGAAAATATAAATAACATCAAAAGGATAACAAAACACACAAGTTTAACGAAAAGGAAAAATATAACCGTCATAAACAATAGATATAATAAAATGGTATTACCGGGAAATATTAGAACAGAATTTTCAAAGAATGAACGGCGTACAATAATAGAATTGCTAACTAAACCGTTTAACAAGAAGAATAGAGCAGACACACTAAAAGTATAGAATTGGGCATACGTAACTTTTAGTTCTGCTACAACTAACACGGAACAAAAATACTATCGCCAATAGTAAGAGTATTTGAAAGGGTATGAAGTATAATATAAAATTTTTTTTTAACAAATATTAATGTTTTGTTCTTTGTTTATTAAACATTTGTTCCGTAAATTAAATTACAGAAAAACGTAAAGCACAAAGTTAAAAACACATGTGACTTTTGTGAACCTGAACAAAAGCTGACCGTTGAACAATCAGTTTCAAAATCACTAGCAAACAAGCCTTTTTGGTCACCTGTCGATTGGTGAAAACAGAATTTGGAAATTCCCAGTCGTTCTCGAGTTATTGCTCGGACAGACGGACAGACAGATAGACAGACGGTCAACATGAAGTTGGTAAGTGACTCCGCTTTGCTTCGCCACTTAATAATATAATGCTTCTTAAGAGATTTTGTACTATTTTTTATACTGTATGTTTTATATTATATATGTTAAGTATGTAGATAAATATTACATATTATTTATTAAGTGGCGAAGCGAAGCGGAGTCACTTACCAACTTCATGTTGACCGTCTGTCCGTCTGTCCGCCGTCCGTCCGAGCAATAACTCGAGAACGGCTGGGAATTTCCAAATCCTGTTTTCACCAATCGACAGGTGACCAAAAAGGCTTGTTTGCTAGTGATTTTGAAACTGATTGGTCAAAGGTCAGCGTTAGTGACCTTTACGATTTCAAATTTGTCAAAATAGCAACATAGGACATGCATATCATTCAACTCGTCTTTGAACACGGATTAATTTAAACATAAAACTTTGAAATACTACGTGACCTTTAACCCGGAAACACGATTTCTCAAATTTGGGAGACTGCTTTGCCACTTCGCTATGCGTTGCAAGCTTTGCAGGTTTATTAAATAAACATTTGTGTTATTGTAATTGTAATTTTTTGTATTATATGGTCGATTATCTTATCTCAGTTAACCTTATGCGCGTTACAAACAGTACATGTCTGCTTACGTTTATTATCCTTCCTTTGAAAAATTAAATTATATTCTACTGCAGTTATAACTTACAGTATCTAAATAACATAACGTATTTCTAGCTCATTATTTTTGAAATGCCTAGAGTAACAACAAAATAGAATAATAACTTCAAAAAACTGCTATTAAGATTTTTGTTTACATGAATCAACAATTTTAAATATTATCAACTTATTTTAATTATATAATAAATATCCTGCACTCTAGATTACTTCAACTGTGATTTCTGTATCACATATAAAATTATATTTTTCATATAGTTTCTAGATTATTTGCTACATTTATTTAAATTTTAAAATAAATTTTTTTCTTATTTTTAACAAGATATAGACGATGCAAATGCCATATGTATATATATATATATATATATATATATATATATATAAGTATAAAGTCTCCTCATAGATGTATATACTATGGTTACAAATCATGTTAAGACTAGTTTTCTAAAGCTTCCAGCGCATTTTGCAGGTATATTGATGCCTGAAGTGGATCTCTGTGTGAAGATAATACAGCCGTGTCGTCCGCAAACGTAGCAATTAAAACATTGTCGGTAACAGGAAGGTCTGCCGTAAACAACTGGTATAATGTCGGTCCCAGTACGCTACCTTGTGGTACACCTGCCTCGACTGAGTAGATTGGTGAGTGGCTGTCATTGATTTTGACCCGAAAGTATCTGTTTTCTAGATACGACTTGAAGAGCAGATAGTACTGTTGCGGTAGGGTTTGCTTGATCTTATATAGGAGGCCAGGGTGCCAAACTCGATCAAAAGCTTGGCCCACGTCTAAGAATGCTGCTAGGCATAACCGTTTTCCTCGAAGTCTTTTCTACCTTATCCACTATCCTATGGACTTGTTCCAATGTTGAGTATTTTCTGCGGAAACCGAATTGATGTTCCGGAACTAAATGCAGTTCTTCTATAATGGGTTCAAGTCTTCTTAGTAGAATTCGCTCAAAGAGCTTAGAGAGGAGTGGTAACAGCGAAATCGGTCTATAAGAAGCTGGTAATTGAGCTGGTTTTCCTGGCTTTTGAATGACAATTACTTCGGCAAATTTCCATTGGATTGGGAAGTACTGAGTTCTTAAGATGGCATTATATATACGTGTTATAGCTGCTATCCCTTTTTTTGGCAGTTGACGGAGTAATTCGGACGTAATTAGGTCATATCCCGGTGCTTTGCCAGTTTTAAACATTTAACTTCTGTTTGGACTTCGTTGGGTGTACAGTGTCGAATGGGTAAATGGAGTTGGAGTGGTGATTTAAGGAATTCGAGAATTTCGTAATCATCTTGTGGAGTTCTGTCTGATTCGTGCGGTTGAAAGGTTGCAGCTAAGTGTTCGCCGAATACCACCGCTTTATCTTTGTCACATCGGGCCCAAGAGCCATCATTTTTACGAATAGGAGGGATAGGGATAATAGGCTTTTTCAAATTCCTAGTTGCGCGCCATAAGGAGTAGTCATGGTGTTGACTGGGGGATAAGTTTCGCACGTAATCATTGAACGTTTCGTTTTTCTGTTCCTTGATTAATCTTTTAGTTGTGTGGTGAGAGTGTTTAGTTTATTTTTGTCTCTTGGGTGTCTTGTTTGTTGCCAGATCCGTCTTGCTTTTCGTTTGTCGCTGATCTTTTGTCTAATTTCTAAGGAGTAGTTGTTAGTGTTTTTGTTACATTTATGTTGTAGTTTTATGGGCGTAGCTGTCCAAGAAGCATATTGTAAGGTTTGTGTTAGTCGTTCTATTGCCGTTTCAATTTCATTTGAAGTGTTAAGTACTGCTGGAATCGATAGATGTTCATCAATATATTGTCGAAAAATGTCCCAATCCGTAAGACTGTTGTGTAGGCTGGGCCTTGCAGGCTTGTTGATTATGCAGCTACTCAACGTGCATATTATAGCAGAGTGATCCGAGTTTAGATCGTAGCAGTCAGCAACATCGATGTAGTTGGGCGAGAAATTTTTGTAATAAGGAAATCTAATGCATCCGGCAGTTTATTCAGATCGGTTGGCCAATATGTGGGTTTACCTGTGGCTACTTGCATTATAATGATTATTTAAGATGGTTTTATATAGTTGCCTTCCCTTTGAGTTAATTAATCTGGAACCCCATAAGGGGTGTTTAGAATTAAAATCACCACCTGCTATGAACCGGTCTCCTAGCGTCCTGAAGAAGTCTTCGAACTGGTTCTGCGTTATTGAATGCCGCGGAGGGCAATATACTGATGATACTGTTATGTCTCCAACGTGGTCTTTAATTTTGACATTTGTGGCTTGTATATGATATGTTTCAAATTTCTCCATTTCGTAGTGTGATAATTTGCTGCTGATTATAATTGCCGTTCCAGCGTGAGCTGTGTTGTCGGGATGACAGGTGTAATAAGTTCTGTAGTTGTGGATATTGAGGTAGTTGTAATTAGAAAAGTGTGCTTCAGATACCAAGAGCAAGTCGATTTTTTGGGTGTTTAGAAACGCTTCTACTTCTAAACGGCGTTGTAGAAGTCCGTTTGCGTTCCATACGGCTATTCTTAGGGTATCCATTATTGGGAGATTTTGGTTATCAGGCTAGTGAGTAGGTTGAGCATCATAGTATTTTGTTGCATTAACTGGCTAAACATGGTTTCAAATTTGGAAAGGAACTGAGACAGGGAGATGTCATTGCTGTTTTGATTTTGATTTTGAGTGTTGTATGAGTCTGACGTTGTTATGAAATTTTGTTGTCCAGCCACGGCTGCGGCATAGCTAGTTGGAAACCTGTTTGCCCTATATGTGTTTGGTTGAATTGTGGCCGCCTTTAGAGCTTGTGGTGCTTGCATCCTAGGGTTGGCGGTGTTGTTTCCTCTTTAACTGAAGTTCGTTGGTAGATAGAGCATCCTTTATAGTTTGCTGGGTGGGCTCCATTGCACAATGCACATGTAGCAGGAGTGTCTTTTGGCTTTGTACACGTCAGGGTATTGTGGTTACCACCACACTTTACGCACGCGAATGGTTTTCTGCAGTAAGTTTTACTGTGTCCGTATGCTTGACAACGAGTACACTGGATGATATTGGTTTTTTCCTTGGTGGCTCAACTGTAATTATCATATTTAATAGAGATCTAAGTTCGTATATCTCTTTGTTGTTACTGGTAGGCTCGAGGTTTACAAAGAATAAAGAGAGTGATGTTTTGTCTATCCTGTGTCTTATATTCATTAAATTGTGTACAGTATGTTCTTTCTATTTCCTTCTTTTATCAACGCGGTATCGACTGTTGGGTGAAGGTTTCTGATTACAACTCTATATGCCCTTTCTTCTTGAATCTGATAAGTATGAAAATAATTTTCTCGTCATCAAGATGTCTCACAAGTTTTCGATATGTTTCAGAGTTATTAGTATTTATCTTGACGACGTTGTTTGCTAGTGTTTTGAGTTGTATTGTTCAGTCTTTAATACTTTTGTCAGATTTGTAATCATTGCGTTATAATTTTCTACTCCGTGTATATATACTGGAGGGGTTTCTTAACTGCAGCTTGTGGTTCGTCTCTAGTTGTTTCCATTTGACGTAGTACAATTTGTATTAATGCCCATAAATTTTCTGTGCATTTAAAATATATTAAATTATAAATTTAAGTAACAAATATGTTTACGCTATTTTAAAATTAAAGATAAAAAAACGGGAGATATGGAATTTATTATTAATTTAAAAACGAACACTACAACTCTAGATGTTCAAACAGTGTCCAATTCCGGTACACATAATAGCAATTTTCCATTACTTAAGCGGACTTCGAAAAAGAACGAAAGCCGCCGTGAGATACAATCCTGTAATTGAGGGTGTTCTACTGGGAACGCTTGTGTCGCCATTCCCTTGGCTTTGAGACAAGAATATAAGATAAATAGGAAAATCTCCAATGGCTGCAAAAAGGTTAACGAATCTAAATAGTCGGATATTGTAATAGAGTTTAAAACAGCATTATTTATTTTCTGGGGTAGTTTCGTTTTATATTTACTAAATTCACAAAACAATAATTTTAAAATTTGCTATTGCAAGTGTATTGATGCGCATCCATATAGCAATACAAATCAAAATCTTGTAAAAGATTTTTCTGTGAAATACATCAATTTATTAGCTTCATAACTAATTTCATTGCAGCTAAAGCTGTTTGATGGAGGAATACAATAATTTATATTTATTTTAGCTAACTCTATAGTAATATAGGTAATTGAAGAGGTATCGCAAAAAATATTTGTAAAAAAGACCAGTGAATAAATTAAGATTCAATAGAAATTATGCAGTTGTTATAATTTGTTATAACTTTGACTTTTACCACTATACAATTATACATACATCAAAGTGTCAAAAAATTAAAGGTAATTTCTTTTAACTTATTTTATTATCTGGTATTAAAAGTTGTAACATTTAAAAGATAATTTTAAAATAAAAAATAATTGAATTGAAATATATTTAATGATATTTAGCTTTTTCTTAATGCTTTTCCCCAAAACTTATTTTAATCGACATATTTTTTAATAGATTTTTAAGTATCTAATTTAGATTTATTTAATATTCTCTCTCTTCGTCTTTTTTAGGTAGCACAATCAGAACTATTAAATTGCGCTATACAAATCAGTATGGGATTTTTAAAAACTTTTCAATACTTTGTTCTTATATTTTATGATTTTTATTTCTTTCTTTTATCTAAATGCTCTTTTCTATTATTACCTTATAATTTTTTGTATAATTACCACTAAATATTTCTTTTCTTAACGTGGTATTCATTATATATAATAATTTTTTTTGTGTATTGATATATTTAGAACATGTTGTTCTAAATCCTTTGTTTTTTAAATAAAAAGTTTTCTGGCGTTGTTAATGCATGTTTAGTATTATAAATTTTCGATCTATAGTTTAATGAAAATTGATACGTCCGTATAATGACTGTGAAAACTAGATTTGATGAAAAAAAATTAAAGTTAGTATATAATAGAAGGTTACTTCTAATATATGAAGAGTGTTTTGATAAGAGGGAAGGTTATATCTAAAATATAAATAAGAAGCTTAAGGTAAACGTCGTCGAAATAGATAAAACAGATTTTGCTGGTTAAAAATCAAAATTAATTATTTGTAGCTTGCTGGGGGGCGTTTATTGCTGTCTATAAAGTGTTTCAAATCATGTCATATCTATATAGAAGGTAAATATGCATAAATCATGTACATAGAGAAAGACATGCACATCATTGAACAAGTTGTATGTAATGTTAATAGCAAAAGTAAAGGTATCTATAAAAAACAAAATTCTATTTTTTTCTTTTAGAGATATTGTTTTTTGGAGATAAGTTTTTTGAACCAACAGTAGCGCCATGAAACACCACGAGTCTTTTTTTAAGTAAAAAAATACTGCTATTACTTTTAAGTAGACCACTACCTAGAGTTGTCGCTTTGACTCATACGGACAAGGCTATTGCTCCTCTGTCCGCGAGCAGGTGCAGACGAGTTTGAGTCTCGTGAAAACTCATGGATGTATGTGACGTCCTGGTATAAGTGTATGTTAGCAGGCACAATAAGCCCTCGAGGTTGCAGTGCCAGTAAGTGCGCTCAAAAAAAAAAATACACTGCTAATTGACACGCAAAACCTAAGAATTTCGTAAATATTTAGATCAAAAATTTGTTTACTATAACTTCATTTTACGCTTTTTGCGTTCTGTCTAAATGATATTATAATTGTATGGACTACTAGAGGTAAAGTAATTTGCAACATTTGTAGAATTGTGCATTATATCGCTGTCACGATCTTAAAGTATAAGAACATGTGGATAAGAGGATTTGTCTGATACCCCCTTAATTTCATTTTACTTTCCTTGAATGTCTATTTACTATCGAGAAAGAGGTAAATTTGCTTGATTTCGTTGTTGAAATGACACGGAATTTATCAAAACCTGTAAATCTAGTATGTTCTCAGATCTCTGTGGTAGGTAGGAATAAAAGGAGTTTGAAGACGTATCTGTCGAAAAAGTTATTTGTGCAGTAGGAGGCCACGAGAAATGTTTTTACATATTATAAACCTAGCTCAATCCATAATATCAAAGTAACGTGCATATCTATGGCAATCTGATAAATACTTTTATTCCTTACGGTGAGCTTAGATTACTTGCACCTTTATTAAGTTTCTTATTTTGAGAAATTATGTTAATGTAGTCCAAGATTTTAAGTGCGTCTTAAAAAGCAACAGATTGGAGAAGAAAGTTTAAAACTGCAAGTAATAGCAAAGAATGCCAAAGCAGCCATAATTGCTTGTAAATATACTTCATAAGGAAACATTTCAGAAGTATGTTTAATATTTGTGTATATATTCTTTTCAGTAGAGTTTTGGAATGCTAACGTAAGCTTTATTTTTGGTATTGAAATAGGATAGATGTTTTAATATCTGGTACTCCTGTCGTTTCTTTTTAAAATTAAAATTTATGCATTTATGAAGTGTAGTGATATAAAAATTCTATTAAGTAACACGTATAGCCATCTTTCTTGATTCTTTTATTTAAAGTGTTTTGCCACAAATATATATTATCGCGTTTTGTAATGCATGTATATCACCGGAGAGAAGGCGGAATATAGGGACGTTTAATTAGAACGTAATATGCTACCTTAATACGTTTAAAAATATGCGGTGTGTTAAAAATTAAAATATGTGGGGCGACAGTACAATTTGTTTATATGTATGGGTCTGGTACCTGTAAGTAATTGGACTAATACGGAACAAAACAAAACTTCCTTGCCGACATTCAAAATATACCTTTTGATATACTAGCCATGTCCATTGCTTTTGTTAAAAAAGCGATGTAAAAGGAGAGTCAGGAATGGAGCTAAGCGAGGGAAGTTGTGCTTTCAGAGAATCTGCAATACTGCCAGCGATACGGCAATCCCAGTAGTTTTTTTAAAGAATCTTTCATAAATACTTGGTCTCATGTACAGCTACAAAAATAACGGTCAACTCATAAAAACCTTTTGTATAAGACAGCAAGGTTACATTTAAACTGGCGCCAGATATTCAGTTTATCTATTACTGACTAAGCCTTTTTTTAGTAATGAATTTCTGGCGTAGGATAGTTCCTAGAATAAGTGCGTGTTAGTCGGCACAATAGGCCCTTGAGGCTGCAGCGCCTGTAAGTACGCAAAAAAAAACAGTTTACTCCTTCATTCTACAAGAGAATTCTTCAAAGAATTGGAATTAAAAAAGCTTTTAAAATATTAAGATAGTTAAATTATTGTAATCTTTATTTTATAAATAGATAGCTTTATTGTTGTTTATTATTTATATAGAAGATGCACATGCACATTTTGTTTTATAAAATTTTAGTTTAAATGGTTGCAGTTTTAAGAGCCTAAAAAGTTTCTAGTACTTTTTTTTAGACAGCCTTTAAAATTTTTAGACATATTTATTTTTTTTAATTTAGTTTATTTCCAGATCAACAAATAATGTTTTGTTATACATAGCAGTGATAATGTACTATAATTCTAGACTATGATATACTGAGACTAATTAGCAGTCTCTTAAGGTTACAAATAATAACAGTAACAGTAAACAATTGTAGCAGTTGGCTTTACTCGGGGTTTGGCTGAACGATATCCTGCGATAATTTGCGTTTTAGTCTGATGTGAATGTTGGGTTGAAATAGATTGAAGTGCACGGCACCACTACACGCATTGGAGTTGGGATATGCTATTTCCAGTTGAGCCGTCCCAAGATAAAACTCTTAGGTATTTCACTGCGGAGTCTCTCGAGTTCCAAGGTATTGTGCTGTTGTTGATGAATATATTTGTGGGATTGTTGATTTGTCCCAAGATAAATACTCTTAGGTTTGGCACTTTCAGTTAATTGTCGGAAGTCCATTGCTTGAGTTCAGAAGAAATTGTGCTGTTTGTTGATGCCGCCACAGCCTGTTTGAGTTTGTGGTGCTTGTTAGATGGTCGTGTATCGGCGAACGTGGCTAGAATACTGTTGGTTTCTGGCATATCTGTCATGTAGTGTAATTCTTTACAATATCTTTATCTGCTTGAGTCAGAACATGATTGTTTGTGCATGTTTTCATGTCTGAAAATGCCTTGTCTCATGCAGGCGTTAAAGTTTGAGTTTGGCAAGTGCTTGTAAAGTAAAGTGTTGGAGGATGGTCGTTTGTGATGAGGTCGTGACGAACGTTTTGGCTAGTGATGATTACTGCTTTAAGTTTGTTGGGAGATGGATCTGACATGTATCTGGTATTGCGTTTACTTTTTATCTCTCTGATCTGCAAGTGGGTTGGCGAACAGGTGATTGTTTGTTTGCATGTGCTTTCTATGTGATGAGAAACCAGCGACTTGTCTCATGCAGGCGTCTGAGCTATATTGTTTGTTATCGGATTCGGTAGTTAATGTGGGAAGTTCAGCTCTTTGATAAAGTGTGTTTCTTGTTGTTCTTTACAATCCCATGTCTCCTGGATCAGCAATCTGTTGTTTGTAGGAGTTGATTCTCAGGTTATCGAGCTCCCTATTGATTAAGTGAGAGATATTATTCAGTTGATTCTTTGTTATGGGGTTCCTTGCCCCCAATTTGCGTCGAAGTTTGCTTTTGGTTTTTATTAAGTCAATTATGTGCCTAGGTAAGGCTTTTTTTGGTGGCGTGCAGATCTGCTTTACGCTGCTTTGTATCAATTTGGTAATGTAATTTACCATCAAATTTGATGGCTTGGGAAAATTATTGTCTAGTGTATTCCTAAATTGAGCCATCCGTATGCCCAATAATGAGTTTAGGGTTGGGTTGTTTAATGGATAGGGTGTTATTAAAGGATACGAACACAGGAAGGTGGTCTGAATTCTGTTCTGTAATGACGTTTTGAAATATTGGTTTGTTGAAGTTTTTTTAGAGCACGATGTCGAGGATAGCGGGCTGATGATCGAGTCGGTAGGGATAATAGGTATACTCGTCGGGTGTTATGGCTTGGAATGTGTTGGCTATTGCAAGATTTTCGAGTTTAATGCCCTCTGGATTCGTTGCTCTGCATCCCCATAAGGTGCTTTTGGCATTTATGTCACCTATGACTAGTAGTGGACCATTGGTATCGATAATTTTTTTAATGTTTTCTTCGTGTAATTTTGTGTTCGGTCGTCTATAGGCAGATATTATTGTTATGTGAGTCTGGTCATTTAGCGTAACTTTTATTGCGGTTGTTTCAATTTTTAGGTCTTTAATTTCGGGTAGTCGTGTGTGCACGTACTTTGTTTTTGTGTAAAGTCGCTACTCCTCCTCCAGCTACTGTTGTTATCCGATTATTACGGTAGGTGTGGTATCCTGGAAGATTAAATTTGATAGTATCATCTAGATGAGTCTTTATTATACAGACGATGTCTACATTGTATCGAGTCAGAAAGGCAATGAGTAACAAGCGCTGGGTTTTAATTCCGTTAGCATTTCAATTGAGGATTGTAAAGTTTTGTAAGACGTATGTGCGTTTATGATCCATTAAGGAGCAAATGCAACAGGATGCTTGTAATGAAAGTTTTAATTTTGGGTTAAGTATGGAGTTAGTAGATCAAGAAGTAGTTTGATGAAATTATTGGGTAAGGTTGTTGAGTTTGTGGAGATGGTTACATTGTTACTTGTATTTGTCTTTGTCGCGTTCTTAAGATTTGCGCGTACGTCTGAGCATCGTTTACGTTGATATGTCTACCGAGGGGTATTCTGGTAGTTCCTGTTTGTGTACTAGTTCGCTGCTTTAGAAGTTCAATATGGTGTGAGCATCTGCGGTAGTGAACACTGTGGCTTCCTCCGTCGTTTGCGCATTTGGGTGGATCGTTGGTTTTCTTTTTGCATTCAGTGTGGTGATGGTTGCCTGCACATTTCACGCATACTGATTCTAGTCTGAAATAATTTTTTGTGTGTCCATATTTTCGACAACGGTGGGATTGATGTATATTTTCTATTTTTCTTGACTTATACTGTTATAATTGAGTGATACATTGAAGTGAGTGAGAAAATACGCTCAGTTTGTTTATTTTTAGTAAAATCCACTGCGCAAACAGGTAGCGGAGTTTCATTTTTCGTGTATAGAGGAGTCACTTTTATGATTGGCAAGGTTTTTTATTGCTTGGTGTGTGAGAGAAAGAGGAACATTTTTTATTACAACTGAAATTGGTTTATCGTTGGGGTTTTGATTGGTATCATACAGAATTTTATTTGCTGTGAAGTATTTTGTTAGGCACGGTAATCTTTGCCTTTGATAGATTGATACGAAGTGTAGTTGTGTTATATAAAGTTGTGAATGATCCGGTTGAACATTTTTGTATCTCTTCGATTAGAGTTTTGTGGTTGACTGCGTTGTATAGGGGGAACTTTAGTTTGTACTGTTTTTGTTTGTTCTTCGCT
The DNA here is from genome assembly GCA_036346155.1 of Sinelater perroti. NCBI lineage: Eukaryota > Metazoa > Arthropoda > Insecta > Coleoptera > Elateridae > Sinelater > Sinelater perroti. The sequence continues at coordinate 19,641,512 of JARFIY010000001.1, forward strand.
TGATTGATTTTTTTGCGAGTGTTTATTATCTGAGGGGTGTGCTTCGGCTTGAGATGTAGTAGTAGGTAGTATTTGTTACTAGTTAAATTGATCTTGAGTGGGCCACGCGTTGCGTTTTTGCACCTCGTTAATAGGCGGTGATAATTTATCGAATTTACGTTTTTTTTATAATTTATAATCCATTTTTAAATTATGGTTAGCAATTATTAAATGTGTTTATCAGAAGTATGAATAACTTACGATTTAATATAAATAACGTTGAGGTCAAGTGTATCGCACTGTTATCGGAGCGCATGCCAAGCATTCGCACCGGTTCACTGCTCATACTCGACTAGACATATTTATTTGTATTATCGTAGCTGTGGCTTTATTGTAATTAAGTTGGTTGATATTGGGATGGCTTGTTTATATATTGTTGTATACAGTGTAAAATAGTATGGTAAGCGGTACCATTTTCCGTTTGGATCTTTATGAATATATCAATTTTATCTGTTATACAATTTGACTAGGATTTCATTTTGTTGTGTTCTATGCCCAAAAACTTTTGTAATAATATATAACTGAATGTCAACGACTAAAAATTGCATAAAATGTAATAAACAGAATTGTTGAAATTGTACAGCTTTTTTTATCGTTTAAAAATTTTAGGAAATAAAAAATCTTATCATATAAAAGTTTGTGTTACTTTAAATACTCTAAATAAAATTTTATTTCATCAAAAGAAAATGTATATTGTCTTTATATGTAACAAAACATTCTTTATATGTAACGCAAAAATAATTTTTAATGTAATCCTAAAAGTCTCAGCATTTTTCATGGTTTAAATTTTCAGTTTACGAAATGTTAGTAGAAATATAAATTTATTTATTGTCGTAAGAATGTTGGCAATTGTCCACCAACCCATTAATACGTTCACCTGAAACTAAATTTTTTAGAGTATTTAAAAAAAACGACTATATAATTTTTTATGCCACGAAATGCGCGAACGCGTCGTATCTTTGAAGTAGTTACCCTCTACGAAATGCGGGGGTAGAACGCGCATAGTCAACAGCTCTTGCCTGTGCTGTTTCGGTTGTACGCTGAATGGACAATCAGTAGCAATATCGTTGCGGAACGGTTACGACGCTTATCTTGGTAGCACGAAAGCGGTAGTGTATAGGTTTCGTAACTTAGCTAATGTTAAAAACAATCAATTTAACTAAAGCACTTCTATCCAGCAATTTGATTTTTAAGTTAAAAAAGTACTTAAAAGTGTGTGTATATAAGTGTAATAGTGCTTATGACAATATTTAGTTGCTATCAAAATAAAAATTAATGCAAACTTTGATGGACAACTTAAAATAATGAGTTGGAAATATTTGGGAGGCAAGGTTAGTGGATATCTTTTTAAAGTTCGAAAATGAGTAAAACAATTTAAGAGAAAATATTTATAGATAAATTATGCATTTTAATTTAGATATATATAATATATATATATATAATAAATATAATCATATATAATAATATAATGCCATTTTTTGTAACAAAACATTTCCGATATTACAAATATATATGATTTTTTGTGATGTCTGCTTTAGAAAAACAATATGTAGGTATGACAATAAATAAAACAAAAGAATGTCACAAATTTATTTAAAGAATTAATATGAAATATGTGAATGCACTTGTTGAAGAAAAACATAAATTATATTTTAAAAAATATTGTTGTAGCTAAGTACATACTAGCTTAACAGTAGTGTAACTGTAAATAAAGAATGTGTTATTTTTAAGTTCATTAATAACTTCGTTTGCACAGAATGCATTTCTTAACTGCTAACTTTATTTTAAATAACTTCACAAAATGTGTTCCGATAATGCAGGCGTAAATATTTTCATTAAATTCTTAATAATTCCTCCCTTTTTAATCAAATTATTAATTTCAAGAATAGCTAGAAACCACTAGGAAATAAGTTTTGAAACAGATTGGCCAAAGTATGAATTTGAAGCTAAGAGGTACAATTTTATTATTACGGTGTTCAATTTGTAGGATGGCATATTATCTTCCTTTCTTTCGTCTTTTCCCTCTGCATTACTGTTTACTTAATTTTAAAAAATGCTACATTATTACAGAAATAATTATTTCTTAATTTACAAAAATTTGTTACACTTTTCATATATTTTCGCACCATGTGTATGTGTGTGCCCGAATAAGTTTTCGTGGTTATTGATATATAAAATATAAATGTCTGGCTTAACATTTTTGTGATTAGGCTATAAAAGAAATATAATTTCTACGTTATGTTACAATGACCTTTGTAGATTACTTAAAATAATATATTTATGTTGCTTTAAGCGATATATTTTTATGACAGAGTATACGAAAACCTTTATTAGCACCGCAGTAAAGGTTGTTTTAGTATTCCTGTCGAAAGCAACAGATATTTCGTGACTTGCCTCTTAAAGCGAGAACCTTTTGCAGCCTAGTTTACTGTCCGGAAGGAAAGCTGGCTCCTATAAAACTTTGTTTCTGAAACTACTGCTTGTTTTATCACATTACAAAGTATAGTTTATATATTTAAGTGCTTGCAAATGTTTGCCTAGAGAGATATTTACGTACAGAGTAAGACTACGAAAATATGCGTATATTTGTAGCAGAGTTTGCTATCGTTACATTTTTATTGTACATGCAGTTAAAAGAATTCAGTATTATTTATTTTCTTTAATTGCGTAAACGAATCAAAAGTTGTTTTATAAAGAGAAGAGTTTGTGGCAAATCAAAACATTAACACAATAAATATTTATTATATGCTATGCTCTGTATAAAATAGTATCTATAAAAAAGATCAAATTAAAAATTTCAAAATTTGATCACTGTTAAAAAATCTAATAAATATTGAAAGTTTAGGCAAAACCCAATTTAACTAAAATATTAAAATTATAATTGATTAAAATATGCTTTGTTTAAGTTGACATGCTTTTACCGATTCACTTAATGTTTTGTTTTGTATAAACATTGTTTTAATTAATTACATCTGCTTAGTTTGAAAATAATAGTTTAGTATATCAATTTTATATTTAAATTATAATATATAAACATTGCTTTTAAAAATCAGGTGTGAATATGGAAGGGTAACATTCTTTTTACACGAACATTAACTTATTGTACTTGAACTAAATTATATATATTTTTAAGCGATTTACTCTTGAGCGCTTATAGTAATTATTAAAATAATAAAAAATTTGGTCATGTTAATAATTAATATTTAAAATAAAAAGTTTATTATTGAGAAAATTTTTTTGAACGCTTTTATACGTAACCTGACCAAGAGTAATAGTTATTAATCGATTGTAGTTTATAATACGTTATAAGTACTTTGTGGCCATGTTCTTTAATGTAAAACAATACTTTGAATGTTATTACCAAAATTAAATATTGGAGCAGGACACAAGTAAAAACTAATCTCTCACACTTGAACAAACTTGATTATCGGCTAGTTTTAATTAATTTTATATATTTTTCAAGAGATATAACTATTTGAAGCTGTATTTTGTTGAAAAATACAGTGAGTAGAATTTTAGAAATTTATTATGTTTAATTTTGTAGATATCCGTAATAATAAATTAACTCAATCAAAATGTTTCAAAAAAGAAAACCTGAAATATTAGCACGCACATTCCAATGCGTTTTCTAATCTGTTTGTTATATAAATAATTTACATGACAACATAATTACATTTTTTCACTGTTTAATTATATATAAGTTTAGTTTTTTCACTTTAATGATTATTTTAAATAGATGATTTTACATAATATTAAAAAAGCATCGATAAAGTTTGTACATTTTGTAATTTTTCTCATTTATTTGTCCATAATTGTGTATAACAGCGTACTTATTACAGATAAAGTATAACAAGCTATTGATTGAATTTCATAATACATTGACATTGTATATGAAATTAAAAATTTAGTAGTTGGCACATTTTTAACAAATGATCCTCAAATATAAAACGTATCAATTCTTTACATGGGTATTAAGCCAAAAATATTGATATCAATTGCTAACTTAAGCTAATATTGTCAAAATTGTATGGATTTTAAGTAACACTTTGTGTTATTAAATTATATAGAAGAATAATATATGGTAGATTTTGTTTATATTTGGCAGGTTTTATCAAATTCAATAAAATTTTAACTTTTTACTGTACAATAGGTTTGTAGAGTATAAAAAGATAAATGTAAAAATTAAAAGCGCAAAAATAAAATTATATCTTTATTTTTGTTAGCGGTTCTTGAAAGACTCAAAACCAAATATTCTTTTAAATGACAAATAATGTCATTATTTTCCCATTATATTATTCCTTGTATTGTGGAGTCTGAAAATTATTGTAGTTCTCGTCAGAAGAAAAAAAACGTAATAAATATATATTTTGTAGAAAAAATGTCAAATATTCTTTTAATTGATCTAGTAAAATACAGAACTTTATCCTTTCACTCTGAACTGCCTCCAGAATTATTGCATACAGCGTGACAGCACGCCTATTTCTCATGCAAACGGAGATATTTTTCTGAATTGCCCTCGTATTATTTTCTTTATTACTAAGTAGTGTAAACTATTAAATATCTAATTAAATATAATTAAAATCTATTAGGCGAGCCATTCGACCACGCTTAGAATGTAAAAAATTATTGTCAATCTTACAAATACTACAAAACGACAATTTATATTCTTAGGTCAAACATATTGCGTGAAATTCCATTTATTAATAAGAAATAATGTTCAAAATATGAGATTTGGATTGAATGAATTAAATACACGCAGTTTTATTCAGATATTCATAAAATTAGTTACAATAAATTAGAGAAATACGCAGAATTAATAAATAATTTCAGTTCGTCGAATAAAGTTTAATTTTCTTGTTACGCTTTCAGGAACTTGCACACAAATCTCAAGTCTATTTTTCAATGCAGTACTTAATCCGATTCTAGAGTACTATCTTACTTTTGCTTACGTTTTGTACAGATTATCCAATTTAATCAATTCTAATTCTTTCCTTGTGGCTGCAAAAATTGTTTTTTTTATTACAGATTTGACTTAATTTGATTAAGCAAATGTGTCCAAAACACATAATTGTTTTCAAAATTTTATTTTTTAATATCAGAAAAAAGCTGTTAATAAAATACTTCATTAGATAAACGTGCTGATCATTTAACAGCTCCAAGGGCTAACAAAAATGATTGCGATACCTTTATAACTTCTCTCTTCTTTTCCTTCTCCCTTATGCCCTAAAGCGTCGGGTACCTTGTGTACCGTGCGTACCTTTATAACTAAAAGTTCTAATAGTTCCTATAAGATATTAATTTGTGTTTTATATTTGTCAGGAGCCGTTTCAATATTTGTATATAATTCTAAATTTGTATTTTTATCTTAAAAATAAAATATTTCCTCACAGTATATTGTGTTTCTAATTAGCACATGTGTATACACAGTTTCCCGTCTCTATGATGGTGCTAGGGCTTGTGAGCAGCAAACGAAATGTTATAGTACCCCACTCCTTTGACAAGGATCTGAAGGTGACCACCGAAAGCTATATCAACTTGCTGGAGACAGATGTCAAGGGCTGAATAGAGGAAGTGGTTGTTGGGCGGGAGTAACTCTTCCAGTAAGACTCTATTTCAGCCCAAGCATGACCATACAATAATGTATATTACCACTGTACTACCTTTCTGCCCCGACTGCAATCCACTTGACTACGTGTGGAACGTGGTTGAGGTGAACACCAAGGACAGCTTAAGGGGGTCTGCAATGGAAATAATAAAACATGAATATGGAGGAAGTTGTGTTGGTCTGCAGCAGGTTTAGGTCTCGGTTTTGATTAGTGGTCGCTGATGGGGGTTACATGAATAATACGGTTTTCAATATTATTTAGTTAATTTGTTTCATGTAAACGAATTTAATTTCTTCTTGTATTTTAATGTTTTGTTTATTCATTTTTAAAGTTTACCTTTACTTACGTTTTTAAAAATTTAATTTAATTTGTTTATTTATTATTTCTTTGATAATTTTTTTATCACAACTTTAAGTATTACCAAAAGAAATAATGTAATTTAATAGAGTAACAATAAACTTACAAAAATTAATAATTCTGTTATTATTCAAACATGACTTTAGAAACAACATTTATTAACTCACAAAATGTATTTATATAAGATAGTTCAGATAGTAAAAAAAGGTTGGAAAATTTATTTCGTTGAAGACATACATACTTAATATTTTCTTAAATTATCATCCTTGGACATCAATATACTGTTGCCAGCAGTTCTAAGTGCATCGCTTAGAAATCTTGTATTCAAATCTCTTTCGGAGTACTCATTGTAGTAGCCATCACATTTTTAACAGCCCTAAAATGGTGCTATTTTAAGCTGGACTTGAGTTCACAAGAAATGAGCACATGGTCTTTCTTCTGTTCGTCGGTCAAAACTTTGTAAACCAATTTAGCACCAAATGTTCGCATCTGAAATTCTATCGTGACGATTTCATCCACAATAGATTTTGGAAGTCTCACTTTATTTATAATCAATCTAACACTCAAACGTCAGGCAAAGTCCAAAACTTTTTATCATAGCCACAATATCGTAAGAGTGAGAAGTTAATAAGCTCCTTGTGCGTTGTTCATTCTCAACGTCATCTTTCTCTTTTCTAAACGCTTATGCTATCTAAATATTTGTGATTTCGATAAAACATACCTATATTTGCTTTACACGGCATTAAACTTTTAAGATACAGTTGCAATGTCAAGTTTTAGAGTTTAATTTATATTGTGTTTCTTGTCAAGTTTGGATATTTACCAATGGCGTGAGGTGACAAAGAAAACCATGTTATTATAATACCATTACATAGGTGTAGAACTGTCAAAAATGTAATTTTTAAGACCCTGAACTCTTTTGACACTACTCATATGTCTATGTGTCGGGTTAGAAAATTGTTTAATGAGACTGGAGGTGTCGCAGATCATCCAAGATCTGGAAGATCACATTTAGTTCGGACTGTTCAAAGCCATACGTGTCCGAATTAAACAAAATCACCTGTAAGCAGAAATTTATGCCTTGAGAGATGCAAATTTCCAAAACTTTGATAGTGACAGAAAATCTCTGTTTCGTATAAAAAAATGTTACAGTGGAAGAATTTTTCAACAAACAAAATGATAAAGTATACACTAGGTCGTGCTACGAGGTATATCAACTAATGCCAATGGTGTTATAGCGGAGTACTTGACATGCATTTTTGTGCTTCTTCGGTCGCTGTATATCAAGAGAATGTTTTGGAAGGTGTAGTGAAATCTCTGAATCACACGTTGTTTTGAAGTGAGCCTTGGATATTTTAGTAAAACCCACAAAGCACGGTCAAACTTGACTGAACAACAACGTGCCTCGTTTTCGAATAGTTTAGAATTCGTCTTCTGGTAGCTCAAACCCCAATCCGTTATATTAAAAGTTATGGCGAGTCTTAGGCGAAATGATTTTCTCAAAAATATTTAATCTTTGAAGCGACTCTTGACGGCTGCGGTCAATACTTTTCCAACAGATGTAGAGCGTGCTGACATAGATGATTGGCCCGGAAATCTTAATGCTTGTGTAAGGGCTAAAATACGTTGTATTTATAATTACCAACATCCATTTAAAAAATTCTGAAAATAGCTTTATTTTGTGGTTCTAATCAGTGTGTAACAATATTTATGGGCATGTATTAATTATCTAAAGTGTATGTATCTTAAATTCCTATGCATACGATATTAATAAGTAAAGTTAGTTGTTTTAAAAATTTCTTTTCCATAAGCCAAAATTAAATAACATTTTGTTTTTACTGTTTTCTAGGACAAGAAGAGCAAAAATAACAACTGCCAACTTTATATATTCAATAAGCCATAAAATCTTTTACTCTTCTATTTTGCAGCTAAGTTACGTTTACTCCTTACATAAAATAGCTGTTATGTGTTACTATAATATATGGAATGACGTGACAAGGAACCGCGATAACACCGGCGGCTTTTACAGCTCGTCGTTACAGTAAAGATGAAACAAAGGCATAAGACTGACTTTAATAGCGAATTCTGTTGATATATAGTGATTTTTTTATGTTCCTTGTGGACGTGTGTGCAAAATTTTAAGTAAGATTATTATATGTATAAGTCGCTATCACAATAAATTATTGGCTGTAAATCTTGCTTGATGCAGAATCATGTGACAGGAAACTGTTATTTCAAATGTGTTTTACTAACGTTCACCATTAGTCTTTTGCTTCGCTCCGGATCGATTTAACTGAAATTACAACTAACTAACTATATAATATATACAGAGGTCTACTTTTATAATATCTGACCATAAAAAAACATAAAATTGTCAGAATACAATTTATTGAATCGCACTTTTAGTACCATATTAGATTGTAGATCTTTTAATTTACTTTATTGTATATTGTTTGCCATTCAGAACACATTACATTCTAAAGGCTAATGTGTTGCCTTAAGAGCGATAACACTTTTGTAATGAAGTGGCGAAATTCTCTTCCAGTGATGAGATTTGTAGCCTTCTCACAGGCTACAAAATAACCGTTGTGCCACAATCACAGAATCATCATTTTTAAAATAAGTCTCCAACACAAACGGTGTTTACCACTCCATATAATGACGTCTGGTGACACTTACATATTGCCTAAAGACAGATCGGATATTTTACTTAACAACCAGTAATTTTTTTAATTTTTAAGTTTGTGCGCCTTCTATTCTTGGCTATCGGTTCTCTCTAAGTCGAGAACTCGAATAGAATCCTAGATTTTAATAGTAGAAGCTCGTGATATATCTGTGTTGTTTATATGTATTTTCTTAATATAAAAGCTAATTGCTTATCTAATCTTTTAAACATCGTAGTTATCTTTGCAACTGATCAAGGTGATTTTGTGAAATATGTGAGGCTCTTATTGAATCTTCGTGCGCGGCGAAAATTTTGTTAGTCGATGTGTCAGATGTATAAAACACGTATAGCGCTGGTCTTGAGAGGATAGCTTATGGAAAAATTTTAAACACATTTTCATTTATTTTGGCTCTAAATAAAAGTATACAGTAAGATAGTGGTAGAAAATTTTTGTTTTGTACACCAATCTGCAATACCAGACCTTGCAAAAGGCCCGACTAACGCCTAGAAACACTGAAATAAATTTTTTGTGCGGGTATTTGGTTTATTACGTGAGTTGTATGGTGAGTTTGCTGCGTCGTTGAGTGAAATTCTTTAAAGGTGAGGCGATCCATTATTTTGCGAGTATATTAAACATGATTTACACAAGTAAAAAGTTTTGAGTACTTTTTGTATAACAGGCAAAAGACTCGTAAGATTTTATGAATAAACTTTAGTCGTACTATTTTTGACTTCGAAATCACTAGGATTTTAGCAGTTTTCAGCTGACTTGCACAGTAATAAGTTAAAATATTGCAGATCTACGTAAATAGTATTTCTTTTTTAGGTAGTTTACATAATATTTTTGTTGTTATTCTATTTATGTTTGCAGCTTTCTTAGTGTTAGAAAACTATTTTTCTTATAAACTTCGGTTAAACTAAAACCTCAAATTGGAGATGTGTTTTGTGGAATGTTAAATATTTGCGTATTTATTTTGCTGTTTTCTTCTTAATGGTTTAATGTAAAAACTTCAGCAAGATATACGCCAAAGAGACTCACATTTCTGACTCATTATACGTTGCGAATAACTATGTTACGCATGTGAGAAATAGGAAATTTGTAATTTTTCCTAAATTTTAATTTTCTATATTGGATTGTCAGACCTATTAAAAAATTTTTTTTTTATTTATTTACTGCGTATTTACAACTAGTCTAACTAGACTAACAAGCAAATGAGTTAATGTACATAGCATGTGGGGAGGAACACCAAGAGTGACCTCCTGTCATTACAAGGTATACAAGTCTTATTACTAATTTGTTAGGTCACTAAACTTTGTCCGTTTCAGGCGTCTAACTGCGTTTGCATTATTTAATAAGTGTGTCACTAGAACACTAGGGTGATCACTAATACGATCGTTGTTTCTGATGCAGCAAGCTTTGATGACATCTTTAATCCATGGGATCTTTAGATCGTTATGTAATGTGCGGTTGTTCACATACCATTCGGCGTTTGCTATTGCGCGAAGTGTTTTGCTTTGAAATCGCTGTAATATCTCGATGTTCGATGACTTAGCAGATCCCCAAAACTGGATCCTATACGTCCAAATCGGTACTAACATGGTTTTATATAACAACACCTTCTTCACGCGGATATCTAATTCTTTTCGCTTAGTCTGTATATGTTTTTTCCAGTTCAGTTTGCTATCGAGATGGATACCGAGATATTTGATATCTTCTTTGTGTGGTATGTTAGTGCGGTTGAAGATTATAGGAGGTGGAACAACCTTGCGGAGGGTGAACACCACTGAAGCCGATTTGTTTTCATTGATTTTGATGCGCCAGGTCTTTATCCAGTTTTCTAAAGCTTCCAGCGCATTTTGCAGGTATATTGATGCCTGAAGTGGATCTCTGTGTGAAGATAATACAGCCGTGTCGTCCGCAAACGTAGCAATTAAAACATTGTCGGTAACAGGAAGGTCTGCCGTAAACAACTGGTATAATGTCGGTCCCAGTACGCTACCTTGTGGTACACCTGCCTCGACTGAGTAGATTGGTGAGTGGCTGTCATTTATTTTGACCCGAAAGTATCTGTTTTCTAGATACGACTTGAAGAGCAGATAGTACTGTTGCGGTAGGGTTTGCTTGATCTTATATAGGAGGCCAGGGTGCCAAACTCGATCAAAAGCTTGGCCCACGTCTAAGAATGCTGGTAGGCATAACCGTTTTCCTCGAAGTCTTTTCTACCTATCCACTATCCTATGGACTTGTTCCAATGTTGAGTATTTTCTGCGGAAACCGAATTGATGTTCCGGAACTAAATGCAGTTCTTCTATAATGGGTTCAAGTCTTCTTAGTAGAATTCGCTCAAAGAGCTTAGAGAGGAGTGGTAACAGCGAAATCGGTCTATAAGAAGCTGGTAATTGAGCTGGTTTTCCTGGCTTTTGAATGACAATTACTTCGGCAAATTTCCATTGGATTGGGAAGTACTGAGTTCTTAAGATGGCACCTATTCAAATTGGCAACGCAATTTTTACAATAATTTTCCCAAACGGTGTGCTTATTGTACTCTTGAGAGAGTAATTTCTATAAATGTCATATAAGATTTGTCTGGGAAGTGCCGGGAATAATTCAATAAAAACAAAAGTATTGCAGGTAATTGTTCATTTTTTTAAATTTTTTTATGACAGTTTTCTCCAGCATCTAGACAGCTTTTCTTTCTTGGAATGCGAAAACTAAAATTTTGTTTATGGTTTTGGTCACGGCGGTTTGGACCCTCTCCACCGATTTAAAACGGATTCTTTTCAGGCTCGATATGAGTTTTGTGAACAGAAAGAAGTCGAATGGGCCAATTCCGGACTATACGATGATTGAGACAACGTTGCTATGTTGTGCTTGGCCAAAAGTCCCTCGCGGCAGCGACGTGGGGCTGGGTTTTAATAAATTCAACTCGTATGCTATCAATCAAACACTTAAATGCTAATCAGAGTCTAAAAATTGTTTTACTTTTATCAAATTTTCATTACTACGGCTCGTTGACGGACGTCCTTTGCGTTCTTCATCTTCTGCGGCTTCTCTTCCCTCACGAAACATGTTGTGCCATTAAAAACCTTTGTTATGACATGGCTTTCTCTCCGTATAGTTTCCTTGTCAGGTTTAAAGTCTTGATGACGAATTTTTTTGTGTTTGACACAAAACTTTACCGCATAATGTTGCTCCAACGTACACTGCATGTCGAGTTCGTGACGCGTCACCAAAACACGGTTTGCGGGAAGCGCGATCCTCACTTTTTCAAGGCTAGGGGGCAACTGAGCTGGGCTGCATTCTTTACCTAAGACCCTCACTATTTATCCCGCCGAAAGCCACGTTCTTCTAACCCTTTCTGGTTGTCTAGAAAAATGACATCCGATATTTTCTGGACAAAACGTATATACACTAAGTGTTTAAATTAGTTAAGAGTAATCTAAAAACGAATTCTAACTGGGTAAAACCGTCATGTATGATAATGAAATTCCCATGATGATAAGAAGGTTTAAGAGGGTTTTGAGGGTCGGAGTGTCCATCGATAAAAATAAGTGGTTTAGATCTTGAATCAAAATCAACAGTAGGTTTACTGTTGAAATCAACTTCTGCTATAAGAACTTTGTTCTTAAAGATTGGAAGTCTCGACAGATGACAGCTATTGTTAGCTCGTAATGCATCAGTTTGACTTGTAACTTAGTAAATTTTGCAGCTTCTGTAAATTTCAATAATTTTTATGCAGCTCAATGTGCTATGTGTTTCTCCACATTTTACACATATATATGGCTTATTGTGATACGCCTGTGTATGTTCAACGCATGCTTTGCTGCCTACCTCAATTTTTTTGTAGGTTTTACTTATATGATTTTGTTTTGAATACTTTGTGCTTTGTAATTATCTTTATTATTACTGGAGGCTGTAAGTTGACGAAAAATAGATATAATGGTTCTTTTGTCATAGGTTGTTAGAATGTTTGTAATTTCTCTGACTTAGTGTTTTTTACAATTTTTTATATATCGTATAACAGATTACAGCCACTTTCAGAAGAAGAAAGCAAGGAAAATAACGAAACAATGAATGGAATAAAGCTATTCATAATTTTTATAATATAATAATAGTTCCCCTTAATAAGCCATGAAGGCTTTTTGGGTTCGTAACAGGATAGGCCTCTTACAATCTAGAGTCTACGGTACACAAGGATGGTAAACGTGGCTAGCGTTACGTACCGATCGCCTATTATTACCCTAGAGTTTGACCTTCAGATACACATTTATTCCAGCCTGAGTTGAGTTGGGCCGTAAAAATGCCAGTGATCGAATTGGCGAGAGTGGGATTTGATCCCGCAATCTCTACGTTTCGTAGTCTAACGACCTATCCACTGGACCACTACAGCTTCACTCACTTTTCATGCACAAAGGAAATAACTTGAAACCCCTCACAGATATGCTTAACAATCAAGCTAAAGATAAATATACTATCAAACTAGTGGGAAATAGCCAAGTAGCCAACAGCTAAGCAGTGCTGAAACTTATAGCACTGTAATCAAGATTTTAAAAGAAAACAACACGGAATTCCACTTTTTCCAACTTCAACAAGATAGAACATTTCGAGTAGTCTTACGCAACATGCATCCTACAATGGACATCAATACCCTCACAAAGTACGCACACATGGTAATCAACATCCACAACATAAAACCCAAAAAACTCCGTTACCTATGTTTTACATCCAGCTGAATCAAAATTAAAACAACAAAAAAATCTACGACATTGAATATTTAATGATCAATCCCCACAACTGAATTACGTAAGTCCATCTGGGCTTAAGAACGGTTTTATACAGGCAGCAACTTGTTTTCGATTGAGAGTTTGGAGATTCATCTTAAGAACCAATACATTTGATTGTATTTTAGATCTAATTTTATTCGCTTCTTGTAGATGTGTGTTCGCTAAGTTAATCTTCGGTTAAGATGATGCCCAAGTATTTGGCACTGTCTACTTGAGGAAGTGATTTATTGTTCAAAGCAACTAGGGGCAAGTTTTCTTGTCCAGTGAGAACGTGACATCGATTGATTTAACTTCGTTGGCCTTTATTCGCCAAATGTTTAACCATAATTGGATTTTATCTAGGTTGCGTTGAAGCAGTCGTAATGCTGTTCGTGGATCTTCATGTGAAGCTAGCACTGCTATACCGTCCGCATAAGTGGCAATCATGGTCTGTTTGGTAGCTGGTATATCTGCCATATAAAGGAGATAAAGTGTGGGGTCTAGTAAGCTTTTTGTGAAACGCCCGAGTGGGTAGCATACAGAGTTGATAGTTTGTCTTGGAATTTCATTGGAAATACCTGTTGTTTAGATACGACTTGATTATATGAAAATAGCCCGGTGGGAAAAAGATTTTGATTTTGAACAGCAGGCTACTTAGCCAGACTTTATCAAATGCCTGGCTAATGTCTAGAAAAGTTGAAGGACAATATCTTTTTAAATGTAAGTCATGGCTTATTTTAGTGACTACTCTGTGTATCTGTTCGACGGTGTCATGACCTTCACGAAAACCGAATTGATGCTTTGGCAAAAGTTCATATTCCTCAAGGATTGGTTTCAGTCTGGACAAGATAAGTTTTTCGAACACATTCGACAGTATGGGGAGCAGAGCGATTGGCATATATGATGTAACTTCTGTTGGGTCTTTGACAGATTTTAAAATAATTAGTATTTTAGCAACTTTCCATTGCTCTGGGAAGATTTTTAGTCGAAAGAGGGCGTTGATTAAAAATTGTAAAGCTTTGAAGCCCTTTTCGGGTAGTTCTTTTAGGGTTTTGGTCGTTATCAGGTCCTAATCAGGAGATTTATTTGGATTTAAGTTCTTAATTATTGCTTTTATGTCTGAAATTTTAATAGGTTTCAGTTTTTCGACAGTTTCTTCAGCAGCTTAGTCATTCTGCTTCAGATGACCAGGCTGACGGGTAAGGCTGAAAAACTTCTCGCAAGTGGTTGGCAAAAGCATTCACTTTCTGTTTAGGGCTTTGTGTCCAGGAACAATTGGAAGTTCGTACATGTAGAAAATTTAGTTGAGGTCTTTTAAGCTTCTTGGTAGCTTTCTACAAGGAATAGTTTGTGTTTTCAGTATTAGGTGTTAGCTTTGTCAAGTTATCTTAAATTTCTAATTCTTTAATTTATACAGTAATTATATTAGTTCGCGCGTTGCTGTGTTAAGTGCAGTTTTGTCTCTAGGGAATTTTGTATTTTGCCAGATTCTTCGGAGTCTTCTCTTTTTTGCTATTTCTTGCTTAATAATTATTGAGATTGATTCATAATCCTCTAGATATGTAGAGTCAAGAATGGAGTCTTATGCTGATTGTTGTATAACAGAGTTGAAATGTTTTATAGCCTGATGTATATCTCTTGCTGTTTTCAGCTGAATGTTTAAATTTTATCTCTCATCTACCAGTTCTCTGAAATAGCTCCAGTTTTTTGTTGTGAATTCTAGAAGTATTGGAGAGTTTTATTACTTAAGTACAGTATGTGACTGAGACTGGTGAATGATCAGATAATAAGTTCAAGAATGATTCTAATTTTAAGTAATTTATTGCTATTCTATTTACCACACAGAAATCCAATAAGTCAGAAATCTTTAGCGGGTTCGATGGCCAGTATGTTTTTTGGTTGTTTATTTGTAGTAGTTTCTTCGTTATCTACAGATAATTCATCGTATCTGTTGGTTGAAAGTAATGTTTGATTAATCTTGGAATTTATCTTTCTTCTTTTAGTATGGATTACTTTTGCCATTTATTAATATTAATTTTTCGTTTAGCTCAATTGTCATTACTAGGCGAGATAATATTTTGTAATATTACTTAGTGTTGTTCAACATATGGTGATTTGTAGTGGATGTTAAATTTACATATTTAAATAAATGAAAAATTGTCATTTGTAGGTTGACTTGATGATTAAAACATATATTTGTCATATTTATATACTTAACATATTTTATATACTTAAGCTTTGTATAGAAATCCTGTACAACATTGTTGTTTGAAACAGTTGTAAATAAATTCCGAGTCGTTATAGGCAGACAGTATATTAACATTTTAATTTTTTAATGTTTGATAATCAATAAAGTATGCGATACCAATGATGAAATGAAATGATATAATAATCATGTAGCACTATAAACACATTCGTTGTTGTAATTTGTGTAATACTCGTACTATATCTGTGTTAAAATATTATAAGATAGACTTATAATCTTTTATCTCGACAAATTTATATTTTTATAGTAAAGTGCAGTGTAAAAGTTTCAATAAACAAAACAAGTTGTTAACTTTGCTATAAGTAAAAAAGTTGAAATAACAACGTTGCTGTTTTCAGAGTAAATTTAATTATTATTAACCACTGCAAAAATTTATTTGCAAAAATTTTCTAACTTAGTTTTTTAGATTTTCAGCTAAACTAGATAAAATAATACTAGCTGCACGAGCATTGGCATAAATATATGGAAATAATAGTTATATTTTTGTTTTAGCAGTAACTAAGGTGGTTTACACATTCGTCTCAAAAGTTTCGTCATAAATATACAAACAACTAAAGAACGTGTTTTCCATTTACAGTACATTTTATTGTTTTTTTATTCGTTCACTCAGTAATAAAAGCATATACATAATTAACAATAAGGTTTTAATTTTGTTATCCCATCCTCTTCAAAGATAATGATTTAGTTAGTAGACTGACCCCGATTTTATACCGTTACTTTGCATGCTGCTGCATAGTGCTAGAACTTTAGCATAATAGGGTTTAATTAAAGTAGCTTCATTATTAAAGCGAAAAAATCGTTGCGCCTGGCACATAATTATTCAGGAAGCGCTCATATAAGGTAAATCGCTAAACAACGGCCTTTTGTTGCTGAATATAAGACAATGGACATATTTATCATAAACATAGCAATGCAGATAGTGACTTTATTCAATTATATATAAGAAGTTACACGATTGCTTTAGGATGTAATTTATTTCAAGTTATAAATTATTGACCCTCAAAAATTTTTAAAAATTTACAAATGTTATAAATTAAATTAATGCTATAGTTAAGATTAGAAGCAAATTTTATTAAAATTATTTCCAAGAATGTTGTTTAATACCAACAATAGATCATGAAAAGTTCTAACATTACTGGTTGTCCTTAATAAGTAAAAAATTATTTTATTGTCGAGTTATCACTTATGGTTACTTCATTATTTTTGTTTATTTGAAACTTACATATTCACTCTCATGCTTGGAGGTTAAACTAATTGGATGATCTAGAAAAGTTTCATTTCTACAACTGGGATTCATAATGCTGCATTTTAAGTTTTAGAATTAAAATGAATATAGCAAATGAAAATTCAATTACTCTGAAAAATGCCATTTTCTTTGAAGTTAAATTTCTGATTTTCTAGTTGATTAATTAATATGAATTTTGCACATTAATTTAAAAAAAGTGTTACCTACTATTAAGAATAATTATTATATTGCCTTCTTATTAAAATCAATAAAAAAACTGCATTTAAAAAATGTAGGACATAAAACTATTGCAGAAGTTATTTAAACTTTTTACTTTTCATTCTACACTACAAGTCTATACATAAGGTGTGCCTAAAAGATTGATGAGTGGTATCATAAAACAAACAATACAAACGATACAAACAAATTTCTTTTATTGCCCTTAAAATAATTGTCATTTATTAAATGCTGCCTGTTCGTGGGATGTTATTAAAATTAAACATTTTGGTATTAAGATTTAATTTTTAATGAGATTAAATACTCAAATACTATCGATTGACATATGCACAAATAATTTTTCAATAAACTCTTACACCACTATTTGATACTGTGTTCAAGTGTTTTAAAATCCTAATTTGACATTTTTGACTATCGTACGGTTGTAAAAAAGATGTTTCGCTAAGACAACAAACGTCTAAGGTTTTGCAAATTATTTGTACACGGGTTACTGTAAATATAAGTTTTTTAATGCGGTCCATCCTAATAATTTGTTTCTTTACTTTAGTAAAGGGTGGGGTAGAATAACAGGCGGTTTTGAAATCAATGTAAAACAAAATATTCAATATTCTCAAAATTTATTGTAACTACATTAAAGTATATAAAAAAACATTAAAAAATAAGATTCTATAATTTAACTTTTGAAAATTTTAAGCGTCGTTACATTACGCAGCATGTCTGGTTAAATTTGATTCGATTATTGTCCATGGTTTATCCTGATAAATTGTACTCTTCAAATAAACCCAAAGGAAGAAATCACAAGCTCTGAGGTCTGGCGAACAAGAAGGGCACTCAATATCCCCATTTCGCGAATAACGTAATGTGGAAACAAGTACTCATGTTTACTCTGACAGTGGGCTGGTAACTCCGTTTCGCCAAAAAAAAAAATTACACTGACATCTTATTGAGTAAGTTCTGGAGTAAAATTTTTTTTCTTATTGAGTAAGTTCTGGAGTAAAATTTTTTTTTAACTCTCCAAAGTCACGGACATTTATCTAAGAGCATTATCTAAAAACTAAGACCCTATGATCGCTGATGAAGACATAGCGCATCACACAGCAACTTTTGCTAAATGGGCAGGTTGTTGATGGAGTTTTTGATGGTTTACATCACTCAAAAATCTAAAGTTTTGCTTATTGACCTGCCCCGATCGATGAAAATGGGCCTCGTCATTCATCCATAAGTTGTGTACTATGTTCTCGTCTTCATCAACCACATTTAAGAACTTTTTATAGAAACGTCTTCGGATGCCATAATCTGCTTCATTAAGAGCTTGAACGATTTGAATTATGCAGGGAAGATCATTGTATAAAATCCGTCTTACCTTATCTCGAACATAATAGATGTTTTCGGGAGTTCGCACTGATATTGATCTTTCAGGCTTCTATATTGTGGTTGAAAAAGTTTTTTTAAAGTTTTGGTTTTACGTTTTTATTGTATGGGCTGACCACATTGGCTGTTTTCGATGAATAAAGAAATTGACACGGAAAGCACGACGCGCCCGTTCGTAAGAATTACCGTTTTCATAAAACACTTCATCGTAACTAAATACTACTGTGTATAATATATATAATCTTTTCACTTCGATATAGTGAGATTTTCATCCTCTTAAAAATTGCTCGTTATTCTACCCTTTTATTTGGAGCACAAAGTTAAAATATTATACAGGATTAGGGAGCTTTCTTTCCAAACAACTTTTTCTTTCTATAATAAAATGTAATTTCATTGTTAAACATGTCTATTCTTAATTATTATAATTTTTGTGTATGTTTTATGTGAGTTTAATTTTGTATATTAAATTTATTTAATTTAACAATAAATCTGGCAGTTACTCGTATTTTTATTTTACTGCACTACACGCTTTTTTAATGTATTTTTTATTATAAAACTAAACATTTGCAATATAATATTGAAAATTACACGGTAAGGCATAACTACATAAGCGGTGGTTTCGATACAAAATAACATTTACGGATATTATGTCGAGCGTGTTTCTTCCTTCGCGCCAAGTTCTTAAGTTCCACCGGCGTATCTTACTTTGTAACTTTTAGCCAGAAACTTTCATAACAAGCCAGGACGTGCCGAAACGAATGCAATCACAAACATATTGACATTATTGATTTGTTGCAGACCGACACTGGAGACCACTACAATACATTTCCAACAGATGCTGCGCGAAGCAGATAATTTTCTTGAACAAAGGAAGATAAATGACAACCAAAACAAAGTGTGCGGGCAGAAAAGTGCCGCTTTAAATAGTCTACTCAACCACAGCAATATTTTTGTACTTTCATATAACGTAACTGAGTACAACGATAAAAGAAGTACTTATTCCAGTACTAACAAGTAATTTGTAATGTTATGGAAAGCTAATAAATGCAAAAGAATATCGTTGTACCATCTAATTTTGTGTATATGAGTTTTTGCAATTATATTATGACATTGCAACTATTATTAAAAGAAATAAGCATAAAATATTACAATGCTGCTAAGTGAATGCTATGAGTAGTTCTTGTGCATACGAAAGCAATGCCAGTATTTACTTAATCCTATAAATTAGAAGTCTATTGAGAGACTGTAGAATATGAAACGCAGAACTGTTGCTGTTGCTCCGGTAGGAGGAGCTCCTAATCCCTGGCTAACGTACAGCCTGGTAAGTGTGGTGGCGGTCGCCTGTTACATCAACGGAATTAACGGAGATTTTGTGCATGACGACATTCCTGCCGTGACACTCAACGAGGACGTGCTTGCTCGGAACTCCATTTACTCCGTCTTTAAGAACGATTTCTGGGGAACGCCGATGTCTGATCCTAGTAGTCACAAATCCTACCGGCCCTTAACTACTTTGACATTCAGGTAAGAAAAAGCTTGATTTAACATTTTTTAGGAGAGATAAGCATTGTGCGTCAATTTTCTTCAGTACAATATTGCAGTCAATTGCTTTCTAGTTTTTATGTTCAAAAATTGTATATTGTATAACACAGATTATTAGTTCTTCTGGACTATGTCTTAATGTTAGTTGACTCTCTGCACAGCGTTCAAATTGTTTATAATTTTTATTTATATTTTTATTTTTATGGTTACTATTACAGGCAATGTGAATTAAATAGTTTAACTAATATGACTATATTTCTTCAGTGGTCTACGGTATGTTGATGTAACTAAATAAATTTTAATATATTTATTTGATTTTACATAAAATTAGCTTATTTTACAAGTCAGAAAAAATGTTTCGTTTGCGTTTTGGCATCCATTAAGTTTATTTTTATTAAAAACCAGTTCTAATTTGATTTTCAAAGCCTGCACGTGTAAAAACAAAGACATCATCGTTCTTCAGAAACAAGATAAATGGATTTAAAAAAACTAGACTAGAGCTCTTAACATTAGAAATGCCACTAAACAAGTATAAAGATAAGATGGAAATTAAAAAATGACTCACTATAAGAATATCTCGAAGAATTAATTTCAATTGAGTCCATGGATTACTCACTGTAGAAAGCGACTTATAAAATAAAACAACTCTCCAACCTCTTACAGATCAGGCATCATCCTACGTCCGAAACTCCTATCTTCCTAGAAATACTGAAAACCTTCCCTATACGCAAAGGTGACATCATGGTCAGTTTTGATGTCGTTTCTTTGTTTACAAACATCCCAATTCCTGGTACCGTACAGTTATTAAAGTCAACATGTAATATAAATAACAATATCCTCTCCCTAATAAACCATTGCCTATGCAATACTTACTTTACCTTTCAAAATAAATTTTACCGCCAAACTAATGGTGTTTCCATGGGTTCTCCACTTTCACAGGTCATTGCTGCATTTTTATGACCGAATTTGAAACAAAAGCCCTCGGCTCCTTTCACCTTAAACCTACCTGCTGGATATGTCGATGACACTTTTGTTATCTGGCCTCATGGACATGACACCCTTCCTGAATTCCTTTCCCACCTCAACCAAATTCACACCAATATCAAATTTACCATGGAAACTGAACATAACAATTCCCTTCCTTCCTATATACATAACAAGAAATCCTTCTAATGACAACTTTTATTACACTGTCTACAGAAAACCCACTCACACTAACCGCTACGTGAATGCCAAATCCCTTCACCACCCTGCCCAAATCCATTCGGTTGCAAAATCCCTCATAACCAGATCCATCAGACTTTTTGATACGAAAAATCTCCAAACAGAAATTAAATCCATTACCACCACCCTACTGCAAAATGGATATTCCAACAAATCCTTAACTAATATAATCAAAAATGTAAATAAAAACACTAACTCTCAATCCCAAAACTTTCCCGACCAACAAAAAGCATTGCTACCTTACATCAGAGGCATCACCGATAGAATAAGCCGCATACTAATGCGGCAAAATATCCGCACGGTCTTTACGACCAATAACCAAATATCTGGGTTTATTCGCTCAGCAAAGGATCACTGCCCCAATGAATCCCAAGGAGTGTATTAAATAATTTGTGGAGACTGCCAAAGGACCTACATAGGTTAAACAAATCGGCAAATATCTAGCCGAATATACGAGCATTCTCTGGCCGTACGGAAAGGCGATAATGGTTCGGCCCTTGCCAAACAAAACAAAGAAACAGGCCACAAAATTAATTTCTCTGGGGCTAAAACCATTCCCCCCATTTTACCAACAGGATTTTACATGACGCAATTGAAATAGAAAAACGCCCACAGTGCCTCAACACAAGAGATGACAGCCAACGTTTATATATATATATATATATATATATATATATATATATATATATATATATAATATATTATTTTAAAACCTGGCTGGAGTATGGCATACTATTATGGAGCTCAGAAAGTACACCCAATCTAGAAATATTGCAGACATTTTAAAATAAAATACTTTGTCCCATAGCATGATAGTATTATGTACAAAAATAGATTACTGTATACTGATCTAGACATACCCACATTACGAGAAGAAATCATAAAGATCAGCTTCACATACAAGGGACAGGATAACGATATATTCGAATGAACTGGCCACCATACCGTTCTACGATGAAGACGAGCCGAGAAAATCAGAAAGGTTTAAACCAGTTGACTTAAGTGTGACGTAAGCATTGAGACATACTATATGGTAACTTATTTATATTCTATGTATATGTAAACATAGTGTTGAGGACGCGGTGGCTCAGATGGTTCAACAAGTTGGCTCTGTCCTCTAGTCTTTTGAAAAAAATGGGTGATATGGCATCTGCGACTTTCTCTTAGTAGAGAATACTGCTACGGAAATCACATATATACCTGAAAACTGGCTTTATCGCAAAAGTCGAAGTGAGTTGATCGACGTACTGTTGTTGAGATAATTTATGACAAAAGTCGTAAAAAATCATCCCACGAAAATGTTCCTTTTTTGGTTGAGAGGAACTTTGTAACTTAATAAAAACAAAACAAATAGCGTCCGTATGACAAACAGTTCTAAGTACGTATGCCGTCAAAAATATCAAACTGTATTATGCCAACGTCAGATCGCATCTAGCATACGCAAGGTTGCCAATTAGCAATAGATATCGAGCAGCCCACGTATAGCAATTGTTGTCTTACAGTATGGTAGTGAAATTAGATAAAAATATTTTTTGTGTAATATGACTCGTCAGTCTAAATACATAACCAAATATTTTTAACTAGTTAACTAGTTATTATTGTATATCGTTAAACTTCTGGTGCATACATCGTAGAGACCTCAGACTAGTGTCATTCCACTCAGATTGAAGAGTAGTGATTCTGACAAGAAAAATTTTGAAGTGTAAATGTTTGTCTGACATTGTAGATGTCATTTTAATATTTAGCTACCAACCGTATATAATTATGCATTAAAAAAATATTAGTTACCAACCCCACAAAAAATTATAGACTGAAAAGTCGCCAAGTAAAAATTTAATTTATTATAATTTTCTCTCTTTATTTTCGAAACAACTTATTATATACATTTACAAAGTTAAATTCGTATTATCGGTGAAGGCAAGATGCATTTATAAAACGTTAATTGTTTCCTCGCGGACTTCGGCAGGAGACCGCTGCGGCAGGGCCCGCAGCGCCCCGGGCCCTGCTGGTATAACTTCAATTTGTGAAATAGCTGTATTATTAAGTGTTTTATCTGGGGATGTACCTTTTATTATGATATATGTGATATGTAACGAGTTGAAGTTATTTTTTTTTTTGTTCAAGGTTTACAATGTGATCTGTTACAGTATTAACAATAAGCATTTGCGCGATCTGACGACGTTGACATGGTTAGAAATATGTCCCAATAAACAATAGTTTCTATATGACAATTATTACAAATGTGTAACTAAAATAACTAAATCACAAGTTGATCTATCGTGCACTAGGTCCAGTGGAGTTTTACACTTTAGTCTCTTTATCTGCTCGGTGTTGTCAAGTAAGTTTATTGCCAGTACATTTGGATGATTTTTGATGAATGTAATTTACACTGCGCGATCGTTTCACTCACTGTGGGCACTTTGAGATCATTATAAATGTCTTTATTCATAACAAACCAAGGAGCATCCGCTATAGCGCGCAGCATTTTAGACTGGATGACAGCAATATTTTATTTTAATGCTGTCTCTTCAAAGCAACAATCCGTAAGTCTATACTGGCCTGAAGATGACGTTGTACGCAAGCAATTTGTTTCGAAGTGAAAGTTAAGACTGTTTTTGCAGTAGCTAATAACGATTTCGGAATTTAGTACCTAGTTATTTTCGTTTTTTCCAAATGTGTGTGCGGCAAGTCAATCCCCTTATCCAGATATAATCTGAGATACTTAACGCTGTCTGTGGTAGGTATAGTTTGGTTTCCTATCATTATTTGTGGCGAATCTCCTCGATATTTAGTAAAGATGATGTCGTTTGACTTAAGCTCGTTTACTTTAATCTTGCACTTCTTAGTTCATTTGTCGATTTCATTAATATTTTATAGTAGTACGTTGCTTGCCTTAACTGAATTTTTGTGAACTGATAAAATAGTAGTGTTGTCAGCGAATGCGGTCGTAATCACACTATTATTGGTTGGGAGATCATCAGTGAATAATATGTACAATAAGGGACCCAGTACACTACCTTGTGGCACACAGTTAGAGTTATTAACTTGAATATTTTATTTTCTTAGCTAATTTTCAACTTTACTTGGTTTAAATCGCAAAAGCAACAGCATGGTTAGTATCTGATGATAATATGGCCGTATTATTAGCAAATATGACTACAATTCTTAAATTAGTCGTGAATATATTAGCTTTGTAGAGTATAAATGAAAATTAATACAGTACACTGCTCTGGAAAATTCCAGAGACAATGAGGTACAGTTTTGATAGTTCCGCAGAATGTTTTAACCATAAACTCTTTGTTTTACAAATAGGATTCGAAATTTCGTAAAAATGAAACGGCAATGCTTTTTTCAATTTATGATTTGTTTTTATGCCATACCTTGATAAACCCCTTTTTGATATCTATAAACGCAGTCCAACAGCACTTTCTGAATTCAAAATTATTTTTTTATCAACAATTCTACGTACCGTGTTAGTTTCTAAATCCGAACTGATGGTAAAAGAGCTTAGATAACACCAATAATAGACTTATATATTTTACTTTGAGTATGGTACTAAAAGTATCATGGTCTGTCAAGAATACTCACCAGCATGGAAGTTTGATCAGCTGAAAATTTATAGTTATTAGCTTACCCACGTGTTGCTTTTTCTGCTTTACGTCCAACAGATGGCTCTGTTTTTCATATAATATTGAGGGGTAGTGAGGGTGAAATTTTGGGGTTATGTTCTGATATGCGAAAATCGTAAAAAAATTTAAAAACTTTTTAGCAGATCTTAAACAATATTTTATTGCTTTAATATTCCAAAATAAATCTGTTATAGTTTTGGTTAACAAAATCCCTATTTTAAAACCATCTCAAATTTGTTTGTTTTGGAGTTTTTAATTTTGTTTTAAATTATTTAAATTAGAATGCAAAAGTGAAAATGACCTAGCACTTTAAAAGATCCCTGACAAGATACCAAAATTTTTTTTGAATGTGATTTAATTTTACTTATTTTCAAAAAATTTTTAAAATAATTGAAAAAATTTTTGAACAGACAACCCATCCAAACCACTTTCAACAGTTTAAAATAAATAGGGGTTTTCAAGGTTTAAAACTGGTTTAATTCTTTTAAGAAAAGAAAAATAATTAAAATGATAAAACCTTCAAATATGAAGTTTACATGCTTTTCTTAGCCTTTTTCTTTTTCAAGTAAATTGAAATTTTCCTAAAGCAATGATTTAGAGCAACAATTTGGAAAGAAAAAATAACAATGATTTAATTTTTTAAATCAATAATAAAAAATTATTTTACTTAAAATGGTTTTTTTTTATTCTACAATTGGTATATGACCAGAAAAAGAAATTTTACTCCAATATTAGTTTGAAAAATAAAATAAATAATTGAAAAAAAATAATTAGTGGTTAATAAATACATTAATTAAACCAATCCTGGGATTATCCAACACCCACAGAACATTTTAACGAAATTCCATACGCTGAAACGCGATTTTCTTTTTCACAAAACAGAATCTTGACTTTACTTTTTACAGAAAACAAAACGTTGATAAATTCTTGAAAAACTATTTATTTAATGCTAATGGGTTGTTTGTGTGCGCAAATTTTTTGTTAATTCTGAAAATTGTTTTTAAAATAAAAAATCGAACCATAAAATAAAAATACTTCTCGAGGTATCCTTTTCCTAAAGTGACCCAGAATTTTCTCACTTTGGTGCATTGAACTTTTTGAGAATCAAAATCGTTATCAGCAACCCCAAAATCTTTATATAAACAGTTTTTTAAAAGACAAAAAATTTGGTGGTTTAAATCGTCCTCAACGGAAAGGATTCTTAATGCATCCACTTAAGCATCATAGTGATCATCCACAGTTTAAACTCGAAAAAAATAAATTTGGGATAATTAAAACGCCTCATCTCCAGGATTATGTTTTTCTTGAGTTTTAAACATGATTTTGGCTAATTTCCAGCCAAATGCACTTTCGTATTATAACAAAAATATGGTATATCATTTTTTTTGAATGAATTCCCTAAACATCTGATACGTGCCCAGAAAAAATTAAGATTTTAGTGTTTGTTTTACTAATTTGTCTTGACTAAAGATATTTCTAAGTTGATTAATTTGTAAATATATTCTAACATAAAATCAGTTTTATGATTTTAAAATTTGTTTATAATATTGATTTCTATTATTTAAATACAATGTTGCTGTATAATCAATTATAGCGATGCTATCTTGCAGTTAATCGCATTAGTATTGTAATTCATATTGTTTGATATTCCGAGGCGCTCGGGTCGGCATGGAAAGGCACGAACGATTTTTGCTACATATTTGGGATGTCAACATAACGTCAACGCATATTTCATCAATGTGTCAGAGCGAGACGGAATTATGTGACGCGCAAACAAATTTATCTCGGGTACCGTCGAAATTTCTCTTCTGTCTGCTAGGACGGCGGTTTTGGCAGGAAGGCCGAAATTAACTCGCGAATATTGACCGAAGGAATAATCGTAGAATTGTGATTTTCAATATACATATGCTTTCAATTTTAGAGCAGGCAAAAAATTTGTATCGCTTCCGGTTCCGGAAATTCCAAATTTTGGTCCCCCCGTACAACCTGCATGAAAAAGTCTTATACAGAAAAATGCCCCATTTTAAAATTGGCAACGTTTCGTTGAGCCAATTTTGAATCGATTTTGATTGATAATAAATCCGCGTATGTTCTTTGCCACTAGTATAAAGCTATATTTTAATCCAAAAAGAAAAACATCTGCCATAGATAAGTTTAAAATATATAAAATTTTATAAATCTATGATTAAAATTTATTAGACTTAAAGGTTAATTAATACTGGTATAACTTCAGTTTGTGAAATAGCTGTATTATTAGGTGGGGATGTACCTTTTATTATGATATATGTGATATGTAACGAGTTGAAGTTATTTTTTGTTGTTTAAGGTTTACAATGTGATCTGTTACAATATTAACAATAAGCATTTTGCGCGATCTGACGACGTTGACATGGTTAGAAATATGTCCCAATAAACAATAGTTTCTATATGACAATTATTACAAATGTGTAACTAAAATAACTAAATCACAAGTTGATCTATCGTGCACTAGGTCCAGTGGAGTTTTACACTTTAGTCTCTTTATCTGCTCGCTGTTGTCAAGTAAGTTTATTGCCAATACATGTGGATGATCTTTGATGAATGTAATTTACACTGCGCGATCGTTTCACTCACTGTGGGCACTTGGAGATCATTGTAAATGTCTTTATTCATAACAAACCAAGGAGCATCCGCAATAGCGCGCAGCATTTTAGACTGGATGACAGCAATATTTTATTTTAATGCTGTCTCCTCAAAGCAACAATCCGTAAGTCTATACTGGCCGGAGGATGACGTTGTACGCAAGCAATTTGTTTCGAAGTGAAAGTTAAGACTATTTTTGCAGTAGCCAATAACGATTTCGGAATTTAGTACCTAGTTATTTTCGGTTTTTCCAAATGTGTGTGCGCCAAGTCAATACCCTTATCCAGATATAATCTGAGATACTTAACGCTGCCTGTGGTAGGTACAGTTTGGTTTCCTATCATTATTTGTGGCGAATCTCCGCGATATTTAGTAAAGATGGTGTCGTTTAACTTAACCTCGTTTACTTTAATCCTCCACTTCTTAGTTCATTTGTCGATTTCATTGATATTTTATAGTAGTACGTTGCTTGCCTTAACTGAATTTTTGTGAACTGATAAAATAGCAGTGTTGTCAGCGAATGCGGTCGTAATCATTGATTCGGAGATCATCAGTGAATAATAGGTACAATAAGGGACTCAGTACACTACCTTGTGGCACACAGTTGGAGTTATTAACTTGAATATTTCATTTTCTTAGCTAATTTTCAACTTTACTTGGTTTAAATCCCAAAAGCAACAGCATGGTTGGTATCTGATGATAATATGGCCATATTATTAGCAAATGTGACTACAATTCTTAAATTAGTCGTGAATATATTAGCTCTGTAAAGTATAAATGAAAATTAACCCAATACACTGCTCTGGAAAATTCCATAGACAATGAGATACAAATCTGATAGTTCCGCAGAATGTTTTAACCATAAACTTTTTGTTTTACAAATAGGATTAGAAATTTCGTAAAAATGAAACGTCAATGCTTTTTTCAATTTATGATTTGTTTTTATTTGTTTTTATGCCATACCTTGATAAACCCCTTTTTGATATCTAGAAACGCAGTCCAACAGCACTTTGTGAATTCAAAATTATTTTTTTATCAACAATTCTACGTACCGTGTTAGTTTCTAAATCCGAACTGATGGTAAAAGAGCTTAGATAACACCAATAATAGACTTATATATTTTACTAATAGGGGTTTTCAAGGTTTAAAAACTGGTTTCCAAGGTTCTGGTTTAAGTAAAAAAAAATAAATAATTAAAAATGATAAAAAACCTTCAAATATGAACTTTACATGCTTTTCTTAGCCTTTTTCTTTTTTCGAAGTAAATTGAAATTTTCATAAAGCAATAATTTAGAGCAACAGATTTGGAAAGAAAAACATAACGATGAATTAATTTTTACAATCAATAATAAAAAAATGATTTGTACTTAAAAAATGGTTATTTTTATTATTCTACAATTGGTATATGACCAGAAAAAGAAATTTAACCTCCAAGATTAGTTTGAAAAAATAATTAGTGGTTAATAAATACATTGAATTGCAAACTGACGAATCCTGGTTTTCCGATTATCCGACACCTCACAGAACATTTTTAACCGAAACTCACATACGCTGAAACGCGATTTTCTTTTTCACTAAAAACAGAATCTTGACTTTTACTTTTTTTACAGAAAACAAAACGTTGGTAAACCTTGAAAAAAACCCTGAAAAACTGTTTATTTAATACTGATGGGGTTGTGTGTGTGCAAGCAAATTTTTTTTGTAATAATTTCTGAAAATTGTTTTTTTATTTAAATAATTTAAAATCGAATCATATTCATATAAAAAATGCACTACTCGTACCCTGGCGTCCCAGGGTATCCTTTTCCTATACTGACCCAGTACATTTTCTCACTTTGGTGCATTGGTACTGAATTTGAGAATCAAAATCGTTATCAGCAACCCCAAAAACCTTTATATAAACAGTTTTATTTCAAAAAACAAAAAACTTTGAGCTGGTTTCCCCAAATCGTCCTCAACGCAAGGATTCTGTCCCACCAAGAGCATCGGGGCACTTCCTAAGCATCATATTCGTGATCATCCACAGTTTAAACTCGAAAAAAAAATAAATTTGGGATAATTCCCCAAAAACGCCTCTATCTCCAGGATTATGTTTCCATGTGCATTGAGACACTTTTTAAACATGATTTTGGCTAATATTAAGCCAGCACAAATGCACTTTCGTATTATAACAAAAAAATATGGTATATCATTTTTTTCTGAATCGAATGCACTCTGAAACATCTCGATACGTGCGCCCAGAAAAAAATTAGAGATTTTAGTGTTTGTTTTACTAATTTGTCTTGACTAAAGATATTTCTAAGTTGATTAATTTGTAAATATATTCCTAACATAATCCAATCAGTATTTATAGATTTTAAAATATTGTTTATAATATTGATTTCTATTATTATATTTGAATGGACATATGTTGCTGTATAATCAATCCAGTATAGCGATGCTAGTAGCTTGCAGTTAATCGCATTAGTATTGTAATTCATATTGTTTGATATTCCGGTCTATGATCACTATTGTTCTTCATAATATTCTCTAATTAGTAAACCTAAAATAGATAATTTGTGTATTTTAGATTGTATGTCGCTTTAAATATTTTTGCAAAAACTTAAAACGTGTTCGCGACAATTTGATTCAGGAGCATTCATTAGGAAAGCACGGACATATTTTATTTAGGGCTCGGCTAAGTGTTCAAGCGTGAAAATTACGCCCTTTTATCTGCAGCCCTTTTGATGCTACGTCCGAATCCAACAACGACGTTAATTACTAAATAGTCTATACATTTCACATACCTTATTTATATTATATTATATCTTTAAAACACATTAGAGGAAATACTTTTACATGCAGAGAGATTTTGTGTTTTTTGTAGTTTTGCAAATTTGTCCTTAAAATGTTTACTTATGTATCTATAAAATGTTACCTGTAAGTTTCAACAAAATTAATTTTTAGATTATTTTTTTTATTAGACAAATATTTCATCGACTAAGCAACAAATCTATAATCTATGATTATTATAGTGGCTTATTCTTGAATATATTCGAAAATACTGCTAGATACCTCATGTTCTTAGTAGTAAAAAGCAAAATATTTGTTCTTACCAAAAAATAGTTTTTAATATGCGGAATGAGTGTAAAATATATATTCATATATTTTTATTTAAAAATTTTTCAACTAAATTTGAGTTTTTATTGTTTCAGAGTTAACTACTTGTGCTTCGGCTTACAGCCCTTATGGTTTCACGTCACAAACATAGTACTCCATGCGGTAGCGTGTGTTTTATTTACACGCGTGTGCCTTAGCGTCGCAAGATTGAAACATCCTTTTGCTGCTTTCGCTGGCCTGCTGTTTGCTGTTCATCCTATCCACACAGAAGCGGTAGGTTTAGTTCACTTTTTACATTATTTTCAATCTATTTATTTAAAATTAGAGTGCCTATTTGATTTAAAAGATGAAAAACGAAATATTAACGCCATATATTATGTGGGTAAATCTAATGCAGCTGTTGAAGTATACTGTATTAAATTGCGGTCGACTGCATTGATCTACTATACATTCTTGAATTTATTAGCATTTGCATCTTTAATCTGTTATTAACAAATACTTCTCATTAAAATAACTTACTACACGGTTAAATCATTTAGGTGAGTAGGATATGATTAATTAAATAGTTAAGCATAGTGTATTAAAAAAATAAAGAAATAAAAGAATTTAAAAATATGGAAAGTATTGCAGTAATATCTTACACAACAATTACTTTCTTAAAGAGAATACATACATACACTGTAATCTAATAGAGCATAAAAATAATAGAAGAAAGAAAAAATAGATATACAATATAAAAATGTATTACATAATAAAGTATAAAATTAACAAATACAAATAAATAACCACCTAAAATATTATTTTAAAGAAATACAAAGATATCAAACTAGAAATATTGCTTACTCTAGTCCTTTTATTTAACTTTTTTGTACAAAATAATTAAATAATGAGTATTTATTTGTGTTGCTATTATTTAAAACTAATAATTAAAGACGACCTTATGCTAGATATTTATAGTTTATAATATTGTTGTGTTTGACTCATCAAGAAAGATTGAGAGCAATGTACTATAGTTTCTTTGTTTGGGTAATTTAAAAATCACAAAATTACTACTACAACTGTCCTTTCTCTTTAGGGCTCTAATTCCTTAAGAGGTGTTAAGGTTCCCATATGTTCACATTCTCTGCCTGGTCGTCGCGCACCATGTCTGGTGCGGAGTGAACACAGAAACTCAATTATTTTTAGTGACAGTAGGTTAGCAGGCATCAGAAAACTCCGGGAATGGAACCCAGATCTATCCGCACCGGAGTTCACGTCAGTCAATGTCTAGTTTTTAAAAACATACAGAAGAACTGAAAATATATTTTATACTCCAGTTTTCATTTAAATTGCATGCTAGATACCTGACATTGTCGGTTTATGCTGTAAGCCGTAACAGATGTATTGATTGGTGATAAGAAAATTTTACCTACGTTGAGGTTAACTATTTGGTGATAATTTTTGATCTTTATCAAGGATTTTAATATTATGTAGAATTTCTATTATTTAGCGGTGTTTTACTTTGTCAAACCTTTTATATATATATATACACATACATACATATAATATATACATAATCCAATTTGCATTTATAATAATTATAATTAACACTTGTATCGTATTCTCTTTATAACATTGTTATTAGTAATTTACGCTATCTAGGGAATACGATATATTACTTAATACATCCATATTTCAAACGCTTTTGATTTATTAATTATTTTAATTGTTATGGGATAATACTACCTTATAATTTTTTCTCCATTTTTTTTATTGGCTAAAATGCTTCTTTAACTATTCTAAAATGATATCCAAAACTCTGCATATGTGTAAATTTTTTAAATTGTCAAAAAGTAGATTTTTTCACTCAAGTCACGGGGCCAATTTTCAGGTAATTTGAGAGCGAGCTTCAAATGATCGGTTATTAAATTTTAAGTTTATTTGGTGACTAATAATTTATTATGGACTGTGGGTACTTATTAATCTTTTAAAATTGACCACTAAATGTCTCCAGTACTTACATTTTCGTTGAAGGTAGACAACAAATTTCCTTAAAATTTTAACACTGGAAATTTTAAACGCGTTTTTTTCAAAGCCCATTTTTCGAGCGTCTTCAATTTTCAATCGACCAACTCTAAATTTTAACTGTAGCTTTATAGTGACATTTTCTAGTGAAGTACGTAGGATTTTTTCGATTGACAAAAATTAACGATTTTATGGCCGAGTTTTGACCGATTTTTTTGTAAAAAATAACTTTTTTCTTCAAATTGACCCCATTTTTGTAAGAATAAATATTTTCACAAAATCCTACGTACTTCACTATATTTTTACATCTACTTTTAAAATCTTTTTTATTTTTTGTTCTATAAAAATTGCGACCTCCAGGTGGTCGCCCGCAGATAAAGAGGAGTATCTTTGTATCAGCCACAGTGCTGGTAGTTTGTTTTAAAATAATTTAAATTTTTTTTTATATTTTAAGAGTTATATTAACATGCATGAAAAATCGAAATAAAAAATATTATTTGGTTTTTCCTATATTAATTATAGAAAATGACCCTTGATTTCATGAACACAAGGTAGTAGTACTCTTTTAAAGTCCATGTTTCTACTTCATAGAAGAGAAATGGTAAATATTTCATTCATATTTTTGTTGATGAAAAATAGGCCAGATTGTAAATGATACTTTTCAGGCAATAAACCTTTTTGTAAGTTGGTCAAAGCGTATAAGCAATTAGTGATGATGATCTGTAATATCTATTAGAAACATCAAATTTTGAACGTTTGCTTCTTCAGAATTTACACATTTCTACAGTTTATTTTATTTAAAGGTAAATAAAAACAGTTTGCTATAATGTGATAAGTCGAACTGACATTTGCTGTAAACTAATTTTTATATATTTCTATATGTACTAGAGTACCACTAATATGTTTTTCAGTAATAGTAATCAATTTTAAAAATAATTTTTTCACTTTTACCCTAAGCCCTACAATAGAGTATAACATATAAATAATTTTGGATATTAAAATTATTATTTAGTATATAGTATGTTAAAAATATAGAAATGTTGCGAAAGTCTCCAAGTTATTATCAAGTTGTCTTTCTTGATAAATAAATTTTTAACAACTTTAAATTGCAACAATTCCTTATAGATGCTTGGAATGTTTTGATAAAACTAATACAATCTAATCGATTTTAATTTACGGTTCTATTTGTTTTGCTATTTTAATTTTTTTTGCTAAAGTGCTAGTAAGGCACATACTTTTATAAGTTACACTTGTACGTTAATATACACATACAAATTATGTAATCATATCTTTTGTCTGAGACAAAAAGTATTTAAGCTTCCATCTTTCGTGGAATCGTCTTTCTACATTATTTTTATGTTGGTGATTATTGAAAACAACGATTTTGGATTATCAATTTACTAGGATCTAACGGTAAAGTTATTCAACAGATTAATATTTTATATTATATTATATATTTATAATGTTACTAAGTAACAGATTGTAAAGTGCATTAAGAAATTTAAAAAAATATTAAAAATGTGAACAAGGAGTTTTTTTAATGGTATTTTCTTAGCTAATATTACAATTTATTTTGAAAAAACTACTAACTAATAGTTTGCATGGCCAGTGTGGTCGCGCGATTGAGGCGCGGGCTCTAGTGCGGACGGACCTGGGTGCATTCTTGAATCTCTCTGATGCCTGGTGGCGACCTACTCAGTCACTAAAAATGATTTAACATCTACGTTCAGTTCGAACAAAGGGTAATGATGGCGGTCGTCTAAGAGTAAGGTGTGATGCTTGTCACATCGCTCCGCATATGATATGAGAGCTTCAACCTTTTTAGTCTGCAGACCGTGCTTTAAAGTGGGGCGTTACCGCCTTAGTATTATTATAATAATTTACGTGAGTAATTTTTAAAAAGGGAATACGCAGGGAATTAAAAAATATGAAATATAGTATAAGTGATGATTGTTGTGAGAAGTTCAACCGTGTTCATATAGGTTCAAACTTACAATACAGCTGATGAGGCGACCTCTATATCTAATTATTGTTGATCTGTGACAGTGGTAATAGTTTGTAGTATCATTTTGACCAGAAACAATGTACCGAGTTTGAAAAAAAGATTTAAATGGCATCGGAAGTTTAAAAAAAATTTAGTCTGAAAGACACTCAGGACCGATCGTCGTCTTCTCTAAAGGAAAACTTTGCCTTTACAGGTATGTAACCTATTGCTAGATAGAGGAGTTGTGACATTCGTGCACTGGTAATTCATACTACTATATTTTGTACGCCTATCTTCAAGTGATTAAAGTTTATTTCCTTTGGGGTCCCTACATCTTAAATGATGAGCAGGTGATTCGATGGGCTTTGCGGTGATGCGAGTTGCTCAATAAGTCTAAAAATAAAACACACTTTTCTTATAATAAATACGAATTTCAATTCACTATTGTTTTTAACGATAATGATCTGATAATGGCATAAGATGACAAGTGTGCTCGGTTCTTTCAGGATAAATGAAAGAGTTGTTTCGACGACGAGTTTTGAAGGATGATAAAGTACATAGAAAAATTAAAAAACTTAAAAGTGTATTTCAAACTTTTTATGGTATCTTATGTATATTTTTGAAGGCCAATCAATTATCGTTAACGTTGCCTTTTAAAATCCGTTTTATTTAATATCAAACCTATTTTTATTTTACGTAGCATTGGAATGACTATGACTTTGACGCTTGGTTGTAATTGTTATTTATTAAAGTTGGAACACTTTTGTTGTTTAACAATATTTTCTAACAAATGACTCAGAGAAAATTAAAGAAAAAATCAAATATGATATCCATAGACAAATTTCGTTTGCCGATGAACTATTTTTATACGTAGTACTAATTTTAACAAAAATAATAAAAGTGTGTGTTAAGTCATTCAAAGCAGCGTTTTAGTTACTGCTAAAGGATTAAAGAAACTATTATTTGGAATTTGTAATGGTATGGAAAATCTGACATGATAGAGTAGCAATATTTTGTCTTTGTAATCAATTTTGTCTATTAATCATTGTTTAAAATAATTTATAACAGCTGATGTCAATAATTTCTGATTGTCGTTTGATTCAAATGTCTTAACATTTACATAAAAGTTAAAAAAACCAATTTTAAATAAATTCTTTATGTATGTGTATATATGTCCACAAACCGTTATAAGTGGAATACTATGTAAATAACTAGAATGAGGACTGGTGTTAATAACGAAGTTTATTGCAATTTCCCATTAACCACACGCCCGGTGATGCGCTGCAGTTCTACTGTAAGTACAAATCAGTAGCCTTGGAATTTGAAGTCAGGTTGATACTCCAGGAATGTGAAAATACGGCCAACACAAGCAAGAGTATGGAGTGAGAAAAATGTTAGTTAGGAGCCAGAGACGTTAGAACTTACAGTCTTTTAGAGCGGCTTTATAATCAGACTAAAAGCAGCAGTGTGATCGTCTTGATTGTTACGTAGATTGTTCTGACCGTACCGTCCAATTATGTTAAAAACATGGACACATAACAGTATCCACTTATGACTAACTGGTTTCAGAAAGACCAAGTAAACTACTACTAGAGACTATCAAAAAATTATACACCAGATACGTACTGATTTCACAACGATCTGATCTACTATACAAGGGCATGTAACGGCTTCTGTGTGTCCACAAACTATTTTTAGACGTCTTGGAAGTAAATTGTGATTTTAGAACTATTTATATATGATATCTTATAACACTATAACATGGATGTTCCAAATTGTAGTGGTAGCCGCTTAAAGTACACTAATGATGTGTGGTATTTATTGACGAGTACCGCTTTGTTGTGTGAATAGATTCCTTCACTGTAGGCATTAAGGCCTGAGGCGCCATAGATTATAATACCTGATCTAATATAGTAGTGTTATGTAGCTAAAGCCCTATGAGCCAATGTGTTTCCATTCTCGAAGTGGTATATTTCAGTAGGGTCGCACACGACTTGGGTTGTCCAGGACTATTTGTTTTGTCCAGCTTCCCGTACACGTTTTATATGATTCTGTCACAATACCTAAGATTTAACAAGCGTGGCATTATTTGCCACGGAAATTTAGACTATATGCTGAGTTGTATTGCTATAGATAATCTCGTAGTGCAAGGCGGTGAAGATGATTGGACTGCATACCACAGAATACTTTGTAACTGTTTTGTAGCATTATGTCATTATAATTTTAGTTTTCTTCTGGTTTTATAAATTTAATTGTCTGTTACACACATATCCATATGTAGGTGTGAGTGTTTCTATTAAAAACAAGTGTGTCTGCCTGATGTAATATTTGTTGTGTTACGTTGTCATGACGTGAACGTATATCAGTCCATTTGTTAACTATAACAATTTTCGTAAACGTGAGTGACCAACATTTTTAGAGTGAGTATATCTCAGTCCTTGCACGAATGAGTACAACGTAGCCACAGAATCAAGTAGTTTTGCGTTAAGACCCACTTTCTTCTAAATCATGTATCCTAATTTACGTGGATATATGCCAGCATGCCAGTCAGTGATTAGTACTAACAAAAAAAAAAAGAAAATGTTTTAATGTGTTCTGAATGTTAACATAAATGTGTAAATATAAGTAAACATGCGTGAATGTGCCTAACTTTAAATTAAAAGCACTTTTGACGTGTGTGAATTTGCTCAGATTCCAATTTTGCTGCGGAAATGTGCGTGAACCAAACCGTGAATATCGAGATCGTCCATGAACGTAAGCTAAAAGCGATTTTCGTATTCATCCCTACTAACATATAGTATAATACAGGTTTTTAAATTACCGTTTTATTATAAACTTGATGGTTTAATAACATTTTATAAAATTATAATGCAAAATAGGTAATTAAAACTAGTTTTTGAAAAATACTTTCCAAAGAAAATATCTAAACATTATCATATGTAGAACAGTCACAAAGCAATTTTAAAACGAGGTATAGTTATTTTACTCGTATTTCTCAGCTTAAAATTAAATTTTGTTACAATTAAAATGCTTTTCGATTATTATTAGAAAGATACATATACCCATACAAAGTACTTCTTAACCACATATAAATATAATTTCGACGGTGCTTCTTCAACATTTTTGGATTCCCTTTAAGTAAGGGCGTTCTGGCGAACGCAGCGTTTTACGGATGCGATAATTTTAGTGCAAGTTTAGCTAGTAACGAAGGCGTTACACGCTATAAATCTGCTCTAATAACCACCCTTGGCTATAACATCTTGATCCTTACGGCACAATTTAACATAAAGGGAGTAGGCGTATTTTCAAATAGCTTAAAATAAGTCACTTGTAATTTTATGGAATACAACATCCATAACGAATATTGCTTTTCCTAGCGTTTAATTAATATGTAAAAAAATATATGAAAGCTCATGTTATTTGTAGTCGCATCAAATCAAGTTGTTATTAGAAAATGCTTTACCTTAAATAGGTCAACAAATATAATAATTAATGCTGTGTTTGGCGTAAAATGTATGTCGGCTATAACAAAATATGTTTTTACTGTTTTTTACAGTATACATACATACATATGATAATTTCAAAGATACACTGCGCGCGAGGGTCTCCGATTTCGTTCAAATTTTAGGAGCTAAAAGTAGGCAGAGAAAATAAAATCCTCCAATTTTTAGACCTCCACCCCCACCGGATCCAGAGATATTAATTTTTGAAAATTTAAAATTACCCTTATTTTGCTGTGAGTCTACTTTCATGCCATCTGGGTCCGGTCTATTTGTACGTGCCTCTCTTTTCTTGGCAGCTTGAAATTCGAGAACATAAAAACAGCCAATTCTTTCATCTTGAAAATGGACCCAGATTACAGCAACAGCGCGAAAACATTTTAGACGTAATAGGCATGAAAGTAGGCTCATAGATGAACAAAATGCGTCCTAGTTGAGCCCGATTGGACTCAAACTTTCTCAAATACGAATTTTTAAAAATGGCATTTCTGCGAAATTCGTGTTTTTTCCGATTTTCTAAGTGTCACCAATCACGCCTGACCGATTCAAATACTTTGAAAAGTGGGGAAATTGTTGTTTTACTAGAATACAATGATTTCCTAATGGTTTTATCCTTGGCCCGCAGATTGTTCTTTTCGTAGGGAAAATAGACGGAAATTGTGGGAATTTCTGAATTATACGGCGAGTCAGGAGCTCAAGAAGGGTGGGAAAATGGTCAAAATAAAAAAAAATACAGTCGATGTTGTATTTTCCAAGATAAAACCGTATTTTTTATTATTTTTGCTCGATAAATACACTGTAGATTATTAAATTCCGCCCCTAAATTTACCTACATTTTATTACATACACATAAAAGTTCTCACAATTCTGATTAACATTATCTTGAAATATCGTACAAATGTCAACAAAATAAGTCCATTATTCATCTCGTTTTCTTTTTTTATTTGTCTTATCCAAAATCTTAACAATTTTTTCTTTCTCATCAAAAGACGTTTGTTTTAAACGTATACTTTCACCATCGACTGGGATGATGCAATGAAGACCTCTTGTACCCTCAATTGCCCTTGCACTATTAAATTTTTGATTTAATTTTTTTTATGTTGTTGAACCTTCACATCTGGGACCCATAGACATCTGTGTGAATAATGATTATAATTTTAATTATTGTTACATCCATTTAATTTTTTTACTACTAACCTTATGCTTTTTATATTTTGTTATGCAAATTTATACATTTCTTCTGCATTTACTATTTGATGCTCAGCTCCAGATCTCAGACAATGGCGCATGATTGTCCTCTTAACCACACCCCCTACAGCATCACATGGGCTTTTTCCATGGCTGGTTGCGAAAAAATTGTAGGATTCTATTTTGATTCCGAAGTCATTCTCATGCAGGCGTATATTGGCAAAGTTGTTCCCGGAACAGAGAAATCGATTAGCAAGAATTTTCAAATTTCAAATATTGATATAAGAAGAATCTTACTTATTTTTGTATTGTGTAGGAGCGCCATCTGAAAAGTATCGTATCTTCTGTATCCATGGGTATTCAACTCTGATAATTTTTAAAAACCCATCTTGGAATGCATGCACTGCATAAGCCCAATGATCCTTGCTGTTGCTGATAATACAAAAGC
The DNA here is from genome assembly GCA_036346155.1 of Sinelater perroti. Classification (NCBI taxonomy): domain Eukaryota; kingdom Metazoa; phylum Arthropoda; class Insecta; order Coleoptera; family Elateridae; genus Sinelater; species Sinelater perroti. Next base: position 19,681,282 of record JARFIY010000001.1, read on the forward strand.
TCTTTTCTTGCAATTGATTATCATCTTTATTTTTAAAATACATTACAAAGGGATGAATTGTCGCTTGATTATTATTATAGGAGAATGCCCGGATAGAATTCTGAATCACAAAAGAATAATTTTCGGAGAAATCCATAAGAACTATACAGGTGTCCCATTGCAACTCATTCTTGCTGGTAAGGAGATATTTTTTTTGGGTCTGGGCAATAAAATGGTGACTGGTTATATTCCACAAATCCTCTAGCAAGTTCGTCTTGAATTTGGCTGTTTTCTCACACATTGTAATGAGAGAAGCTCGTGTATCTTGTTTGGTATCCCAGAATTTGTACTTGATCTCTGTTCTGTCCCAGGAAATCTCAAAATCATCCAGCACTTGCGTAATTCCGAGAATCCCTGAACATTCACCGCATCGATGGAGCATACAGTCTATGTCATCTGAATCGCAAGCTGCAGCTGCTATCATATCACGATAATTGATCCTTTTATTCAGAGCAAGAAGCTTGAGCTTAATGTTTTCGTGTTCGACACAGACACAAATGTTGTGGGAGCCTGGATCTCCAGCATAAATACATTCTTCAGGTACCAAACTCGCAAAATGAGAAAATTTTGGTACATTTTCATCCCCTTTATAATCTTGCAGAAAGTTAGAGTGTAAATCTCGTAGTGTGTAGAGGAGCAGACGCTTTTGTTTTACTATTTCGACCATCGACCCCGTTTCACCTCGAGCCTTTCTTATCAAATTCTGTTTCTTCCCTGGACATATGCATAAATTTTTGGGATCCAGAATATAACTGTCTAAAATTTTTTCCATTGCTTGAGAAATTTTAGAATGTTCTTTCTCGGTGGATTTTCTAATTCACCTGTAGACATGAAAACGTGGAATTAAACCAATTTTCTAGACAATAATCTTACAACTTTCATCATGAAGAACCTACCATTTTTCTGCAGCTTCCGTACTTTATTGAACATATACGAAGTACATTTAAAGTACTTTTGACATAAATCGAAACTCCAGTTCCTTGGAACAAGTAAAAGAAGGGATATCTTGTCGGAGACTGTTGAACTGCTGTAGAATTTTTTTTGCAGTTCTGTCAAAAGTTGATGAAGAGAGACACTGTCTTGTATGGAACTGACAGTAGCCAGTGGCATAATTGAATTTAGATCGAGTTAAAAGCTTCTTTTATTTGAGGAATTAATTTTGCCTAAACATCAGTTAAAAATCGACCACTAGTTGTTCTTTTCTGGGCAAAGAAACCCTTGATAATTCAAGATCAGGCATTCCAAGTTCTCGACAAACGTTTCTGAGAGTCGATCGTCCCTGGCTACAAGTCAAAAATTCAGTACCACCTGAACTTTGCGATGAACTAGAAGGATAAGTCTCAAGACCGCTTATTCCTTTAATTAGAGTATCTACTCCACTTGCAACAGTCCTTCTTGGCCTTAGACCATCCGTTCTCACAACATTGTTATTGTGGCCCTCCGCGACACTTTCAGTAACTTTCTGCTCACACCGTTTAGATATTTTATTCTCTGAAATCAATCTCCTTTCATTTTTGACTCAATTTTAAGGTAATAATGCGCAGATCACCCTGAACAGGTTTTTTATGAATTCCGTATGGATCGCAACATTTTCTCCTTTCAGCCGTATAATTATTGACAAACTTGTTCTTGTGCCTTTTACATATGTACTCACTTTCATAAGCACTCAAATTACTGTTTAATCTCAAATTGAGGATATCCAATTGTTCGGTATCGAATTCACTTAAACAACCAAAATTATAAGGTTCAGAACAACTGTCGTTCAGGAATTTCCCTATAGCACACATCATTTCCAGTACAGCCATTGTCCACTTACTTTTCCACTAAGACACGTTACACTTATACAACATAACCTCACAAGTGTTTAGCCTTGTATGGCGATAACACAAGAAACTGATAAACTGAAAAGAATGGCCATCCACTCCCCGTAGAAGACTTATTCTAGATTTGAAATACGAATATCGTAGTATTCTGAAACTGTTTGAATGAATTCGCAACACTGAGCTGACGTGATAATTGAAAAACTTCAGAAATCGAATTTCACCCAACTTGGCAGCCGGACTTACACTGGCTGTTAGCGGGAGTAATATGTGCGACTAGTAGAACGTAATTGTTTTAAAAAATGACTACAGTAAACAATGGTTTAAGGTGTCGAAATATTATTAAAATCAGGTGCTATCACCGTTTAATCTGTCAAAAGAGTATTTTGCACTGACTTCGACATTTTTCAACCCTTCTTGAGCCCTTGACTCGCAGTATAATTAAGAAATTCCCACAATTTTCGTCTATTTTCCCTTCGAAAAGAACAATCTGCGCAGTGGCGATCGCGCATGCTACAAGTTCGGGCCAAGGATAAAACCATTAGGAAATCATTCTATTCTAGTAAAACAACAATTTCCCCACTTTTCAAAGTATTTGAATCGGTCAGGCGCGATTGGTGACACTTAGAAAACCGTAAAAAACTCGAATTTCGCGGAAATTCCATTTTTTAAAAATTCGTATCTGAGGAAGTTTGGGCCCAATCGGGCTCAACTAGGACGCGTTTTTTCGTCTATGAGCCTACTTTCATGCCTATTACGTCTAAAATGTTTTCGCGCTGTTGCTGTAATCTGGGTCCATTTTCAAGATGAAAGAATTTGCTATTTTTATGTTCTCTAATTTCAAGCTGCCAAGAAAATAGAGGCACGTACAAATAGACCGGACCCAGATGGCATGTAAGTAGACTCACAGACGAAAAACTGCGTCCTATTTGAGCCCGATTTGACCCAAACTTCCCGAGATATGGATTTTTTAAAAACAGCAAAATAAGGGTAATTTTCAATTTTCAAAAATTCATATCTCTGGATCCGGAGGGGGTGGAGGTCTAAAAATTGGAGAATTATATTTTTTCACTATCTACTTTTAGCTCCTAAAATTTGAACGAAATCGAAGACCCTCGCGCGCACCGTATCTTCGAAAATTATTGGACGGGCTCATATATATTCAGTTTTTATATCCAAAAATCGCTAGAACAGACCAAAATGATAAAAGTTTATTAAATAAAATGCTAGCCAAAAATATTTTGTTTAAAAAATAAAAGCTATTAAAGTTTAGATATTTTTAAAGATGTTATCTTCGAAACGTCAATAGATACAAAACACAAAATTTATGTGTTTACTTTGACAGGTCACTTCCAATATCTAATATATTTGCTTTAGCAAGGAGACTTTTTTTAGGGCGGCACACCGTTGGGCATATCCGAATTTTCTTTTGACTACGCTACTGATCAAAGTTAACGTGTTCAATAAAACCACTTACTATTCTTATAAGTTTTTTATATGTTTTGGTATATTTCCTGGCTCTGGCTTTTTGTTGTAATTCGATGTTATATATTGCTTAATCTGCTTACCCAATTGCTCATAAAGACTGATAATTGTTATTTGTTACATTTAAAATCTCCCCACAAATATTCTTTCGTATTTTACTAATGCCAAGACGTTGAAACTGTATTTGCTGCAAGCAATGCGTGTTTTTCGATTTTATGTAAAAAATTCAACGAGTTGGGCGTAAAATATTATTTCTGGAATGTTTATTTTGATTAAAATATTGTAATAGACCCCTTGAGCCGCGTCTTTCTGGAAAATTTGTCAGAAAGTTTTGGGTATTATTAGAAAGAAGATTCTAGTAGTATGCACGACGGGTAGATACAACTCCTTGAGTACTTTGGAAGTCGTGTGCGGATATTTAAGTAGTTAAATGTTAAAGAAAGATGTTGCAGGTAATTGCGGTTGTACATAGTTTGCGTGGCGATTTAAGTGGCTAGGAAACAGATCGACTAATGGAAATAAATTAGTATCAATGCATTATCAAAATTCAGACATATTTTTCTGCGAGTAACTATCATTAAATATTTTAATTTTGTATTTTTTAGATATAGTTATAACTAATAAGCTAGTGGATTAATAATCTGAAATATCTATTGTTTCAGGTGACGGGAATAGTTGGACGAGCAGACGTGCTAGCCTGTGTTTTCTTCTTACTGTCGTTTTTGGCATATCATGGGTAATGAATGTTTATGTAGTAATAAATTACACTAAAGTTAGTGGTATGAGACACCAACATAACAAGCAATAGAAATTCTCTTAAAGGCAGCCGTATGTGAACTGTACGAATACAAATATAAGTAGAAAAAATAATGTTACAATTCAGTCCTTAATAATCCTCCAGAAAGAACGCCGTTAATAAATATAATTTTACCATAAAATTAAACAAAAGCATTGAATTAATTAATTTATTAAGAATAATTTTCGTGATCCTAATAATTCATAACTTAAGTTATTTTGAAAACATGCGATTTGTCACGGAAATATCGAGCAAAAGTTAATATAAAAAAAAAATTAGTGTGATCGCCTTGTAGCTGATTAGAGTAAACTGTGATGTGTGAATGAGGACAATTTCATTGAGCGAATCAGCTGGATGTTAGACGCTGATGAGTGAACACATGTACTAAACAAGTAGATCAGTAAATCTGGATTAAATTTTTTGTGAATCTAGAAATGATTTGTATGGTTTAAAGGGTTTTCGGAAACGATGCAACATATACAAACAACTAAATGATCCCCGGGAATGTGTTTTAAAAAATTAACAAGATTGGCAATCGGCAATCTTAGAAATAGAAGTTGAGCTGGGCATATCAAAAACTAAAGCATGTGAAATGTTGACAGTAGATAGTGGTATGAAATGTATTCCGGTAAAATTCGTTCCGCGACTATTTTCTGTATCGCCAAGGCAGAAGAGTATTTGTGCTACAGTTACTTATGATTTACTTCAGACACCTACCACAGAATCAGATTTTCCAAAAAAATTATTTTAATGGAAACAATGTTAAATGTGCAAATTCTCACAATACTTATTTTGAAGAAAACTTAGGCTACCCATAATGCTTTCCAGTTTTGAGTTTTGTTGCACGTTTACGAGGTTTCTGCAGTTGTTATTATTGAATCATTCATTTCTTCCGCATTTCCCATTTTAATTTCTTTGGACTGGCTCTATGTAGTGTTGGTGTTATAAGTTACTTCCTCTGATCAAATTTTAGACCAGAATTACTGGTCCTTTTTTCTCTATAAAATTGATTTTCGTTGGCCTAAAAATTTTGTTTTGACGTGTTTGTTAGTTTGATTAGTCAACATTCTCATGCTTGTGTGTTTCACTTTTTGGCTATCCGACCTTGTTACGGCTTTACTTTGTTCACAAAAATCTTGCAGCAACTATAGCTGCAGCGTATATGGCAACATATAAATATCCAAAGCTGGGGTAGGATACTAGTGTTTGTAACGTTTATTACTATGGCTAGTTTCCTTGAGGATTTTTCTGGTGTTTGGAGTTGCAGCTTTTGAGAACTTGTGTTCTGGTTTCGTGTGCTTCTTCTTGTGCTTTATCTTCTCGTCTTTCGTTTTCTTGTCTTTCGCCTTTTCCTTAACTCTCTCCTGATTATTTGTCGAATTAGTGCATTAGTCGGTTGCTTTTTATTAATAGAGTTTTCTGGCCAGCAAGCCGCTACTCCCTTATATTTATGCATTGAGGATGTGATTCCGTAAGTAGTGTTATCTGTAGCGGGTAAGCATAGTTTTATTTCTTTGCCTTAATATAAAATCTCACCACAGATTTATACATTTTTCGGCTGTTTCGTCGGTACAGCACTACGAGCAGTTAGAATTTACCGCTTTTGGGCATCATTATGAGAACTGGTTGTGTTAATTAATTTTGGTTGACTCGGTAGATACTTGCCTCTTCAGCATTTTACCATCGGTGGTCCGCATACTGTCAGGTTCAGCACCAAACCCAGATATGTCCTCGTGTTCTTCAGAGAGCAACTGATTTTCGAGACAATTTTCTTCCTGATATTCCAAACTAATGGGTTTGCCATTACCCTGCTAGCCAGATTTAAAGTTAATGTTGCCTTTACGTGGTGCTGACGATATATCGAACGTAGGATTTTGAGAGACTCGTTATTATTACTGTTATTATTATGACTGTTATAATTGTTGCTGTTATTATTATACTTATTATTATCACTATTACTGTCGTTATTATCTTTATTATTATTGTTAATAATTATTATTACAACTAATATTACTTCTACTATAGCATTAATTTATTAAAATAAATAGGAAAAATAATTAAAAATGTAATGTTACAAAAGATAAATACTTTTTATATATGTTAAGAGAAACATTTATAGGCAAGGTCAATTATAAAATTTTGTTATACAGTTGATACAGTCGTGCGCGTATTTGCCGTACTTCTGAATCTGTTAACAAAGCACTGACGCTATTTTCATATAGTCGTACAGTGCCTACATTTCATGGTTAGTATTTATAATTTCTAAGAAAATGAGAAAATATTAAGGGCACTGAAAAGAAATGCTAAATTTGTGATGTTTGTGAAGAACAGTATAATAACATTAAAATAAGTACAACTTTTTAATGAAGTACAGAACGAAATTATTCACAATGGTAAACGGTATAGACGATAATTTTTTAGTAACGTTTTGCTCGTGCAGTTATAGAGAACATCGGAAAGTACAAACGTCACTTTCTCTAATCTTCACACATTTCTTAATAACCAAACTGTGTCAAAAAGTGTTTTGCAAGTATAATTTTTTTGCGCTTAGGGTATGTTTTTCTTAATGGATCCATGTTCACTGCAGTCTATGTCGTACTGTGATTACCCTAATTAAATAAATTCACAACCAATCTGTAATTGACGTCCCCTGAATCAGCAGATACAGGTCCTTTACAGGGTGTGTCTGGAAATCTTTCGGTCCCAGGATTGGTTTCCCGAATATATGTTCCCTTTTCCTGCACAGCGCATCACACCTGCATAGGATGTGTAAGGCTGTTTCTGGTTCCTTGCATGAAAGGCCACCATTGAATTTACCAATTTTCCAGAGATGTTCTTTTACAGTCACATGTCTTGTAAGAAACCTTATGATTATCTTTAGCTGTGGCCTACTTAGGTTAAGGAGTTCTATAGCTCTCTTTGGCAAGGTCCCTTATTGAAGGTTTTGCTGAAATAATGTCTGATCGGTTCTTCCAGTACATTCGATGATGAGTGCGTTTCTTCTCCTTAATAAAGCTCCGAGCAGCACTTCGTGAAATTCGTAATTCAAGTTCTGGGCCTATATAAGCCTCGCTAGATCGCTGCCTGGCCAATTCATCGGCTTTCTCATTGCCGTAGATACCGCAATGCCCAGGTGCCCATAACAGTTTTACTGCGTTATGTTCTGCCAGTGCATTGAGTTCGTTGATGTATTCCCATGCCAGTCTAGATGATGCTTTTGTGCTTGATAAAGCCTTTAAAGCTGCCTGGCTGTCTGATATAATATAGATCCGCTTGCTCCTGTAAGCCCTCTTACCGTTTTCGCGCACACACTGTAGTATGGCGTATAGTTCTGTCTAAAAGATTCCAGCTTCGATATCCAGCTCGGTTTTAGAACCATCTGTGTACCAGATTAGACTACCAAGCGCAACTGCCTGTTTGAAAATCTCGCTCCTATTTAGATCCTGTATAATCACCTCGAATAGACAGTCATCACATATTTTTGAGGTCATGTGGTCCGTCCTCATTTCAAGCAAAGCCCCCCCCCCAGACTGTTAATTATTCTTGTATGACCTGTACCCGTGTGTGTCTTGTACAGTGGATGATACAGCCTATAATGACCTAATCTTGCCTCCCCCTGAATTACTATGTGCAGAAGTGGTAGGTCTAGAAGAACCTCCATTGCTGCAGTGAGCGTGATTCTCATCGCCCCTGTAATGCCCAAATAGGGAAGCCTTTGTACCTTGCCTAGTTTTAGTTTGGTGGTTTCTTGTGTTACTTTGGGCCACCAGACCAAAGCTGAGTATGTAAGAAAGGGTCTAACCACTCTGGTGTACAACGAGTGCACCATACCTGGTTTTAGCCCCCACGACTTGTCGTACTAGAGTTGTCACCGATTTGTCGACCACTTTCTCAATATGACTGTTCCAAGTAAGTTTAGAATCGAAAACGATTCCTAGATACTTTACTTCTCCCGATATAGTGATTTCTTTTGTCGCCAAGGGAAAGAGGTGTAAGCCCCTCTAATTTTTCCTTTGTGTGTATAATTTTGGTTTTTAGGACTGACCTTGAGGCCTTCCTGTTTAGACCATTCAGTTACCACGTTCAGAGCCCTCTGCATCCGTTCCCTGATCGTGCCTACAAATTTCCCTTCCACCAAGACAACTAGGTCATGGGCGTAGCCTACAGAAGAGAATCCTTCGTCTTTTAAGTTCTTTATAAGTCCATCCATTACCATGTTCCATAGCAGGGGAGAGAAACTCCTCCTTGAGGACACCCCCCCCCTGCTACCTGGACCATAATAGTAATAGTAATAGTATAATATAGTAATATAGTAATAGTACAATAATATTTCTTTAAAACCCCAGGAAACTTACTTTCTGTATATTTTTATTACTATGACATGAATTTTTACAATAATTTCATTTAATAATAAAATTTATTAAGAAAACTTCTAGATTTAAATATAAAAACAAAAGTGAAAGAATTTATCAATATTAAATAATATTGTTATAATTAAGTATAAGTAACATTTTTATTTTTTAAATTATATTATGTTTAATTTTTATAGACAATCTGATGGATTATGCGGGGTGTGGACAAGTATAATTACAGGGGGCCTCAGCATGCTAGCCAAGGAAACTGGTGTTACAGTCTTTCTTCTTAATTTGGTATACGATTTATATATTTGGTGGCCTAACATTAAAAGGTAAGAAAATAAAATGTAGTTCAAATAATATTTTTAAATATCTTATATATGCTGTGGTATTTGTGTTGGTATTACATACTTTGTCATGTTATGTTCATTATCCTAGTAAATCATTAAAAAGGTATTTCTAAAACCTCTTTCTAAATAATCACATTCAATTAAATCTTAATGATTTGTTTACATATGTTTATCATATTTAAAAATTTGAAATGAAACGGACTTAGTTAAAACAAAATATTTCTTAACATTTTAATTTATGTATGTATACTTGATATTTTATATGATAAACTAAACTAATTTTATATTTATTCGATGCTTTTGTTATAGATCTATTTTAGATGTAGGATGGACGAAGGAGACCAAAGAGTTTACTAACAGAACAACAAAAGTTCTAGTTTTTGTAAGTGCTCTTCTTAAAAATTATATTTAATTAATGTAGTAGCGGTGGCTCAATCTTTTTTATATTAAACGTTTTAGAAAAATTGATAATTACGTGGATTGTTTGATGAGTAACTAAGTTTGCACACTTATAAAGAACAGCAATAATTGGACATGCGGTCATAAAGTTTTGTTCTTATAAATGGATGTTGTATAGCTATAAATCAGTGCGACACCAATTTTAGTTTAACAGTTGTTTAAGTACAAGCGTTTCTAATGACAATGTAAGATAAGTAAAATTAGAATTTAGTGTAAAATTAAATTTTATTTTATTTTTGAAGTACAATGACAACGGAAATCTATGAATAGATTTCGGCTACATCGGATTCCATGCACTTTTTACAAAAACGCTCAGATTTGGGTAAACGAATTTAAGCGTGACAGAAGAACATCCATCGGATATGAACTGCATTTTATTTAAACTATCGACGACTTGTATGATACAATTCTAATCGACAGACTAGTGAAAATACATTTTAATTTATTTTGCCTAGTGAATTACCACGTATTAAAAACAATACTAAACGGATATCACATGTTTATTCTAGAGTAAATGTAAACTTCCAGGCGTACATTAGTTAATTGTGAATGCTTAAAAAAATTTAATAAAGTTTCTTCAATATTTTACGACCATTTACAGGTATTAGGGTGGTGAACTGTAAATATAAACAGTGACAGGCAAGCCAAAATAACTAGCTACAAACTTCAGTAAATAGACGTGCATCTGGCTAAGACTCGCTGCAATCTACCTTGGAGCAGGCAGATGTGCGCGTTGCAATGGTTCGATGCGAAGATAAGGGCCAAACTCAACCATTTTGGAAAAAATGAAAGAAAATATTTCGTATAATTTTGTTAGGTAAAAGAATCCATATGCACAAATAATTTGAAACGGAAAATTGCGGTTTGCGCCGTCCGACCTTTCTTCCTCTTGTGGTTCCTATCCGTTACCGGATTTTGGCAATCATCGTAGATATTCTCGTTTTCTTAACTGCGGTTCTAAAGAGTTTCGTTGTTGTCTTGCCTACCATTGTTTTAGGTTTTTCAACCATGATATACATCTCCTGCTTTGAGTTCTCTTTCCTACTATTTTTACATGTAATATCAGTTGTAGAATTTCATGTCTTTCGGGATTCCTCATTACATGACCTATATATTCCAATTTGTACCTTTTTATTATGGCGATTGTTTCTGTTTCTTTCTAGAACTTTCTTATTAGTTACGTGATCGATCCAAGAGACCTTTAATATGCGGCGGTGTGTCCACATTTCAAATGCTTCCAATCTTTTGCTTGTCGCTTCTGTTAGGGTCTATAACTTCGTTCAAAAGTACAGAGAAAACATAACTTCTGAGTAATCTAATCTTCGTATTTAGTTCTGTCGTGACTACAGAGAACGTTTTTCATTTTCATAAATACTGTTCTGGCTTTGGCTATTCTGCACCTTATTTCTAGAAAGTGATCCCATTGTTTATCTGTCGTGCTCTTTAGGTATGTATATTTTGTAACTATTTCTATTCTTCGATTGTCAACGTTTAATTGTCCAGAAGCTATAGCGTTCTTGCTAATTACCTTGTATTTCATTTTTTGACAATTTAGTGAAAGTTTATATTTTTTGCTAGCTTAATCGATCTTATTTAACATCGTTTGCAGATTGGTTAGATTGTTTGCAAAAATAACTATGTCGTCTGCGTACCTTATATTATTAATGGTAATGTCATTATTCTCCTGTACCGTTTCTTTAAATATCTCCTCCGAGTAAAGGTTGAATAATACTGGTGATAAAAAGCAACCTTGTCTTACTCCTCGCTGTATTTCTATTGAGTTTGTGATTTGATCATCCACTCTGATCTCCGAGGATTTATTTCAGTATAGATTAGTAATTATCCTTTTGCCCTTTTCCTCTGTGTCTATTTTTTCCAGAATTTCTACCATTTTTGGCGTTGTACTAGGTCAAAAGCCTTGTGATAATCTATAAAGTAAACATACACGTCACAATTAACGTTTGGACATCTCTAAAATAGTACTTATATACAAAATAGTGCTTCTCTTGTTTCAACGCCTTTTTGAAATCCGAACTGCATTGTTCTCACATGATCTTCGCACTTTTTATAAATTTTACTGTGCATTGTTTTTAGTAGCTCTTTCAGGGAATAGCTTATTAGATTTATAGTGCGGTATTCACTACACTTTACTTTTTTCGGAAGAGCCACGAAGTTGATCTTAACCAGTCCTTAGGCATTATCGCCATGTCGTATTGTATAGTTTGGTTAGTATCTTTATAACATAGTCATTTAATTGTTTAAATAATTCTATTTTTATTCCACCCGGGACGGCTGATTTTCCATCTCTTATTATTTATATAGCTACGGTGATTTCTTATTTTGTTATTGCAGGTCCCATAGTAAGATTGTTCTCCGTTTGCTTGTTTGATCTTGTATCACTGAATAATTGTTTTATATATTTTTCCCATATGTTTAGCTTTTCATTAATGTTAACACCAGCGCGACTTTGGTCATAAACTATATTTCCAAACGTTCTTTTCTTTTATAATCTCGCGGCCTCTTTAATCTTCTTGTCCATGTCGAAAGAATCATGTTTCTCTTCTAATTTTTCTATGTTTGTGCATTCCGCTCTAATTTTTCGTCTAATGTCCCTGCCTATTTCTTTGTACATGTTTATGCTGATAATGGTAATGGTTTCCTACTCAAAATGTGCTTGTAAAAATTTTTGTAGTAATTTTTTTAAATAGAAATAGTAAATATCTCTTATAAAAGCATAGATGCACCTGCCGAAAAGTTTCGCAGTCGGAAACACGGGGAGAATTAAAGAAAATGGTCGACGGCTTATTATTTGTTTCAGAACTTACAAAAAAGGCCCCCGAGTGTTCCAAAATGCTAAGGCAGTCACAAAGAGACAGTCTGTTTGCGGGGTACATAAGAAATTGCGACTACAATAACAAAAAAGTGCATAAACAATGCGGATAAAAGTGAGGTTACAAAACCCGCCAGCCCAACATTTGAGCAACAAAACCCGTTCTCCGGTCACTTGGAAACAACGCCACCGGTCAAAGTCAAGCGGCGAGAAATTCGAATGTTGTGCTCTTACAATTTAATGGTGTTATTTTTGCCTGCAAATGTTTTCCTGGAATACGGTTGCTGATTATTTGTGTGGCCGTGCTCTTCTGCACCAGGAAAGCACGCGCGTATGGCAACATACAAAAACGGGGGCACCGACATTCTTAGAAAATGAGTACTTTGTTTACAATAACCTACATAGATACATGATAAATAATATTAATTAAAAAAAAAGTCTGAAATCGGGAAGTATATCGATTGTCTTGGTTGGATTGTTCAAAGTACGATAAAACGTATTAACAATCCTGGTTGAGTTAAAATAAGACACAAACAGGCCACAAAAATCCCTTTCGAGTCCCGTGTTGTGTTGGCACTATAGATTTTATTTCTGCATATTGTAAAAAATTAAACAGTTTGGTTGAACCATTTATTAGGTATTTACTGGTTTGTTGGCCCAATTTTAAACTCAGTAACAGCAGCTATGTCTTTGATCAAACCCTTAATTAACTTCAGATACTCTGCAGAAGTAATAACATGCCAGTCTCCATATAGAAATTCCTTTGACAGTTTATCTGTCACGTTATAATTCCTTTTCCGCTTTAGAGTGCCTAAGAGCCGCATGCTTGCGCTAAATTACTTTTTGTCATTTCAAATTTGCGAGTGTGTCTGTCTGACATGGCCGTATACTACTTATGCAAAGAATCAATAAAACTTCTAAAGAGCCATCCCATTTCATAAAAAAATGGTGGCCCCAAAAAGGGTCGTTTGTGATGTACTCCATCTCTTACGGCGGCGAAAAATATGGAAAAAAGGATGGAAAACGTCGTCTGGTCCATAAACCCGCTTAAACAGAATTTCTGCCAGGTATCCTGCAAAGTGTTGAGCCCGACGGCCATACCGTGGAATGGCGCCTCTAACGTCCCTCCACAAACGTTCAATGATGTTTTGTGTATGGACGGTAGGGTCGTTGGGATCAACAAATACGATCGAGTGGTTTACGGTGAAGTGGCGAAAGCCTTCATTTTCTAGCGAAGCATAAGCTCACCAATACGATAGTAGTGCAAAGGCGAATCCATCGCTGAATCACAGCAATCAGGGTTGCGGAAGTACGATCTGGAACGGGCTCAATGAAGACGCATTTCGTTCCCCGTTCGAAACCGCCAAAAACCCATTGGCCTTCAATGCGCCTTCCCCTATTGTACTTGCGCTTACCTAATTTAGCCTCATCGATTTCGACGAAGACTCCGGGCGTTCCTAGCATTTCGGAATGTTCAGCGAGCCAGTATACATAGACCTACTTACAAAACAAAGACCAATCCACAATAGTGCAGCAATCTGCACCACAGAATTACGAAATAGAATATTTTGGGGACGTTTAAATGGGAATTGGCACGTACCATGTCGTGGGCTTTTGGACACCGTACAGTATACCCGACGACGACGACGTCTCTCATTGGGTTCCTTTAGCACCTGTTGCCGCCGTCTGCAGCGAAACATCCAGCCATTTGCATTTAACGGCATGATCTGCTGGTATTGCGGGCAATCCATACTCTGACGGAGCACCCCGTGGTCAAAGAGGTAATCCGCTAGACGATTATGATCGTCAGCAATAGCACCAGCTCGCCGCATATTAATGCTACGGTGCACCTCACCGCAGCCATGGTCACAAACAGAATGGTGTTCGGTGCAGAAGAGCACGGCCACACAAATAACGACATTAGCAATTATATTTCAGGAAAGCATTACTTGCAAGCAAAAATTATATCATTAAAATGTAACAGCGCAACATTCGAATTTCCCTCCGCTTGACATAGACTGATGAGGCGTTGTTGCCAAGTGGCCGGAGAACGGTTGTTGTTTCCCAAACTGCGGGCTCGCGGGTTTTGTAACCTCGCTTTTATCCGCATTGTTTATGCACTTCTTTGCTTTGTAGCCACAATTATTTGTGTCCAACGCAAACAGACTGCCTCTTTGTGACTGCCTTACAATTAGCATTTTGGAACACTTAGGGGCCTTTTTTGTAAGTTCTGAAACCAATAATAAGCCGTCGAACATTTTTTTTAATTTTCCCCGTTTTTCCGACTGCGACATTATTTCGCAGGTGCATCTTTTATAAGCAATTTTCACCATTTCCATTAAAAAAATACTACAAAAATTTTTATAGGCACATTTTCAGTATGAAACAATTACTCTGACTTCTTTACCTTTATTTATTTGTTCCATCAATCTCAAAATCTTTTCTGACATCCACACTTTTGTATAACCTTATTACTTGTCAAAAAAAATTTGTGATATCTTTAATGGCCATTTCAATTTCTTCCCATGTGGTTTCTGTGTCACTGGTTCTGATATCTTTGACTATTTTGCATTTGTTTTTTAAATCATTTGTTACTATTCGTAGAACTTCCTGATTTTTTAGTTTAGACGTCTAGTTTTTTGTAGTACGTAGCTCTTTTTATTCTTTTCAATTTAATTTTTAGTATTCTCATTATTGGATTATGATCAGATCCTACGTCCGCCTCCGGATACATTTTCACTGCAATCATGTTATTACAAAATCTTTTATTAATTAGAATACGATGTGCATTCAAGTTATAACACCTACAATTTTTTCTCACAAACTAATCGCACTGTGAAACTTGTGCCACTTATTGACGTAATCTCCTTGCAGCCGTACACATTTTTCACGACGCTATGATTTCATGGCCCCTTCAAACGCTTCATTAGGAGCCTTCTTTGACAGCTGATGCAATAGCAGTACGACTAGTGAATTTGCGACCACGGGCAGTGTCTTTCATTATTGGAAGCAGCCAAAAGTTGCTAGAAGCCAGGTCAGGTAAGTAGGAAGTATGAGAAATCTCTTTACCCACCTAGAAGACACTTTTTGCATTTTCAAGTCTTCGTGCAGGATTGTGTGCACAGATCCCACGAAAATGTCAACTTTGGAGGCGATGTGTTCCATACTCATTCGGCGATTCTACACTCGCTTGATAATGTCGTTAGACTATTTGGTGTGAGGCCGAGATCGTCTTGGTTTGTTGTCACACGATCTTCTGTCTTCTTTGAACGTCGCATCCACAAACGCACATTATACACATCCATCACACACACTATCACCACATGTCTCACTCATCTGACGATGAATTTCAATCGGTGTTACACCATGCAAATGGTGAAAACGAATGATTACATGCTGTTATTGTAATGAAAACGTTTCCATTTTGAGAATCAAAAACAGTTCTCACTTTCGCTGCTGCCGCTAGTCCTATGTACCGTGCAATGCTGACATTTCTGTCACACATTCACAAAGAATGCGCATGTATTTTGAAACAAACCACATGTTTCTATCTGTTTCCAGTCCTGAGAAAAAGAAATTGGAGGTGTTATAACTTAAATGCACCTCATATAATCTATCTGGCTTCTTATGATGTTTCTTTCCATACCCGCTGGGCTGCGCCACGTGTATAGTCTTGTGGGTGAAAGTTTAAAAAACGTGTTTGTTGCTACATATTCCTCTTCTGTAAAGAATTGCACTAACCGTTCTCTTCTTGGATTTATTTCACTCAAGCCATACTCGCCTATATATTCATCGTTTCTGCTCTATCCAATCTTCGCATTGTAGTCGTTTATAATAATTATGATTTCGTTATTTTTATTTGGTTTATTACTTCTGCGATCTCATTGTAAAATATTTCAATTTGTGCATCTTCTTTATCGGCAATTGGCACGTATATTTGAACAATATTGATGTTAGTTTGTTGCACCTTTATTTGTATTAGTAGAAATCTGTTTGACATGGGAATAAAGTTGTACGCGTATTTGCTGATTTTTTCCGACACAATGATTTCCACTCTATCTTGGTGTTAGTCATCTTATCTGCTTGAGTGACATATCGTATGCTAGTTTATTATGCATTTACCATTTCCTGGCCATCTCATTTTGCTAATGCCCATTATTTTTATTTTCATTCTTTGCATTTCTTAGATGGTATTATGAATCTGAATGTACTTTTGACATTTCAATTAGCTTTTCTAAGCGTCCTCCTATACTTCTCTGCCATTTTCACAGATTTGTTCTCTCAGGACATACGATTGAAAAACTTTTACGTCCGGGATATTTAGTTTTGAACACTGCCATGATAATGATACTAAGGATATCCGTATGGATTTTTAATGCAGTGGTTTTCTTCTTGCCTTCTCCACCCTTATGCCATTGATTACGTATGTGATTCATCTCCCTTTGAAGCTAATTTCTTGGTCTCAGAACAAAATAGTACCCTATCCCCGTTGGTTCATTCCCCCTAAGCTGTTGACCAACCCTTGGGAAACCACTTATACCGGCAGTCAGTCGGTTATCTGTGTTAGTTTTGGTGAGCCTCGAGTATTTTGTTTCTCCGGTATGCGCCAATATCTAGCTAACATTTCTCTGTCCGCCACCTGGGAAGACGCCCAGTTGGGGACTAACAACCCCGCTAGACGACCGTTCCTAAGCCATTAAAGATATGATCAATATAGGAAGTATTTTTCGAGCATTCGCTCCGCTACATATTATAGATCGGAAACAAAGCAGCAATGGAAACAGTGGACTGCTAAACCAGTTTCGAAAAAAGAACAAGTGCACCGGAAAAATATTCTCCTGATTAGCTGCATTTAGAAAGGTCTTTTAGAGAAAGTAAAGGCATTGATCTTGAAAATATATTTTAAGTTATAAAAATGTGATGTTTCACTGTGATAATAAACGGTTGTGCTCAAGCCGTATTACTGAGTAAAAATTAATTAAACTATGATTTGAAATTCTCTCACATGTACCCTATTTACTCGATAACGTTTTTTTCAAATTACTGTCTATTCTCAAAAATCTAAAGTTTTTTAGTTGGGCAGAAGTTTGGATTAAACATAGACCACTAACTATTTTGAGAATATTTGCGAAGAATTTGCGAACCTGGAGAACCATTGGGGTAAGTGCAGTTAATTCCAAGAAATTATGGCAATAAACTATTTTGTAAAATTGAAAATAGTGAACAAGTTACTCATCAAATTAAGCCTATTACAAATTAACTCTTTTTGACAATCAAAACAAGTTTGTGTTTTAAATTAATTTGTGATATCTTTACAAATTATTTTTGACTTATTTAATTACTATTAATTAAGTTTCAAATAAAACAAGTGGTAGAACATGTTTTTAAATTTTTTTTATTCACATTTACTTGTTTTCAGCTTGGTGTATTATTAGCAATCAGGTTAGCGCTACTGCAAGGATCACTTCCAAAATTTTCTGAACAAGATAATCCTGCTGCATTTCATCTCTCGCTCTACGTAAGGTAATATGGTATATTTATCAACGATAATTGCCCAATATATATTTTTTAAACGTTTAAATTTATACATCAGTACAAGTGCAGATAATTAAAACGTCAAACAGCTATTTATACGGTTAATAATAGATATCAAGAATAACCTTAATACATTAAGTAACATTCATTTATCAAAGTACTTTAATTGTATCTGTGTGAATTATGTAGCTAACACCAACCAACACCATATCAGATCCTTCTCTAAACTTATAGAATTCCTAAAACAATAATTCATGATGGCGTTTGCCCACATGTATTCAAATTTGTAGACGACTAACATAGCGTGTCAACTGAAACTTTTACTCGTAAGTAAAAGTCACTGATAATTATTGATTCGCTTTTCAATATAAATATTATTAAGCAAATATCAATCGGCCTCTTTATTATTTCAAATCAATTGATACATTTTTGCTAGCCTTCTTGACGTTTAATTATTTTTATAAGCTTTTTATTATTTTGTTTGGTTTTTACTTGATTAAAAAAACTGTAAACAGATTACGCACTTATAATTTAATGTACCATATACATGCATTGATATATTTATTTTTTTATATTATTTTAATGTCACAAAACTTAAAATGTTACAGCTTTCAATGTAATTAATGTAAATTACTGTATTTTTATTTTACAGTTGGGTATATTATTTCCAAAGTAGGTTTAGTTAATTTTAGCTTTTTTGAAGTTTGATAAAACTAAATGTTTATTGTCATAATTTAGCATGATTAGTGCATTATATTCTTGACCAATATATAGACAGTTTCTAAATTGTTCTTATCTATAATTTATATTAATTTATGTATATTATATATATCAATTTTTGTATATTTACCATAATATTACATTGAAGTAATACAAACATTCCTTTTGCAGGATATTAACGTTTTGCTACTTAGCTGCATTTAACTGGTGGCTGTTGTTATGTCCAGCTACACTGTCACATGATTGGCAAATGGGTTCCGTGCCATTAGTTACATCTATATGTGATGTTCGAAATTTAGTGACGTGCTTATTTTTTGGGTGTGCACTATTGCTGACCATCAGGAGTTTAATAGACTTTGAGGTAAGTGCAAAATAAGATCGTCTTTGTCTATTACTTTTTTTAGATAAAGCTAAGCATTAGTTTCAATGACTACGCTTTGGTTTGAAATTGTAATACAAAACTGTATTTTATTTTAGTTATAATACATCATATGCGTTAGTTCGATTGATTATAGTAAATTATGAGTACTAGTTATTAAATATTTTATCATATTAAGATTTGCATAATAGCCAATGTAATTATAATATAAAAAATTTACAATCACATTTAGAACTACAATTATACAGCAAGTGATGATATCGTAAATGGTAAGACCAGTTATACTTGGATTGAAATTAATTGTGCTTTATGAGTTGTTTCTAGAGTAATAATAAACTTACACAAAATATAAAAGTACAAATTACGTAAGCCATTTGGAAAGAATATTGTCACAATACAGGGTATTGAAAGCAAAAGTGTAGTTTGTACAGCTATTAAAGCTATCATTACTTTCATAAACATAGTAATTTGGTTGAGTGAAAGGAATCTTGATAAAAAAAGATACACTATAACTAACGAGGATTCGGCAAGATATGAAACTGAAATCTTCGTGGTTTGCAATAGTTTGTCGAACTATGTGAACCTATCGTATTATAACCTTCAAAGAATTTGCCATGGAACGACTCAGTTCTTGAGATAGCGAGGGAGCCTCCAAAGATAGCACCCAAAAGTTTTTGGGTTTTTTTATAGTCGTCCTATATATCAAAATGTTCTTCATCTCGAGTAGAGATGCACACTGAAAATCATCGAAAAATACTTTTTTATTTCTTTTTTTGATGCCGTCTATACTAACTGCTCCTAGAGTAAATGAATTCATTAGAACAGGGTCACTCTGAAATAACCACACGTATTTTTTAAGGTGACCAAGTTTTTATTATAGGTTTGGTTGATATAAGTTATGTATTTCACAGTGGAACGGTTTCTTCAACATTTGCAACCCTTGTTTCCTCGTGATTACATATTCTGGATAGTTGGCAGCAGCTGACTCAAAGCTCGAACGTTTTTAGAGAGTATAGCCTTTTCTGTTTGTTATGAGACAACGAACATTGAAGAAGAAAATAGTTATAGAGTTCTTACACTTGATCATTGACTTGAAACTTCATCTTGAGACTTTTGGGGTTCCCTTGTTATCTCAAGAACCGAAGCGTTCTAGAGCAAATCCCTTGGGGGGTTATAATACCATAGGTTGATATAGTTCGACAAGCTATTGCAAACCCCGAAATTTTCAGTTTCATGTCTTGCCAAATCGTCGTAAGAGTTACAAGATTATATAATTAACATTAACGCACTATATCATTTGTATTAAAAGCTTTCAACAGATATTAACTAGAAATATGATTTTTAATCACATTTTTTTAGAATAAATTATTTTTTACATACGTAGTATAGTAACTTATACATTTACATATTTACGAAGATCAAACTTTACAATAAAACTATTTTTGTAAATGGTTTGGTAATAATATTGTGTATCTAGAGACATTACCAATCACTGATCATTATCTGTAAACTTGTTTTATTTATAGTTTAATTAAAATTTTCAATGCGTGTGAGTCAGCATTATTGCTCAGATCGGATCAATTTGGTTGATCCATTTTAGTTCAACTTGTATTACATAAAAGAGAAAAAGATTCTTGTAGACATTTTTGTGTTTCAAAAACTAATTGACAGGTTGTTGTACATATGATTGTCATAATTTTATAAAGTTTTTCTCAGGGAAGCTATAAGTGTGCGAAACATTAATATGCAATACGGGAGCATCAACTAATAACGAATCAGTAATTTAAATTTAAAAAAATTGGGTTTATACTGTTCAAACTATTAAGGATATATTAAATTAATGTATGAGAAAATATAGCACGAAAAATTTTACAAAATACAGAGGACGGTAGGTACGTATCTATTTTTAAAGAGTAATCCATAATAAGTATTTTTGTAGTAGGGTATGACGTAAAGGGAGAAATTTTTATGGAAGATATAGTTTTTTATTTACCATCGTTCTCACTTAACTTTTGAAGTGTGAATATGTGGTTTGCTGTGCACCATAAAATGTTAAGTATTTATACTGACTGATAGCAGTAAACCGGAATAAACGTAAATATAAATTTCAGTTTTGATTGTTAATTTAAATTTATTCCTCATTTATAAAAATTATGTATAAATTTATAATCAACGAAATACATAAAGAAATTAAGTGGGGGCTCATACATTACTAATAAGTGACTAAGCATTACAAATATTATGTTGCCGATCGTTGATGGTCGGAGAGCGGCACGCTATGCATTTTCTCGGTTGAAATTCCCAAGTAAAATTTTTATAAATTTACAAACCCCCACATATTAGTCATTCTCACAACCAAAACTTAATTTCTAATTAATCTTATCTCAAAACCCGAAAATATCAACGAATCAAAGGGAAAGTATAGAGAGCGAACTGCAACTGTCAAATAAAAAATAAAATAAATAAAATAAATAAAATAAATAAAATAAATAAAATAAATAAAAATAAATATAGTAAATAAAGTAAATAAAATAAATAAAATAAATAAAATAAATAAAATAAAAAAAATAAATAAATAAATAAAATGAATGAAATGAATAAAATAAAATAAATGAAATGAATAAAATGAATAAAATGAATAAAATGAATAAAATTAATAAAATTAATAAAATTAATAAAATGAATAAAATGAATAAAATGAATAAAATGAATAAAATGAATAAAATAAATAAAATGAATAAAATGAATAAAATGAATAAAATGAATAAAATGAATAAAGTGAATAAAGTGAATAAAGTGAATAAAGTTAATAAAATGAATAAAATTAATAAAATTAATAAAATAAATAAATAAAGGAAACACTAAGAACTCGAAAAGAAATTTCTTATATAATTAGAAATTTTGCCTTTTAAAGATATTCGAACCATTTTATCCTTTTTTTGCATTTAACTAGTACATATTTATTCAAATATGTGCAAACATTTATCCTTCTTAAGAAAATGTCACACTAATAAAAATTGCGTATTTTGAACAGACCTTACTAAATTTATTGCATTACGTCAAATATATGTTAAGCTTTTTAGGCTAAAAACATAATTTTTGTTGCTAAGAAAAATAATTTACCATGTATAGCTGAAGGCATTAAATCGAAAATATTTGATCAAACCTCAGATTTAAAATGAATAGAACAAGAGTAATTCGGAAAAACTTCCGTTAGCGACTGCGCGAGAAATAGGGGCCAATAATGACACCCGCCTTGTGGCGCTATAAGATGGTTGTGTTGCAGACCAATAAAAATAAACGCTGTTATATAAATTCTCACAAAATGTAAGATGCGTGCAATAATACGATTTCTATGTGCAAAAAAAACTTTTGGAAGCTAAGATTTATCGCGAACTGTGTAATTTGTACGGACCGAATATGATTAGTGAAGATGTCTTACGTCAATGGCGTCGCATGTGTAATGATGAAAATTGCCTTTGTATATCAGATAAGTCGATTTTAATCTTATATACATATACTGGTGAGCAAAATATTGAGGTCACATTGAAATGGTGATATATTTTTAGAATTTTCAGTTAAACGTTTATATTTATAAATTGTAAATCATTGTACCGCATTCCGTAGGCTAAATTTAATATTCAATAGCGAATCAAAAAGCACATTTTTGATTTTTACTATTTATTTTGAAAAATCAACATATTTGCATTTTAAACGAAGCTCAACTTTTTGTTAGATTAGATATAAAAGTAAAACAATGAAAAAATTATCACTAATAACGGGTATTTCCTCCTCTTGCGTTAATGACTGCTCGAAGTTGACGATCACATTCTAGTCGATGTTATTCCACTCCTGCAATAGCAACTCTTTTAATTGCTGGTTAGTTCTTGGAGCTGGTGTATGCCTTCGAATACGTCGTCGCAGCTCATCCAAAATATAATTAATGGAATTCATGGTTTGGACTGAGGACTGGCCACTCGGACCGCTTAATTTCCACATCATCAAGATATCCTCTAACGACTTTGGCTACATGAGTTTTAGCATTACCTTGCATGAAAATGCTATGCTCGTCCATACTAATCATGAAAGACATAACATAATCTTGTAGAACATCCTTAATGTACCTGTAAGCTGGTCAAGCAACCATTTTGTATAAAAACCAACTCTATGCGTGCTTGTGGAGAGAGGTTTCCGCCCAAACTATAACCGACCGTCTTTTCCGTACTCGCTGACGTCCGTCTGATACAGTGAGATAAAAACCCGACTCATCTCAAAACAGTATCCTGACCTAGTCCACATTATTCCATGCTAGGTGATTTCGGGCAAAAGCCAATCTTGAAATTTCTATGCTGGGTTTGCAGGTGAACCTACAGCCATTCTTCTATAACACAATCCCTCAGCACGAAATCTTTTTCTAACAGTCAATGCACTAATATTTACTAAATTCTTGGAGTGCATTTTGCAACCAAACCTCAGAAGCTGTTTTATTCCGCAAACTTTCGGATACCAAATCATCTCTTTGGGCGGTGACTTTTTTCGACCGGATCCTGATCTTCTGATTATCAAGCCAGTCTTCTCAAAGCGTCTTTTGTACAGCACAAAGGCTTTTACCAACAGTTTTCACAGTTTCACGTCGTCCTTGACCATTTTGTACCAACGTTATAGTTTTTCACAAATCAAGATTTATAGGCATTATGACCTGTTAAATAAATCCTACATATACTTTACCGTTCGATTAAAAGGTTTTACATAAATAAATCAAAGTTAAACATCGTCATACAGACCTGAAATAGGAATTTTCAAATAGAACAAATGCACGTTATTTAATAAAATTTGTAACTACAGTGACAATACATGACAGATAACAATATAATATTTTTCAGGAAATAGATGATTAAGCACCTACTTGTGTAAATATAAGCGTTTAACTGAAAATTCTAAAAATATATCACAATTTCAATGTAACCTCAATTTTTTACTTCCCAGTGCATATCTATACATTTCAACAGAAAGTAAACAAATGTAATGTGACGTTGCCCTACATCCTTGATTTACATGAGGAGATCCATGCGTAATAAATAAAGACAGTCTATACATTTAAAAGGAAAGTAAACAAACACGGCCGACATGAAATTTAACGTGCTGCGCTCTGAGCGCTTGATTTACACGATGTCCGTGCGTTCATGGATGCACGTTGGAATCGCTCTCTCTCTCATCCGGGCGGCTGCGGCTGCCTTTGTACCTTTTATCTCTTTTATGGTGTAGGAACAGATGCATATTTACTATCTTAATTAATAGTTCCCCATCCGTTGTAAAAACAAAGTCGAAATGTCGACAATACTAAAGCTAGGTTGTGCAATTTCAGAATTAGAGCAAACATTCTGTTACTGCTGCCAACATCGATCTACGAAAAAATTAAAAATTACTGCAAATGAACTTAAAACGTAAAAATTACGGGAGTGCATTATGAACGAGCACCTAACCTTTGCAGTGATTCAACTTTATCTATTATGTATTTACCTATTACGTATGGGCGGCTTATCTTTATGTTAAATATGAATGGGCGCTAAATTAAATTATTCCACGTTTCAGATCTAGGAAAGAAGCCGATCCAATTAAAATTTTGTTTATCTATCTAATTTAATATAACTAATACATTAATAGTTTCATTAAATCGCTATGTTTAATTATTATAGATTTTTTGAATTTTAAGCATCAGCTAAATTCAAAATTGCTTCTTAATATCAAGTAAAAAGATTAAATTTAATTTTGTCTCAAAAGTATCGAGCCATGCAATATAAAAAATTATAATTACAATAACGAAGAGTCTATATATTTAGTAAAAGAGATACAATTTATAAGAAACAATATACGTGGCTTCAATTTACTTCAAAGTAATCGCCTTAAAATATAATAATTTTTTTTCCAACATCGTTTCCACTGCTCAAACGTTTTTGCAAACTGTTGTGTTGGTAGGGCGAGTAATTGCCTTGCTGTATTGGTTTAAATTATATTTTATGGTACTTTCTGTTCTCTTAATAAAAATAAAAACATTAAAAATAATTTAAAGTTGTTTTAAGCCACCCCTTTGGCCGATTTTTAACAACGTAGTTTTGAGATTAGAGGGGCATGGAACGAAAGACAACAACAAAATTTTTTATAAGGAGTGATATAAAGATTTCTGAATTAGGCAGTATTGCATTTCTATTATCTACCTAAACAACGGCGTTAAAATAAGGCTTGCACCAATTAAACGACGTTTAGAAACTAAAAGCAAGAGTACTAGATCGTTAAAACACATTAAAGTATGTAAAATATATGTTGCAAATTAGTTGTTTGTGTAATAACTGTATACCTAAGATTTGGGTTATCTAAATGATAACCTACATATCATTATAATTTATGAGCGGACTGCTGAAAACAGCATGCAATATATAAAAAGAATACCGTACGCTTTATTGAGTAATTAATCGTGACAGAGAACATTAAACGGTGAGAAATTAACAAATAACTTTTAATTGAAATCTCCAATTTATCTTGCACTTTTTAGTTTGATTTTATAGCAGACTTACTTAAAATGGCTTGGTTGTATGGATTTTTATTTGCATATATTCTTGTCGTTGTTGCTACCATTATTTTTATATTGGTATTTTACAAGTGGAACTTCAACTATTGGAAAAAACTTGGCTTGCCGTATTTGAAACCTTCTTTTCCTTTTGGAACGATGGAAAATTCTATATGTAGAACAGTACCATTAGGATTCTGGATAAAAAACATTTACAACAACGCCAAGTCACTTGGATACAAACATATAGGCATTTATAATTTTTGGTCGCCAGTTTACATGCCAATACACCCAGAATATATCAAAAACATTATTCAAAAAGACTTTAATCATTTTGCAGACAGAGGCATTTACTACAATGAAAGAGATGATCCGCTGAGTGCACATTTGTTTGCTATTGACGGAACAAAATGGAAAGTATTGCGTGAAAAACTGACACACACATTTACTTCTAATAAAATGAAGATGATGTTTAAAACTATTGTTGATTGCAGTTATCCAATGAAGAAGGCAATGGATGAGCTTGCTGAACAGAAACAGGCCGTTGACATCAAAGAAACTATAGCTTGTTTTGCTACTAATGTTATCGGCTCTGTAGCTTTTGGTTTAAACTGTAATAGTTTTGAGAAAGAAGAATCACAGTTTAGAAAATACGGAAGGAAGGTAAATCAAAAAACATGGATTGAGGCATTCAAGTTTATTCTTTTTTCGGCAAGTCCAAAAATTGGAAAATTATTAAGAATGCGCGTAATACCAAAGGATACATCTGATTTTTTTATTAATATTATTAGACAAACTATCAGTTACAGAAAGAATAATAATTTTAAAGGAAACGACATGTTGGAACTACTTATTAAAAAAATGAAGAATTCAAATGATGACAATATAGAGAAACAAAAAGAAAACGGGCTAACTTTGGAAGAAATAGCTGCTCAAGCTTTCGCCTTCTTTTTAGCCGGGTTTGATTCTACATCGAATACTGTGCAATTAGCTATGTTTGAAATGGCAAGAAACCAGTTTATTCAGGAAACTACTAGAAATGAAATAATTGAAGTATTAGACAAATATAACGGTCAAATTACATACGAATCACTGTCAGATATGAAATATTTGGATCAAGTTATAAATGGTATAAACAGTACGTACATGTCAATAGCTTAACTAATTTTTTTTATTAGAAACCCTAAGGTTATACCCGATTGCGCCTATATTAACAAGAAAATGTGTAAAAGATTATGCCATTCCAGAAACGGGAATTACTATAAGAAAAGGGACAAGTGTAACCATTCCAGCTTTAGGATTGCATTACGACCCTGAATACTTTACGGATCCCGAAAAGTTTGACCCAGACAGGTTTTCGGAGGAGAATAAAAAATGTATTTTTTCATTTACTTTTTTTCCTTTTGGGGAGGGTCCTAGAAAATGTATAGGTAATTTAACTAATAGTAAAATAGAATATGTCACTAATTTTTAATTTATAGCTATTCGTTTTGCATTAATGCAAATAAAAGTTGGATTTGTAGTACTGCTCAAAAATTATAGATTTTCTTTAAATAGAAAAACTGTACTTCCGCTGAAATTAAATCCTTTTGCGGTCACCATCAGATCTAAAAATACTATATGGTTCAATGTGGAAAAAATATAGCAAGGCTTTTAAAAGCACACAACACATCTTAATTTATATGTTTTATAAATATATAATGCAGATGTTTACACACACACACACACACGCACGCACGCACGCACACACACATGTGCGCGCGCGCGCACACACACACACTTTCCTTATTATAAGGAAAGTAAAAAATATATTATTTCAAATACCCTTAAGAATTTTATAGTTAAGTAATTTTTAGTTAAGTAATTTAAGAATTTAGTAATTATTGTGTTATTTACAAACATTTGTGTTTTTTAAATATTAAAGATTTTAAGAAAATCGACCCCAACAATTTTTTATAAAAAATTAAACTGTCAATTTCTTCGCCATTACGTCTATGGGAGAAATTCGAACTTTGACGGCCTGGATAACCGCGGTCCGTATCGAAATTATATATGAAACTTATAGCGTAGAAAGATATTGCCATGAGACATATTTTGGCTGAATGAGAAGTGTCGGCAATTTTTTTTGCGATCGCTAGGGGCGTCAAAGTTTTTGTAACTTTTGGGAGAAATTACGTTTAAAATGGCATCCATTCGATGGATTGGGATAGAAATGACGATAATTACCTATATCAAGCCAATTCAACCAATAGAGGGCGCACATTTTAAATTTTCAGAAATTTTATTATATATTTGTGTAAACGCATGTCATCAATTCCGATTATTGCATCACATAAATAACATTGAGAAATTCGATACATGAAGTATGGCGTAATAGGGTCTCCCACTAATTACGTCGTGTCATCATAAAATGTGATCTGTCAGCAAAAATTGATTGGCCAATGAAAAGCCTGGAAAATGGTGTCATGTGAAAAGGAACCAATCAGAATTAAGCGACGTACTTATAGTTCGGGCGAAAAGTATAAAAGGGAGAGCAGTGTTCGAGATTCGTTAATTGTGTTTCTATTTGCCTAGCGTGCACATCGCTCTAATCTTTCTTCACTTGTGAAGTGTTTCATCATTTTTAGTAAGTGAAGTGCAAAACGTATTTATTGTTAAATCATTCAGTTCATGGAAAGACAGCTGCTAATTGGTGAGTCTTAATTCATTAATTATATTATCAATTATTATCATCAAAATGTCATCATTGAAAAATAACGTTTTATAAATGAAACACGTTTTATTAATTTCATTTTCCTAAGGTTTCGATGATGAAACCACAACCCGATCCCAGTGGTTCTGGAAGAAAAACGAAAAAAAATTGTGGGAATTGCAAAAGTCTTTAAGCCATGCTAAGGCCAAGCCATACGAACTGAAATCTGGAGTCGGCGCTCAAATCCCAAGAGACTCGAGACAAGTCGATATCAGAAAACGTTTTTTTTGTGCGAAATATTATACGGATTATTGCCGGCTGTTACAAACACAAAACCAAGATCGATCGCCGACACATTCCAACGCTTCATCTCCTGACCAGTCAACAAACACGACACCGAATTCTTCACAACAATCTCTCATGTCCAGTAGTTCACAAGAGTCGTTTGAAAAAGATAGGGATAGATCTCTGTCAGGTGTTACAAAAGTCAATGGTTCGGAAATTCAGTGCATTGTTGCAAAAATTTATAACCGACCGAGGAATTAGACAGGGAGTTATACTCAGCCCACTGCTGTTTATTACTATAATGGACGAAATTTCCAAACAAGTGGATGATATGGTAAAAGGAGCGGCAGTGGGAGTGAGAAACTTAAAAGCAGTAAAGGTCAAGGACGCAAACGACTTAGTATTGTTCGCAAATAATAAAACAGACCTTCAGGAAAGCATCGTAGCTTAGAAGGATGCTACTGAAAAATTCAAAATGGCAATAAATTCCAGCAAAACCTAAGTAATAGTGATAACGAGAAAATCAGAGGAGATACATATTGAAAATAACAGACTAAAACGAACAAATAAGCTAAAATACTTGGGAGCAATAATAGAAGAACAAGGAAGTTTGGAAGGCAAAGTGAATAATAGAATAAGGGCGGCAACTAGACTTATTGGAGCTCTAACCCGTCCGTTCATAATAAAGAAGGAAGTATCCAAGAAAACTAAAATTAAAGTGTTTAATACAGTGTTCGCACTTACACTAATTCACGACTGTAAATCCTGGGTTCCAACTAACCGACAAAAGAGTAAGATTCAACCCTGCGAAATGGAATTTCTAAGAAAAGTGGCTGGAGTCAAGAGATTAGACAAAATACGTAACAATGAGATAAGAAAAGCTTAGAGGTAGAACAGATACAAACAAAAATCGAAAAACAGCAACTTAGATAGTTCGGACACCTTGTAAGAATGGCAACAGATAGGAAAGTAAAAGAACTTTGGGAAATGGGATAAAAAGCGAACAAGAGGGAGATCAAAGAAAACATGGAACGGAGTGATAGCAGAAATAGTGCAGAAAAAAGGAAGTGATTGGAGATACGCTCTGGAGTCAGTAAAGGAGAGAAAAAGTCAGAAGATGTTCTGCAAGTAAGACCCACCCAACTCTCGACACCCACCGGGTAAAAGAGGGAACCGATGAAGTAAGTATATATATGGGAATATACCATATGTACCATACTAAATTATTTAAAAAACGGCGATAATGCGTTTATGCCATGTCTCCATATCACAAACGTGTGATTGATGTATCTTAGCCATATCGCCAGTTTTAATAGTAATGTATTGAGAGCGATCTATTAAAATTTTTGTGTAGTAGTTGGCAATTATAGCTCGTGTATTATTGTTCGTAACATACATCTTGTTAAACAAAATAATATTTGAGGTCAGAACTTTAGTAAAAAGGGATGTTATATCAAAATTGATAATTAGGCCTCCCTTTTGCCGCTGGATGTCTTCAAGTTAGTCTAAAAAAATAATGTAAGAGTCTTTAATATAACTGCTGGTAAGTTCAATGTGTGATTTTAATAGACTACGCAAATATTTGGCCAGTTTATAAACAAGACAATTGATGGCACTGACAATGAATTGCAGTTTCTCACTATTATTGTGGATTTTGTGGAACCAGTACATTCTTAGGGGCAGCGCTTCTGATGTTGTTATTCCAGAGAGGGACTTTTTATCAGCCTGTTCGTGTCACGTAGTATCTGTGATGTAGGATCGCGTTTAAGAACGATGCAAGTTTTCGAATCAAAAACAGCTTGGCCATCTTCTATAAATTTAAGAAAAACATTTAATTTCGTTTTATGTAGGTTATTCTTAGCCAGATTGGCAGTACGTTAAAAAAATGGAATCTTGACCCAATTTTTTTCTACTTTAACTGCTTCTAAGTCAGGTACGATCTCCTCAACCAAACTTTTTTCTTTTCTGTGCCAACCAATGGCTTCCTGGCTAAGTTTGTGTTCGAAAAGTTTCATTAACACTTGTTTACATTTAAGTTGTGTAGTAGCGATTGTCTTCTGTAAACGTTGAAACTTTAGAAGGTCGTCTATTAGCGGCAACGGCTTTATGTTTTTTCGTAGAATGGAATGCGATGCGGTTTATGATATCTCAGTTGTCTTTGTAATTTCTGCTAACCAGGATAACTTGCACTTGGATTAGTTCTAATGAGCACAGAGTGAGGGTTCTTGTAGTATACACTTAAATAAGGCAGCTTTTGTTTTTCGATAAATTCGTTGGGATTGAAGGGTGCGCAAGTGATGATACTTCGATATTATCTTCTAATCTTGGCAACGCAATAAGAAGGCAAGGCTGGAAAATAACAATTTCTTCTTACGTTCTTCCCATTTCGTCCAGAATTACAGTGGATATTTTCAGAAGGAAATCTGCTAAAAATTAATTTAGTCTCCCAAGCGCTTTTACTTCATACTTGTGTGGTAAAGGTGATAGGCTATTTGTTGACGTAAAGTGGCTCATTTTAAATAACATATCGTTTTCTGCTGTTACTCAAGTTTTTACAGTATGCAGTAATCTTACCTGTAACAAAAAGATTTATGTCAGCAGCTAACGTGGTGATATGAAAAATGGATCCCCTCTACCATTCCTTCTACGCGCTTAGTAATATAAAAGTGAAAGTTTACAGGATTATAAATTAATATTAGGTTTTCTCCTGAAGATGTCCGCCGTAGTTGTGAATGAAACGTCAAGAGTTTCAAACTCCGATTTTTGCATTTTTGATGTTACATTGAACTAGTTATAATAACTTCTAAGATATTACCAAGTAAGAGTTTCTTAATATAAATAATGAGTTTTGGAGTCAAATATCTTTAAAGCACAATGCGGAGGTCTCCGGTCCCCAGCCGTGTAAGAAGCATTGGTTGCCAGAGTAACGGGTTCGGGGACACGCGGAAATACAAGAACGATCGTTGCTATACATTTCGTAATGTCAACATAACGTCAACGCCCATTACGGCGATGCACCAGAGTGAGACGGAATTTATAACTGGCACAATCGTTGGAGGGCAGCAATAGTAACAATTGCTACAAAAAGTTCGTAACACTTGCATTCTCTATAGTAGCTAAGCGTAGCTGGCTGGATTTTTTAGTCAATGTTAATAGTTTACCAGAATTTACGATGTTCATCTTTTAGGATTGTCTTATATATTTATTTTTCATTTCTGGTTACTATTTTATGAGGAAAACGTTTTCTATAAAACTTAAACAGCAAATTACATTTCGCTCTGATTTTAATTTTAACTAGCTTTTATAACATGGTAAAAACTGTTTGCATTGTAAATTTTAATTCTCCTATAAAAAACCGTTTCTCCATACTGCCAACTTATGGTTTTTTGGTAGTCCAGAGTTTTTGTGATTCTTTAAGTGAAAGTTTACATTCTAATAATTATAGAACTACTTTTTATACGTAAAAAGGCAGAGTTCTTCTAATGCTCTATAAATTACTTCACTTGCCTCGAATTGGGTTGTTCTTTAATTGAAATATGAATAGCTTAATGTATTATTTGTTAAACAACATTGTGTTTACTAAGCTTACAATAAATTATTTGATGTTCTTTTAGCTACATATTTTGGTTTTATAGTTTAATGTATTAGTAGAAAACAAAGAACGTAGCGGAAGGCCGAAAGTGTACGAAGACGCGGAATTGGAAGCATTATTGGAGAAAGATTCTTTCCAAATGCAAGAAGAACTTGCACTTACATTGGAAGTAATTCAATAAGCAATTTCACATTGTTTAAAATTGTTGGAAATGATTCAAAAGCAAGGAAATTGGTTTCATTGGAACTGAAGCCTAGAAATGTTAAACGCCGATTTTGCACATGTAAATGCTGCTTGCAAAGAATAAACGAAAGTTTTTTTTGCATCATATAGTCACTGGTGATGAAAATGGATCCACTACGATAACCCAAAGAAGACAAAATCAAGAGGACCATGTGGCTATGCTCCAACATCGACAGCCAAGCCGAATATTCATGAAAAAAAAACTCATGTGTGTATTTGGTGGGATCAGCTTGGTGTTTATTATGGGCTCAAACCTAACGAAACAATTACTGGCGATTTCTACCGAACACAATTGATGAGATTGAGCCAAGCACTCAAGGAAAACGTGCTCACTACTACTCCAGACATGACAAAATTATTTTCCTGCGTGATAATGCTCGTCCACATGTTACGGCGCCGGTCAAAACCTATTTGGAAACACTTAAATAGAAATATCTCCCCACTATATTCATCAGACTTCCGATTATTCCTTGTTCCGATCGATGGCACATGGCCTGTCTGAGCAGTACTTCACATCATATGAAGATGCGAAAAATTGGGTCGATTCGTGGATAGCCTCAAAAGATAAAGCGTTCTTCCAACGCGGTATCCGTATGCTGCCAAAAAGATGGGAAAGTAATGGCTAGCGATGGACAATATTTTGAATAAAACATAAGGTTCCATTCTTTTACAATAAATGCCCACTTTTTAATAAAAAAACGGCGGAGACTTATTTCTACTCTCTTTATAATAACGTAGAGTATTCAAGATGCTAAGAGGAACATGTGCTTTAACTATGTAATAAACAATAAGCGTAAAAATAAGGGTATGCAAACATTTGTTTGGTATTGTGTGTACAACTACAGACGAACATTAGTGAATAATATATTTTGCTGACACTTTTTTCAAGCCAGTTAAATAATTAATATACTATGAAAATAATGTAAGAAATTTTAAACTTTGTAATAAGAACGTTATAAAAAATATTTATTATTATAACTTCAGCGTAGTACCATTACTTACAGCAGTTACTTGTTCAAAAATAAATTTAAAAAAAATTAGCGTTCTTACTATGCGTTGCTAAAATTATACTTGTGTATAAGATCATGTTTATGAAAAGTATTGTTAATTCTCAAGTTATTTTGGGCACAAAAATTAGTCAGTAAGTCATGTTATCATTAGTAACATCGTCATGGAAGCATTGTTTGACTATGTTGTGTACAACATTTTCTATCCGATTTTTGAAGTTATTCATTATAACGATAGCTTCCTATATCATAATACGAGGGTAAGGTGAAAAGTTCTCGGCCTGACACAGAGATGGTGCTGCAATCGGCAAACAATTATCCTTCCTGCTTGGGTGCAGTGTCATTAGTTCGTATGACTAGTTTCAACTTGTTCGCTCAAGTAGTTTGTTTACAAGAATTTGTTCAGTAAACATGTTGCATGTTTTTTGTTAAAATGGATAGACTTGAATATCGTGCGATTATAAAATTCTTCGTTTTGGATGGATTAACCCCTAAGGAAATTCATCCGAAGTCGACAAAAGTTTACGGGGACTCTGCTCTTTCCATGTCAACTGTTAAAAAGTGAGCAGCTGAATTTAAACGTGGTCGCACATTCCTCGAAGATGACCCACGTGAAGGACGGCCAAAAACCGCAACCACACCGGAAACTTTCGAAAAAGTGCATAATATCGTGTTGGACGATAGGCGAGTGAAGGTGAGTGAGATAGCTGAGGCTGTGGGGATATCGGAAGAAAGGGTGCGAAAGAATTAGGGATGCGAAAGCCCTGCGCAAGATGAGTGCCGCATTTTCTGAATGCCGATCAAAAGCAAATGCGCAAACGATTTTCGCAGCAATCTTTGGACCGATTCAACAAGGATCCGACAGATTTTGTGCGGCGATTTGTCACCATGGATGAGACATGGGTCCACCACTACACGCCAGAAACAAAACAGCAGTTTAAGCAATGGGTGGAAGCCGGTGGTTCAGCGCCAAAGAAAGCGAAGTCGATCACATCTGCCGAAAAGGTGGCCAGCGTGTTTTGGGATGCGAAAGCGATCCTGTTAGTAGATTATCTTGCAAAAGGCAGAACAATTACAGGCGAATATTACTCTAACCTTCTAGACCAGCTGGATGCTAAAATTCGCGAGAAAAGGCCTGGATCGAAGAAGAAAAAATCATCTTTCACCAGGACAACGCACCTGTACACAAAGGTGCGTTGGCGATGGGAAAACTGCGGGATTTGGGGTATGATTTGCTCGGCCATCCCCCCTATTCTCCTAATTTGACACCCTCAGACTTCCTTTTGTTCCCAAACTTAAAAAATTTGTTTCTAAGAAGCGCTTCGCATCCAATGAAGAAGTTGATGAATATTTTCACAATCTTCCAGATTCTCACTTCCAAGAAGGAATACTGATGTTGGAGAGGCGCTGGATCAAGTGTGTTGAAGTCAAGGGAGATTATGTAGAAAAATAAAATCGTTTTTGAACTGAAAGTCGCAGTCTTTCATTGTCAGGCCGAGAACTTTTCAGCTTACCCTCGTACACATGGCCGGTATTGTATGTCTGGTACAAATATAGTCTTCTTTTTTCCTTTCCCCGCGCCTACGGATTATTGATATCCGACTATCTCAATTTAAATAAAATCTGGATTAATTAAAAAAGACGATTCTATGTAATTCCGCTGCCCAGTGTAATCTTCATTGCCAGTGCAGAGAGGTCAGTCGTAGTTGTAAAAAAAGACGATTATCCTAACTGGTTGTTTTGTCTACTGCTCCAGATCAGTACTCTGTTCGATCCATTAGTTCCATATTCCTGCCATAATACTGCTACAGTGCCTAATTCTTCGGTATATCAAAGCTGGTGGCAATTTTGTTTTAATTTTCTCAAATGTGTCAAAGCGTTAACGGCGAGTACCTTTACAATCACTTTATATACTATATTTATCTGACCTACCATTCACAACTAATACTCTAACTAGGACTTTCGCTGACAGCTATCCTACTAAACCAAACAAATTCTAAACCCCTTACTAATATGGGTTAATAAGTGGAACATCAAGATTAACGAAACTAAATCAATTGAAACAGTATCTGCACTAAAGAAGCGTCTTTTTTCCCAATTTCTGCCAACGGCACAGTCGTTCCTGAATAGTTAGCAGTGAGTTGTCTAGAATTATAACTATATGGAAAGATCGTATGTATATCTAAGAAATAAAAATAAATAGACCTTAAATTTAACGAATTATATTGGATGCTTGAAAGGATATTCCAACTGTCCCTCAAAAATAAAAATTTAATCTAGAAGGTAGTCATCAAACCTATATGGATTTATGGTATCGCATTATGGGATAAGCAAGTCCAATATAGCAATTTTATATAGGTGTCACTTCAAGATTTTTTGTGTGATGGTCAACGCATCTTGGTGTATATTTAACAAACATCTCACGTTGACTTCAGCGTCTCTTTTGTAAAAGGTGTGATTCAAAAGCTTAGTAACAAGCACTATGGCAGACTAAAATCTCTCAGTTATTCCATAATAATATCACTAATAGAACAACAGGAAAAGATGGTTAAAAATATATGAGCCAGCCGACCTCAGATATTAATCAACTGGACTCTTCACTGGAAGAGTTCATGTCAAGTCAAAAGGATCTGTAACGTTTAAATATAATGTTATCGTATTAGCTTACAGAATATAAAATTCTTATTGCTGAGTAATAAAGTTCATAAAAAAATTGGTCAGATTATACTAAATTTTTGAAATCTTACATTTTTATCTTATTTTAACTTATATTACAGAATCAAAAGCATATACCAATGGTGCTTGGATTACTGCTGTTGATACTACCATTCCTCCCAGCTACTAATTTAATTGTTACTGTAGGTTTTGTAATAGCAGAACGAGTCCTCTACATTCCTAGGTAAGTTAAATAATAGATAATGTGTTTCTGGCGTTTATTATGCAATGCTGTTGCAGTATGGGGTGCATCTTACTTGTAATGTACGGCATTCAATTGCTATGGGACGGGTACTCTCGTCATCGTCAAACGATTGCTACGATATTATTATTACTTTTTGTGACTAACTCTTTCAAAGTGTTAATAAGAAATAAAGATTGGCGCTCGAGAGAATCATTGCTTAGGTAAGCAACGTTAAACTATGCTTGGAATTTCATATTTACAGAAAAACTTTTGATGTTATAGGGCCGGCTTGTTAGCGTTACCGCATAATGCAAAGATGCATTACAATTTCGGGAACTTCCTACGAGATACAAACAAGCCTGAACTAGCTGTAGCGCACTACAATGTAGCTTTGAAGTACTCTAAGTAGGCCGGCATATTCACAAAACGTAATCAAAATATTTTCCAGACTGTGGCCTACATACGCGAGCGCGCATAATAACCTGGGGACATTAATGTCTGATAAGATGCAAGCAGAAAACCATTTCTTGGCAGCCATACGTTACTCTGTTGATCATGTAAACGCTCATTATAACTTGGGACAACTTTATAGGTATACCCTTGATGGATCTGTTAATTGGAAAATACAAGCCTAATAAACCTTTCTTTTACTATGTGGAAATTTAAAGAAAATAAAAATTATATTTTGTACCATCTTCTCGAGTGCAAGTTTGTACTAAACGAAAAATAAATCTCAATCTGGTGTTCTTAGATTGTGACAAATTAAAATGTTTTTATCAATAGTTGTATAAAGTTTCTAAGGGCTATTTTATGACTTATTGGAAAACCTTAGTGATTTTATTGCACATTCTTTAATTTTGTTTTAAAGTTCCAATAATGCAGACAAAGTTTTAGCTTCAATTGTTATTTGTGTTAAGAAGTTCGAGTCAACTTACAATTTTACAAGAGGTTGTGAGAAATTTTTCTCCTGCAGGAGATAATATTTTGGAAATTTATATTACTAAAACCTTAATTATACACAATTTTTAGAATAATATACCCGTATTACTACATCTTAATATTGGAAATCATCTATCTTCTTATACTATTAAACATTGTTTGTTTCTGCAGACTTTGACATCTGGAGTTATTTGTTATCAATTTCGAAACCTAATACAATTATTTTGACCAAAATTTTGTGTTGTTTGTATACGATACACTTTTTTTTGTGAACATTTTTGTGGTATTTTTTTTATTTATTTTATTTTAGAAATTTGTAAAAAGAGAAACAATATAACAATACTTTTAAAATCCGATTTAACATCTTAAAAAAGTACCACGCCTTTATGTTAGCCGCTTATTATTGTTTTTTATTTGTCATTTACCATATTTAAACTAGATGATCCTTCTAACTCTTCTCATAGCAACTCTGTGACATAACATTAGCTTGTGTTATTTAATGCCTATTGCAATTTTTTGTGTTTATAGGAAAACTAATCGAACACTAAAGTCCGAGGACATGCTGAAACGCTGTATTACATTACAACCGACTTTCACCCCGGCTTATATAGAACTAGCAAGACTTATGGGACCTAATAACGTTAGTGTTGGTCATTTACTATTAAAAGTGGTATCATTAAACCCCACAGATCCTTATTACGTAACTTTGTATGCTCACTGGCTTCTCAACAAAGGTAAATTCAACGTACATAAAATTAATTTACTTTTTTATTAGGTCCATTTTAGTAATATAAGTGAGCAAGTATAATTGGCGTTTAAAATAAAACTTGTAGAATGCGTTATATTATTAAAAAATGTCTACGTTATATGAATGAAACAGCTAGTTTCCATTAAAGGAACTGTTTAAGTTTCTTTTTGTATATTATTAAAATTTTTAGGCAGCTATACAGGAGCTTTAAAATATTACTGGCATGCTTTAGTCGTATCTCCATATTACCAGAGATCTTTTTTGGGGATTTTAAAGATTTTGAGGAAGTATGGCCAATATTCTCGACTTTTTCAGCTAGCAGTAAGGTAAGACCATATTTATTTATGTGTAGTACTATAAAAAATTTTGTTCTAAATTATTTTAGTAATTTATTAGGAGCTATTAGATCACATATCAAGCAGTGCCTTTTATGTCATTTGAATTTTATTCCAATTATTTTAGATGGAACTTAATTACCCGCCAGGGACGGAGGGACGTATCTCTACACCCTAATTTGTATATACATAATGAGAAACTTAAGACTGAACTAAGAAAAAAAGCTAAAGTGTACGATAAAAAATGTCTAATTATTACAAGTGTAAGTTCTATAAATATTTTAATTAATTATGCACCTTGTTTATACAATAATTTTAGGGTGCTCCGTATATATCACTTCAACAAGCAATTTATTCTCTAAGGACAAGTTGTGCATCTAACTGTAGCTTTATAAGGTGTAACAAACAATTACTTAGAGTACATGGCATTCAGTATATACAAGTGCAACAATTGTGTGTTTAGAAAGTCGTTTGAAAAACATCTGAGTTTGAATTTTAAATTACAATTATTTGTAAGGTCTCTATAACGCTAATATATTTATTCGTTTATCTATTATAGTAGCTTGCAAAATATTAAACATAGTTGTATTTAATTAAATATGAAACCAAATAACATTTACAAAAGTGTTTTAATCAACATATCAAAAGTATTATTGACTTTTTATCAATTTCATTATTTTAACTTATTTATAATTGAACGAAGCACCTAAAAATATTTTACTTTAATAGTTTCAATTGTACAAAAGTATTATTGCAAATAATAATTTATTTTTAAGGTAAACTAAAAGGCTGAACTTTTAAAATATAAATTTTTAATGTTTTATAAATCAGATGGAATGTCTTGCGTATTAATCAGATCCAAAAATTCATTTGTTTATAGATATTTTTATTCAGATTAATGTGTTACTACAAATCAAAGGTTTTAATGTTTTA
This sequence comes from Sinelater perroti, assembly GCA_036346155.1. Lineage (NCBI taxonomy): Eukaryota > Metazoa > Arthropoda > Insecta > Coleoptera > Elateridae > Sinelater > Sinelater perroti. Next base: position 19,720,288 of record JARFIY010000001.1, read on the forward strand.
TTGAGACTAGAAACGCAATTTTAACTCAACACTCATGAAATGCTTAGTAATACTTCTAAAACCAAACTGGTAAAAGAGACTCTATATAATCCAATTTTTGTTGATACTTAAAGTTGCGTATTTATGTAGGTTAGAAATATAAATTTTTATTTACAATTAATATAAAACTTTTGAAAAATTAGTTGTAAGATGTATTAAAATATCCCGCAAACTGGTTTTCATACTTTCATTTTAAATATTAATTTAAGGATGTAAGTAATTTAAGTTTATGTTTACTGTAGTTTATTTATTGAATTTTGTATTTTTAGATGTGGGACCAGAAATACATTGTATAAAAAACATGTTTCTAACAGTATTAGCCCCATAATTATATTATGTGCAATTTTACTATTCGCTTAATAAATGTATGTGTATAGTAAAAGTATTTTCTAATTATTTAAAAATTTTTCTGTATATATTTTTAAAAAACTATTCATTTCAACCACATTGAATTAGATTGTTAACGTTTATCTAGTCTAACCATTGCAGTGAGGTGGATGGCCAACTATAATTAGTCTCTATTACTTTTATTCGGTAAGTATTTAAAACATTTATTACATTTATTATAATAGAAATGCTGTGGTAGACGGAACAAGTAGAAGAGTAATGCGGATACAAATCTCAGTTTGCACACATGCGGTAATAGCGACGCCCGTCCTGTGGCGCTGTACGCAGTAATTCAGTAGGCAATGCGGAGCGAAAGAAAAAGGTTGTTGCAGTTTCCTCGTCTGCTAGATCAATTGAAAATAAACATTGCCACAGAAATCTCGCCAAATGTAAAATTTGACAGTTTCAGTTTATCGCGAGCTATGTAATGTTTACAGCCCAAACATGATGAGTAAAGTATGTTTAAAGATGGACTCCCCAACATGTACGATAAGGCAAGAAGTAGCCACCCAATTGTAGTCAGCGATGAACGTGTGCATGATGTTGAAAAAAGATCCGTTACGTGAGCAGTGGCTTGTGTCGCACCGTTTTGATGATGATACTGCAACTCAAGATGTTACAGGGTAGCTTCATTCGTAGATTGGAGAGTTTTTTGTAGAAGGAATTTCAAACTTTGTAAGAACTTATAACAAGTTCAATTTGCATGGCGATTATGTCGAAATATGATGTATTGTTGTAATATGTATAATAAAGATTCTGTATCTTATCTTGTCCTCTTGTACTATTATTGGTTCGAGGTGTTCCGTTTTGGGTTGGGCGTTTTCTGACGAAGTTTCTCCATACTTTCCGGTCCTTAGCCAGTTCTACTGCTTCTGTCCAACTCTTCCCTCCATCCTGTAGGCTTTTCCCTATTGTGTTGTTCCACTTGTTTCTGGGTCTGCCTCTTGGACTTTTTGCCTGTGTTTTGCAGTTCCATATTATTTGCGTTGTATTTTGCTCCTCCATCCTGATTAGGTGTCCGAGCCATCTTAGTTTGTTTTCTTCTATGTGTTGGCGTAATGATTTGCTTTCCAGGTCTTGTCTGATTTTATCATTTCTGTATCTGTCTAGCTTTGTTACTCCTCTAATTTTCCTCAACACTTTCATTTCTACTGCTTGAAGGCGGTTATACTGTCTATCGCTTAGTGTCCATACCGTACGTTAGGGTGGGTATGTATACTGCTTTATAAACTTTGCTTTTAACTTCTTTAGAGATTTCTTTTTTGTTCATAAGGCCTTTATAAAGCGCCCCGTGTAGTCTGTTTGTTGACTTGATTCTGTTGTTGAGCTCATCCTCTAGCTTCCCATCGGCTGCGATTGTTGTTCCAAGGTACCTGTTCTAATATGACGTTCTTTACTTCTATTGCGATGTCTTCCTGTTGCCTTTCGATAACCATTGTCTTTGATTTTTCTGCGTTGATCTCCATGTTTCTTTCTCTCAGTGCTTCGTCCCATATGTGTATTTTGTGATGGAGGTCCTGCTCATTGTTTGCAATTATTAACATGTCGTCCGCGTAGGCCATTTCTGTTATATATATGGGTTTCAACTTATAGTATCCTGCATGGAATTTCTTAACTTGTCCTCTAACTTCCTTAATGGTATCGTCTAACACTAGTATGAATAATAGCGGGCTTAAAGTTCCTCCTTGTGTGACTCCTAATCTAGTTAGGAACGTTCCCGATTTTTTGTTGTTGGATCTTATATAATTCCGGCTGGTTTTGTAAAGACTCTGTATGCTTCTTATTAATTCATCGCTTACATTCCTGTTTCTTAGTACCTTCCATATTTCTTCTCTATATATGCGGTCGAATGACTTGATTAGGTCTATAAAGCAACAATAGATCCTTTGATCATATTCTATGGCTCTCTGTCAGTTGCCTGAGGCTGAATATTAGATCTCTTGTCCCTCGTTCGGGCCTGAAACCGCATTACGATTCCTCAAGTTGGTGTTCCACTTGTTTCCTCAGTCTGTTTTCTAGTATCCTTTCATATAGCTTTCTAGGTACGCTGAGTAGAGATATTCCTCTATAATTTCCACATTTTTTACTGTCACCCTTCTTGAATATGGGCAGGATAACGGCTATTTTCCAGTCTTCCGGGATCTACTTGTCCTGCCACACTTTGTTCATGATGTTAAGTAACAATTTTAGCCCGTCTTCTCCCATTGTTCTTATAATTTCTGGGTAGATTCCATCGTGCCCGCTTGCTTTCCCGAGTTTCAGTCTGTTTGTTGCTTCCCGCAGCTCTAATTCTGTTATTGGGTATTTTTGGGCTTCCGTCCGATTATTGTCACGGTTCGCTTCTGACCTAATTTCGTCGCTTCCCGTGTTTTCTTCTCTATTTTCATCTGTTTCTGTACCCTCTAGTAACGCCATAAAGTATTGTCTCCATCTGTCTATAATTTCCGTAGAGTTTGTGATGACCTTCCCGTTGTTGTTCTCTATTTGCGGCAGGGGGTTTTTATTTTCTTTTCGGAAGGATTTCATTACCTTGTAGAACAGTTTTTGGTTGTTTCTGTAGTTATTCTCCATGGTCTCGCCAAATTTCTCCCATGCTTGATTTTTAGCATCTCTTACGGTCTGTTTTGCTATGTTCCTTTGCTGTTTGTATAGTTCTAGGTCTATCTGCTGGTTTGTGTTTAGATATCTTGATCATAATTCTTTTTTCTTTCTTATCTCGTTTTTTACCTCTGATGTCCACCATGCTGTCTTGTTTTTTGTTGGGCTTAATCCTGTTTTTTCCGCAACTCTTTTCTGCTGCTGTTAGCACCACTCTCTTGAATTTTTTCCACATTTGTTCTATGTTTCCGTCTTCTTCTCCTTTGTCTTTGTCTACTTCCTGTTTGATAAGCTCTTGGTATTTTTGTATGTATCCTGGCTCCCTTAGTTTATGTATCTTGATTTTTTCTGCCTTTGTGCTTGTCCGTTCTACCGTTTCTGATTGTTTAGTGTTGTGGTTCATTTTAATTTCTGATACTAAAAGGAGGTGGTCACTGTCTATTTCCGGTTTCCTCCGTACTCTGGTATCTCTTATGGGTTTCCTAATGTTCTCTGGTACAATTATGTAGTCTATTATTGATTCTTCGTTCCTGCTGATCATTCTTCTAGTGAACTTGTGAATTGCTTTGTGTGTAAATATGGTGTTAGTGATAATCAGATTGTTTCCGATGCAAAATTCTAGGAGTCTTCTTCCGTTGTCATTCAGCGTATCTTCCCCTTCTTTGCCAATTACGTCTGCATATTTTTTGCTGTTATTCCCCACTCTCGCATTGAAGTCTCCTATTAATATACTCGTGCCTCTTGTGGAGTCCCAGGCCTCTTGTAGATCCTCATAAAATTTTTCTTTACTCTCTTTTTTCGCGTCCTCGTTCGGTGCGTATACTACTATTATATTGAGCAATTTTTCTTCTTAGATTGCTATTTCCAGCTATATTTTTATTATTCTTTCTGAGTAGCATTCCCAGCTCTTTATCGTCGCTTTCCATTCTTCTGTAATTAGGCATGCTATTCCTGCTTTCGCTCTATCATCTTTGTTTACGCCGCTATATATTAGGATATTTCCCTCTTCCGTTTCTGTACATCCATGTCCTTTCTTTTTAGTTTCTGTTATTCCCAATATCTTCATTTTGGTATCTTTAAATTCTCTCACTAGTTCTACTTCTTTCCCAGTCATACTCTTAACGTTCCAAGTCCCTATTTTGATCAATTCATATTTCCTTTTTGCATTGTCCTTGTTCATGCCCATTTTCGCCTCCCTGCTTCCGTCCGGATCCTCCTTGGTTAGTTTTTGGCGTGTCTTATTGTGTCAGACTGCCTCCTTTTTCATCCGACCATTTGAATTTCACTCCGTCCACTGTTAGCTTTCGATAGCCTACTTGGATTTTCTTCCCTTTATTTCTTTCCTCTCTTGCCACGTTCCGTATGGCTGTTTGTATTTTTTGTTCATTTTGCGTAAGGTCGCTATTAAAGTATACTTGCGGGGGTAGTTTCGGTTTTTGTTTTAGTATTTCCAGTTTTTGCTCGAAATTTTTGCATTTGACAATTACTGTATTGGCTTTCGCTTTCTCAACTTTGTATGCTTCTTCTATCCCGGTCTTAATTCTGATCTCACTCTCTAGGAAGTTTGTGACCTGTTGCGTTAGGTTGTGGCTCCTTTAATCACCAAGTTATTTCTTCTATGTCTCTTTCCCTGCCCTTCCATTTTTAAATTCAGTGTCTTTATCTCATTTCTTAATGCCGTCTTTTCCTGCTCCATTCAGCTTCTCGTTTAGATTGTTCTTCTTTCATCATGCGAATTTATTCTCCATAAAAGTTCAATTGGGTATTCATGGTTTTAATGTCTTCTTTCGTGCTTTTAACATCCACTTTGATTTCCGCTAGCTGTGTGTTTATGCTCGCGAGTAATTGTTCAATCTTATCCATGTTTGTGCTTTGTTCTTCTTGTATCTTGGGAGGGGTCCTCAGCATTCCTTTGTTGCATTTTAGCTTTGCTGTATCTTCTTGTGCTGGCTTTTCCTCTTGATTGGCTTCTATTTCTCTTTTCCTTTTTTGTAGGTACTCTCTTATTGATTCTGTATCTATGCGTATCTATTATTGATAACCAAACGGAGATTTTTCCGAATTGCTCTCGCAATAAAAGTGATTGATTCAAATGTGAAATTAATAATTGAGTGTTCCTTTAGCTTTTGAACGATAAAAACTTGTAGTTGATTCTCGGAGAGTCTAAATTTTAAAACGGTATCGCGCTACGCGAGTGATATTAGCGGCACCGGCCGTAGGCTATCGCGGAACAACAATAATTAAAATCATATACCCGCACTAGAATTTTATTAAGCACCAAATGAGGCTATATTAATGCAACAAAATAATGCACTGATTCAGAAAAATTAGAAGCCACTAACAAAGAAGGCAAATGAAAATTATAATTGCAAATTTATAAGCAACAATCAAGAAATTACAAAACGAATTTACCAAACGTAAATTAACAAGAATTCTAAGAACTCTGTGTTAGAAAGCTTTAACAAGAAGTACTTCACAGACTAAGAAGGACTTGCCAAGGGAACTAAGTGGAGAAGAACAGTAATAACCGTAAACTGGATCGTTTCCTTACTCTTTCAAACAATAATGGTATCACTTTAATTTCAACTCTAATATACTCTACCACAAAATTAAAAAATATCTTTTTCACCACCAATTAAAGTCAAACATTCTAAAGCTTTTTATGATTGCTTAATTAACCTAGTAAAGTAAAATGTAAGTAATGGTGAAGAGTATAGAGCAATTACAACATTTTTACAAATAGAAAATTGTATCTGACATTCATATGAAAATAAACAAGAGAGACATATCAATTATAGATAAAAACTTGCATCACTTGCGCAGTCCTTCAAAAGGTAAAGTTTTTAAAGCAATGAAAGCTGTAAATAAATTAAAATGGAAAAGCAAAAATTCTCTAGATACGTTCGTCTTGTCATTTCAAGCAGAAGAAAATATCGCTAAAATATATGAAATTAAAAATTTATTAAACTGTAGAATTGAGAAAGAAGCTTTTGAGAAATCGAAATGTCCGCAGTTCAAAAATTGTCAAGCCTATGGTTATATACAGAGATATTGCAACAAAGAGTCGAGATGCGTCAAGTGTACTAAAAACACTACACCAAAGATTGAAAACAGACCGAAATATGTACACTGTGGTGGTGAATATTTTGCGAATTACTGTGGGTGTAAGATAGCAATTGAATTACAAAAACTTAAAAATAATAATATGAATGATAAACACTTAGATAAGTCTATAAGTCAGACAGCAAAACACCTTGGAGAATCCCATTGGCTTCTCTAGTTAACCAAACAACACAAAGTAGAAAACCAAAATATTTCTGACTTAGAGAATACTTATATTAATCAAACATTACAGCCTTGGTAAACAAGTAGTAAGCATTATTTAATTTGGCGAACAGTTGAAGAAATTTAGAATATAGCATGCGAGGAGCTATACTCAAAACAAAATGCTAATAAACAATACAATAAAAGTTATGTCATGTAATTCAAGTGGATCGGTGCAACATCTGCAAGAGTTGCAAACAGTTTTCAACATTAAATCAATACATTCGTGTTTTGTATCTAAGATATACTGCACTAGAGAATCCTATATTATAATTAATGGTTATAAAATATATCATATCTATCACCCTCTCAATTTTTCTGAAGGAGGCAGTGCAGTAACAGTTAAAGCCGACTTACAACATAATGAAGAACTAAATTATAAAACTAAAGAAATACAAGACACTGTTGTTTATATAAAAACTATTAAATACCCGATTGTAATAGTAAGCATATACAGCCTTCTGAAGCACTCTGTCAAAAGAAAACAATGCCTAGATCTTAGACTATTAGGAAAAAAATTATAGTAGGTGGGAACTTCAACGCTAAGAACATCCACTGAGGATATAAAACAAAACACTAGAGGCAAATAATTATTTATTTCATTTAAAGAGCTGTAAATGATTTTTTATCTGAAAACTGACATATTGGCTAACCGATCATAATAAATTACCAGATCTTATTGATTTTTTTATTATACGGAATATATATACTAATTGCATACAAATAGATGAAATGCATGACATGAGTTCTGATCACTCTCCAATATTATCTACTCTAGTTAACAGACATACTAATTTGGAAACTTTCAAGCGTTTCTTAAATAAAAAAGTAATTTAATGCTCCATTTAATAAGCCAGGAGCAGTTAGATAAGAAAGTAAAAAAAAATTATAATTGACATTTAAACAAACGCCTGGGGATGCAAAAAAATTAAAGAAAAAAGTAGAATCATACAGCATCTCCACAAAAAACTATTTTGAATAGACTAACGTAGCAAATAAAAAGAGAAATTGAAGCACTGAAAGATGAATCTGTATAAACCTGTTTGAGAAAATTTACCAATGATTTAGACATGGGTTATTCTCTTTGGAAAGTAGCTAAAAAATAAAATAGATTTATCAAGCGTATTCCTCCTTTTAGACAAGCAGATGGTAACGGGGGGTGAAGCAATAATATTTGCCGATTATTTAGGGAACATATTTCAGACTAACGAAATACACGAAAATGAACAAATAACAGTCGCAAAAATTATCCAAAAAAGCGAAAAGATAATTCCCACAATGCCAAAAGAGATTAAAGATGTAATCCAAAAAAATGTAAACTCATAAAAGCTCCAGGGTTCGACCTAATCACTGGAAAATTCTACGACAATCACCTAAGAAAGCCCTAGTGAAAATCGCAAATTTTATAAATGCAGCATTTAGACTACAATAAGCTATGGAAAGTACCAGAGGTAATTGTAATACTAAAATCCGGAAAATCTGAACATGAGTCTCATCTTACAGGCCAACGTCATTATTGCCAACAATGTCAAAGCTCTTTAAGAAAGTGCTGCTTAAGCGACTTTTGCCGAACATTGAGGTTAAAAACTTAATTCCAAATCACCAGTTTGGATTCAGTAGGTTCACAAAATAACCAGTGTTACTGAAAGAACATTAAAAGAGAAAATAGTTTGTGCCCTTCGCTGTATGACTTCTCCTGTTCGACTGCCAGAAATGCCCATCTGTTCGACCTTACATTTACACGCGCGATTTAAAATTTGAACTCAAAGGTGCCTCTAGAAATAGTGCGGGTTGTAATCGATTAGTCTAGAAAGTTCCTCAATTATCTCTACGTGATATTTTTGAAATCTTTTAATAAAATAACATTTATATTGTTCTGTGCTTAATTGATTATTAAAACTCAAGAAGATAATCACAAATTGACACATTAAGCGGCCCTTCTTAAACTTGCGTGGTTTTCTTAAATATAAAAGTTACCAAAATGGTTATGTTCAAAACGTTAACCTTCTTGGTAAATAAGCATAAATTGTTAGGGGAAGTTTAAACAGCTTAATGGTTTGATTAAACTAAAATAAAATATTGCATATTAAGGAAATTTAGATGATATTAAAATGATACTAACATACATGAAGTAAATTTTGTTTCTTTGCAAATAAACATTGATTTGTATATGTTGATCATTTCTTACGTTTTTACAAGTAAAATAATTTAAACTATCTTTAAAATTATGTTTTAATAGATTAATAATATTATGTATTTTAACACTATTTAATAGTACGTTCTATGCATATCAAAATATGTAAGTTACCAAAACCAAACAAAGAATAATAATGTAATTCACTTACGTTGAGATAAAAACAATTCATTGTTAATAAAAAAAAACAATATAAAAGCGCATTCCCAATCGCTTGTCTATATGTTTGTTTCCAATTTCCATGTATACTTAAAATCAAATAAAAGCTACATTGCGTAAAATATGAAAATCGGGAAATTGATACCAGCAATTTCAATTTAAATATTAAATTTAACTTATAAAATACAATAAAACGTATGTCTGCGGAAACGTTTCCGTCGAATTGGTTTTTAAAATCCCATTCCGAAACGTTTACGTTTTCCACTGGGATGCACAATAAAGTAATAAAAATGTTAAACACTGTAATACAACAATCTTCAACCTTTCTGAACAAAAAAAGGTTTCTAACTAACAAACTAGGCAATTTAAGAGAGTAGTATATATATAACGGCGAATCTCCTGGGGTCCGTGAGAGCGACTTTATACGGGTTGACGGCGGTGTAGACGTACCGGATGAAGCTGATTTCAGATAGATGGGGCCAATCGCGCCTTCTTCGGTGATGGGAATCGAAGTGCCTTCCGCGGTGATCTCCCCCTCGTAGGTGGGCGTTCTTCTCCGGCGTTGGTGGAAGCGGTGATACTAGCTCTGTTACAGGCGAGCGGCGGAAGAACCTCCTTAGTGCGTTCCGACGAGCTATGGATGGCAACTCTCCCGCGGACATCGGCGAGCGAGTTTTGTTATGGCCGTGATGGCAGTCCGTTCGATCGGACCAAAAGCCCGGCTGCGTGTTAGCACGAGCGACTCTGATCTATTCCCTGATTTATCTGGAAGAACCCGGCTGTGATGAGCTGGAGTATTCTCAGACGGTAGATGATTGTTCTGCCTGTGTTGAGCTCAAAATGATCTCTGGACTTGCTGAGATGTGGGTCCCGTTATATAACCACGCCGCCTATTGTTGCGGGCTTTCGTGGGAGTAATTCTTAGTGGGAGCGAGAAACTGCGCTTGTCTTGCTTTTCCAGGAACGCCGCCGTTTCCCCGGTGCATTTCTTAGAAAGAAAACGATTAGGGTGATCTGTCGGGCTGTGCTGGCGATTTTCTCTCGCGCGTTTCTTAGAACCTTGGGCGAGCGTCCTACAATACACACACTAGTAAAAGGCGAGAAAATTGTTTTATCCAGTTTTGGTTTTGGTTGTTAAAGAATTTTTTAAATGAGAAAGGAAACCAACAAGGGCGTCTTATCCACGAGATCATATAACAAAAACATCATCGACATATCGCATCTTAAAGGCTAAGAAAATAAAAATCTTTGTTTTAAAATCAGACATTTAAAAGTTGTCTATAATAGGTTAATAATAGTAGACCTATAAAAGCATCGTTAGTTTGATGATAACATTTATTTTGAAAATGTAAACCATTAAAATGGCTATTTAAATAGAGACTACCGTTTATGTTATAAGTGGATTTTAATAAGAGTAAGGTCTCATACATTGGAATATTGGTAAACTAAGAAATGAAATCAATGCTGACCATGGTATCATTTTTGTATATACAGAAACTTTTGAGTATTTCTAGGCAATGGTAGGAGTTTCGGACATAGGATGGGACTTGCTTTGTAAAACATTAAAAATTTTTAGCAATTTATTTAGCTAGGTTGTTGGTAGAAAAATGGAATATATCAACTATAGGAAGACTATATAATTTTGTAATTTTAAAAAGATTTTCTCATAATATAAAGAGTTTTTTTTAATTATAGGATAATAATTATGGGTTAGTAATGAGGGTTTCGGTTTTTTTAAGAGATATGATGGGATAATGATAGTTTGATGATGTTAGTAAGTTTTCTATTTTACTGATGCAGTCTGTTGTGTTCATTATTACAGTACTACTGCAGCATTGTTGTTGTTTGTTTATAAAACTGTAATATTATTATTTTGTTTTGAGTATTTAAAGTACGCAATTCGGAGGCTTTAATATTTGGTTTTGGTAATACGATTACATCTTGCCTGGTTTCATTTGCCACGTTCCCAGAAAAGAAAATAGAGGATTTTTTGGGATACGGCATATATAGTAAGTACACGATGTGATCTAACAACGTTTTGCAAAAGGCTGATAAGTCAAATCACTTATACGATAGTTCAAGAAGTTATGTACCCTAGGGTGTTGGTTAGAGATTGTTCGGTGTTTGATTATTGAGTTTGGCACAATTTTAAAAACGTATGCGTATTTTATTATGCATTGTTTATTTTATGCAGTTTTCTCTTTGGATGTATATGATGCTTTGTCGTGCATTATCCTGGAAAAATAATCTCAATTAATATAATAATATGGTGGATATTAGAAGATAACAAACTGATGGAAGGTACCATAAAGTTTTATAAAGGTACGGAAGATGTTAAATAACTTTTGACGATGTTCTAGTTGTAATCCAGCAGGAATCACATAGTGGACTCTATAGGATTTGAAAAAAGCAAGGTGACTTAAAAGTTTTTCGTAAGGTAAGCATTGAATATAGCTTAGTTTACTTTATTTAATTTCTTAAAGATGTATAAAATGTTGAGATTTCCCCGGTTAATTATATTTAAATAACTTGGTCTGTAAGTTGAAGCGCCTTGTTTTTGATATGAATTTTGACTTTTGGCGTTTGCCTTGATTCTATTCTCAAAATAACTTAGTTCTTTACTTCGAGCCTGAATATATGTATGTTGTAGTGTTTTTTTAGTTTAATATTAATAAATATGACAAAATAAACATCATTTTAACGTTACAAAAATTAGACTCGCAGTATGAGGTTATTTGCAATTTAGTTACCAACTACATTGATTTGCGTTGAAATATTGCTAACTAATGTATTGACGGTTGTAACCTATAAATTAGCAGTTTCCGTATCTAGTATATTTTAAAACTTGACCGTGATGTTTGGCAAGTTAACATTGACAATATTAAAATAATTTCAAAGTGCAATTATAATATAATTTTTGTATTGTGAAATACGTAAGCCTCTAGCCAAGATATTTTTGTTGGTGCTCAGAAATACACGAATGATTGCTGTATATTTCATTTTCTGCCAATATCACGTCACATGGGGTTTAATGGTAAACGAGTTGTTTTATTATTTATTGCCATTTTGAAAATATGTGGAACAAGCCTAAAATTTTCGACGTTTTCTATCATTCAGAGCCGTTTTAGAATATAGAGGAAAGAAGAAAATGTATGGTTTATATAATATTTAATCATTTGATTTAGGAAACAAGTGTACTTTAAAGTGCTATATATTACTAACAATAACATATTGTACAAAACATTAAAATTCTGTAAGTACAACTTTGCTCAATGTAAAGAAAAGAATAATAATAATTGGCAAAGATAAAGAAGATACTTAAAATGTTATACAGGAACACATAAAAAAGCTGCCCAGCGTTTTAAAAACAAGAAATATTAGTTTTTACAAAATGCCATGCTTATAAAATGTATTTTTTTTTCTTTCGCAAACGGCCTATAATACTGACTGGTATACAGATCTTCAGTTTTTGCTTTCTTAACGTTTACATATCACTTAAATAACACAAGGCTGCAAAAATGCTTTTTATTTAACTTTTTTTGTTTGTGTGGAACATTTCTATTTGTAATCTGTAATATTTACAATAAATAAAACTTATAATAGACACTGTAGAAGAGATGTCGTGAAAATAATGACACGATGTTGCATCCAATGTTAAAAGACATAGAGGCAATTTAAAATATTGTTTGCTTGACAAGTATGAAAACTCTGTAAATAAGAAAATTTAAAATATAGCATATAGTGCAAGTCTAATGGTTTATGTCTATTCAGTATTTATATATGAGCACTATTGTCTAGCAGATTTAAGACCAACGCATTTGAACGAGATTCTAGTTTACTTAAATAATTTCAACAGTATTTAGTAATCACATATTTTACCGATTTGACTTTCAATTCTTTAAGTATGTACGCGTTCGTTACAGCTTCGATTTAAACAAGCCATACTTACCTTACTTACCTGCTTAGGTACTTAAAAGTAGATTTGAATTCTAATATAAATAATGTAAAAGCAGATTTGATCTCCAGTGTGACTATTATAAATAACAAAATAGATAGTCCAAAAAATTTGATAAAATAAAGATAGCGCAAGACGAGAAAATTAATGTGCTTTAAAGAAAATAAAGTTAGGGTCAGTGTTGCGATCAAGACCACATCGGTAGTGTGCCTGGCAGATCTATAGAAGGCAGTCAAAAATGTTTGCAGGTGCATGCATGAGCCATTATCGAGCGCCGACATGATGAGTACCAAAGTCCAGCCCTCAACGTTTGATGGTAAGTCCTTTTGAGACAAATTACCAAGAACAGGTTGAGGCGGCTGCTAGAGCAAACGGTTGGTCAAAAATTGAAAAAGCAAGTACTTTAATTGTTGCTCTGTATGATGATTCTTTCGATATACTACAGATTGTATCTACTGAAGAACAAGAAAATTATAGTCAAATCATTAAAAATCTTGAAACCCGTTACGACCATTCTTATCTGGAGCAGGTTTACCACACCCAGATTTAAAATCTAGCATAAAAATTGGCTGAAACTCTTCAAAAGTTTAAGGCAGACGCATCCCATCTTGTTCTCATTTCATATCCAACAGACGCAGATGACTTCTTGGGGGTATTAGCTGTGCAAATATTTATTGACAGTATTAATGATCGGGAGACCTAACAAGCAATGAGATTAGCTAGACCAAAACCATTAATTGACGCGTTTACGCACGCACTGAAATTTAAAGCTATCGATCAGCCCTTCAAGAATCATGGTAATATAAGAAAACTAGCTGTTAATTCTGCAGAACAAATTAAGGGTAGCCGCGGACAATCTAGCAAAAAATATTGGAAATATATTAAGGAAAAGAGAAAGGCGATTGCGCTGCCAAAATTGTAGTAAAATGGGCCATCTCAGAAGTCAATATAAGACACGACAGAGTGCTTCTAGAGTCCCTTTAGTAGGAAAATGAAAACAGGTTAATGGGTGCATCCCGGGCCATGAAAATGCGAACTGCGAGTTTGGCGTATGGCTCCAATAGTGTTTTTGTCGATGGCCAAATAAATAGAAAGTTGCAAACTCTTCTTTTAGATAGAGGGCGACAAAAACTATTGCGATACCCCATGTTGTTACAACATCCAGAAGTTCTTTGTCAACCAACAAGAAATTTCGGGCGGCAACTGGATCTTTAACAAAGACCTATGGAGACGTAGAAGTGCAAATAACCATCACAGAAGCTACATTTATACATGGTATACTGACATTTAAAATGAAGTAATGGAATGGACATTTTAAAAACTTATGTATGTAAAGTGTATTTAGAATATGGGATACTAAAAATAAAGGAAAAAGATCGAGCCAGGGTCGTCGTGCTACTGATAATAATTTATGACACTATCTTTCCAGAATGTAGTAAACCGTTAATGACTTTAGTTTTGAATTGCAACCTTCCGGCGAGAAGAGTCACACTTACATAGCCAAGTAATTGTGGGAAACATTGGAGAAGGTACGTGGTCGTCTGCTGAATGAAAACATTTGGAATCTGGCAATACCAAAACTTGCGTGTGGATTGGACGAACTTGGATGGAGAATAGTTGGAAATATGATAAAAAGACTATTTCGATGTTCTGGTAGAATCCCGTAGAAGACTTCTGTCTGATGTCTTGATACAAGAAAAGCTAAGATTGGAAATACCTCTATGGTTCATCTAAACATTAGGAGAGAATGATCCGGGCGACTTATACTTAAGGAACGAGCAATCTAACGAATTTTCGAACGCCCTTGTAGTCGCCGCCGCGTAGACAACAGCGGTCACAGTTTTCGTTGTTCCCCGTTACGGGCAACTGGCAGACATAATACCTTCCAACCGCGCCGCTTCTACACGTAAGAGCTCCAACAATGCGAACACTTCAGACGTTTCCAGATTCTTTTGTTAGAGCACAAATAGGCATAAATATCACGCTGCGAGACAGCTACACCTAAGTGAACCGAGTGCCGGAAGCTAAACCAAACTGTGCAAGTGCAACATAAACAGTGTGACAGGTAAATACAGTGTAATACTTTGTTTTAGAATTATATGTGTTGTGTACATCAATAGTATTAAGTAATTTTGGTTATCTGTTAGTAAAATAAGTAGCTTTGATAAATTTACGCGTGTTATTCACCACGTTGGAAAGCAAAAACAAATATTAAATCCGTTTTGATTTTGTACAACGGGGAAAATATGGCTATGCATTCGATATGAAGCGGATTCGATTATTTTTTGGTCTATAATTAATATTCGGAATGAGAGCTACATGTTGAGATTTTTATTTTCACTACAGGATTACGAATTGCGGCATCCACATTCGTTTCATCTATTATGAAATGCCTTTAAATACACACAATCGCAAAGTTTTATAAGTGCGGTTGAAAATGTATAAAATCGAACGAGTAACGTCAAGTTGTTGGTAGGAATAAGTACAAATAATAGAAAAGTTAGCTATAAATAAGAAAAAGTATTTTCTGCAATTTTGTACGAGACATTAAAAAGCAACGACACGCGGTGTTCCCAAGCGGTCACCCATCTAAGTACTAACCGCGCCCGACACTGTTTCACTTCGGTGATCGGACGAGAACCGGTGCTGTCAGTGTGGTATGGCCGTTGCTTGCTTATACCGCTTCTTTTCATGTTGTTAATCAGGAGATACGTGATGCTTTCTATCTTGATTGCAAATAGAATAACTTCTTCCAATTCTAACTACAATGCAGACAAAAGTATAATATAAAAATGTCAACTTTGTGCATCTATAATTAATCTATATGAACTGTAATTAGGTTAAAGCAAGACTTTTATTTATTATACAATGACTAGCCATAATTTGTTATAATTACTTTGTTATTAAATAGCATCAGGCACACAAGAAACTAAATAACCTTCTACATTATGACTAACAAATGTAATTGACACTATTGAGTCTCAGTGCCAAATATTATGGAAAAAAATTAATTATACGCTTCACCTTATCCAATGCCAGATTGTCCCACTACGCTAGAAGAGATTGCTTGAGCGACTGCAAATTCCTAGGGGACTTTTAATACTGAGTGTTCCAAAATTGCCTAAGCGCTGTAGGTTATAAAATCAGGTGAAGCGGTATTGGCGATTATTCTTCAAGGCTAATGACACCAGGAAATTTTTCTCTGCCTTAGAAGCAGAAGTATAATTCTAAAGTACAAATATGATTTCGAAAAAAAACCGAAGTTTCTGATATGTTAAGAATATTATTACAATACACATTCTTTGGTCTTTCTGGTGCATTTTTTTTTATCATGCCTCCTTTAAATGTTCCTATGTCTTAATATATTCTCTTAGGACTTTATTTTTTTTTTGTAATTCTGCTACTTCTTCTTCGTTAGTGACTCGGTTTATCTAGCTGAATTAGCATTCGTTGGAAGCACTACATCTGCTTGAGATACTGTTCAGATATTGTATCCGTACAGTAGGATATCCCATATAAATAGCTTTAAAAGTTGTTTGCTGTTTTTAGTAAAATCTTATTAAATGTTAGTAAATTATTCTCCACTTTGAAAGCTTCTTTAATTTGTTTAATTCTGTTTATTATTTTTATATTGATTCTTTCTTTTTCAGCTGTTATACTTTCTAAATATCGAAAGATTTAAACGTTTTGGAGTTGTTCTTCTAGGAAGGCCGTTGCGTATTGTTCTTTTGTTTTATCGTACACTATTAACTTGTTTTTTTGGTTAATTTATTTCGTGTTGTAGTATTGGAGGTACTTGCTCATTTTCATAAGGGCATATTTTAAATTTTTCTTGTTTTCGGCTAGCAGTATTGCATCGTCTACAAAATCTCAGCATGTCTATTTTCCTTCATTTTATATTTATTTATATGTTTATTCTTTTTTTGATTTGATTATTGGAGATTATTGTTCTTTGTTCCTTGTAGAAGACGTTTGTTATGTCTTTCTTTAAACCTCGTTTCTAATAGCTTTTCAAATAACTTCAATAATTTGGCACCATCAAAGGCAATTTTCATATTTATAAATCCTATATAAGTCTATTCTGATTTATTCAGTATTTTTTCTATTACTAAGCTATCTAAGTTTCCGAGTCTTTTTCTAAATTTGAATTAATCTCTTGTATCTTTTTACTTTTTCATTATTTTATAAACTATTCTAATAAATATTTTTTTCTCTTTTGGAATCGGTACAGTCCTATGCTATACGTTAGATATTAGTTATATAACATATTATGGTTTGACTTTCCGATGTTCTTAATTATTTCCACTGATATGTAGTTCACACGGGTGTTTTTTTTAATTTATTAAATCCTCAACTATTTTATTGTATTTGCACTTTTTAATATTTGTCATGATTTCTCTAATTTTTTTTAGTATTATATGATATTGGCACAATTTCTCTATAATCCTGGTTTCTTATTTTTTGCTTAATGGTTTTATCTTTTAATTTCTTTATTTGCTATGTTATTCTTGTATCTACGTTTAGGTTCTTGGATTACACATAATTACTAAATTATGCTCTTAGGTAGTTTCTCCAATTTATTACTTGATGCTTGAAATAATATTAATTTATACTGAAATTCTCTCTCTCTCTTTCTCTCTCTCCGTTTGTCTCTGGATTGGGACATCATTAACGTGCTTTGTGTACTTCCCGTTAGGTGAAAACCTTATGTATTTATTTGTGCTCAAACTTGGTACTAGTAATATATAGAACGTATTGGGTTGCAAAACTTATTAGTCTTATGCCGTTATTATTACTCACCTTATGTTTACTATGCTGTCCTACTTTCGCATTGCAGTCTCCTATGACTATTTTAATATCTTGCTTTGACACAACATTTTATGTGTCCTATAATTCTCCATATAATCTATCTTTAATATCTTATTCTTCATTCTCTGTTGGTGCGTGAATATTTAGTATATTTAGATTTCTGTTATCTAGTTGTATTTGTAAATGAAAAATTCTGTTGGATATTGGTTTAAAATCTTTAATTGTATTAACATAATCTTATACTAGTAAAAAACTTGTTTCTAACATTTTTGTAGTTCTACCGCCATTGAAATATACATATTTTAGCGTCCCTTTTGCATAGGTACTTACATTCCAAGTCCTCCCCAAGTTTTCTTACCATTCTTATCGATTATTTTTCTTTGTCCAGTTTCCATTTTGCTTATTCTTGTGCAATTTTTTTTATTTTATTGTCTAGAAACATAAATAGCAGACAAGGTTTCCAAGAAGTTAGTGGAAACAAACCTAGGGAAAATGAGAAGGAAAGTAAGACCAAGAAAGAAATGTTTAGATGTAGCTAAGAAACACCCAAAGGACTGAAAGACACAAGCAAAATATCGGAAAAGATGACAAAACATTACCAAACTGTGGGCCTAAATAGCTTGAATGTGGCAATTGTATATATGTATACATATATTTTTTTAACTAAAATAAATTATAACCCATTTTTTAATTTAAATTATTCATAAATATGATATCCAACTGCAAATATTTTTAGGTTTATATAACTGGACATATCAAAAAGGTATTCAAGATCAAATCACATATTGAATGTTGAAAGTAATTTTAGTTTATTAAAATTTTTAATTGAAGGTATACGGTGTTTGATTTATTTATAAATAAAAAAGGTAAATGCCAACAGACATTTTTATTTTACCTGTCTTTAAAAATATACATTTTTACATAATGTTTGTGTTTCTTTGGTGAGTTGCTACTAAATTCAAATAACATTTTTGTTAAATTTTAAATAAAACGAAAGAAAACGTTGTAGGAAGAAAATTAATATAAAATGAAATTTTTAATCAAAATTGAAGTTTTAAACTGCTGCTAAACATCTAACTCCTTATATGATTTATAATCAAATTATAATTGCTACTTGAAAGAAATAGTAACTAATAACGGTTCTTGAAATTTTATAATTTAAATTAAAAGTTACCATAGTATGCTGTCTGAATTCAATTACGTAACTTATAAAAGCGTAATGGCCAACAGCGTGTGAAAAGGGCTTCCAATATGTCTCCAAAGTAATTCAACTTTTAATGAAACCATTAATGTGTATGAAGTATGCTTTATTTATAAAGCAGAATATATTAATTTTTAATAGCGGTTACGTGGGTCGTAAAGGATGTGAAGCAAATATAAAGCCTCTCCATCCAAATCTCAACCTGGCCCTTTCGAAGTGTACCCTATTTTTACAGACAAGAGTATGGAGATCAACCATTGTATGTGTAACATACGTTAGAACCTAAGTAGACCAATAATTTTAGGAAAAGTTATATCACGTTAAAGCAATACATAAAAAAAATTACTCCAAGAAAGGCAAATACATTGTTTATTATAAAAAAATGTCTTAAAAAGATAGAAAATCTTAAACTAAAACGGTTTCTCGTTCAAGTTTCCGGAAAGGGGTAACTGGCGAAGTCAAAAATAGAAATGGGCTAAAACTTGGCACATAAAAGCTTGAGAATAAATGAACTTAATATACTAGCCCTTTGTGGAATAAGAAGAGAGAGAGAGAGACAGACAGAGAGAGAGAGGGAGAGAGAGAATTTCAGTATAAATTAATATTATTTCAAGCATCAAGTAATAAATTGCAGAAACTACCTAAAAGCATAATTTAGTAATTATGTGTAATCCAAGAGCCTAAACGTAGATACAAGAACAACAACATAGCAAATAGAGAAATTAAAAGATAAAATCATTAAGCAAAAAATAAGAAACCAGGATTATAGAAAATTGTGCCAATATCATATAATACTAAAAAAATAATAAATCATGGCAAATATTAAAGAGTACAAATTGCTGATTTAAGAAATAAAAAAAAACACCCGTGTGAACTACTTATCAGTGGAAATAATTAAGAACATCGGAAAGTCAAACCATAATATGTTATATAACTAATATCTAACGTATAGCATAGGACTGTACCAAAAAAGTTCAAAAACAACATTATTTAACCGATTCCAGAAGAGAAAAAAATAATTATTAGAATCGTTTATAAAATAATAAAAAAGTAGAAAGTTACAAGAGATTAATTCAAATTTAGAAAAAGACTGGGAAACTTAGATATCTTAGTAATAGCAAAAATACTGAATAAAGTAGAATATACTTATATAGTATTTATAAATATGAAGATAGCCTTTGATAGTGCCAAATTATAATCTCCAATAAACAATAACAAAAAGACGCAAAAATTAGGAAAGGTATTCGACGTTGCTGTGGTCTGTCCCGCTCCTGTTTAATACTATATACAAGACGCGCATAATCAAATTAGAAAAAGAATAAACATATAAATAAATATAAAATGAAGGAAAATAGACATGCTGAGATTTTGTAGACGATGCAATACCGCTAGCCGAAAACAAGGAAAATTTAAAATATGCCCTTATGAAAATGAGCAAGTACCTGCAATACTACAATACAAAATAAATTAACCAAAAACCAAGTTAATAGTGTACGATAAAACAAAAGAACAATACGCAACGGTCTTCCTAGAAGAACAACTCCAAAACGTTTAAATCTTTCGATATTTAGAAAGTATAACAGCTGAAAACGAAAGAACCATTATAAATATAATAAACAGAATTAAACAAATTAAAGGAGCTTTCAAAGTGAAGAACAATTTACTAACATCTAATAAGATTTTACTAAAAACAGCAAACAACTTTTAAAGCTATTTATGGGATATACTACTGTACGGATACAATATCTGAACAGTATCTCAAGCAGATGTAGTGCTTCCAACGAATGCTAATTCAGCTAGATAAACCGAGTCACTAACGAAGAAGAAGTAGCAGAATTACAAAAAAAAATAAACTCCTAAGAGAATATATTAAGACATAGGAACATTTAAAGGAGGCATGATAAAAAAAATGCACCAGAAAGACCAAAGAATGTGCATTGTAATAATATTCTTAACATATCAGAAGCTTCGGTTTTTTTTCGAAATCATATTTGTACTTTAGAATTTTACTCCTGCTTCTAAGGCAGAGAAAAATTTCCTGGTGTCATTAGCCTTGAAGAATAATCGCCAATACCGCTTCACCTGATTTTATAACCTACAGCGCTTAGGCAATTTTGGAACACTCAGTATTAAAAGTCCCCTAGGAATTTGCAGTCGCTCAAGCAATCTCTTCTAGCGTAGTGGGACAATCTGGCATTGGATAAGGTGAAGCGTATAATCAATTTTTTTCCATAATATTTGGCACTGAGACTCGATAGTGTCAATTACATTTCTTAGTCATAATGTAGAAGGTTATTTAGTTTCTTGTGTGCCTGATGCTATTTAATAATAAAGCAATTATAACAAATTATGGCTAGTCATTGTATAATAAATAAAAGTCTTGCTTTAACCTAATTACAGATTATATAGATTAATTATAGATGCACGAAGTTGACATTTTTATATTATTCTTTTGTCTGCATTGTAGTTAGAATTGGAAGAAGTTATTCTATTTGCAATCGTGATAGAAAGCATCACGTATCTCCTGATTAACAAAACGAAAAGAAGTGGTGTAAGCAAGCAACGGCCATACCACACTGACAGCACCGGTTCTCGTCCGATCACCGAAGTGAAACAGTGTCGGGCGCGGTTAGTACTTAGATGGGTGACCGCTTGGGAACACCGCGTGTCGTTGCTTTTTAATGTCTCGTACAAAATTACAGAAAATACTTTTTCTTATTTATAGCTAACTTTTCTATTATTTGTACTTATTATTCCTTCCAACAACTTGACGTTACTCGTTCGATTTTATGCATTTTCAACCGCACTTATAAAACTTTTTGAAAACGATTGTGTGTATTTAAAGGCATTTCATAGTAGATGAAACCAATGTGGATGCCGCAATTCGTAATCCTGTAGTGAAAATAAAAATCTCCACATGTAGCTCTCATTCCGAATATTAATTATAAACCAAAAAATAATCGAATCCGCTTCATATAGAATGCATAGCCATATTTTGCCCGTTGTACAAAATCAAAACGGATTTAATATTTGTTTTTGCTTTCCCACGTGGTGAATAACACGCGTAAATTTATCAAAGCTACTGATTTTACTAACAGATAACCAAAATGACTTAATACTATTGATGTACACAACACATATAATTCTAAAACAAAGTATTACACTGTATTTACCTGTCACACTGTTTATGTTGCACTTGCACAGTTTGGTTTAGCTTCCGGCACTCGGTTCACTTAGGTGTAGCTGCCTCGCAGCGTGATATTTATGCCTTTTTGCGCTCTAACAAAAGAATCTGGAAACGTCTGAAGTGTTCGTATTGTTGGAGCTCTTACGTGTAGAAGCGGCGCGGTTGGAAGGTATTATGTCTGCCAGTTGCCCGTAACGGGGAACAACGAAAACTGTGACCGCTGTTGTCTACGCGGCGGCGACTACAAGGGCGTTCGGAAATTCGTTAGATTGCTCGTTCCTTAAGTATAAGTCGCCCCGGATCATTCTCTCCTAATGTTTAGATGAACCATAGAGGTATTTCCAATCTTAGCTTTTCTTGTATCAAGACATCAGACAGAAGTAATAATCTACGGTCTTCTACGGATAGTATATAGATACTAAATAGTCTTTTTATCATATTTCCAACTATTCTCCATCCAAGTTCGTCCAATCCGCACGCAAGTTTTGGTATTGCCAGATTCCAAATGTTTTCATTCAGCAGACGACCACGTACCTTCTCCAGTGTTTCCCACAATGCGTAATTATCACAGAACAATAGCACGCTGGCAATTTGGACCACGGTTTTCTAACCACTATTCCCCTTCCGGTCTTTCACTCATCATTACTTGGCTATGTAAGTGTGACTCTTCTCGCCGGAAGGTTGCAATTCAAAACTAAAGCCATTAACGGTTTACTACATTCTGGAAAGATAGTGTCATAAATTATTATCAGTAGCACGACGACCCTGGCTCGATTTTTTTCCTTTATTTTTAGTATCCCATATTCTAAATACACTTTACATACATAAGTTTTTAAAATGTCCAATCCATTACTTCATTTTAAATGTCAGTATACCATGTATAAATGTAGCTGCTTTGATGGTCATTTGCACTTCTACGTCTCCATAGGCCTTTGTTAAGGAACCAGTTGCCGCCCGAAATTTCTTGTTGGTCGATAAAGAACTTCTGGATGTTGTAACAACATGGGGTATCGCAATAGTTTTTGTCGCCCTCTATCTAAAAGAAGAGTTTGCAACTTTCTATTTATTTGGCCATCGACAAAAACACTATTGGAGCCATACGCCAAACTCGCAGTTCGCATTTTCATGGCCCGGGATGCACCCATTAACCTGTTTTCATTTTCCTACTAAAGGGACTCTAGAAGCACTCTGTCGTGTCTTATATTGACTTCTGAGATGGCCCATTTTACTACAATTTTGGCAGCGCAATCGCCTTTCTCTTTTCCTTAATATATTTGCAATATTTTTTGCTAGGTTGTCCGCGGCTACCTTAATTTGTTCTCCAGGATTAGCAGCTAGTTTTTTTATATTACCATGACTCTTGAACGCCTGATCGATAGCTTCAAATTTCAGTGCGTGCGTAAACGCGTCAATTAATGGTTTTGGTCTAGCTAATCTCATTGCTTGTTAGGTCTCCCGATCATTAATGCTGTCAACAAATATTTGCACAGCTAATACCCCCAAGAAGTCATCTGCGTGTGTTGGATATGAAATGAGAACAAGATGGGATGCGTCTGCCTTAAACTTTTGAAGAGTTTCACCTAATTGTTATGCTAGATTTTAAATCGGGGTGCGGTAAACCTGCTCCAGATAAGAATGGTCGTAACGGATTTCAAGATTTTTAACGATTTGACTATAATTTTCTTGTTCTTCAATGGATACAATCTGGAGTATACCGAAAGAATCAATCGTACAACAATGAAAGTACTTGCTTTTTCTATTTTGACCAACCGTTTGCTCTAGCAGCCGCCTCAACCTGTTCTTGGTAATTTGTCCAAAAGTACTTAACATCAAACGTTGAGGGCTGGACTTTGGTCCTCATCATGTCGGCGCTCGATAATGGCTCATGCACCTGCAAACTTTCTTGACTGCCTTCTATAGAACACTGACCCTATCTTTATTTTCTTTAAAGCACATTAATTTTCTCATCTTGCGCTATCTTTATTTTATCAAATTTTTTGGACTATCTATTTTGTTATTTATAATAGTCACACTGGAGATCAAATCTGCTTTTACATTATTTATATTAGAATTCAAATCTACTTTTAAGTACCTAAGCAGCACGCTCACATTACTCGTAATTTCAAAATTTAAATTTTATGGATTCTCACCAGCGACCAGTAAGGCTTCTTTAAATCGAAGCTGTAACGAACGCGTACATACTTAAAGAATTGAAAGTAAAATCGGTAAAATATGTGATTACTAAATACTGTTCAAAATATTTAAGTAAACTAAATCTTAAATCTGCTAGACAATAGTGCTCATATACAAATACTGAATAGACATAAACCATTAGACTTGCAATATATGGTATATTTTAAATGTTCTTATTTACACAGTTTTCATACTTGTCAAGCAAACAATATTTTAAATTGCCTCTATGTCTTTTAACATTGGATGCAACATCGTGTCATTATTTGCACGACATCTCTTCTACAGTGTTTATTATAAGTTTTATTTATTGTAAATATTACAAATTACAAATAGAAATGTTCCATACAAACAAAATAAAGTTAAATAAAAAGCATTTTTGCAGCCTTGTGTTATTTAAATGATATGTAAACGTTAAGAAAGCAAAACTGAAGATCTGTATACCAATCAGTATTATAGGCCGTTTGTGAAAAAAATACATGTTATAAACATCTTACCTTAATGTTACTTAAGCAATAACACTTTAACATTTATTAATTGATGAAACTTCAATTAACGTAGTGGAACCGAACGATAGGCAAAGCTAAACCCTGTTAGTTATTCAAATTCTACAAAAACCAAATCAGTAAATTTTAGATCAGATGCTTAAAGGACCACACTTGAGGCTGCAAATAAAAATGGAATAACGGTCTTAGCAGGCATTCCTATTAAAAGATAAAGCTTAGTAATCACAAACAAGGATAATCTTTCATGTTGAAATGGGAACTGAGGCGAGTGCGAGAATTTCACTCTGAAAGTAATATTTTAACTGAAAACTTAAAAAATCTCCGTATAGAATTTACCTTGTATACTTTAAGTTCTGTACCAAAGTTACATATATGTACTGAATATTTCTGTGCATGGTTATTTTCTTTGTTAACTTTATAGTTTTCTCTAGTTTTGTAAGTATATGAACAGCAGTCATAAGCTATATAACACTGCTACCACCCTCGAATAGGTCAAATGTACTTGTAGATGTAAGTGTATACATTGTTTGGGGTTTATTCAACTACTTTAAGTTCATTTTTATTAAAGTGAAGCACACGTAAAAACAAAGGCAATATACTGTGCTACATGAAATTAAAATAAATTGCCTTAATAAAATTGATATAATTTTTTGAAATATAAAAAATAACAAATTAAATTTATTTTTGAAAATTTTAGTAATACAAACTCAAATCTCTTACGTATGTTCTATTTTATTATTGAGTATATTCTATTACAGTACCCCAAAAAAGTTTTATATATAAATTTTAATAAAAAATAATACAACCAGTTACATCGATTTTAGTAATATAGAAATTTTTTCATAAGCCATAGTCGATTTAGTCGACCTAAATATAAATATAATGATTTTTTTATAAAATATCAAAACTAAAGCAAATGTACAATACTGATCGTTAAACTCTAGCAAAAACCGAATACGCCAACAAAAGTTCCCGCGAAGTTACTCTGTTTCGTCATTAAATTTTAAAACTGTTTTTATCGACGTACGAGTCTGTCACTAGGATCATCCAATATTAAAAGTGAAACCGAAGAAGGGAACAACCCCGAGCATCTGTCTTTGTAGCTCCTGGTGGTGTCATTCAGGCTAAGAAAGTTATCGGGCCCCGGAGTAACGTCCTTAAAGCTTTCTTTTGGGTACGTATTTTCGCGAAGATATGGGGTGTGTAAAATTTGCCTAGATTTCGTTAATTATTTGAAAAGACAGTACATTGCTAACATTCATACATTTGCTTAGTTGAAAGTTTTTTAGCTAGTTGTTGCATATGAATTTGGATCATTTATAAAACTACTATTGTACGAATTTGCATAATTATTTTCATGAGTACAAACGCAATCTCAATTTTGTTTTTATTTTTTTTTTGGGTGCCAAATAATAGAACAAGGCATACTTCTGAAACTTTGCACTGGTTTTGCTCTCAGGTGCTGTAGATGTTTTTATTTAACGGCTAATACAAGTGATTAATCATAACTAAGTGACAAGCTCTAAATCAAATTAAAATAGCTAACTACCACTATTTACATTTGTGGCAATCATAAATAAGTTTGCATCAATTGCTTGCGAAAAACAATTTTACACTGGCAACCTTCGCAAATAATACCATCAACATAATACGAGGGCTATTTTTTTTCACGGTCCGATTGGTCGCTAAAGGAAAGCTTCGGGGAAAATCCGCTAGGTCTGTGCCCAGACGTCTTGCGCTGTGTCTGTAGTTGGCCCAGGAAACGCGTCGATTCGCGGTTGTTATTTCTGAGTACGTAGGGAGTACATAAACATGCTTTGAAAAATAGAGTCTCCCGCCAATTGAATTGTGAATTGCGTTCAGTCATTCGATTTCTGCATGCTGAAGGAAGCAATGCAGCTGAAATTCATAGACGAATAGTAAAGTGTACGGAGAAACATTCATGAGTGACAGCAAAGTGCGGAAATGGTGCAGGAACTTTGATGTTGGACGCACAGATGCAGGCGGCCATGGAAGGAAGCCAGTGTTAACCGATGATCTTGTTCAGCGTGTGGATCAGGCGATTCGCGGAAATCGTCTGTTCACAATTTCTGGGTTGAGTGATTTGTTTCCGGAAATTTCAAGGTCAGCTCTCTATACTATTGTGAATGAAAGACTCGAGTATGGAAAATACAGGCGGCTGCTTGGTACCGCGCTACGACAAATGTATGAATCGGAACGGCGATTACGTCGAAAAGTAGCTTAATGTTGTATCACATTGTTCCATATAAAATTTTCTTGATTCTGACTGTGATTTTCATTTAGCGACCAATCGGACCTTGAAAAAAAATAACCCTCGTGATACAACAACCGACAACATACATAGAAAATTAATCACGAACCTATAATATAAATAAATCATCTATAATACATATTAAATGAAACAAAAGCGTCTGTATCACATTTTAATAAAAAACCTACGTTTATTTATATCAACAAATAACATCAAGTTGATAAAAGAAACATATAGTTCGAAATATAAAAATAAAATAGAACCACCTCTGCTTTTGTATATTGTTGATTTGAAGCAGAATAATAACTATAAGAAAATGTTTGATTTGAAATAACTTGCCAATACAAAAATTAAATTTAAAAAATAAAAGAAAAATAATACAAAGTATCGGATGCCAGAATTGTGTATATTCAAAAACATATTGTTATTGATCTTACGACTGCCTTAAGAATAGGCAGCAACGTGACTTAAAAGTTTGCAATAAATAAAAATATTTTAGAAACAAAAACGACTAAATTGCAGTAAGATTTTCACTTTATACAAATGATCGCAGAGAACCTAAAATAATATATATAATAACATAATTAACAATTGCTGTTAATTTCCATTGCATATAGTGCAGCATCCTAAATATGAAATTCGGTGTTAAAATAATAATTCCAGTTAGGCAGAAATAATATGTTCATCTGTAGTAAAGTACGTAACTAGAAACAATATATAAGCTTAAGTGGTATAAATATAATTTCATATTTTCCATCTAACTTTAAAATCATACTTAATCAAACCACCAGTCACGCAGTAGTTGCCAATATTCATACATCATACAATAAAAATACCATACAAATCACGTGTTTAGTGCTGTTTTAAACAGAATTAATATTAAACGAATAATCCACTTTAGAATACAAATGGACTGCCCAGTCCTAACTTAAAATTTAAATATTTTTTACAAATGCGTTATCACACAGTTATTTTTATTAAATTTTTTTTACTCAAAATATCGCATTACAGAGTGTAGCCACGTTACCCATTCTGATCTGAAGTACGTCCGGCAAGTATGATCTGTCTTTGGGCCTGCTAATTAGTAAAGGATGTCAGGTAAACGATCTGATTCAACTTATTTGTCTTTGAGCCTTTACAGAGTGCAGATCGTTTGCAATGTTTAAGCGTTGCGTCAAGTGTTAAAGTGTAATTCAGCGATCCGCAATACAAATTTGCATTAAACTCTAAATCCGTAACCCAGACGCTTACTGTGGTGCAAAAAGGTTACGAGAAGGGTGCTTTATTAAGTACCTATTTAGGTGTCACGAGGGGTTCAGGAAAGAAAGAGAATATGTTGAGAATAGGCAATGTGAGTGAGGTAAACTATATTTTGGTTTTTAATTGATCTTTGCTTATCAGATGACTATCAGATGAAATGGGACGTTCGAAATTCATTGTGTATGAAATCTTCATGACAAAATTGCGGATACGGAAAGCTAGTGGTAAATTGGTTCTTAAAATTTTGATTAAGAAACAGAAAAAAAATATGTTTATTTTTCATGTTTTGGACTGTGTAAAGTAAACCCAATTTTTTGGAGAACGTGATAAAGTGCAGGGTTTTGAGTATGATTTGGAGACGACAAGACAGAGCCCTGCTTGACACAAAACTGAAATATAGGTATATAAAAAATAATTTCAAAGTTAAAATATACTGTTTGTAAGTAAAAACACGTCAAAGAGTTAGCGTAAAGCTGTATTTGAAGATGAAAATATAAGTATATGAAGGAGAAATAAACTGAATGTAATAAGTATTGGAAAAATAAGCAAGTTTAATATTAGTAGAAAGTAAAAATGTAACATAATATAGAAGTATTTAAACACGAGGGTTTAAGAAAATTAAATACTTTGAGAAAAGGCTTAAAAAAATTGGATAATAAATCTCAATTATTTCAAAAAATTTGCATTACGGCAAAATAAACATAATAATCATTCAGAGAAGTCAGAAAGTAAGCCATTTTTTATTAGAAATAATTCGCAAAGCGATATGAAGCCTTATTAAACCTGTAACATAGAATGGTATAATATATACTCTTTCTAAATATTTTTAGTCACTACAAAATTATACTTACTAAAAAAAATATGATACAAGTGATTAGAAATTTTACAAATTAAATTGCAGTAGATCTCAAAGCAGGTCCGTGTGGAGTTGGTGTTGGAGTTGGGCGCGTCCTCGTGTGGTGGATAGGGGAACGCCTCCCAGATATGGGTGGTAACGGGAAAATGAAATACCCTGCGAGAACCAAAGACACCTGGAGAACATTACTCTGTCGTCAGACTTCTCAACTATGCGATGAGCAGAGACTGTAAACAGAGCTGTGGGCTTAGGCTGGAGCACACGGATGGAATGGCGGCGGAGGAACTTCAAATAAGTCAAGGGCGGCGTTCAAAGTCTCTCTGAAAGATTACAGCATTGGCGTCAGATGGCAACCGGTCGTAAAACACACATAGCCTAACATATCTCCTTCTGGTCCAATGAAAGCACAAATAAGGAAAAGAGATATAAGGGTTAGGGCATCCCCCTCAAGCGACGGTAATCGGAATCAAGGTGCTCAAAATGCTAGGGCTTCCTCCACAAGCGACGATTGCATACGCAAAGTTATTAATGTACGCATAGCTACTTGAAACATTGGTTCTTTGACTGAACTCAGCCAAGAATTGACAGAAGTGCTCTACAGACGTAATATCAACATATGTTGTTTACAGGAACTAAAATGGAAAGGGTCTAAATTCAGAGATGTCGGTATGGTTTACCAACTATTGTACCATGGTTCAACAAATTCTCGCAATGGCGTAGAAATAGTTTTAGACAAAAAACTTAAACAATATATCATATCCGTAGAAAGACAAAACGATAGGATAATGTCTGTTAA
Source organism: Sinelater perroti (assembly GCA_036346155.1). NCBI lineage: Eukaryota > Metazoa > Arthropoda > Insecta > Coleoptera > Elateridae > Sinelater > Sinelater perroti. Next base: position 19,750,021 of record JARFIY010000001.1, read on the forward strand.
ATTTGCACTTAACAAACAACCCTGCTTAAATATAATATCTACATACGCCCCTCAATCTGGATGCACAACAGATCAAAAGAAAAACCTTTGGGAGGATTTACAAGATGTTCTACAAAATATACCGTTATCCAAAAATGTCGGCCACTATGCACCGACAGATTTAACAACCCTTGGAAACCACAGATGTGGGTGTCTAAATAGCCAAGGAGAGGATATCCTAGAAATAGCTAACATCTTTGGTATGTCAATTATTAACTCGTATTTCAAGAAAAAAGATGATCGTCTTATTACATATAAAAGCGGTGTATCAGCCACCCAAATAGATTATATTAGGTGTAACAGATCTATGCGAGAAAGTTTCAAAGACTGCAAAGTAATCCCGGGTGAACTACTCACTGCACAGCACCGATTGCTTATAACATGCCTGAAAATACCCTTGTGAAACAATAAAACTTGCAAATGCAAACCCATAGAACGTATAAAATTATATAATCTATCAAAAAACGAAGGATTAACACTGGTTGCTGAGGTAAATAAATATCTGGAAACATGTGATAGGAACAAAGATGTAAATGTTATATGGAATGATTTTTGTTTGCACTCAGTAAAAAAGACAAGAGAAATGCTTGGGGTTACAAATGGAAAATTAAAATTTGGTAAAGATCCAACCTAGAGGAATGAAGAAGTTAAATTGAGACTTGGTGAAAAGAAAACAACATTTAAAACATGACAGGAATCAAAAACAGAAGAGGATCACTTAAAATATAAAGAAGTTAAAAAAGCTGCTCGAAAGTCCGTCACAAAAGCAAAATTTACAGTTAATAAAAGCTTCTATAATAGACTTACACAGGCAAAAACGGATAAAGAAATTTTTAAAGTCGCCAAATTCAGGAATAACCAATATAAACATAATAAATATATAAAAAACACAATAAGCACACTTTTAACCTCTGATGACGACATAAAAGAAAGGTGGTACGAATATTATAAAAATCTTTTGAATGAAAAGTTTCTTAAAGAGCCACTCCTTTGCCTACCACCTGTTCAAGGCCCCTCAGAGAAGAACACCGGAAGAGGTGCCATAAAACTAACCAAAACCGGCAAAACTACTGAGTCTGATTAAATACCTTCCGAACTCCTAAAAAGAAGTGTAGAGGCAAGCATTTTATAGGTCACTAATCTATTTAACTTTATCCTGAAGGGAGGTGGAATGTCGGAGGTCTGGAGACACAGTGATTTTATCCCGTTCTACAAAAATAAAGGTGACGTGGCTCTATGCGGCAATTACCGCGCCATTAAACTCATTTCCCATGTTTTAAAAATATTCGAAAGTGTAATAGCTAACAGAATAAATAAATTGATTAATAATACACCTAACCAATGTGGATTTATAAGTGGGGTTGGAACAATAAATGCCATTCATACAATCAAAATTTTAATGGAAAAGTATAAAGCTATTAGAAAAGTCATGCATTTCGTTTTCAAAGACCTCGAAAAAGCTTTTGACCGAGTACCAAGACAACTTATATGAAAAGCTCTTTGCGCACAGCTAGTACCAGTGTATTACATCCACATTTTCCAAGATATGTACAACAATATCAAAACCATAGTTGTAAGCCCGGCAGGTACCGGTAAAAATTTTGAGGTAAAAGTTGGGGTGCACCAAGGGTCTACTTTGAGCTCTTTCCTATTTAATCTTGTTATTATAATAATAATAATAATAATAATAGTTTCCCGTAACAGGCCTTGAAGGCCCTTTGGGGTCGTAACAGGATAGATCTGCCACAATCTAGAGCCTACGGTACACAGGGTAGTAACGTGGCTAGCGCTACGTACCGACCGTCTATTATTACCCCAGAGTTTGACCTCCAAATATCATTTATTGCAGCCTGAGTCGAGCTGGGCCGTAAAAATACCAGTGATTGGAATTGGCGAGAGCGGGATTCGAACCCGCAACTTTTGGTTTCGTAGTCTAGCGATCTGTCCTTTAAGCCACCAGGGCTCTAATCTTGTTATAAACTAAGACTAAATTCCAGAATTCAAAACCTTAGACTCTGTTATACGCCGATAATATAGTACTTGTAACTGAGTCACAGCAGGAAATACAAGCTGACCTAAATGCATGGTGAACTGTGTTAGAACGAAGCGGAGTGAGAGTAAGCAGAACTAAAACAGAATATATGTACTGCAAGTGAAAGTAACGGAATGAGCTCGTTGTATCTCGGAGACACACTCCTCGTCACAGTAGACCTCTTCAAATACCTTGGATAGATAAAGAACTGTATAACAGGGTGCCTTAAATGGGATTTCTATCTGGAGTTATGTGCGATAAAAAGATGCCCATTCGGGTCAAAGCAAATGTATATAAAACAGCAATTAGACCAGCTTTACTCTACGGATCAGAATGCTGAGCAATGCGTAAAACAGATAAACAGAAGTTTCACGTGGCGGAAATGAAGGTGCTACGATGGTCGGGGAGAGTAACTCGTGAAGGTAGGATTTGAAACGAATATATCCGAGAGATTTAAAACTCGAGATGACCAAAACGTCGATCCCAAAAGAAATGGGATATAATGGCATGGAAGAAGAAGAAGAGAATCTCAAAACAGATAAAACCATTGTAAACGTAAAAAAGAATTTTAAACAAATAACTACAATAAAGGGTAGAAAATAAAAACTACGATATACAATAGAACAATCTAGAAAACAAGATTTTAACTATTTGACTCATAAAAAAATAATAAAATTTTGTACGAAGTCGTAAGAAGATCTACCCACATATTTAGTAAAAAAAATCAACTACAAGTACATTTCTTAAGGGAATAACGCATTTTCAAGCAAGTTTTTCATAGAACAACACTTGTAAAATAATTATATCAATTTAAAAGATTAATAAAATGTAAACATCAATAATTATAGAATGCTCATCACATGGGTACAGCTTCTACGTCAAATTAAAAAGAATCGATTTCACAAAATGGTATATTTGAAAGTAAAAAGTTAAGTTCACAGAAAGAAGTGAGGATAAATTGTAGACCGAAGTGGTAGTAAATGTAAAGATAGAGGGAAAAAATAGATAAACTAAAACATAGAAAACAAATAAAGAAAGAAGAATAAAAAGTGATAACTATAAATGACTAAAGAAAACTTAATAGGTAAATAATTTAACAGCAGAAAAAAATATATGGACCTTAATTGACAAAAACAGACAAAAACCCTGTATTGAGCATGATATTAGTGTTAAAGATTAAAAACAATAGAGTAATTATTTGTAATAACTTAAATATAATTCACAAAGTACTAACAAATTTATATAATAATTAATTTCGAAATTTGGAACGATTCGTCATTCCCGTCTAGGATTGTCTATTAGGACGTATAAATCTAAATTACTGTTACATTAAATGAACATGATGAATACTCTTAAGCAAAAGTCGTGGCTACAATACCTATGATTAAGAAAATTTTTCAAGAACAACAAGAAGCTTACGGTTTAGCCAAGAAAATTAATTTAAAAACAGGAGAATTTGTAAAATATGATTTTAGTAATGTAAAACATATTTTGAGATATTTAAGTGTCAACAAAATTAGATATAAAAAATGAAAGTGGGAATAAATATGAATATATTAATGACTAAAAAGCACAACAGTTTATAGCATGTATAAAAGAATAATATTTTATATATATATAAAAAAAGTCTGTGGTAGCGTTGTCAACGACACAATTTGAATACATAGGCGTTGCAAACTGTTTCGACGGATTATTGTTTTTGAAAAATTTAAGAAATGTTGATAACATTCTGTAAATGTAAAGGTGGTTTAAATAATTATTAAAAAAAATTAAATATGTTAAACTTACTATCTTTACGTTTACGATTTAATTATGTAAATTAAAACATTCCACAGAAAATAATGTACAACAGTTGTAGGTTTTACATGCATTACTTAGATAAAAACAAATATAATTTTAATTTAAAGAGAGAATGTCAACTGCAGTAGTAAATGGAAATTACCGTTTGATCATGTGAAGAATATGTTATTAAGATAACGGATATAAAGTCATAGAACTAACTGCATATGGTTCTATTATAATAAAAGTTGAAACGTGTTATATATATTGTTTCCAACAACCAAAATATAAGATAACATTAATAAATACGCAAACTGTGATGTTTGCATAGAATAATCGACTCAACTTCATACGGCTATATTTTCTGAAATATACATTAACATACGAGGGTAAGGTGAAAAGTTCTCGGCCTGACAATGAAAGACTGCGATTTTCAGTTAAAAAATGATTTTATTTTTCTACATAATCTCCCTTGACTTCAACACACTTGATCCAGGACCTCTCCAACATCAGTATTCCTTCTCGGAAGTGAGAATCTGGAAGATTGTGAAAATATTCATCAACTTCTTCCTTGGATGCGAAGCGCTTTCCAGAAACAAATTTTTTTAAGTTTGGGAACAGATGGAAGTCTGAGAGTGTCAAATCAGGAGAATAGGGGGGGGGTGGCCGAGCAAATTATACCCCAAATCCCGCAGTTTTCCCATCGCCAACGCACCTTTGTGTACAGGTGCGTTGTCCTGGTGAAAGATGATTTTTTTTTCTTCAAGCCAGGCCTCTTCTCGCAAATTTTGGCATCCAGCTGGTAAAGAAGGTTGGAATAATATTTGCCTGTAATTGTTCTGCCTTTTGCAAGATAATCAATTAACAGGATCCTTTTCGCATCCCAAAACACGCTGGCCACCTTTTCGGCAGATGTGATCGACTTCGCTTTCTTTGGCGCTGAACCACCGGCTTCCACCCACTGCTGGAACTGCTGTTTTGTTTCTGGCGTGTAGTGGTGGACCCATGTCTCATCCATGGTGACAAATCGCCGCAAAAATCTGTCGGGTCCCTGTTGAATCGGTCCAAAGATTGCTGCGAAAATCGTTTGCGCATTTGCTTTTGCATTTAGCAAATGCGGCACTCATCTTGCGCAGAGCTTTCGCATCCCTAATTCTTCGTGAAAGATGTTTCGCACCCTTTCTCCCAATATCCCCACAGCCTCAGCTATCTCACTCAGCTTCACTCGCCTATCGTCCAACACGATATCATGCACTTTTTCGATAGTTTCCGGTGTGGTTGCGGTTTTTGGCCGTCCTTCACGTGGTTCATCTTCGAGGGATGTGCGACCACGTTTAAATTCAGCTGCCCACTTTTTAACAATTAACATGGAAGGAGCAGAGTTCCCGTAAACTTTTGTCAACTTCGGATGAATTTCCTTAGGGGTTAATCCATCCAAAACGAAGAATTTTATAACCGCACGATATTCAAGTTTACCCATTTTAACAAAAAACATGCAACATGTCTACTGAAAAAATTCGTGTAAACAAACTACTTGAGGGAACAAGTTGAAACTAGTCATACGAACTAATGACACATGCGCCCAAGCAGGAAGCATAATTGTTTGCCGATTGCAGCACCATCTTTGTGTCAGGCCGAGAACTTTTTACCTTACCTTCGTATATATGAATAATTCACATGACATATTAAAAAATATATCCTAAATTTTTTAATAATATTGCCACAACGATCTTGTCTAGCACACAGTAATGCAACATCGTTAGTTGTATGTGAGATGGCCACAATACAACACATTCTTTTTCTATTTGTGAGTGGAACGTGTATTTCGTCGCCATTACAACACTGAATCTTCAACAAGAAAGAGGATTTGTCGTTGGACTCCTTAATTTAACTGTGTGTGTAAAGTTTGTGCAAAGGACCGCGTATATCTGAGGAAAATGTGAAACGAATTCGAGAGAGTCTAAAGCACAACTCAGCGAAGTCAACTCGTAGATTGAGGAGAGAACTTCAGCTGCTAAAAACAACTGTTTGGCGCGTGTTAAAGCATTTAATATTAAAACCATACTGCTTACAACTGGTACAGTTTTTGCAAAAACAACAAGCTAACACATGTAGAATTTGCTACTGGTATTCTCGAAAACATGAAAGATGACACTTTTTTATTTCATTTAAATTTTAGTGACGAGGTAACGTTCCACATACATATAAAAGTGCTCGACAGTATGTTCAGATGTAGAGCTATAAAAACCTTACGCAATTTTAGAACATGAGAGCGACTTCCCGAGAGATAATGTGTTCTCTGCCACATTGAAAACGTAGGTTTACGGACTTTTCTTTTATAATGGCAATACAATTAGTGGAGTAACGTATCTCGCGATAATGCGAAAATGGTATTTTCATCAGATAAACTTTATTTTAAACAAGACAGAGTTACACCTCATGGACACCGGAGTGTTCAACGTTATCTGAATGAATCTTTATCTTTACGATAGATAAATCGCATGAAGAAAAAGACTTTATACTTATGTTCTGGTAACTAAAATCTACTGATCTCACCTCTTTGACTTTTTCTTGTAGGGGTTCTTAAAAAAGCAGTCTATGTACCACATTTACCAACAAGTTTAGGTGATCTAAAAACCGTATTAAAGCTGCGGTGAACTAAGTGACGCAATACATTTTTTATTATATGGGATAAATTTATTACTGTCTAGACCATTGATTGCCAAAGTGGTCCAGGTGGACCCCCAGGGGTCCACGGGAGACTCGACGGGAGTCTACGTTGGCGTGACAAAAAAATGGAGGTTCACAATTCGTAAGCGGGGGTTCACTAAAATTTATCTGGTTTCGATAGTAAAGAATTACAATGTTGGTTTGAGTTCACCTATCAATGTAGGCGGATAATATTTTAAGAAGCTCTCAGAGACTGTTACTTGTAAAAACTTGCATATTCCATATTTAGTACAACGTCTCGAGACTTGCAAAGCGCTGCCGCCGTCCGCAATGCTTGTTCAGACGTACAAAGGGACGAAGTACGACTTGTGGTGTGTGTGCTTGCAATCTTGCATGAACTTGTTTGATTCTTCACCAATATAAATACGATTGCCACGGATAAACGTTATTCATTTGTTTCCCGAATTTCGAAAAGGAAAGTAAAGTAAAGTGAATCGATGTTAGTGTTTGCCACTGTCGGAAAAGTAAGTACTTACCTGCCTATTTGTTATACATACTTTTATTTTATTTATTATTTATCTATTTATTTTACAATACACGTAAGTAAACAAAAAATTGACAAATTACAAAAAAAACGTAGGTATAAAAGATGAGGCTTATTCCTAAAAGAAATCTCTTCCAACCCACCTGCGATAGGAGAGATATTTATGTTGTAATAAGCATATTTGTAATGTTTGCGTGTAGTACGTACGTATTAAAAATTAAATACTGAACAGAGCCATTATTAGATACTTCCATAAAAGAACAGAAAGCCGAGAAAGGTTGAACTTCTTGTCCCTACTTTATTAGTAATTTTTTTATTACCCGACTGTGTGGTGGTTCACTAATAATTAAATATATTTTCATAAATTGTACGTGTCTTTATATACTACATACTCGTAACGTGCATCAAAGTAATAAATAAATAATTAAAATCGCGAAGTTTTGATATCAAAATATTATTTACAAGTATTTTCTATCGAATTTACAGAAATATATCAAAATATAATTAATGAAAAAATGTTTTACATTACATTAAAATCGGTTCAGCCGTTATCATAAAACTCAATTATTGATCTTAGCGGTTTATTGCTTTCAATAATTAGAATCAGTTTGCCGCCGGCACTTTGTTTATTTCATTGCAATAATCAATTAATCCTGTTAAAATAGCCATATCCTGTTAAGTAAGACCGCCTTAAGATTACTACAACAAAGTTTGTTTTTTTTATTTACAGATAGGTAACTGATACGAAACATGGCTGAATCTAAGAAGATCATCTAAGATCATCTAAGAAGGTGTCATCCTGATAAAATAGATAAAGATTTGAAATATTTTCAAACATTGAAGGAAAAATATGAAAAGAGACCCACCGTGCACAGTATGTTCGCTTCAACGTCGGAAAGTAACGATGATGGCTTGCGGACATCTTACAATATCTCATTACTTATAGCGAAATCTGGAAAATCGCACACCATTGGAGAACAGTTAATTTTACCCCCTGTTGAAGAGGTTTTAAAAACTGTTCTGCACAAATCTCCATTTGACATACTCAAAAGAATTCCTTTGAGTAACACCACTGTACAAAGACGTATTGATGAAATGATCTCTGATATTGAAAGTTTCTTGTATAATTATGTGCAAACAAATCATTTTTCTATTCAACTGGACGAGTCAAGTTTACCTGGTAATGAAGTATTATTATTGGCATATGTTCGATTTGTTATGGACGAAGAAATTCATGAAGAGCTACTATTCGAGAAAACTTTGGAGACGGGCACTAAAGGTGAATCAATATTTAATGTCCTGAGTGATTTTTTTTAAGGAAAAATGGATTCCATTCACAAACGTTATTTCGATGGCAACAGATGGAGCTTCTGCCATGGCCGGGCGATGTCGTGGGTTTATAAGCCATCTTAAAAGAATTATACCAGAGGTAACTGCAATTCACTGTGTCATCCACCGACAACATCTAGTAGCGAAAAATTTGAGTGCTAAATTGCACCAATCGCTTCAATTTGTGATTAATGCAGTTAACAAAATAAGAAGCAATGCATTGAATACTCGTTTATTTGGACAATTGTGCGATGAAAATGATGAAGACTTCCAACGATTGCTCTTACATACTGAAGTACATTGGTTGTCGAAAGGTGCATGTTTAACAAGATTTTTCTCACTTTTTGAATCAGTTTTATAGTTTCCGGAAAGTAAAGATCCAGATTTAAAAGAAAACCTGATCAATTTGAAAGCAGATATCGCGTATTTGACAGATGTGTTCAAAAAATTTAATGACATTAACTTACAATTACAAGAGGATAGCCTCAATTTAATAAAAACAAAGGGTGTAATTTCAGCTTTTCTTGGAAAATTGAAATTTATGAAGCAAAATATTAGTCGGCGCGAATTTTCCCAGTTTTCAAACTTGTCACAGGTAGAATGCCTTGATGAGGATATTCACACATACGTTCAACATTTAATTGCCCTGCATGTTGACTTTAAAATCAGATTTGAAGATATGGATCATAAATCCACTTGATGAAATGGAAGTGGAGAATGTGATATTACAAGAGGAGCTACTCGAGCTTAGCACTAATGAGGAACTGAAGGTGAAATTTAAAAGAGGGTATCAAACATTTTGGCTGCATGCAGAAATACCCGAAAAATATCCTAGACTGTCGGGAATTGCGAGAAAGCTTTTGATAGAGTTTCCCTCGTCATATCTTGTCGAGAAAAGTTTTAGTGTCGTTACAAACCTTTTGACAAAAAAAGGAGCAGATTGAATATCACAGAACGGGGAGATTTGCGGTTCCTAAGAAAATTGAAGCCAAATATTGATAATTTGCTGTCAATCCATCAAGTACATCCCTCCCACTAAAATTATGACTATTTTGTGATTGTCATTGTAGAAGTTACGTTATTAATATTTTATTTTAATTATATAATAATTAATAGTGTAATAATTACATATTTGAATAAATACAACACAAGGAATGTACTATTTTTCTTTTTATTTTTACCACTCCGAATGGGGAGTTTTCTAAATAAAATATGTGAGAATTGATTGGTTTCTTGTGTTGTGGGTAGATGTCAAAGGAGTAAAGTTGGATGGAATGACTTTTTTGATTGGCTAACTTTACTTTTTTGACATCCACTCACAGCACAATCAATTAATTAATTAACCAATAACTCAGCCGCAACGAAAATTTCCATAGTTAGATCTAATCTTCACATTTTTTTTCGAGTTTTGGGAATATGGTAGAAATGTAGCTGCAGGGGGTCCACCGGAACCAGCAAAACTTTCAAAGTGGTCTATGAGAAAAAAAAGTTTGGGAGCATCTGGTCTAGACATTCGTGCAATCAGAGAAGGGCATTTACTGTAATATGTTGAACAATGTAGGCCAGCTTATACTGTCAAAGGCCTTTTACGCATCGATAAAGACTATGTACACTTTTTTATTTTTGCTTAGCATTTTTCTTTTAATACTCTTAAAACCAGTATAGCTTTTTTCGTGCATGTGTTTCTTCTAAATCCAAATTGGTATTCGGTCAAATTTTCTTTTATTCTCTTTTCTATTTTATTTTGAATTATTTTTATCAGTATTTTTGATGAGTGTGATAGTAAGCTTATTTTTCTATGTTCTTGCATTTGTGTGTTAATGGCTTCTTTAGGATAGTAATTATCTTTGTTTTTGAAAAACTGGCTGGAATTTGTCCTGTGTTGTACACGTCTTTAATTATTTTAAAAATATTATTTAGTGTTTCCGTATCTAGGTTTTATTATCTCCATTCTTGTATTCTGTATTATCTTGTATTCTGTGGGTTTTTACATTATTACTCTTGCACATATTTTTGACTTGTCTGAATACTTTAACAAGTTTACCAACACTTATTTCTTGTTGTATCTTTTTACAGTTGTTCTTTATGTATTGTTTTTTGGCTTGTGTTGTTCCATTTTTTAAGTTTTTCAAGTTCCACGCGGTATTTTCTTTACTTTTCAATTTCTTTAGATTGGTCTTAGATTTAATTGTGAGTATATTATGATCACTGTCAATATCTGTTCCTGCGTAGCTTCTTGCATCTTTTATTTGGTTTTTGAATCTAACCATAATATAGTCTATTTGGTAGCGCTTAGTATCTTCTGACATCTATCAAGTATATCTTCTTTTATATATTGGAATAATGTGTTTGTAATTATCAGTTTATGTTTAGAACAGAACTCAATTAGGCGTTCTTCACGCACATTATTTTTTTCCTTATGCGTATTGTCCCACTATATTTTGTACTTCTTCCTCCCCCACTACGGCGTTCCATTCACCCATTATTATTAGATTTTTGTCTCCTTTCGTGTGTTTAATTCATACATTAATTCTATTTTGTCTTCATCATGGGCTGACGTTGGCATGTATACTTCGATTATTGTCGTGTTTGTGGGGTAGGTTTTTAAGTATACCTTCATCATGTGTATTCCATTACACGTTTTGCTAGGTCTCTATTCAAAATTATACCAACTTCTGCCTTGGCTTGAATGTTGATTATCCCGTAACAACCTGACCAAAAGGCTTGTTGTGGCTATCTCATTTCACTAATACCTAGTATTTCTATTTGGTTCCTTTCCATTTCGCATTTTAAGTTCCCTAATTTACCATATTCTAGTAGCGTTCTTACATTCCAGCACGCAATTTTCTTTAGATGTTTATTTCTTACCTTGCCTTCTTTAGTTGTCTCACCCCGAAAATCCGACTGGGCAACTATTTGACTTCCGGATACCCATTTAACTTTCGAAACATAATGTATGTAGTGAGTTACTAGAAAATATTAAATAATTTTACGAAGAGTTTTCCCGTTTCTTTCTTTGTATTCATAGAATTACATTTCCTTAATTCTAATTCTTTCAGTTATCCCGCTGATATTCGGTCGTTATAGCCTCGTTAGTTCTCTAGCAGGGTGCTCCGAATACCGTAATCACCACTTTGGCAGGTGGGGGTAACATTTGGTAGTAATGAGTTGTTATATTACCCTTACACCCTATAACGGTATATAAAGAAACAAAATATTTATATTACCAACTACTTAACTTTTTCCGGTGGGCGATGTTGTATTTTGTGGGTTTATTAAACCTGTTTTTATTCAGTTAGTATGACAAAATAATGCGAATCAATTGCCTTCGTTTAAGTATTACGAATTTCTACAATTTACAATTATCAATAATTGATTAGCTAAATTAAATTATATTTACAATTTTGGAAAGTTAAAATATGCAGTCAACATCCGCTAACAAACAGGATTGGGTTTTAGAAATGCAAATATATCCTATTACAAAAGCAATTTCGGTTTTTCATGGGCTGACTGGGCACACATGGGATGTTTTCTTTACTATCGCGTGTCTCCAACAGCAGCTGGCAGCGGGCTGCACGTAATTGAAAAATGCGGAATGCCCGCACCACACACCAGTTACCCACCAAGCTAAATCAATTATGCACGCTAGATTGTTTATAGGATTTTGTCGTTTTTCGCATACTGTTTTTGTTCCATCTGCAACTATAATCTATTATAGACTTGTTCAGGTTTTTCTCGTAGCAATTCATCAAAAAGCAGACCCGTAATTTATTACACATTAAAATTGTTGTTTTTAAAATAAAAATGTAACTTATACTTTTTTTAATATTATTTACGATGCCACGATTTTCTCATTAAAAAATAATTCGCCGCTTATTCTTTGAAGTCGTCGGTAACAGTTTGATGGATGTCGTAATCGATCTGTGTGCGTTTTAGACCGCTATATGAAGTTCCTTTTTGTTGAATTTTGTAGTTATGCTGAATATGTGTATCTGAGGCATATTTAGTGGATCTTGTATCAAAAATTAGCTAATTGTGGTAAAAACACTTATCAGCATTTGGCTCAACAAAATTTTAGATATGAAAGTTAGAAAAAACTTACAACTCTGCATAGAGGCAAGTATCATTTAGTATATTGTCCCACATGTACTTATGTTTTTAAAGTTCGATAGTTAAATTTTTAACTTCTGGATTAGCGTCGTCGCACATCATTTAAGTTTCTGTGTTTTTTAAAGAAAAGTTTATTAAGATTAGAATGTTATAAATCTTCTTAGTTGATTTCATGTCATATTATCTGATTCAATATTTTTTTATTTTTAACCATTCTTTTCAGGTTAGTGCAATTGCTGCACTACATGTTTTCTATAATTTGAGACATATATTGTAGCCTTAGTCTTCATCCTGCATTTCGTCCATCGATTGCTTTTTCAACAGTAGTCTTCAAGATCCCCTGTATTCTTAGCAGATGCCCCGTTAGCGTGTCTTATGAATTTTTATTTATGCTTCTTTTGTTTTCCTGTGGTCTTTCTCTTATTTTTGCGTTAGTAATGCAGTCTTCTTAGATCACCCCCAACATGCGTCTATAATACGAGATCTCAAATGCTTCAGTTCTTTTCTGTCTCACATCCGTTTTTATCAGCTACTTTTTTTAGTTAGCGAGATTTTATTTGATGTTAGTAATATTTTTTTCTCAAGAAACATGACTAACTTGTAACTTCATATAATTTCTGTCTTGCATCTTTTGTCTTTTATTACAGTGCTCCCTAGTTACTAGAACGTTTCTACTTCCTCTATTATATGTACATTTCATTAAACGTTAATTTAACTTCATACTTTACCATCTTTATATTTCTCCTTGTATTTTGAATCCTAAGTTTACTTTCTTTTTAAATTAATTCAGTAGATATTTTATGTACAATTTAAAAAGCGGTGGTAATAACGTGGATCTTTGTCTTACCCCTTATTAATTTCAGCTGTTTTGTGTGCGTTTTTCAAGTTTGTTATTTCTGTCTGTTTTGTTTACACAATTTTTATAACTTTTCTAGATCTGTATTTAATAACTGATGTGCGCATGATCCTAAAAAGTATCTTCCACGTTATTTCGCCGAAGACTTCCCCATATTAACAAATGTGTTATATTTCGTAAACCCAAAGGGATACTTTATGAATTGTCCTATTGTTAGTTTTATTCACTTTTATATAATTTTATTTTATATTTTATTGTGTCAATATATTTATAATGCGTATAATACTAGAATAATTGTCCGATAGTCCTCATCTTAGTCTACTCTTTTCTTTTTTGGGTTCAGTATTATTATATTATTAGTAGTCTTTTGATACTATTTCATAAATCTCACATACCGTTCAATGTAATTCATTATGATTATATTTTTCTGTATATTTTATAATTTTAGAGGGTATCTGATCTATTCCTACGGTTTTCAAATCTTGTACTGCATTTTCATATGTTGCATACGTTATTGTATCTTCTACTTCATCTTCCTGTATTTTAGGTTTTTATACATATAAAAATAAAAGCCTATTGCGTACGGTCTATACAACCATATACGTCCGTCCGTGTGTCTGTCGTTTTTCCAGCTTTTGAATTAAAAGTGTCTTGACAAAAGTAGGATTCTCAGCGTTTTAGAATGCTCTGCCATCCTGATACATTGATAACTTTATAAGAAAAATGTATATGTATAAAAGCCCAGGATATCTGTGGAAGATTGTTCCAACTTGTTTTCTTCGGGTTCTACTCCATCGCATTCTTTTCTATACATCATTGCATAAGTGTTCGAGGTACTGTTTTCGCTTTTCTGCAATTTCTTCTTTTCCAGTAAGGTTTTCCCTTGTAGGTCCATAGTTCCGTTGATGTTTTTTTCTGAGTTTCTTGAAAAAGTATTTACTAATCTATGTCATGTTTAATTTGACTGCTCTAAATAGTTTGTTTACTTCTCCGCATATTTCTTTTGTGTACTTTTCTTTTATTGTCATCGATCTTGTTTTGATGTTTTTGAATTTTTCTTTCTTATGTCCATTCTACTATTTTTTATAATTGTTTTGAGTTATTCTGTATATTTATTGTTTTGTAAAGTTTTGAGTAATCTTTTGTTTTACATTCTCTTCGTTTATGACCAAATTAATTTGCTATGTACATCGGACTCAGAATGACTTCTGAAATTTTTTATTTGATTTTGGAATCTTTATTGCACTCACTAGTACTTAATCCGTTTGATGTCTTCTATTGTTATCCGGTATGTACATGTTTTTTGTCCTTTATAAGATCTGGAGAGTTTAAGAAATGCCGTAAGGTCTTAAGCTCGATGATAGAGAAACTCCAACTACACCTCCCCGTGGTAAAGGATGGGAACACCTAAGGATTGGTGGCAAACGTAGCTCTGGAGACCGAATGTGCGCCGGTATAAGCAAACAAACCTGACTCCCGGGTCAGGATGGGCACCCTATTGTCCTGAGGGTGAGAAATCGCCCTCGAAGGCGGAGGAATCGATAAGAAGATCAACGGCATTGGGATCAGGAAGGCAACGGAAAACCACCTGATTAGAGGCACAAAGTGCATTTCCAAGAAAAAATCAAGATGGCAAACAGTTGCAATAATACAATGAATACTAATCATGGTAATCGGAACCCAAGATTCGGCAGGAGAAGAAACAACAGCAAAGCTTCTCAGGCGGTCATCCAGCAAAACCCTTGCAAATCACAAGACCAACAAAGGCTAAAATTGTCAAAGAGTCCAATCAAAATTGGAACTTGGAATGTCCGTACGATGGCCCAACAAGGAAAAATTAATAACGCAGTAGCTGAAATCAAAAGACTTCAACTGGACATAATGGGGGTAAGCGAGATGAGATGGCCAAACAATGGCCAATACTTAATAGACGAACACCAAGTATACTATTCAGGAAACGAAAAAGGTCAATTTATAAATGGTGTCGGATTGATACTATCAAGCAAACTTCAAAAATATGTTACTAACTTCATACTTGTATCAGAGAGATTAATACTTATCCAACTAAGTGGAAATCCCATAAACATAAATATAATACAGGTCTATGCCCCAACAGCCGAAGCGGAGGAAGACAAAATAGAAGAGTTCTACGAATTTCTTAAAAATACATTGAACTAACTAAAAAATCAAGAACTAACTCTTATTATGGGAGATTTAAACGCTAAAATAGGGCAAGGTAGAAGCGGAGAGCATATCGGTGAATACGGACTTAAAATGTTCGTAGAAGAAGAAGACTTTGTTATCCTTAATACATTATATAAGCTACCACCAAGAAGACTCTACACATGGACCGCCCCCACCAACCCCGACGAACCCAAAGAGAAGAGAGTACGAAACCAAATCGACTATCTTCTAATAAACAAACGTTATCGCAATAGCTGTTTAGCCGCCAAAACATACCCTGGAGCGGACATTGCATGAGACCATTGCTTATTAGTAGGAAAATTCAGATTAAAACTAAAGAAATGCTTGAGAAAAATTGTAAAAAAGAAATGGGACCTTAGGAAAATAAGTGATAGCCCGCAAACGCGTGGGAATATGACACAATAACTAGGTGTAGCATGTGAACAGAGTATAAACAAAAACCAAACGGTAGAAGAAGCACTTCGAGACATGACAACATCCTTTGACAAAATCGGAGATAAGTATCTGACAGTACAAAACCGCAAAAAAGTGGATGACTGACGAAATCCTACAATTAATGGATGAAAGAAGAAAAGCATAAAATAACGGCACCATATACAAAGAAATCCAGAAATTAATAAAATACAAAATAAGGATGGCTAAAGAAACATGGCTAACAACACAATGCAAAGAAATTGAACAATTAGAACAAAAACAGGATGCATTTAACATGTATAAAAAAGTAAAAGAAGCTGCAGGAATCTACAAAATAAACAATACAACAAGTCTACTCAACAAGGACGGAAAAATAATTATAGAACCAGACGCAAAAATTTCTGCCTGGCAGAAGTATGTTGAAGACCTTTTCGAAGACGTTGATAGATCAGATGAACCTCAAGAATATCCAGAAGTAGAGCCCTTACCCATCACCACCGACGAAGTGGAAAAATGCATAAAACAGTTAAAAATCAGAAAGGCTCCAGGTCCTGATCATATACATATCGAATTTTTAAAATGATGGACGAAGCAGTGTAGAATGGCTAGCAAAATTTTAACATTATCTATACCACCGAAAATCCTGAACCGTGGTTAAGATCAACATTTGTGACAATCCCAAAACCAAATGCTAAATATTGCGAAGATTACCGCACCATCAGCCTTATGAGTCACCTCCTAAAATTATTTCTAAAAATTATACACCGCAAAATTTTACAACGTGTGAAGCACAAATAAGTAGAGAACAGTTGGGATTCCGCAATGCCTTGGGAACTCATGAAGCTATTTTTAGCCTACAAGTTCTATTTCAAAGAGCCAGAGACGTAAATCATGACATATATGCTTGCTTCATCGATTATCAAAAAGCCTTCGATAAACTCCAACATAATAAACTAATAGACATACTTCAAGAAATAGGCCTTGATAATCGAGACATAAGAATAATAAGCAACCTTTATTGGAATCAAAAGCAGCAGTGCAAACTGGCAATATGATATCAGAAGACATCAAGATAAAACGCGGTCTCAGGCAAGGATGCGTGCTTTCTCCTCTTCTGTTCAACGTGTATTCGGAACACATCTTTCAGCAAGCTCTGGGCAGCATAGATGATGGAATCAGAGTCAACGGAGAAATATTAAATAATTTTAGATATGCGGATGACACGATAGTGTTTACAAACGACATCACCAGTCTCCAACGAATTATGAACAGAATTACAGAAGTTAGCAAGCGGTTCGGACTGACCCTAAATACCAAAAAGACCAAATATATGATCATTACAAAAAATCACATTGTTGACACCGGATTAACGATTGACAACAACAGGATCGAACGTGTGCGAAAATATACTTACCTTGGGACAACAATCGACGAAAACTGGGTCCACTCACTGGAAATAAAGTGTAGAATTGAAAAGGCGAGAGCAGCGTTCGTAAAAATGGCCAAACTATTCAAGTGCCATGAATTATCTTTACCCATTAAATTAAGACTACTGAGATGTTATGCCTTCAGCGTATTGCTGTATGGAGCAGAGACGTGGACACTGACAGAGGCATCAAGACGAAAAATAGAGGCCTTCGAGATGTGGTTGTACCGCAGAATCCTCCGTATATCTTGGACAGAGCATGTAACCAACCACACCGTGCTGAGGAAAATGGGGAAACAAGAAACAGAACTCCTCACAACAATAAAAGTTCGTAAGCTGGAGTATCTAGGGCACATCATGCGCAACAATCAGAGATATGGGCTCCTACAATTGGTCCTCCAGGGTAAGATCGAAGGAAAAAGAAGCATCGGCAGAAGACGCATATCGTGGCTGAAAAACCTGCGAGTATGGTTCAATACAACAACAACTGGACTGTTTCGTGCCACTGTTGATAAAGTCCGTATTGCCATCATGGTTTCCAACATCCGAAACGGATCGGAACTTTAAGAAGATGTACATGCTTCTTAGGTGTACGTGGCATTTAAAAAATGTGTTAGCGATAGCTAAATTACGTCTTACCAGAATTACCATTCCAATTCTTTTTTCGCCAAGTTTTCTCCCCGTGTCCTGTTATTATTACATATTTTATTATTTTCTCTTCATATATCTTTTCTAATACATCATTCTTGCATTAAGTAATGAGCATATAAATTCGAATTAGGATTGTGTCTTTTGGTTTAGTTGCTATTTATACCATTACTATTCTGCAGTTATATAAAACGTATCCTTTTATCTATCTGTTTTTATAACTATTTCGACTTCTGTGCTCCCATTTGTTGTTATTGCTGTGTTAGTTATCCTACATTCTCCGCTCCATATATCTTCTTCTTGTGGCCACCTTATTTACTCAGTCCAAGTACGTTCAATTTATTTTCTGTCGTTTTGTGTTTTATGTTCATATCAGTTTCTTCATTTCAGCAGGACTCTTGTGTTCGAAGTCTCCACCCTCTTTACTTTTAATGGTGTTTCACCTTTGTTCTCCCCACCCGGATATCCGATCGGAGGATTATTTGAAATCCAGAATATTTAACTTTTAAATATTTGATCAATTTCTTGAGAAATATACTATAACTCGGTAGTTTTCTGTTACCCGTAGCATGATATTTAGAATTTTCTAGTGGATTGGCTAAAGTTAATCTGTACCTCATTTGTGTATGTGTGGTTATAGTGCCAGTGCTCGGTCGTCAGAGCTTTATTTGTGAAAATAAAAAAAGGTTTTTAGTTGAGTAGTTTATATATCCCTTACACTCCTTATTTATTATACATTTAACAAAAATTTTAGGTTGCCACATAGAAGAATGTCTTCAGTGTCTTCATAAACAACACGATAGTCTACAGTTATTTGTCATTGAGAAATCCACACAATATTTTTGAACTAATAAATCATGCGTAACTTAGGGTATCGCTCTCTAAATAACATTTCTTCAAAATATTAATTTTTTTTAAAAAACCGTAGCTCTCCTACAGAAATAACCAGATTGAAGCTACTAGTAAAGAGCAATTTTCTCTTTATAATGGCATCAAATTGGATGATAAAACGTCGAGTGTTTTTTCAATATCATTTAGTTAACAAAACTGATTTACATTTTTTAATGTTCTTTATTGACGCACAGAATATTTTCATTTGAGTTTTTTAAATTGAAAGTGAAATTAGTGGGATAAATTATATAAAAAAGTATTATTAAAATGTGGTTCTATTGATGTTGAAACTTTTGAGTATGCATATTAAAATACGTACAGAGTAACTTCTGTAGCATGGTTATCTTCGACCAAAAAACTATTTAGGAAAAAATCCATAATATAGAGTTAGTTTATTGTTAGAACAATAAATATACATATTGTATAAACTTGTATTGTGGTTAGATAAAAATTGTTTTACAAGGTGTCTATGCACATATATTAGAAATAAAATTTATTTTACATGTGTGACAACAAGCTTTAAATGAAAACAAATAAAATAAGCATGTATGTACTCAAAAAAATTATAAATATTATTTTGGAATAGACATATTAGACGTAGTATAGCCTTCAAATTTTATTTGCCATATGAGCATGGAAACAACTTGCAATTTTGTCTTGTATGTCACATGACGTATTATATGCATACAAATGTATGTATTACGAAGAGTAAAAAAATTTTGTAATTTAAATAAATTTTTAAACCAAAACGTTTCTGCTAAATGGATCAGTTATAGACAGTTATAGTAATAAATTATTTTTTAAATAGAAATACAAACTTTACTTATATACAAAGGTATGTATTTTTTTTAATTATTATCCGAAAAGATTTTCTACTTAAATTTTTAACCCAGAAAAATTAACAGAATGAATGTATAAACCGTAGCGGAGTTTGAATACATAATAAATGAGTTAGTAACAGAGTTTTTACATTTTTTTAATAAAGAATGTAATTTCAGTCCGACTTCGTACGCATTAAGAAGTCGTTCGAACTTAAGGAGATTAATTTACATAAACTAAATTAAATTATGTTTTCTATTCTGAAATAAATTTTCAAGTTGAGTAATTAAAACTTTACACAAAAAGATAGGAAGTAAGTTTTAACTATTTAAATTGTGCTTATTAATAGATTATAATAATCTTTATAGCAATATACAAACTAATAGTTAAACTATTTGTACTTTGCACAGTATATTTACATGTAAATAATTTTAATATGCATTTTTAAATCCAAAATCAATGTGGTTATTAACTCTTACACAAATTATTATGTTGTTGGAGTTTTTATTTCACATCAATAACTAAGTAAATAAATATTTCAATTTGAACAAGTTTATAGTAACTGAAAACTTTGAGTATTTATTAATGTCTATTACTATAAGTAACAATATGAACATCTAATTTTTTTGAGAAATGGAGGTGTAATTTTTATTTTATAATGTTATCTTATTGGTAAATATATAAATATTTAATACTGTACTTCAAAAATGTAAAAAAGAGCACACGATTGGCGTGATTGTGCTTCTACTACTTTTTTACAAGCTAACTTGTTATTAGCTATATTACTTTCCTAAATAAATTAAAATGATTAATAGTTTAAAATTACGCTTTTTATTTACATGGCGTAGCAAAATTATTTTTTAACCACATTGTCTAAAGAAAAATAAAAAGTAAAAGGTTTGTTATTATTATAGATGTTTCATTTTTATCTTTATTGACTTTAGAAACATAAATTAAACTTTATTATATTGAAATTGATGTACATACCTTTGAACCAACATTCTTTGGATCGCAAAGATGGGCATGTGAATTTCTAAACAAGTTGCTTAATTTGTCTAAAACAGAAACATACATATCCGGTAAAAACTAGTAGCGAGAATTTTTATGAACTAAGAATTTTGCTTTAGGGCGGCCGAAACTAAGAATGATAAGTGAATTTTAACAAAATGTTACAGTTATTAAAAAATTTTAAACATGAAAAGTATAAATTATGTAAATTTGCTAAAACATGTATAGTATAAATAGTTTTAATATAATTATCAAAGATAATTTTTCCAACAAAATTACACAGGTTCTAGAAAGGTTATAAAGTAAATTAATTACTTTATTAGCAACAAACGTTAATTGTTTTTTCTTATATTCTAAAAATGAAGATAAATTTTAAGTTTTCCAAAGATGTTAAGGTGTAACAACGATTATTTCAAGTCATCACATAACCTTTGTAGACATATTACAAATCACTCTTATTAACAGTAATATTAAGAATATTCAATAGTAGCTCAAGATAAACTATCGGTGTAAAGTAAGAAACGTTTCTGGTTCAACGTACGCAAAGTTGCATTTGTGAAAATACCGTAAAACTCCAGCAAAGCTAATGAACAGTCCTTTTCATTATAACTAAAGATACTGACTAACTGTATTCCTATAAAAACTGTTGTAAAAAATTGTTGATTGTTTGCAAGTCTTTGTTTTTTGCTTTTATTCTTTGCCTTGTAATAAATACCACTTTCATTATAGTACCAGGAATAGCACAATCTCCATTCGTTTATTACGTTTAGACTTGCAACAGGTCTTTGTAAGAAAAAAGAAAAACAACTACCAACAAATGAACAAAACGTGTTTTCAAAAAGGTAAAATGTCAAATTTCTGACAGACTTCGACGATTTCTTCAAAAATAAAGATTATCTGTGCGAAAAAATTATGGTAAAAAAGACATTCAAAGCAATGATTATCTGTTAGTTTTATTAAATAGCCGAATTAAGGCAAATAACAGAACTTCAGCTCAAGTAATTAGTGTTACCTAAAGAATGTATAAAGTTTTCCTGTTTTGTAACTAGAAATAAAAGAAATGTTTATATTCCTGATGTTTTAAATATTTTAAAGATCTTTGAATATGTTACAAAATGTTAGCTGTTGACAACCAGAATGCAGAAACTATAAGTTTGCTCTATGTTATTTTTTCATATGGGGTAGTGTTAAGTTAGCCCTTAGAAATTCTCATTCATTTTGTTTTTTTTTGTCATTGTGCTTTGGGGCAATTTTCATTTTACTCTAATACTTTATATAATAATAATATAATAATAATAATTATTTACTTTTAAAAAAAAAAGAAAAAAAGAAAAATAGCAGGTAAGCCTCGCGTATTCAACTAAAATTAAATTGTGAAATAACGAACTTTTTCTAAAATAAAATTCATCTTCTTATTACACCTATTTTCTAATAATTTTCTTAAATTTTTTAAGGCTATTTGTATATAATTGTTTTTATTAATTTACAATGATAACAGATATGTCGATATCGTGAACCACATGAATTCAAGATGGTTCAAATATAACCGGGACTATTTTTTTTAACTAAAAAAACTAAATTGCTAAATACGTCCACATGTCAATCTTCAAAGTTTTCCCCTCCGGAGTCAACACATTTTTTCAATGTTCTTGGAGCATTCTGATGTTCTATTCAAAACAGGATTTTGGTTGGCGACGTATCCACTCCCGAACGGTCTGAATGACGGCGACGTTGTCCGCAAACCGCATGCTTTGCAAGTCTGATTTGAGCCTTCCGAGCAAGTAAAAATTACTTGGGGCCAAATCGGACTGTGCGGCGGAAGTGGCAGAGAGTTCTATTTCAACTTTTGGGGATATGCATTGTCTTGAAAAAAGGCTACCCCCATTTCACCGTTCTTCTGCTCGGATCTTTTTCTTCACATCTGTTTTCAGGAGGTTTCAGTAATAAGCTGCATTAACTGTTCTAGAATCCGTCAAAACGTGCACATAGATAAATCCCAGAAAAACGCTGCCATCACTTTTCTTACCGAACGGCTCCTCCGCGCTCACTTGGGTTTTGGAGAACTGATATGCCACCACTCGCGTGATGACTGCTGCATTTGCGTGGTGTGACACCGATTGAAATTCATCGCTAGTTGAGTGAGACATCTGGTGATGGTATTATGGATGTATCTAATAAGCGTTTGTGGGTGCTACATTTCAAAGAAAGCAGAACGTGGTGTGACCACAAACCAAGACAATCTCGGTCTCCCAGCAGCCGGTCTGACGGCATGATTAAGCGAGTGGAGAAACTTGTTTTGGAGGATCGCCGAATGAATTGAAGGCAATGTATCCCATTGCCTCCAAAGTTGGCATTTCCGTGGAATCTGTGCGCATAATCCTTTATAAAGACCTGAAAATGCAAAATGTCCTCCAGGTGAGTGCCACGAATGCTGACAATTTTGGAGTAATTTTTCATGCTCCCTACTCACCTGACCTGCGTCCTAGCGACTTTTGGCTGCTTCCAATGATAAAAGACACTGTCCGTGGTCGCAAATTTACTAGTCGTGCCGCTATTGCATCAGCGATTTTCCAGTGGTCAAAGAAGACTCCTAAAGAAGCGTTCGCAGCGGCTATTAAATCATGGCATCAATGTTGTAAAAAATGTGTGCAGGCAGATTACATCGAGAAGTGGCACAAATTTCACAATTTTCGTGTGATTAGTTTGTGAGAAAAAAATCTGATGTGTTATAACTTGAATGCACCTCGTAGACTTTAAAAATACATCGCATTTGTCTTCAAACTGCTGTAGAAAACGACTGGCAGCTTGCATGCGCACTATTTTGTTTACGTTTATCAAAATTTGTGCTACCCACCGTGCATTCACCTTGCGATAGTGTAGGTAGTTTTTTATGATGTCTTCTACACTACCAACAGTGATGCACAGCATTGTTACTTGATAACGCTTATCTTCACAAATAAGCGCGCCTGCACGATCAATGTTTGGCTCGGTGACGGATGTTCGCGGCGGACGATCATGCAGTTTATTCTCCACATGCTCTTTGCCCACTATAAAACACTTACACCACTCAAACACACGATTCCGTGAGAGACGTTCTTCCCCATACAGTTGTTGAAATCTATAGTAAATTTCAGTGGACGCGATGTTTTATTTAACAAAGAGTTGCGTTCTTCCACATTTTCTGTTTCTTCATCACTCTAACAATTCTCAAACAGGACCGAACAAGTTCTAATCCGAGCAGGAAAGTGAAGTTTGTTTACACGCAAATCAGACCTAGTCATATTTGAACCATCCTATATTATTGTTTTTAATGAAACATTTCCAGACCTCCAAAAACACTAAAATATGAAAAATGTAAATAGCTTTTATCTGTAGGTGACAAAGAAAAGAATAAAAGTATTTTAACAATTGCGTAGAAATTTTCTGCTTAATGGCAGGAATAAGTATTAGTTATTTCTTTTGGTAATAAATAATGAAATAAAATGATAGCGAGAAATGTACGCATTTACAACGTAAGACAAACAGAAATAGAAAAGTGTGTGAATTTCTTTAAAAAAGTTTCTTCAAAATTTTATTTTTTGCGCGAATTAACGTCATAAACAACTATTTTGTAAACAACTGTGTTCAGTTCCTCGCTGTACAGGTCGTCATTTACAGTTTTTCAATTGTAACAAATTCAAAATTTACAATACCGTCAACATTCTATGAAACCGAGACTATAGCGAAACCATCGACCAATTTGCGGTAGATTTGAAACTCAACGCTTGGAATGATCACGATTAAAAAGCGAAATTAATTTTTAATCACAAGTGATTCCAAACCGGTCATTCGGGCGATTTTCAATCGACAAATCTCAAATCGCTTGTAGTTTTATGCTTCAGTCAGTTTTGTGAGGATCGTGTTTTTCTGTACACAAAGTTGAGTTGAGGTAAATGATTCAAAACAGTCATATGTGGGACGATAAGTATAGCCGACAAATCACGAGTGTTTAATTTGAAACATAGTGCAATCGATTTTTATTGAGAGTTTGGAAATGAAATAAACTTATTGGACACAACGATACGATTTTGTCGGCAACTATGAAAATTTAAAAAAAATTACAATTTACATATACAGGGTGTCTCACAAGTTGATTGAGAACTTCTCATACAAATTCTATGAGAAATTTTATACAAAAAAATGTAAGATTTTTTTTCGAATTCTCAACGGTTTCGGAGATATGGGGGTTGAAAGTTGCTAAGCCGTAAGGGGGGTCATGTGCTCTACTTTTGGCAAAAATTTAGGTTTTATTCCGTAATTACTAGACAACAAATTAGTACACAAACAAGTCAATTTTAATTATATTAAAATCAAAGTTAAATGGACTAGAACATCATTTATTAAAAATAAAGAATTATAAATACCTTTAGCAAGGCATTGTTCGACACGTTTCGTCAACTGTTTTTTCCAGTTAATGTTTTTTATGTTATCTCTTTCTTCATCGAACACTGCGTTAATTCGATCAATCAATTCATCTCGTGTGCCTAGTTTTGTCTTGTTATAAACAATTGACTTTACATTTTGCTATACAAAATGCCTTTGACAAACATTTCCTATAACAACGAGAAAAGTCAGGCAACGAAAACTGACATCAAGGCTGTAAGGCCGGAAAATTGGAGCCAAAATCACCCATAAAGGTTGCAACTTTCAATTTGCATATCTCTGAAACAGTTGAGAATTAGAAAAAAAATTATTGAATACTTAAAATCAACTCGCGGGACATACTGTATATTCTTATTAGATTTTTGTATCGTCATTTTATGTCCCAACAATTCTTAAAACTACAGTACTTACCAAAATATATCGGTCTTTATTGTTTTTGCCATAACTTTTTTATTTATTTGTATCTTCCATTGAAATTTTTGAGAAACATTTTTCGGGGTATTTCACATGGTTCGCCAACGGATTTTTTTAAAAAAGTAACACAACTCAACTTGAAACACACTTTATTAGCACAGCAACAAATAATCAAAATACGTCAAGAAACAAACATTAAAAAAACTGGAATAACTCTAAATTGCGGGAATCAACTGAAAGTGAACAACAACAGTCTAATACTTACAAGACATGCAAGGCATGAAATCCAAAAAAGTATGGATGAAGACGAAGGGAATGTTCTTCCATTCCTCCTCGAGTTGGGTGTACTTTTCATTTGTATTATTGGCTGTTCTGCCAACCAGACATTTTTGCCCAGAGGCTCTCGATGATATTTAAGATAGTGGATTGGGTGGGTCAGTCGAGGAGAGTCACACGACGACGAGCGAATCAGTCCTGAACATGCTTCTAACAATATTTGGGACCATTATTGTATCCATGTTTTGAATGACATATAGACGCAGTTCTTAAAAATGTCCTCATGCAGATAGCCATTCATAATACCATGTATTTTCCTAAAAGGAACCGTGTTAAAACCGGAGACAACACCATGACACTTTAGTCTCTGTGCTTCATCGTGTAAATCTGGTACTTGAGATCGAAACGAGTGCCTTGGGGACGAATGCTCCAAATCTCGTTTGTTCTGAACAACATGTTCAGAACACATTTTCCCCCTCTTTACTCGTCCAGTTCTTGTGAGCCAGAGCCCACTCCACGTACGCTTTCCTGTTTTTTTCATTAAGTTCAGCTTGCTGTAGACGACTGATAGTATGAATAGATGGTTACGGATCTCGGAGGTCACACAATTGGCAAAAAATGTGAGGTGGAGGTTGTTGCACGACATCCAAATGACGTTCCTGTCGAAGAGTCTCAAGGTAGTCTTAGGACGACGGGCCTTGGGTTCCTTTACAACACGAACATGGATTCTAAAGCGCTTCGGGAATTTCTGCTCTTGTGGAGGTTGAATTGTGCTGCAAGTTTAGGGAGAGTTTGAACTTCGGCACGAACATTGGCAATCGCCTTTTGGATATTTGGGGATATGTTGCGGGAGCCAGATTACTTACCTATATCTAGCACAACGATTATTATATAAAAAATGCAAAAAACAATGGAAACGACGCGAAATATTTCTGCAAAAGTCAATAAAATGGTGATTCTCACTGATGACTGTAATTTCATGCCATTATAAGAAGGCTCTTGAAAAGGTCAGGATTTTTATTCGCATAATTGCAGAACAGGTGTCAAAACGTTGTTTGAAAATTTGAAAAAAATTTATCAGCCAATAAAGTACACGTTTAACATTATCTGCTGATCTGGCAGTATCTACAAAACTTATCTCCATTAAATATCTATTTGTTTCCGTTTTTCAACAAAGTTTTGAAGTATGTCTACTTTGGAACGTTGAACGATGTCAAAAAACGTACTTCCGACTGGATTTTGTCATTTATTTAAAAGATAAAAATATTGTAAAAATGTCAGCATATTTATTTGAGTATTGTAAGCTTGTATAAATAAACATGTATTTAAAAAGTCCGAAAATTAATTGAAACGTTTAAGTTATCAAAATATGAAAGCACAATCAAAAAAATTACTACATTTAAATATGGTTACATTTTTGATATAATAGTATTGACAGTAAATAATTACATAAAAAGCTGTTAAAGTTTCTTTAATTACACTTAACAATTTAATAAAAAAAATCATAAACGGTAAAATAATCTATCCTAAGTTTAAGACTGAAATTATACTTGAATAATTTTGTAGAGAATAATCTGTAAACACAATTGCTACAATTTACTTTATTTCGACAGTAGATATTAAATATAACGTATTAGTGCTTTTAACTTTTAATACTTTGACTATTAAAATTGAGCGATATTCTAGAAGTTCAAATAGGCTGCAGACCAACGAGTAAATAAAAATACTTGAATTAAATTAAAAAATTAATAACACTTTTATTGTAACAACTATTTGCTAATTAAAACAAAATTTACTTTTAGCTTAGACGCCTACTGCAGTATTAATTTACTAGTTTGGAAGAGTTCAAAGTTTAAAAACTGGGAAAAAGTCTTTAGTTTTTTCATTATCATTACTTATCTTTCTGTAGAAAATACGTTCAAAACACAAAGGAAATTACAGGGAACCCAAGAAAATAAACATAAAATATTCAGTTTCCGAATTTCGTTCACTAAAAATACAAGGAGTTACCAATGCCTTTGTTAAAAAGTTCTAATTTTTAAAATAGACGTTTTATGTTTACATATTCAGAAAAAAATTATAAATTACATGAATTACACTCAATTTTAAGAAAGTTTAAAAATTATGCATGCATTATAAAGAAATGAAGAGCACCGAATAGAATATAAGAAAATATATTATGAAAAAATTAAAATTAAAAAATAATATATATATATTTCATTTACGTACAAAAGTTTTTATTATGTTATCATGAAATAACTTAACTATGTAAGTATAAACATAACTACCGTATAATACCTTAACAAATCTAAATTTAAAAGAGTTGCCTGCACATTAAGAAATGGAACAAAATTTATGATTTATGTTATTTTCTCTATGTTTAGCCATATAGTATCCTTAGGTCTAATACTAAACGCAAAAGGACTTATTTGTAATGGAGTTACAGTATTTCTATTTAAAGTAAATTTGTAATTTTGAAGTAACACTACAAATCCAATCTTCATTTGCATTAGTGCAAAACGCATACCTACAAATTAAATGTGAATTTATTTGATCATTTTGTGGTAGAATTCCTTCACTTACCGATACATTTTCTAGGACCTTCTCCGAAAGGAAAAAAAGTAAATGGAAGAATGTGCTTTTTATTCTTTTCCGAAAATCTGTCCGGGTCAAATTTTTCAGGATTCACAAAGTATTCAGGATCATAGTGTAAACCTAAAGCTGGAACTGCTACACTTGTTCCTTTTTTAATAATAATGCCGGTTTCTGGAATTCCATATTCTTTCACACATTGCCTTGTTAATATGGGTGCAATTGGATATAATCTTAAGGTTTCTAAAAAATATATAAGTTAGGGCATTAAAATTCTTATGTAGTTTTTACCATTAATAACTTGATCCAAATATTTCATATCTGATAGTCCTTCGTATGTGATTTGACCGTTATGTTTGTTTAATATTTCATTTATTTCATTTCGAGCAGTACCTTGAATTAATTGATTCTTTGCCATTTCAAACATAGCTAACTGCATTGTGTTCGATGTAGTATCAAATCCAGCTAAAAAAAATATGTAGGCTTGAGCAGCAATTTCTTCGAAGGTCAGGCCGTTTTCTATTTGTTTTTCTATATTGTCATTACTAGAATTGTTCATCACATTAATTAATAACTGTAACATATCATTTCGTTTAAAATTATTATTTTTCCTGTAATTAATAGTTTGTCTAACAACATTCATAAAAAAATTGGATGTATCCTTTGGTATCATGCGTATTCTTAGTAGTTTGCCAAGTTTTGGGCTAGCAAAAAAAATAATAAACTTAAAAGCGTCAATCCATGTTTTTTGAAACACTTTCTTCCCATATTTCCTAAATTTTGATTCTTCTTTTTGAAAACTGTTACAGTTTAAACCAAAAGCTACAGAACCAATAACATCAGTAGCAAAACAAGCTACAATGTCTTTAATGTCAATTGCTTTTCGTTGCTCAGCAAGCTCATCCATTGCTTTCTTCATTGGATAACTGCAATCAACGACGGTTTTAAACATCATCTTCATTTTATTAGAAGTAAATGTGTGTGTCAGTTTTTCACGCAATACTTTCCATTTTGTTCCACCGATAGCAAGCAAATGAGCACTCAGCGGATCATCTTTTTCATTGTAGTACATCCCTCTGTCTACAAAATTATTAAAATATTTTTGAATAATGTTTTTGACATATTCTGGATGTATTGGCATGTAAACTGGCGACCAAAAATTATAAATGCCTATATGTTTGTGTCCCAGTGATTTGGCATTGGTATAAATATTTTTCATTCTAAATCCTAGTGGAATTGTTTTAGACATGTAGTTTTCCACAGTTCCAAAAGGAAAAGAAGGTTTTAAGTACGGACAACCTTGTTTTTTCCAGTAGTTGAAACTCCATTTGTAATATGCTAATATTGCAATAATACTAACGGTAATAATGACAAACAAATGCCGAAGTAACGTTACGCACAAGCCAATCATTTTAAATAATTCTCTTGTAGGTTATAGCTAAAATACCCGTTGCAGATCAGTTGATAAAATTTAAATATATTTAGTGGTTTATTTACCTTTTGCAGTTTTCCTTTAAATTAAACGCAATATAGTTGTTTTTCTGTTAACAACACTTTGCATTATGCTGCAGTTAACTATTATTACACTTACAAACCACTTTAACAAAGTTTAGATAAGAGCTATCTGTTTACAAGGTTGATGTTTAAATTATTACTACGCGTCAAATACTGACTCTTAATAATTTACAAAGATTAATATTTATATTTTTTCAATAATAAACTAGATATTTGATCTCAAATTTTCATTAATAGTAGTGTAGTCAGTTTACTATATATATCATTTTTATATTCGTTGAGTCGCACAAATTATAATAGTAAATTTTATATTAATATATGTTTAATGTATCAGTTATATCATACGGACTCTCAATTTGGGTGATTATAAAGAAAATTGGCGTTACTAAGGTATACCCCCAATCTGATGGGTTATGGGTCGTGTGATTGAATGTAACTGACATCCTGTAAACTAAAGGGTTGAAATTACTATGCTATCCTACAGTAATTTTTTCACTCTGTTAATTAGTTGCATAAATTATGCAAACATAAACTTAATTTAATTATAAAACTCGAATTTTTCTATAGAACGTCTCGAAGGTTGTTAGCATATCTGTGTCATATGAATAGTCGCTTTTCTACATGATTTCGTCAGTGGTAGTGGTGATAATTGAACAGTCGGTACCTAACATTCATTGAACAATGCGTTATAATAAAATTTTTAACGAGAGAAAATATTAAAACAGCCCGTATTTTGTTCAGACTGTCGTTGACAGTTCGATAAAGACATATTATCAAGAATTCAACGTTCAAGTAGAATAAGATGTTCACTAAGGAACAAAATTATATCTATCAAAGTCAAAACCAAGCTGTCTACGTGTTTTGGAATCAGAAAGGCTTAGCATTTATTAAGTTTTTAACCAAAAGAAACAATAAATGATTAATACTTGTAAAAATCCAGAAAAATTCAACATTATAATATGTGCTTCTTCTAGACTGATGTCTATCTAAATTTAAATGTACTTTATATGGAAATTATGCGATAATAACGGTAAACAATTATTCTGCATTTTAAAAACTCTATAAACGATCTTGTTAGAAATGGGTACACTTAAGTTGTAGATTTTATTAAAAAAATTAATATACTAAAAATGCAATACAAAAATACATCGTTTGAAAGAAATTTCAAATCCGAGTACGAGCTGGCCTGCTTCTGTTGGTAACCGGATTCATGAAGTTGTACTATTCCATTTACCGGCGACCACTTGGGTTTCACGTCAGTTTAAAAGTGCAACAAACCTACAATATAAAGTAAGTATACAAGTTAACCCTTAGGATTTCCACCCCCTCACTTTGAATCAATAATACCGGAAACAACCTAATGCACCTATATGAAACTTTCCGCCGTCACCTACTGCACAATAGTTTACAATGTTAACCAAACCCCTACTAATATAATACTTAAATAACCACCTCAAAACACTATACTATGCAACAATAACCGACATCTATTCTGAATATTAAATTCATTTAAAATATAGACGCAAACATGAACCTAATAACAAACACACATGGTAAGTTTAAAAAAAACACAAAGTAGAAACAAAACTTAACCTGTCACCTTCCAAATATCTTCACAAAATCGCTATTATCCAACAAACAATGATTCCTCATCATAAAACGGCAACCATAAATTTTCAGTGCAAACTCAAAAATTTCCACCCTTATTTACATACGATATTAAAAACTGCAGTTATAATAACCAATCTTTTTTAATGGCAGAGCAAGAGACCTTATACATTCTGGAAAAAGTGTTAAAATAAATGCACACGCAATAAAACCGTACAGGGCTCTAATTAGATATTTATTATAAGAAAATATTGTGCATGACATATCAAATAAAAAGCGAATAAGCCTATAGGCTAGTAGTTTGAAATCACTCTGTCCCACCTGATGACATTAAAATTAGAAGAAAAAGTTTGCAATTAATAAACGTTAAATATAGAGTAACAAAAGCTCCACTATCACTATTCTTTGTAGATCTAGAATTCCTCCCCCCCCCCCAAAAAAAAACAAGGAAATATAAAACTAAAAATTTTTGTCATTCCGTAAAACCTCTCAATAAAACCAAGATACAATCTAATATATGGGATGCCAAGCTTACGGTCACTCTAAGGTATACTCTACTAAACCCTTCAAGTGCGTCAAATGTGGCGAACAACGCAGATCAAAAGTATGCCAAAAACCCAAAAACACCTTGTTAATGATAAGGTGTGCACTCTCTATAAACAATAGTGACATCGCAATACAAACCAAGGGGGACATTACAGCCGACAGCAATCATCTCAGATGTACTCATACGATCGCCCTTCGCTTATATTACAAAGAAGTTACCCAATTTCTCTCCGCATAATAGTCACCCAACATATCCACTAACAGCGACCACAAACCCGACTTTTAATAACACAGACCGCTCAGCAACGTTGTTACGAAAAATTAATAGTATTTCTTAACACTAGGTAAGTCAAATTTCCGCCGATTACATTACTTTCCTTATTTATTAACACTTTGAAGGATACTTTAAAACATTAGGCAATAGATGTATTTCGGTCGGAGACTACAATGCCAAACACGAGTATTGGTAAGCAAGAGTGAC
The DNA here is from genome assembly GCA_036346155.1 of Sinelater perroti. Lineage (NCBI taxonomy): Eukaryota > Metazoa > Arthropoda > Insecta > Coleoptera > Elateridae > Sinelater > Sinelater perroti. The sequence goes on from JARFIY010000001.1 coordinate 19,782,645, forward strand.
CACTACAAAAGACAGAAAATTGCTGAAAGTATTAACGAACGAAGGATTACACTACCTGTCCACAGGTGAGCCAACCTATTGGCCTTCAAACGTGACAAAAATACTAGACTTTTGTATTATAAAAGGCATCAATGCAAACTATTGCAAAGTTGAGTTCTGTTTATATCTGTTTTCTGATTACTCACCAATAATTATGACATTTTCTCTTCAGATACTACATATAAAAAACGCTGTTACTCTCAGCAACAAATTCACGAAGTGGGATTACTACAGAAAAATAGTGAATAAAACAGTATTACTTGATATATCTTTGAAAAACGATAAGGATATAATAGCAGCAGTGGAACACTTCAACGGAGTAATCCAACAAGCAGCCTAGAAAATAATACCAAAGAAAATGTTAAATAATATATTTTTCCCATTGAAGTTAAAAAGAAAATACCCGAAAAGCGCAAACAAAGAAGATAGTGGCAAACAACAAAACATCCCGAAGACAAAAGAAAGCTCAACCGACTAACAACAGATCTTAAAAATTTGCTTTTCAATATATGGAATAATTAGATCTAAAACAACGTAAAGCGTCTTTTACCTACAACAAACTATTTGCTCTGGAAAGCAACAAAAAAATTAAAACAGCCCCATCAGCATATACCGTCGATACGACTAGAAAACGATAGCTGAGTTAGAAGTAACCTTGACAAAGCTGCCGCCTTAGCAACCCACTTAACAAAGGTATTTAGCCCATTTGACTCACAATCGGTTACTACTGAAGGAGACAATATTTGACTATATCTCGCTGCACCCTTTTAATTGAGCCTACCAATTAAAACATTTTACAGTAAATGAGGTAAAAGCAATAATTATATCAGATTTGAATCGAAATAGAACGTGTTGTTACGATATAATTCCCTGAAAAGTTTTTAATGATCTACCAGAGAAAGACTTCAAATGCATTACCTATTTATTCAACGCCGTGATAAGACTTCAATACTTTTAGACTATTTCACTTTCTACCAATATTATCGCAAGTTTTTGAAAAGCTACTTTTGCAGAAACTAATAGCTATAGTTCTGGAGAATAATATCATTCCCAACCATTAATTCGGCTTCCCTTATGCAGCACGTCACAATTGAACAAATCCATAAAGTTGTGGTTACAATATTAAAAAACTTTGAAAATAAGAGATATTGTTCAGCTGTATTCCTTGATGTCATACAGGCCTTTGACAAAGTCTGGCGCAAAGGTCTCTTAGTCAAAATTAAAAATCTTCTACAGTCAGACTACTATACAGTACTTAAAGCTTATCTGACCAATATACACTTTATCGTCAAGAGATTCTTATACCCCTTTATTGTCAATCAAAGCTGGTGTCCCCCAAGGAAGCGTATTGGGTCTACTCCCATATATATTGTATATTGCTGCTCTGCCTACTTGATCAGGTGCTGTAGTCGCTATTTTCGCTAATAATACACTATTTCATCGTATTCTGATCCGAATATGGCATCTGATTATTTACAAACGTGTTTGCGCAACTTACAAATGTGGTTTATAAAATGGCGTATCCACATAAACGAAACTAAATCAGTCCACGTAACTTTTACGACAAGAAGAAGCACCCACCTACCCGTTATATTAAATAATATACAAATACCACAAAATACTTAGATATGTATTTAGATAGGCGTCTTACGTGGAAAAACACGTATTTTAACTAAACGAAAGCAGTTGAATTTAAAGATTCGGCAAATGTGTTGGATAATTGGTCGCAAATCATAGCTGTCTTTAAAAAGTAAAATATTATTTTGTAAATCAATAATATGCCCTATTTGGTCCTATGGAGTAGAACTATGGGAAATTGCAAGCAGATTAAACATCGATATTATTAAAAGATTCCAATTAAAAGTGTTGCGCTCCTTAATAAACGCATCATGATGCCCCAAGACCTAGGTATTACTATGATAAACAAAGAATTCTAGAAGTGCAGTGTTCGCTATCATGACATCATCCTAATTCGCTGGTCGAGGATCTATTAAACTCTGACGACGAAGAACTTTGACTTAAGACTTAAGAGATTTAAGCCAACGAACCTACCAAATCGTTTTATATAAGGTATACTGCAGTGTTTCAGTTATTTGTTAATTACCAAATCTAGTTTTTGTATTTTTGTATTTTGTATGGAATATTTGCTACATGCCATATAAAATGTCAAGCCAGCTACTAAATGTTACTAAGTGACAAATTGTAAACTTATAAATAAACTAAAAGAAAAGTTCTTATCTTATACGAGTGATAATTATTTTTTTTTTAATATTCCTGTAGCACTTTATTTATAAACGTCTATTTTTGTATTCTATTTTTTGTATCGAAATTTTTGCGTTTATATTTATTATAGGAGTCCCGTGACGGTTGTGATAACGTGTTGTTGTGCTGTACAGAGATTGCTGCAAGTTATCACCAGTGCAAGTGCTTGACCTGAAGCAGATAGAACGATTTGTTAAGTATAAATAAATAGAACTACACTGCACAACAGCATTTCTGATGATTGGGTTATGCTACATGATATTAGTCCAATTTTTGATGACGATTTCAATTCCGTGATTGAAATTTCTGTATCAGCTCTAATTAAAAAAATATGACACGAGGTTTTTTTTATAATAAAACACTATAAATTTAGAGATAATTCTAATTTATTTAATTCTTAAGTTGAAAAAAACTTTCTTTTATATGATTTTCTTGCTGAAGCCGAAGGCAGAGCTATTCTGAATGCTCCAACAATAATCAGCCATAGCGTTTCTCCATGGTACGGAGGTCCTGGTGGAATCGCTCGCCCTGTTCGTCACTTAGGTCCCCAAGATTGGCGGGAAAATAGTCCAGGTGGTTGCAAAGAAAGTGTAACTTGATGTTCATGTTACATCCAAGCCTTTGAAAGTGATTCATCAGTTGTTCGACGTGTTGAGAAAATTCAGGACTTTTCTTATTTCCAAAAAAATTTTGAACAAGCCAAACAAACGCATTCCATGCCGTTTTCTCAATCTCTGTGATAGTGTCCGTAAAATTTTAGTCTTTTATTAATGATCTTATTTGTGGCCCGTCAAAAATTCCCGCTTTCATCTTTTCTGCACTCAGTTTTGGAAACTTTTTTGATAGGAAAAGGAAACAATTTCCATTTTTGTCAAGACCTTTTACAAATTGTTTTATAAGTCCTAGTTTTATAGGTAACAGAGGCAAAATTATACGATCCCTTAATACTAAAGGTGTCTTTATCACGTTCTGTTGTCCTGGAACTAGAGCTTCCCGAGGAGGACAATCTTTTTTAATCTAATGTTGATTTTTAGCTCTACTGTCCCACAAGCAAAGAAAACAGGGATTTTTGTATAACCAGCTTGTTGGCCTAAAAGAAAGTTGACCATTTTTAAATCAACACATATGAGCCAATTGTGTTCCACATATTTAATTTTGTCTAAAACCAAAGCAATAGTTGTATATTCTTCTTTTACTTTTGTAGAATGTGCAATAGGCAACGACCCTAATTTATTCCCATTGTGTAAGAGAACACATTTTAGACTACGTTTTGATGAGTCTATGAATAAACGCCACTCACTAGAAACGTAATTTTGAAGTCCCATTGCAGCCATTAAACTAGGTACATCTTTACAAAATACGAAGTCATTTTCTTCAGCAAAATATTTGAGGAGATTTTGTTCTCTTATGCGGTAATAAGAAATTTTCGTTTCTTTTGTTACTAAGTTCCTTTCTTTTAGCCTAGAAGCCAAAATTTCTGAAGCAACCTTTGACAGTCCCAGATCTCTGACAAGGTCGTTTAAATCATCTTGGTTGAATAGTTTTGGCGCTTTCAAAGTCACTATCACTACTGTTAGTTTTCGCCTCAAAATGCATATGATCCTCCTGTGAAGCACCAGCTTGAGGTTCAAGTGATATTTTAGTACTCAAAACATGCCTATGTGCCGACCGTATGGAAGGATATTCCCATTTGGAGCGACTTTTTCGGTTAATGCCAGTTATGTTCACCAAACCAAAATAACAGTCGTCGTGGTGGTTCAAGGGTTCAGTCCAAATCATAGCGGTTTCGTACCTAAAGCTATTCCTTTTCTTATTTGTCCACAAACGTAGAAACTCAACTCATGTTTTGCATATCTTTTGTGGAATCCAAGGCTTGTTTTTCATTTCCAGTGTGCGACCAAAGTAATTTTGTAAGCCTCAATCACGAACGCTGTCACATTCAAACGGCATTCTTTAAACATATACTCTCCGCAAATGTAACAAAAATGATTCGAATCATTGACACAAACTCTTTTTGACGATTCTATATCAAATTATATTAAAAAAACTTAATATTTTCTTAATTACAAACAAATTAACACACTAACACAGTGATTTTTTTATTTAATTTTTAGTAAACGTCACGTGATAAAAGTCAATCATCAGACAAAATCGCAATTTTGTTGTGCAGTGCTATTACTGTGTAAATTAAAGATCATATCAAATACGTTTGTAAATTCTACATTAGCAGAAAGTGCAAAATAATAATCCGAATAACTATTATTAACAACAATTTTCCTAAAATCAGCAGCAGCCGACATATGAAATTCAACAAATACAAATAGTTCCAAGCACCATGTTTATACCGTTTACACAAAATATTAACTATAGCTTTTCTTAACCACCAATACGCACCTACATTTGTACCAGTTCCTGATTAAAATCCTCAAGAAACAAAAGTCAGCGAGCCGATAACCGCCGACGAAAGTGAGGAAAAAATCAGAAAACCCACACAACTGACAACATGTCAAACAAGCCCGAAAACGTAAACGATTAACTTAAGCTTACACAGAATAAGAAAATCAGAGCCTGTTAAAAATAATAATAGATATAATGTACCAGCTACAGAAAATTCTAATGATGAAACACCAAATACAAGTAGTATCATTGAACAAAAAGTAGTTAAACCTCCCCCAATAGAGAAATAATCTAAAATTTCACCAAAGTATTGGAGAAAGAACAATACAACACCAAAGCGTTAACAAATAATAAAATAAAAATTTATACTCATACCCCCGACTGCTACAGAAAATTAGTCACATACCATAAAACTAAAAATATTATATATTATACCTATCAGTTAAAGAACGATAAAGCACATCGAATCGTTATAAGAATTTTGCACTATTCTGTGGATATCGAAGAATTAATGGAAGAATAGCTACCATAGACCATAAAGTGAGTAACACTGTCAGCATTAAGCATGGAGTTGCAAGAGCACTCTTACCTGTGTTCTTTGTTGACGTAGAATTTGTTGTGAACAATAAAAATATATATAAAACAAAACACCTACAACGCCATTAAATTGACCGAACTTCCACGAAAGAAAAATACAATGTATGTAATATCAAGCGTGTGGACACAGCAAAAGCTACTGCACGAGACCCTAGTTGTGCGTTAAATGTAGAGATAAGCACAATATTTTACATTGCAAGAAAACAAAAATACCCCTGCCAAATGCGTGTTATGCCTAGGCTCACATCTAGCCAATTATAAAAGCTGTCAAATGTATCAACAATTACAATTTAATAAACGAAAAGCAGTAGTTACTCAAAGAACTCACAAGAGGAGTATACCAAATGCTATTTATCAATTACTACAACAAGAATTCTAAACACCTACACTGCGAAACCAAACAACAAAAGCTGTGAAAATATTGTAACAAGCCAAGAAAGCAGTCCAATACAAGGAAACAACAATAACTACATCACACTATCCTAATTTCTAACCAAATTTGAGACATTGTTTACTCAACTTATGAATCAGAATAGCAGACGTTAAAACTATTTAATACGTTAAATAACAAATTCCAATAACGGACGGTCTCCCCATAGTAACTTGGAACATCAATGGACTTGCTAAGCATCCCCTCGAAATCGAGCTATTACTTTATCATCCACATATATACATATATAAAACATACTGCCTATACGATCCCGATGGCCACCACTCATGCTGGCTCTGCTATAATAATTAATGACATATTGTGCCTTCATAAAATGAAAAGGTTTGCAACAAATTATCTGCAAGCTACAGTTATTAACATCAAAGATAGCATTAGATCCATAGTGGTAGCAGCACTTTACTGCCCACCCATATTAACCAAACAAATATGAAAAACTCTTCCAAAAATTAGGCAACCGATTTGTAGCCGGTGTGGGTTTTAACGTGAAACATCCAGTATGGGGTTCCAAACTAACCACACTAAAAGGAATGGTTCTTCCATGTTAGCAATAACTTTAACTAACTATCCACCGGTTAGCTTGATTAATGGCCGTATGATATAAACATATAAACATATCTCCTTAGCTTTCCTTAGACTTCCTTGTCACCAAATTACTGCAAAGAGGACTTTTTTGGACCACTCTATAACAACTACATTTGGCACTTCTATTATTACAAAACAAAGAAAACTTTTACTTTATAACGATTACACAAATTGGGAAATGTTTAGAGAATAATTAAAAGATAATACAATAATTAAAGTTTTGCTAAAAGCTAAAAACAAAATCGATACTGCAGTAGAAAAGTTCACTTGTGACATACAACATGCATTTTGTTTTTCAACTCCATCCAATCCTAAAAAAATGTTATTTTTAATAATTATCCTTGAGGTGTCAGAACAAAAAAAAAGCTGAAAAAAGAGTCGGAAGAATTTGTCAGAGAACCAGATATCTCAATGTTAAATAGGTTAACCAGAGAACTGAGCCATTTACTAAAAGATTGGAAAAATAAAACGTTCAACGAATATTAAGTAACTTATCACCGTCTCCACACAAGAACAAAAGAAGAGAAGATAGAGCTCTTTGCTAAATACTTCTTTCATATTTTTCAATCCTCCAACAGCAACACCCCAAGAAGAAATAAAAGTATTGAAATATCTAAATGTTCTATTGAAATGAAGTCTACCCCTACAACATTTTACGTTTGAAGAAATAAAATGGGATATTAAAAATCTTAATCATAAAAAGGCGCCGGATTACAATCTCATTACTGCCAAACCATCGAAAGAAACAGAAAGCTAAGTACTTCGGTATATATTTAGACAGAAGACTCACATGAAAAACACATCTTATAAAAAAGAGGCAAGAGCTGGACATCAGAATGAAAACGTGTATTGAATCTTGTGCAGAAAATCTAAATTGTTGCTGAATAACAAACTGCTACTGTACAAAGTAGTGTTAACACCTGTGTGGTCTTGCGGAATCCAGTTCTGGGGCTGCGCGAAAACATCCAATGTTGAAATTATACAAAGATTTTAAAGAAAGTCTCTTCGCAGTTTACCAAACGCGGAATGATATGTCAGCAATAAAACGCCGCACAGCGATATCAAGGTTCCGTGGATCAGAAACGAAATCAGAAGATATGCAGTTTACTATATGAATAGACTACGAAGTCATCATTGTGTATTAGTGGCAAATCTTCTAGAATATGGGAATACCACTCGATTTAAAATAGGCAAGAAACATTATTACTAATTAGTGATTTGTAATTACAGGGGATCGCCACCAGGCGACATTCTTCTTTCATGTTATTACAAACTGTCACTCCTAGGACTAGTAAATGTAGCAGTCAATAAAAAGAGATTTATTATAACACAAACATATATTCTTATTGTTTCTTTGTGAGATTTATTGCAATTTTTTTTAAATAAGTCAAAATTTTTTGAGTTACTTTCTGATTGTGCAAGTATTATTATATTTAGTTGTTATTTTTTACAAATAAAATGCTTAAATTTTTTTAGTTTTTTTGTTTTTTTTTACTTGTTTTTATACATTGTTATGGAAACCCAGCATAGCATAATAATATTAGTGAAATATTAATATAATCATAATATTCAAACTAAACTAACGTACTTGGTTGCCTTTTACGGAATAAGGACTTAGCGATCGCCGCTCTCTTATCTTAGGAGCCGGTCGAGTGTTTACATTGAGTGCGCGCGATAGATATCGCGGTCACAAAGTTCACGTTTAATATATATTAAGAAAGAATTTTTATCGAAACTAAATTATTATCATTATCATTACACATATTTAAGACGACTGTTCGTATCGAAGATAATCGAAGGCCATTGACTAAACGTTTTTAATTCATATTTAAGGTTTCATATATCAAGTGTTACGCAGTGCATATGGGCTTTTTCCTAGTTCATAATAATATTGGGGACTCTAATGCAATAACGTGTTTCTGTCGGGATTATACCCGGTCCATCTAGCAACACTTCGAACAATTGGAACAATCCACAACTGATGCAGAGTCAAACCATCGCCAACGCCCAACTTCCTAAATCAGTTAAGTCAAACACAATTTAATCAACACTTTTCTCCCATGTACCAAAATCAAACCTCAATGTATCCATCAATGCAATACCCACCTCAAACTCTATTTTCAAACACGCCTAACCTTAGTAATACTCATACAACAGCGTTATTTCAACCCACTCCAACTAGCCATAATAATAATGATGACGATAAAAAAACCGGTAACAAATCATTAATAGAAAAAGAAAACACATTCGATTATCAAAATCAAACGAACAATATAATTGCAATTAACACATCAAGCAGATATCAGACACTCACTAAAACTGAGCCCAATGACCAAACTGTAAATAATTGCAACTAAATTAACTCGGAAACACCAAACCCCAGTTTTCCGTCTGTATACATTTGCGGAGTGACCGACTTTAATGCAATTACTAACAACCTAAACAAAGTAATCGAAGATGAAAGATTTTATTCTAAATCGTTATCTGACGACACGGTAAAGATAATCATTAAAATTATCGATGCGTACAGGAAGCTAATCACTCACTTATGTCAAGAAAATATTGTGCACCATACTTATCAGATCAAACAAAAAAGAGCTTATCCAATCGTTATGTGCGACCTACACCACTCAATTCCCCCAAATAGCATCAACTATAGGTCACTCTGTAAGAAATTTAATAAACATCCGACATAAAGTAAAGAGGAAGCCACTGCCAATGTTTTTCGTAGACCTTAAACCTCAGCCTAACAACAAAGATATTTGTGAAGTAGAATTATCTAAAATACCAATCAGAAGCGCCTCGAATCAAGAACAATACGATGTATACGTTGCCAAGCATATGGACACTCCAAGGCTTACTGCATGAAGCTTTATAAGTGCGTCAAACGCGAAGGATCCCATGACAGTAAAAACTGCAAGAAAACTAAGGATGTTCCCGCCACATGCGCTTTATGCAACAGCGATCATCCCTCCAACTATAAAGGCTGCACTGTATATAGAGACCTAAAAATGAGAAATATGCCTAAGCAATCAAATATCAGAATACCTGTCATAAATACCAACCCAACATCTTGCATACCAATCACCCATCAGCCGCTATATAATCCACTCCATAACACTTCAACTTACTCACAAATCGCAGCAAAAAGAATTAACAATAACAATGAAATTACAGACAAACTTATCGTATTCCTGGACAAATTTAAAAACATGTTTTCGCAATTGTTAAATTAGAACAGCATGATATTAAAGACACTCATCACAGTCATTAATAAATTAATACAACAAAGGCTAACTCTTCAAATGGCCTAATAAGCCATATTCATAAAGTAACCCTATTTTTAAACACTAAAAAAATTGATATATTTTTCTTATTTCTGAAAGACCCTCTACATCTTACACAGAAATAAAAATACCACAATATAAATTGTACCATGCAAATCATCTGGAAAGAACAGCACTTGCAGGTTCAGTAATTATAATTAGATCTGCAACTGATCATTATCATTTACCACGCTATGTAACAAACAAAATTTAGTACGCTCTGGTAAAAGTAAACATGCTAATCTGCTGCATTTCACTGTTACTAAGGACATTTCCGATATATACAGTAAAGTTGAAAGTAACTTTGACTTAGATTCTAATCACTCCTCCATAATAATAACGTTAAGTGCCAGTATTACATGGAACACCTCATCACCAAAACATTGTTCTGCTAAAACAAACCGAAAGAATTTTCAACAATATATCAATAACAATATACAATTGTCACATAAAATGCACACATCTAGCGAAATTGACAAAACTGTTCAGTAGCTTACGCAGTTCATCCAAAAAACTGTCTGGGAAGCTACCCCGTTAAACCACAAAACTGCACTCGAAATCAATATAACATACCGCTACATATAAAGCAATTAGTAGCAGAAAAATGCTAAATGGCAAAAAACAGAAATCCTCAAAACAAGACTATACTAAGCAATCTAACCCGCCAACTTCATGATGCTATACAAGAAAACAGAAACGCAACATTTAATTACTATATTTTCACACTCTCCCCAGAAGATCACACCATCTGAAAAGCGACAAAAAACTTTAAAAGATTTATTACCCAAATACTACCCTTAAGAAACTCTGATGGAAGCTGGTCTCGATCAAATGAAGATAAAGCAAATGCCTTCGGGGAATATCTGGCATAGGTTTTCACCCTATTTGAATTTAATATTAAATTTAAAATTAAATTGAGGATCATCTCAACTCATCTGGGAAATGATCGCTACCCTTGAAGCCAATTTAATCAGCTGAAGGACACAAAGAAATAAAAATGACTATTTATTCAAAACCTCCGGCTAATCTCATAGTAGGAAATATATTATAACACCTTCCTAATAAAGGGGCAGTACTCATCACAACAATATTCAACTGCATGATTGGTGTTTCCCACTTTCCCACTCAATGGAAATTCACTGCAATTACTATAATTGGTAAGCCAAGCAAACCTCCACAAGTAGTCAGATTCTACCGACCGATAAGCCTGCTATTCTTATTATCAAAAATATTTGAACGTTTGCTGCTGTACAGAATCAGTGATATAACACCCCCAGAAGAGTTAATTCCCACTCACCAGTTTGGCTTCCGTAAAGGACATTCAATTATCCAGCAATGTTATAGAATAGTCAATTATATCAAAGATACCTTCGAGGAGAAAAAACTATGTACATCAGTATTCTTGAATATTCAACAGGCCTTTGACAAGGTACGGCATGGTGGTTTGTTATATACAATGAAAAGAAAGTTACCTCACCAAATCTTCCTCTTCCTAAAATCCTTTTTTAACTCAAAGACACTTCCAAGTCCAATTCAAGGGTATACTTTTAATCTATCAAACCATCAACTCCGGTATCCCGCAAGGAAGCCTTCCTGGTTCCTTCCTATACCTTCTCTATACAGAAGATATCCCCACCACAGAGAACACCTTAAATGCCACATTTGCAGATGATACTACAATAATGTTTTCTGATACGGACCCGGATCAAGTATCTGAAAGTCTACAATCACACCTAAACCAGTGGCGCATTAAAGTTAACAGCAACAAATCAACGCAAATTACTTTTACCAATAAACACTTGACTAGACGTCATCCCAGTAAAAACGGATATGAAGTACCTAGAACTTTACCTTTACCAAAATCTGATCTGGAAAGTCCACATAAAAGCCAAAAAACAACAGCTCTACCTAAAGACAAAGGTATGCACTGGCTAAATGGACGCAAATCGCAGCTGACCCTATAATATAAACTATTACTCTACAAAACTATTATAATACCTGTATGGTCCTACAGAATCTAGTTATGGAGAAGCAGTAAACCATCAAACACCAAAATACTACAATCGTTCCAATCAAACACATTGCGGACGCTAGCTAACGCTAGCAACCAAACTCTTCACCGCGATCTCAACATACCGTTCATCACAGAAGTCATTACGAATCATGCTACTAAAAGCAAAAATGGCATACTAAATCACACAAATAAACTCATTACCAACTTTTACACCTACCAGTTTCCAGTTAGAAGAAGAGACTATGGCCGAAAGACTTCATTGAATAAATCCTGGAAACCCGCCAATGGACGGTGGAATTTACTAATTACTTTGTAAAATTAAGAGTAGATTGTAAATTAGCAGTTAAACCAATAAAAAAACTAACAAGCTATATATTTTTGGAAAGCTTAATAAATTAGAAATTTTTTGGTAATACAGTCTACTATAGATCCCATAAAAAATGCAAGTTTACCTTATATTTTAAAACACTTAAAGGTAAAAAAGACATTTTAACGTTACTGAAGTATTCGTAAAAACTGCATCAAAAATGTTCTTACAGTGTTAAAAAATATTCGTAAAAAAGGAAGTTACGGCACTTTTTAAAAATCGATCAAAATTGGGTTTTAGTCTGTACCTTCAAAACGGTTAGAGATATCGAGATGAGGTTGCGCCAATCGGTTTATTTTCAAAAACGGTCCTATGTATGCGTTATTAGTTTTTTTCTCTATCTTGTACGGAAATAGATGTAAGGCCCAAAATCCTATCAAATTTGGAACGGCTTGTACCATAATTTAATTTGATTTTAGAATTAGCAATGTGGTGATGAAGTAAGTAAGTGATATTTGTCACAGATCTATTTATATAAAGTCTGTACTATATTCAAATTTAAGCAGTAAAGCTGCCACGCGTGTGCTCCGTTATCACAGTGCAAACATTTGACCTCTAGCTTCTGTAATCTGTTAGTACGTATTTCTATTTTTAATAGAAATTTGTACACAAAAACACCGCGAAATTTCAAAAAAGCCGTAACAACCAAACAAACTTGCAAAATCAAGCAGTTAAACGCAAAATAGAAGAATTAACACCACCCATAAATGAGGTGCAGAAAAGGTATCTGTGATCTACCGAAGAATTACTAACAACTACTAGCGAAACAAATACCGCCAGAGTTTATTCCAAAATACCGAAGACAAAGTCAACAAACAGCAAACAAAAAATGAATCACCACAGCAATCAAAAAACACAATTAAAATACCACCAATTTGCCTACAAAACAAATTTAATCACACAGCCTTAGTGACAGATATCAAATCTTTGGAAAAAGACAATTTCACAACAATTTGCAATTCAAGAACAATACTCGTGAATCCCATTCAAGAAGATGATTACTGAACGCTCACCAAATTTTACTCTAAAAATAAAATGCCTTGTCACACTTTTTAAAGTCCGAACAGTAAACTCCTCTCAGTGGTAATTGAAAACGTACCACTATTTTTAGCTAAAGAGGAAATAAAGTAAGCTCTAAAAACCTTACTAATTACCAACGTAACACGACTGCTAACTAAAGAAGAAAAAAACAATGCTAGCATGCACAGTTGAGTTAACTAACAACGACGAAGCTAAATGAATATTCCAACTGAAACAGCTAGATCACTCCATCATTACAGTAAGAGTTAGAAAAAAGACAACAATCATACTGCAGTGTCATAGTTGCCAGCAGTACGGGCATTCAAAGAAATACTGTACCCTGTTTTATAGATACGTCAAGTACGTAGGAAGCCCCTAATCATCCTGTGTGAAATAAAAAGACGATTGAAAAACCTAAATGTGCAAACTGCGAAGAGAAACATGCAACAAGTTATCAAGGATGTAGCCACCATAAGCAAGTCCAACAAAACGCTTAAATAATAACAGAAATACTAACAGAACAATGTCATACAATGAAGGCCAAACCTTTGCCAACCGAGTCAAAAATCTCTTCAACACTTCCCCTACTACCCCAGCAAATACATAAAACCAAACAACAGAACCTGCCATACCAAATAACATCATTACAATCCTATTAGATTTATTAACGCCCTATTTACCTCAAATCAAAACATTCCTAGTAAACACCGTCATACCCCTCCTCCTTAATGGATTATAACCAACACAAAACAATTGAAAATACAACAATCCTTAACTGGAATGTAAATGGCATAGCTCAATAACGATCAATGTTTATAACTTTCTTGGTTAGACATAGAGTCGCATATCTTGTATCTCAGAAACTCAGCTAACCAAAGGAGAAACATTTAAAATTCCGGGAATTACGTTTACCGGAAAGACAGAAATGCCCAAATAACCTAAGGAGGAGTTACAGTCGTCATCAAGAAAAAGTTAGATCACAATCCAATCCGTGACTTTCCCAACTTTAACCTAGAAGTTACAAAAGTGAAACTAAAACTAAATAATGCGAGCTACGTTACGATCGTAAGCACATACAGGCATCCAAACAAAAAGTTAAATAAAAATGAACTCAAAATAATTTTCAACACATCTTGAACCGATATTGGAGATAATAATACATGGGGTTGTCAAGCGAAAAACCTTGAAGGGGTTAAACTTAAACACTATTTAACAATTCATGGATTTCAAATCATAGCTCTTGATAAATACACATATTACAGAGCCGATCATTAGCCCGACATATTGGACATTATTCTTTAGAAACATTTCTCCAAACTTATTACCAAAGCGTGATTACTGAATTAAACTCAGATCATTTATCTATACTCATATCCTTTCCTAGTTCACCCAAAAAAACAAAGAATCCTCTCAGTCAAGCTAACCAACGGACCAATCAACAATAAAACAACTCTGGACCACAATCTTACAAAATTAACAGCACTCAAACGGACAAAATATGTAGACATCGCTGTCTACACCATAACCTTATCAATAGTTAATGCTGTTAACACATCAACCATAAGAACTCTACAATATCGAAGCCCTAACTATAACCTTTCCCCCAACTACATAATTGACCTAATTAAAAAACGAAACCAAACCAGAAAACAGTGGCAAAGAAGCGAGAAATAATTAGACGCATTTTGAATTCAATCTTGTTACGTCTGTAAGTACAAAGTATTTACTGTTTGTAATGTACCCTGGTTTTATTTTTTCTTTACTTCTGAGATACCTAGATATACCGTCTAATTTCTTTCAGCTCTTCTTCTAGTTCGTAAACCCTTTCGTTTGTTAACAGTAACCTTATGTTATACGTTTCTATTTGTAATCTCCTTTTATATGTTTATCAAGCAATCCCCCCCCCCCCAGAATCCACAAGACTTACCACCGAAGGCGTGTGAGATTCTAGGCTGTTCACCTTGCTCAGCTGAAGTATGGTTGTTTTGTTACCCCATATTTCATTGGAAAGTACTTCACTATTGAGTTACATGCTAGCCTTGCGTCTTGATAACTTAGTGGTGGCGTATCTAACTAAGGCCGGATGTGCTACAGGCACATTTTAGGCGTGACTCTACATTCAGCCATGTTGAAGAAAACCTGACCCTGGTTAACTGTGTCAGCTAACTACTGCCTACGCTGTTTGCCTGTTGGTCCGCGGGAGGTACTTTATTCTCCTTTTATCCGGCATATCTCTTGGGAATTCTCCGATCTGCCATCTAAAGATGCACTCTTTAATGGCTACAGGCTGCCCCGAGGAGTGTGAATAAATATTATTGAATAATTTAATTTCCTGAAAAAATAAATAAGCGGTTTTAATAAATTTACGTGTGTTAATCACCACTGTCTAGAGCAAAAACGTTATAATATCTTTAAAACTTATGACTATATGGCAAACATTGTTCTGTTTGATGGTTCAGTAAAACATTAGACAGAGTCTACGTTGTTATATAGATTGCTGTTTCGGAAAGAGAAAATCATTCATTCTGACGGAACTTGTATAATATTTTTAAAGAAAATTGAAAGTGGTTTTGGTTTTATATAAATTAATAGATTTTACCTTTTATAATTGATTTATAGTTAATTATAACTTATATAACGAGATAGTTATACTGGGTAAAATTAGCTTTTATTATAGAATTATTTACAAATTATATATATAAAAAAATCATGAGTGCTGCTGCTGCTGCTGTCACACAGGTCAAAGTTCAACTCCAAAGGTCAAAGTTCAACTCTAACTATACTATTCCTGTCAATGATGTAGTGATTTGAGGGAAGGGCTAATAAAATAAACAAATGAGTCATCAATACTAAAAAAAATTATTCTGCCTATAAAGACACATCATTTATAATCCGAAATTTGTTGATTACGCACCATGTGGTAAACCGAGAAGATTGCGGCTTCTAAGCATTGTATCTAAAGGGGATTCCTCTCGTGTGTGTAAAAATAATATTGTTTTTTGATGTTATTTATACATTGATAATGTATTAATAAGTTTAAATTAACGAAACTAATGCAATTGCAAGTTTGATATTCAGTAACACTTTTGTTATTATTTATGTTGGTGGAATATTCTGTAACAAAACATACAGATATGTATTACTTTAATGTAAGAATAAATTATATGTAGTTTCCCATTTAGAAGAAGTAATGTCGCTAGAATTCTTCTCTCATTAAAAGCATTCTAGTCCTTAATATAAAACAGTTTCCGTAGATTTAGTTTAGGTGGCACCACAATCCAGATTAGTGATAGTCACTAGGTAGCAGTCCGTCCACTTGCAGCTCAATTTAAGCTGGCGGTTAAGTAGAAATTTTCTTGCCAGGGAGTATTCATTAGAAAAACAGCGTAGGGGGCCGATTCTGGGGTCCATTCTGTAACTCAAAAGCGATATCAAACACACAGCGCTAGCGCTCTGTTTTTATCGGCGGTTAATAGTTTTCGAGTTATCCGCATGGGGCGCAAAAACTTTGGTTTGTTATAACTAAAGAAGCTAATCATTATTTTTTCACTCATTTGGTAGCACAATAATAATTTTTACTGTTAAGTATTTCAAATTTAAATATTTTGTCATTCTGATTAAGAAAAGAATATCATAGCATATTAAGACGGCCCAATTTTCCCTTCAAATCGCCCTGAAGGTCGTTCTAGTTACGTGTATGTTTGAAGATGGCGCAATTGGTTTTGTATTTGTATTTTTGATTCGAAAAACTTAGTCTTAGTCGGGACGCACTTCCATCACTTGCGAATAGATGGCGCAAATAATGGGCAACCGATGAAAATGCTTGATAGAATAAATTTATTTATAGTCCAGGCGAGGTAGCAAAAAATGAGTGATTTTTTAAAATAATTAGTTGCGGCACTTTCTCAACGTAATAATTACGAGAAAAATCGTACGAATCGAATGAAAATGTTTTGGACAAAATCCGATTGTAGGATCATTGCGAAAAAATTCAAAAGGTGCGAAAAAGGTTTTTCGGCTTTTAGACACGAAAAAAACATTGAGTAAAAAACAAAAAATATAACGTAATAGCGCTTGAAAATACGAATAAAATTATTTTTGATCATTAAAATCGGTTGATAACTTTTTCCACAAAAAAATAAAAACCGCAAAAAAGCGATTTTTCGATGTTCAATTACTCACTTTGTAATTATCCTAGAAATGTCTTCCGGGGCTCAAATTATAGGGTTTTCCAACACCTTTTTAAAATTAAATATTTGTCAATAAATATTCATAAGTTTTCGCGCAAATTTCGAAAAAGTAAAAACAGCTACTTTAGTAAAACGACCCCTATTTACTTGTCGAAAACAATGTGTAGAGCGCCCGTCCGAAAGCGCAAGCGAGCGCCGCCAACGTGGCCCGGTAGGCCGCGAAAGCAAGACAAATGCTGCGTGTCACTCCCACCGAAATTATCCCTGCGAACGCTCGGAACAAAGCGCGGCGCGGGTATACTATATATATACCAGAATATATGCCAGAACACTGCCAGCGAATGCTCGCGCTCACCATAGCCGAGTGCTTACAGGCAAATCAGGGCGCACTTTCGCTCACCATAGCCAAGTCACCCCCGAAAGAGACACCAGGAAACGCTCGCGATTACCACAGCCGAGTTCCCGGTCAAACGGGCCGTTATCACAGCCAGGGAAAAAAGGCACTCCCAATGTCCACTAGGGAATTACCATCGAAGGCCCTCCGGAACGCGCTGAGAAAAGCTCTCCGCCGCTCGCCACTACCGAAGCCTGTATCACCGCTTCCGCGGTCTCTCGATTAAAGACTCGCCGGAAACGCCCACCGGCGAAGGCAAGGTCCCCGGAAGGCGCTCCGATTTCCTTCGACCAAGAAGCAGCGTCTATTCTTCTAGGCCTGATCTCGCCTGATAGGTGCAACCTTAGACGTGGTGGCAAGTTTGGCAGACGTCACCATGGTAACCGTACCATCAACAGAACACGAGGTACGTAGCGCAAGTCAGGATGATGCCATCAAGACGCTAATCAACGAGGTAGCGCAACTAAAACCCCAAATAAATAACCGTTCTCACGAAAAAAACATGGGATAGACCACAGAGACGCAACCGTTCACGATCCAGAAACACTAAACACGACATCTGTTAGTACCATTACCGCTGGGGCGACAAAGCACAAGAATCCTCATTGCCATGCAAGGCAGCCAAGAACTAGGGAAACGAGACGAGCAGTCGACACGCTGGGAAGCAATCGCCGCCTATACATAACTGATAAGAAATCGAGGACCGAATTCCTCGTGGATACCGGTGCCGACGTGTGCGTTTTCCCAAGAACCTTGTATCGTGAAAAACAAACGCCGTCCGCCTACAAGCTATACGCAGCTAACGGATTAGCAATCGAGACATAAGGAATGACGACCCTGGACCTCGATCTCGGTCTCAGACGAAGCTTCCTTGAGGTTCATAATCGCCGATGTCCAAAACTAATCATCGGAGCCGATTTCTTATCATTTTATGGACTATTGGTGGACATGCGCAGTCAACGAATATTCGACAAATGCACAACTCTGACGACGACGGAACGCCAAACGGACGTTGCCGGCCAAATCAACATCAACGAACCATCCATTTACGGCACCCTACTCCAGGAATTTTCAGATATCACTTGACCAGCTAGAGTTCTAACAGATTCCCGACACAACACCCTGCACCACATCCTAACGACGGAAGGGCAGTCGGTTAGGTCCCGACCCAGGCGTCTTGCCCCAGACAAACTCAAAACAGCCAAGGACGAGTTCTGCCTAATGATACAGCAAGGCATCGCACGACCTTCAAAAGCCCATGGTCATCGCCGCTTCATCTAGTACCCAAGAAGAACATAAAGTGGAGACCATGCGGCGACTATCGCGCACTAAAGACTCGCCCAGTGCCAGATAAATACCCGGTTCCACATGTGGAGGACTTCTCACAGCAACTTCATGGCAAAATATTTTCAACAATCGACCTGGTGAGAGCTTACCACCAGATCCTCGTAGCAGAGGAGGGCGTACCGAAGACGGCCATAACAACACCCTTCGGGTTGTTCGAGTTTCCCTGCAGGAGTTTCGGACTTAGGAACACAGCCCAAAATCGATTGATTTCGTCACTTTCGCTAAAGCGAAACGTTAATAGCTTATTTGTTGTTGATTTATTTTGTTTTAAATTTATTTTAGTAACCCTTTGTGGTGTAAAAATAAATATGATGCTAAATTATTCAACTAAAAGACCTTCACGTGGTGAAGGCCTTATGTCAATTGAGGAATATGAAAAGATCATCAACTATCCACTAGAAATTGAAGTAGAACCAAAGCCAACATCACCCATCAGTGGCTATCGTATTGTGGAGCTTAGTTATGTCTTAGAGTGGGCAGTAACTTCTACAATATGAGCATTCAAAATCATGTACTCTAGGAAAACTGAATATCAAAGAAGAAAGGCGCAGAACTTTGGGTTTAGTTAGCCAAGTGGTTTTTGAATGTACGATGTGTTCAAAACAATTCAAATTTGCGACAGAAAATCCAAACAAGCCACCCATTTTAAATAAAGCAGCTGTTTGGGGTGTTATGGCAACTGGAAGTTGTTATAGTCATCTTGATGAACAACTTAGCTGTATGGATATTCCCAATATGTCAGAAAAATGTTTTATAATATTGAAAATGAACTGGAAGTAAGTAATCCATAGTTTTAGCGTTTTAGCCTGATTGTTAATTATAATAATATGCAGGAATGGAAAAGTGTCTCTGAAATCGATGATCGCAGCTGGTGAAAAGAGGAGAATATGCCATATCAATTGGAAGTCTTAGTGAAGATAATATCCCGTGCATAACAGTATATATTGATGGATCTTGGAGCAAGAGATCTTATGGCAATAATTATAATGCTCTTTCGGGGATGGTTGGCATAATTGGACGACACACTGGCGAGTTACTGTTTGTAGCTGTTAGAAACAGATACTGTTCAATTTGTGCTCTTGCTGCTAACAAAATGGTCCTCCAAAATCTCATCACTGCCATAAAACTGGACGCATTCAGCTCCTGCAATGGAGGCAGATATGGCTGTGGAGGGTTTTAGGATAAGTGAAGAAATGCATGGTGTCCGATACACCAAATTCGTGAGTGATGGAGATTCCTCAGTTTTCGCTAAGTTGAAAGAAAATGTTCCATATGGAAGCCAAATTAAGAAAGTTGAATGCACTAACCACGCTTTAAAAAACTATGGCAAAAGACTACATCAAATAAAAAAAGATACCCATATCAATATCAAAGTAAGAAAATTGCTGACTGTAAAAAATTGGTTTGATGCAGAAACGAGCAAAGTGTTCTATATATGAACATGCAAACAAAGGTCCAGAGGCATTGCAGCTCTTGCGAATGAGTTACAGGCAATTTTAGAAGTAAAGTGTATTTTTGCAGCTTCTAAACTGAATAGTAATACATGTTCAACTATGGACGATGTTTTGGATGAAATGAAAAAATGAAAAGCCCATCTGCTTAGAAAAAATAACAAAATACAACTCAAGCGTAATCACGTTTACTACTACCAGGTAAACCTACATTATTACGCTAAATTCAAAAATGACTATATATTTTAAGATCCAAGGCCAACTAAATATAACAGGTTTAAATACGTGTTATTTAGTTGTCTGTGTAAACGACTACGTTCCTATTTATATAGAGGAAATAAAAAAAGACCCAACATTTTGGAGCAAGGAAATGCTACCTATTTTAAAAATTTTCTATGAGGAATGTGTGGCACCTGAACTTGCCCGAGATAATTTAGGCAAGGGGCTGCGTTGCCTGGACCCTCCATTTATATTGGAAGCGCAGAAACTTCAGGAAGAAAAACAGGCAAAGGAAACAAAAGGAAAGTGAAACAGTCAATGTTCCTTTTCAATAAAATTTCTATTTCACCATCACAGTTAATGTAAATAATATTCCCAAGTTCATGAAAATAAACATTACCTGATTATTTAATTTATTCGCCTTGTGGTTTTTCTTTTTCCGAATTACGGGAACACAATTGTAGCCATGCCCAAATTGGCAATATCAATGACCAATTGAATATTCCGTCATTCTTATTTGATCTGAGATAGATATTTGACCTTACCAAGTAAAAGTCTGCTTATTTTAAAAAATAAGGTTTCAAATCTTAACAAAAATAAGTATAATTATACAAAAAATAATAAAAACTACAATCGAATGTCAAATCTTAAAATTCAACTCTGAAAACTTTCCTAAGAATCCTAATCAAATGAAGTTCGGAACAGGCAAGCCTTGACGACAGAAGAAGAAGAAGAAGAATCGCAAAACTGATAAATCCAAAAATTTTAATAATCTGAAACGTAAATTCGGACGAGACTAAATCAAAAATTACTATCTAATACTTTAATTGTTCTATAGAGAAAACTGCAAAAATTATGAATTTATCGTACATTCAGTTTTGTTGTGAGCCATCTTTACTATAGTGCCTGAACTTGAGCTAAAGTCTGAAAGGTGTTGCTCCATGATATACATGAGCAACAATGGCGACCACGAACCAAATAACTGTCAAAGCCATCAGTTTTAACAACCTCCTGTTTTAAATGTTATTAATTTCTTGTTTTTGACCACAGGGTCTTTTAATGTAACTTTTAAAGTACGGGTTAACATTTTAAAATTTTAATTATAAATATTTTTTTTTAAATTGATGTAAATTTTAATGATTAAATTTAAAAATAATTTCACAATATTTGATTGTTTAAACCATATCACCCCGAAGTCCGTGACTTTATTATTGACTACAATTTTTCCATTTGTCAATTTGATGTGCCAAATTAAAAGGACGTTGTTTATAAAATAGTAGGCTGAATTCATTGTGGCGCCCTCTGGTGATTCTCATGAATGGATGGCCCCTCTTAACAATGAAAACGCTTATAAATGAAGAAATGCACAAGCACAAAGTTTTTGCGCCCTCATACGGATAACTCGAAAACTCTTAACCGATGATAAAAACGGACAACAGCTGATAGCGCTGTGAATTCGATATCGCTTTCGAGTTACAAAATCGACCTCCTGTTGCGCATTTATGGGGGCAAAAGGGTTCTCCGTATAGAATATTTGTTGATATAACATGTGCTAGATTTTTTTTTATTAAGACGCTTAATACTGCTTGCTATGACATAATCTATTTGAAATATTACAATGGAGTCTGAGAAAATATATAAATGCGTGTTGATTGATGCTTCTCCCTTTTTATTCTGCGTCTGTCAGTAATCACATCGCACAATTTAGAGGTGTGCTATGTTGTTTTACTTGTCTTAACTGCCACTACATAAAAGACACCATCACTGCCCGAGTTCAGCAAAGTTATTACCTAAAGGCCATTTGAATGGAGTAAAGTGACCTTCCTTTTTTCAAATGTACCTGTTACTTTCGCCACTTGATACGTTCTTCATTTGAGAGATGTATTCCTTAAACTATCTAATCCAAAAGTGGGCTAAAGTAATAGGTAATAAAATAAAAGGGAAATAAGGCGAGAAATATTGCTTGAATCTGCTCCAATGTATAAAGTAGTTAAAGTGTGAAGATAGTTCTACTATCGTTTCAAATGATTGGTTGATTTTACTTTCGGTTTTCAAATACTCGAGTCACTACGCTAGGAGATTCGCAAGTTAGAAACACAAGATTTTAGAACAAGATTAAGTAAATCAATAGTTAGCGATGTATTAGATATCATTTTGCGTTGGTTGTCCGCCAATCTCTCACCCGCCTTTCCTTGCATTTTTGCAAGGTGGCACGTATACATTTTTAACTGGATCGACTTCTTTCCTGGATCGGAAACGTAAAAGAATTTAACTTAGCGCCCATTGAAAATGAACGTAAGCATAGCCGCCTGTAAGAAATATGTAATACGTAAAATTGAATCAATGCAAAGCTTATGCGATCGTTCATAGTGCATTCCCGTAATTTTTACGTTTTACGTTGATACGTAAGCAATCGATTCAATTTTACGCATTTCTTACATTTATTTGCAGTAATTTTTAATTTTCCTCTAGATAAATATTGGCAGCAATAACAATGATTGTTTTGATTCTGAAGTTGCATAATCTATCTTTAGTATTGTCGACATTTTGGCCTCGTTTTTACAACGGATAGAGAACTATTACGTGTATAAATAAGTTCTCAGTTTTAGATTTCACAGGACGCAAATCACCGTTTACATGTAACGTATTAGTCCGCCCTCTTGCGGTTTTAAAGCAATGACATTTGGTCTTTCGAAACATCATGCGATTTGGCGTTTGATGCACATAACCATTAATCAGCTGTGTTTACGATGGCAATCACAAAGAGCATATTCGATTTTCTATCCACTTCGCATTTCATTTTAAGAAAAACGCTGCTGAAGTCCACCGAAATGATTTGTGCTGCAAATGGTAAGAATGCTGTAAGTCATGCAACGTGCAAAAAGTGGTATCAAAGATTTCGCGGAGGAGAGTTTAGTCTTGAAGATCAACCACGCGCTGGATGCCCTCAAACATTTGACACGGATGAGCTGCAGACGCGTTAGGCTGGGAACTTCTCCCACATGCGCCGTGTAGCCCAGGCATGGCCCCTTCCGATTATCATTTATTCCGGTCGTTACAGCATCACTTGGCTGATACGCACTTCAAAACAGAAGAAGAAGTCCGAAAATGCATCGATAACTTTATCGTCTCGAAGCCGCTGAGCTTCTATCACCAGGGAATTCGCAAGCTACCCGAAAGATGGCAAAAGGTCATCGATGCCAAAGGAGAATACTTTGATACTTAAGGTTTTTTTGTTTGTTTTTAAATAAAACTTTAATTTTGCAGAAAAAAGCTGAGAACTTATTTATACACGTAATATTAATTAAGTTATTAAATATGCCTCTGTTCCTACACTATAAAAGGGATAACAGGTACAAAGGCAACATAATTATCCAGCGACGCCGACGAGCGTGCAGAAACGCATGAACCTTCTCGTGTACATTAAAAACTCAGAGCACCGCCGTATCAAATTTAATATCAGTCGTTTTTGTTTACTTTCTGTTCAAATGTATAGATAGATCGAATATAAGATCTTGACTTATGTTACCTACCATCTACAAGTCATTCAAAAATCAACTATCACTAAATAAGTTGAATGTAATTGTTAATTTACTTTTTACTTTCCTTATCCTATAAAAAGTTGGTTTGGGCCATTTGTTCGTGTGTGTGTGTGTGTGTGTGGGTCTGTCAGTAAACAGGATATCTCGAGAATCGTAAACGGTTGAAGAAAAAATCATGAGAATAAAAATGATTTGTTATCATGAGATAAATATGAATTTAAAATAAAAGTTGGTAAAATAGGAACTCGAAAAAAAATTGAATCCCAGGATTTTTAATATACCGAGTGCTCATAAAATGTTTCGGGATAGATCAGACCGAGACGAACAAAAAATTACTATGAAATTTTTTTATCCGAGGTCAAATAAATAAGTTATAGCCGATTAAAAATTAATTAAACGGACCAATCACAGCGCGCTCGGAGAGCTTCCCGGCCGACTGTGGGAGGACGGGGGGAGCGCTTGGCCGCTAGGAGGGAGCACGCAGGCGATAATGGAGAAGGCCGTGCGACCGAGCTCGCACGGCTACCTTCAGTGACGTGCAAAATTTTAAGTACGAGTCAATTATTGTCTTGAACTGTTTATTTTAATCAGCTTTCGAGTGTTGGACTCGCGCCTCGTCCTTTTTTAAATTAACAAATTTTTAGACCAGAGCAGCGCAGGGCCGAGACTATGGACCCGGTATAATATATAATAATAGTATAAGGAAAGTCGTGTGATGTTCACACCAGATTTTTTGTTATGTGATACTATACGTAAAAATATTATAATTATTCATGAGTCCGCGTTTGACTTTCATACCGTAAAGACGTGTGCTGAGCGATAATAGTGAAAGTGTGTAACGCGGTTATCGCTGACCTTGGGTCAGCAATACGCAGGTTTAATCTGTGTGAAGTATAATAATTATAAACTCAAATTTCGTAAAATAGTTATATGAAATCAATCCACATGCTACTAAAATGGCATGAAACAGCAATAATAATTTCTATATTCCGTCAACGCAATTAACACGGGAGCTAGCATCTCAATCACATAATAACTTCGCTCCGATGGATAGCCAGGTAAATCCCCAATTTGCTATTATCAATACTCCTTATTTACTTAACAACTTGACATATGTGTCAAATGTACAGTACCCAAATTTACAATCTCAAATGATTACACAAACTAATCATACTTTTACATCAATGCAACTAAATAACATACCGACAAATAATTTATCAAATAGAATAAATACATCCGATAGTGATAGTAAAGTGGAATTGAATACAATGCCCAATAAAGAATGGCAATCTGTACAAAACAGAAAAAGGAAAAGAATAACAAAACAATTAGCACAAAATAAAGCAGTACATGTCACACAAAATAATAGATATTCTGCCCTTAATAGCCTTAATAAGGATATTACTGAAGTCACACCGGTTGTCCAACAAAATAAGATACCCAAACCACCTCCGATATTTGTACATGGAGTTACAGATTATAATAAAATGATAAATGCTCTAACAGCTGTTACTGAAATAGAACAATATAAAACAAAAGCAATGGCTGATAATATAGTTAAGCTAAGTGCAAATACTCCAGACACATACCGTAAGTTAGTAACATTCATGAAGGAAACAGGTATAATTTACCACACATATCAGATGAAAGAAAATAAAGCTTATAGAGTTGTCACTCGTAACCTCCGTCCTACCCTCTACTGAAATAGCAGAATCACTGGAAGAGAAAGGTTTCAAAGTAAGAGGTGTAACAAACATCAAACACAGAATTACAAAATTATCCCTACCAATGTTTTTTGTAGACTTGGAACCTGCTGAAAACAATAAAGACATTTACAAACTTAAATTTTTAAATAATCACGTTATAAAAGTGGAGCCGCCACGTAAAAATACATCAATTGTCCAGTGTACGAAGTGTCAACAATATAACCATACCAAAACCTACTGTAACCGTCCCTACGCTTGCGTTAAATGTGGAGGACCGCATGACACTAAGACATGCAAGAAATCAAAAGATTTGCCTGCTAAATGTGCCTTATGTGGCGGTGATCATCCCTCCAACTATAGAGGCTGTACAGTACACAAAGAATTACAAAACAGACTGAAACCAGACACACAGACTCAAAACAGGTTTATCAATTCACACCACTCACCACTCAGCAACAATAGATAACACTCAAAGTTCACACCCTCAACATACAGCCAAGTAGTACAAGGTGACACTGTACAAGCCAACAGTCAAGAAACAATCTTACAAAAGTTCTTAGAAGAATTCAAAATGATGTTCACCCAGCTAATGCAACAAAACAACATGATAATAAACATGTTGTCTACTGTCATAAATAAACTTGTTAATGTCTAAGTACTTACGAATATGTTTATGGAATGCGAATGGCATCCAATCAAAAATTCAAGAAATCGAATTATTTTCAAAACTCCATAATATAGATATATGTCTTATACCAGAAACACATTTTACGGACAGATCTTATCTAAGAGTTCCGTACTATACATGCTATCATACGGAACGTCCGGATGGTACCGCCCAAGGAGGAACAGCGCTACTCATAAAGAGCTCAACAGTTCATTATGAACTACAAAAATATGAGGATCCATGACTACAAGCAACAACAATACAAGTTTGTAAATTACCAAACCCAATTATCATATCTGCTGTCTATTGTCCACCAAGACATAATATTACCAAGGAGGACCTCAAGCCGTTTTTCCAATCACTTGGCAGTACATTCATATGCGGTGGAGACTTCAACTGTAAGCACACCTACTGGGGATCTCGGCTAATTACCACTAGGGGTAGGGCTCTATATAACCTCCTACGAGAAGAAAACTATGGATACCTATCAACTGGGGAGCCAACATACTGGCCCACGGACCATAATAAAACACCTGATTTGCTAGACTCTTTTGTCACAAATGGAATTTCTTCTAACTATACGGATATTATCAGCAATCTTGACTTATCTTCAGATCATACACCAGTTATCGCTACAATTAGTACAACGATAATTAAAAAATCACCAAGACCATCACTTTATAACAATAAAACAGATTGGGACTCATACAGAGCCATTCTTCAAGAAACCCTACAATCAAATATTAGTTTAAAACTCCCAGGAATTAGAGCAAGCTACTGATCACTTTATCACTACTTTGCAAAATGCAGCATGGAAATCCACACCTACGATCACAAACAGCGTTCAAAGAGATATAAATATTCCTAATGACATACTTGAATTAGTTCGACAGAAGCGAAAAGTGAGAGCTAGATGGCATAGAACACAACATCCAGCTGACAAAACAGTGTATAATAGATTAGCAAATACCTTAAAGAACCAACTACAAGATAAGGCAGGAAACTTTTAACCATTATCTAACTACATTATCAAGAACAGATAATAGCATTTGGAAAATCGCCAAAGCAAACAAACGGCTACAAAAAACAAATCCCCCACTAAGAAAAACAAATAACGAGTAGGCTAGAACAGATCAGGAAAAGGCAAACTTATTTGCACGACACTTTGTTAATATTTTTATGCCCTACTCAGATGATCCTGATGATACAGTAAACAGCTTCTTGGACATACCATTGCAACTGTCGCTACCTATCAAGAGATTCACCTGTGCAGAGCTGGATAAAGAAATTCAACATCTTAACCATAAAAAAGCACCAGGGTACGAACTAATATCCGGTAAAGTGCTTGCTGAACTACCTAGAGTCGGTCTGGTGTTTCTAAGGAACCTTTTCAATTCTATCTTACGTCTCCATTACTGGCCGTTACCACTTAAATTCGCACAGATAATTCTCATACCAAAACCAGGTAAACCTATTGAGGAAATTACATCTTACCGTCCAATAAGCTTACTGCCCCAAGTTTCTAAACTGTTAGAAAAACTTTTAGTCAGGAGAATACATGAAACAGATATATTGGAAAACTGCATCCCGGACCACCAGTTTGGGTTCAGAAAGTATCACTCTACCATTCAGCAATGTCATCGCGTCGTAAATATGATTAACACAGCACTGGACTCTAAATCTTACTGTCCAGCAGTATTTATTGATATACAACAGGCGTTCGACAAAGTATGGCATAAGGGGCTCTTATACAAACTCAAACTACACCTTCCAAGTGAATATTATTTACTTATAAAATCCTATTTATCGAATCGACACTTCCAGATAAAGTATGGCTAGAATATTCTGCCATTCATTCAATCAACTCCGGAGTACCACAAGGCAGCGTTCTTGGACCTCTTCTATACACATTGTACACGGCAGACATACCTACAACAGTAGCTACAACTATAAGCACCTTCGCTGACGATACAGTCCTTCTCTCTCATCATACCAATCCTCAAACAGCCTCCTTAAACTTGCAACATCATCTGTCCCTCTTACAAACCTGGCTAAACAAATGGAGAATACAAGTGAACGAAGCCAAATGCACCCAGGTAAATTTTACCCTAAATCGCTTGGAATGCCCCCCGGTGCATCTAAATAATATAGCAATTCCTCAAGCAAATGAAGCCCGCTACCTGGGCCTTCATTTAGACAAAAGACTCACGTGAAAACTGCATATATTAAAGAAACGAAAGGAAGTTGATCTACGACTTAAAAAAATGTACTGGAAATCGTGTCTATCTTTAGAAAATAAGATTCTGCTTTTAAAATAATAGTTAAACCTATCTGGACCTATGGCATCGAGCTGTGGGGATGCTCCTGCAAGTCAAACGCAAACATAATCCAACGCATGCAATCCAAAGCACCGAGAATGTTAGCCAATGCTCCCTGGTATGTTAGCAACGACACCCTGCATACCGACCTGGAAATGCCAACAGTAGTAGAAGAACGTACTAAAAGAAGCAACAATCATTTCCTGTGACTTCAAGTTCATCCCAATGTCCTGGCATCCAGCCTGCAACATGATCCACCTCCTAGACGACTACAAAAAACGTGGCCCATTGATCTAAGAAGAAACTAACAGGATAACATTGATGGATGGACTCCCCTCACGTCACTACCGTCATCTCATTAGCTCATAGGACCTTACTATATGTTTATTATGTAAAATGGTTCTGATTGTTAATCTGCAAATAAACTTAAAAAAAACTGTTATGTTCTAAAAATGAAAAACGTTTTAGTGGTTTTTCTTGTGAGTTACCTAACTTGTCTATTTCTTTCTTCTATCGTCTTTATGAAATGATCGTTTTGTTAATATATAATGGTTTCTCAGAACTGTTTGAAAGCTCTTCAGTTTTCCAAAGACCAGTTAACTGGTTTTATATATTGGTGTTCAAGGAACAGAGTGCAGTAAACTATATAAAATAATTGTAGTTTATTTATATATAAAATTAGACCATTGCCAAGATTACTTTCCAGTGTAAAATAACGCTCAAAACCAATCTGCTGTAATAAGATCAATTTTGTCATTTAAGAAACAACAAATAGTTAATTATATATATATACATATATATATATATATATATATATATATATATATATGTATGATATTATATATATATATATATATATATATATATATATATATATATATATATATATATATATATATATATATATATATATATATATATATATATATATATATATATATATATATATATATTTATATATAAACATAAAATTAAATATTAAATATCATAAAATTAAATTAAGATTTCACTTTAAGCAAAATACAAACTTTATATAGTTTGTTATAACCAGAGTCAGGCAAATTATATCTATTATTATTCAAAAACAACAAAAAATATCTCTATTATATCTCTTATGTCTTTTAAGAAAACTCTGAATAGTCCTTAAAGGCTGTAATTTTTAGAGTATTTTTTCGGTGTAAGTGCAGAGGAAAAGGTTTGTTGTTTTTTATTATTTTTATTGCAAAGAACAACTACACGAGTAATTAAATTTTCTACTTTAAATGACAGTTGGCGGTCGCTTAATAAATATTTTAGCCGTAAAATGGCCTTTCAACATCAGCTGATTTAGCCGGAGCGTATATCGGTGCTACCATATCGTGGGAGTTTCACAAGAAGTCCCTGTCTCCTTTCCCTGCCAATGTATCAGAAATTTGTTTCAGTACCCCCCATTCTCTATTTCTCTTTAACATAGCCCTCATCTTGTCCCTAATTTTTTAATCCATATCGCCTGACCAGTTGCCCGGCTCTACCACTGCTTTCGTTACCTGTAACACCGAACCGGTGGCTGGTAGGTTCGTTGTCTGCATCTTTCTATACTTGCTGGGATGAACCTATAATTTAGTCAATTTACTGTTTAGGGGATTTCACAACCTTTTTCGTCTGCCTTACACACTCATCTATGTTTTCCAGTTCTTCTATTATCTGAATAAATTCTTGAAGATGTCGTTGGTAGTAGAGGGCATTAGAAAGCCAATTGGACCATGTTCTAATCACTGGTTTTAGAGAATGAGGAATGTTTGGTAAAACTCTTCTAAAAGTCCTAACTAGGCTGGTGGCTTTCAAAAAAACCTTTTTCCTAAATAAATTAGTTTGTTCACGTTTAGGTAGATCTCTCATACAATCTCTGCCACTATGTAAAGTCTGTGGGCTCGACAGATAATGTGTAGTAGCATTTGTTAAAGGGTGGAGAGTCTTTCCTGCCTTAAACCATAGCAAAAAAATTCCGCGGTGTTTGGCGCCTAGATTCAAAATTTGAAAGGCTTTTTAAACGGCTTGCACAATGGTGGAGGCATTGGATTTCTCGACGGGGCCACATGAATAAGGTGGCCGATGCATGAGCTTCCGTAAAGGTTCCCGACGATCACGTTGGCAATATTGCCAACAGCATCGATTGCCTTGTCAACGGTAATCCAGATCCTGGAGTCTTTGATTTCTGGTCTCACTTCATTTAGCACCTCCTTGTGAATTGAGGGTACAACTCACCTCAGAGTCCTTGCAATGAGATTTTTCGATTACAGTACTTCTCTAAGAAGTCACAAAGTAGAACTTCTTCCAGCTTATTTAGAAGAATTCTCTCTGGCAGAAAAGCTGCGAGTAGTTCCCGGTCAAAGTCGCTGGTTCGGGAGCCTCTAAGTCGATCAATAACTTTTGCTTCTTTAAAGAACTTTGTGTAAGGTGTTGGTGCGTGGTCGAGTGCTTACGCTACAGTACTTCACATATCTTTTTAATCATAATAAAATAAAAAAAAGTAAACTTATTCTCCCTCTACAGCGTAAAATTGAAGGCCTTCTCTGTGCGTGGCAGAGCCCTTCTAAGTTGTTGGGTTCAGTTCCTAGTTTAAAATCTGATTTCTGGTCATAGTAATTTTACAGTGCAGTAATTTCATAAATAAAACAAAGTATGATTTTGTTAAAGTTGATTAAATAATAAAAGATAAAATTCAATAACAGTTCTTTTCATTAAATTTTTACAAAGAATTTTGGTTTTTAGCATTGCCTAAAATCGAACCAAAAAAAAATAACATTCCCGTGCAGGTTATTCGGAACATATCTAATACCGTAAATATTAAAACATATAAGTAGGTAAGTGAACTTACAGACTTAACACACGCTCTGCAAATGATTATATCTCCATTTGCTTGAAAATTGACATCTGCTGCCCACTTGTTTTACAGGTTTCTTTTACTAACTGGAATCGTTGAAATTGTTAACACGTTCACATTCACTACTTAAATGACGGTTAGCCATGAGCAGTGTTTTCAGGAGTACAAAATTTTATGACTATAGACACCCTTTGTGCACATGTTTGCTCTTACACTTACACCCTGACGTCACTGATAACGATTATTAAAAATTACAAATATGCAGTAGGTGAAAAAATTCTTCCGGTATGTTAATTAGGACAAATATGGGTACGTTGTATCTTGTCCTATTATTTAATACTAAATTATTGATAATTTGTTTCCTGTTTACTGTCAATATAAACTTTTGCATTTTATTTATTCAATGTTGTTGTAACATAATCTGTTTAAAAATATATAACAACAACGAATAAATAATCTGGTAAATTACAATAAACAATTCTGCTGCCATAGTTTCCCACTATGCTTAATTTATTATGTTTCCCAAACGTTAAAATCTGAAATATTAAATAAGTAAATGTTTAGGAATTGAAAACAGTGACGTCAGGGTTTGAGTGTAGAGCAAATATGCACACAAGGGACGCCGGAAAACACTGCGCATGAGGTACGGTTAATCGGTGGCTTAATTTGTTCCTCCTACCCCAAGTCGAAGGCCTTATAAGCCCGCCACGGCCAGCCATGAGGTACAGTTAGTCCATGGCTCAACTTGTTCTTCCTACTCTCAGTCGATGACCTTATAGGCCAGCTATTGAAGGTTTATTAGATGAAATGAGTCACTTGAACCTATTATTTTACTATTTATTTGTCTCACTTCTTTTAAAAATATGATGACTTAACACAATCAACAAACAAAATTCGCCTCGTATCTTTTTCTTTGAAATATATCTGTTATTCTAAATTTAAGTCAAATATAATTAAATAAAAAAATGTCTTTTGCCTGACTCTGGTTATAACTGTGTACAATTTCATCATTATCGTACAAATCGTAAAGATCCAAAATTATGGTTTGTGATTTTATATCAATTGAATATGTAATTGGCTTATAAAAAAATATGCAAAAAACAGTTTTGTGTAGAATTAAGTCAATTGATTATCGACAGTGTTTGCATATAATTTAATTATCAACTAAGTTAATTGGGATGTCTATCCCACCATCGAAACTCTAAAATAGTACGAATTACCTATCTTAATGTTTTTTTGAATTAATGTCTAAAGTGTTTAAACTCAAATCATTCATTATATAAGATGTTAGACTGCAGTACCTACTGTTATTTGAATATGTTTTCCTTTTTAACTATATTTAATTACATTTGATTTACCACGTGGTACAGTATACTTACGTTTTGGAACTTAAAGATGTCGTGTTGTAAAAGTGTATACTTTAAAAAATTATGTTATCTAATGTGCCGGTCATATAGTTGCCGCATCTTTCCACTTATTCTTACTGCTGAGAAAAAAATTTGGAGACTTTAGAACTTGAAAGCACTTCGTATATTTGGTGTTAATCAGTTTAGTTTCTATTCCTATTGCGGTTTATATTTTTGATTATATCAAATTATTTTATTAGCAGGTATATCATTTACTGCTACTCTCACTACTAAACATATTTAGTTTTATTTTATTGTATATAAAATTAATAGTTACATATTGACAATGAACATTGATTTCTCACATTAAACACCAAACTAGTAATGTCGACGGTTATTTTACATCTCTGTATGATATTGATTCTAGACAACTTCCAAGCTTGGCGATCTTATAAATATGAGATTTAGTTCTTGACTATTGGAATATCGTTTAATGATTTTCCACAATAGGTGCTTTTATTTGTAGCTACGTTTGTTACTACCCACTAACTAAGTAGTCTGTGTACATTACTTTTTAATTTTCTATCAAGTGAAGCCTAACGAAACGAAACGTATTGTAATGTTTATTAACATATCGATGAATAAGCAAACCTTAGCAGAAATTTATTATATATTAGGAGTATTATGTTATGACGGTAAGCAAATCGTAAGATCTCATGATTTATCGTATGGTTTAATACTACAATGAAGTACAGTATAAAGTAAGGCATAACTCTGCTGATAGTCTAGTTTTTAAAATATTAACAAAACAAAGCACTTGTGGTTTTGTTAATTTTAAAGTTATTTATTATTATTTTTCTCTGAATATTACAAATATTTTTCTATTTTTTCATTTTCGTAAGTTATTTTTTCTCGAAAAAATGTTTGGTGGGGAATTTTGTCATTATTAAAAATCACATCCGAACCACATCCGCAAAGCAAAGCTTTAATAGTTCCTTAAAAAACTGATGTTGCTTAAATTATTGCTGATATTATTAAATTAGGTTTATCTTATATTATTCCAATGAAATTAATGACTTAAAATGTTATTCAATAATTGCCATAAAGGAAACCTTACCTTTTGTCGTTTTTAATATTTTCCAATTTTCTCCCTTATCTCTTACTGCCTTTCTTAGCTCATATTTCTAGCATTTTCTTGTCTTGCTTTTTCATTTTCTTAGAATTCCTATGTCGGATACCTTTTGGTTCTTCCATTGTTGCAAAAAATAAACTGTTACAATTTCAATGCTACTGAAAAGATTAAGAATCATTTTTTTGTATAGCTACTTACACTGTTATCTTATATTATTCTTAGTCTCTATATTTAAACATTTATAATTTAAATTTCTTTATTACATACACGGTAGGCCTGAAAGGCCTTTATCGACACGGTTTTTTATGACTGCATTCAATTATATACATTAAAATAATTTGAAATCCAAATTTATAGCAAAAACGGTAGAATCGTTTTTTCAGAAATCAAAATTTAAAGTAAAAAATCACAAAAGTCAATAATTTTGGTTTCTAGACAATTTAACTGCATGCAAAGTTGTAGTACAAATTTTTTACTGCCACAGCTTAGAAGCAATTAATACTCAGAGATTCTGATTGCATTATAGGTTTAAACTTGTGTGTATATGAAAAAAATAGTTTAAATAAATTACATTATATGAAATTGGCATTTGTTCAAGAGTTTATCATTTTATAGAATTTCTAACTACGTGTCAATGTGCGTATTTTTATTTTGATTGCAATAGGTAAGCGTCTATTTCCCCGTGTGCGGTTGTTAATCCTCGATCGGGTACCTTCCTAGGCTGCAAACAGCGTCTGTTCTTCAGGTTAAGTTACACCCAGAGAAGACAACAGGAAAACACTCTGGATAACTACTCTAGAGAATTACTTCGCCAGGATATCATAAGGGAGAGAAACCAAGATATGTGGGCCCCTAATCTCGGGCAGTCTTTAGATGGGCAAGAGGTTTAGTCAAATCCAATATGGAAGGTAATGCGCAGATTTTCTGTTGTGATACTACTGCTTTAAATTTAGGTGCCTGTATGCTTATCGAACAGAAACTGAATAGACAAATGTTTATTTTTGCTTGCCGCTATCACGTCTACCAATTGGTATTAAAAGGCGTGTTTGAGGCAAAAATAAGCCAGGTGACTACAAGTTCCAACATTCCATTGGAAAAATGTCGATTCCCAGAGAATACAGAGCTGTACAAAAAAACTATTATTCCTGAATGTTTCAGAAATTGACAAACTGCTAGGATTTTACCGAACTGAATTGACTAAAGAAATTGCTAGAGATGACTATCGAGAATTAATAGAGCTTTCAATAATATTTATTGGCGAAGACAGAGAAAAGAAATTTAAGATTCGGCTTCCAGGAGCCATGCACTAAGCTCGATGGATGGCGAGAGCAATTTTTTCATTAAAAATATCATTACTTAGCTCTGGCTAGTTCTGACAGCATTTATGGTATTTGACAGATAAAGTGTCTGCCTTGTCTCTATTTGACGATGATGTAGACCAAGAAACTAAAGTAAAAATGGTTGCTAACTTAGCCAAAGAAAATCCATCTGCCCACGGTAAATGCTACATCCCATTGAAAGAAGAACTTTGTGGCTCACTTTACGGTTAGTCCTTTGTTTTCTTTTATTATTTTGATATATAACTGTTCTCTTTTTAATTTCAGAGAAAAACATTGATGACTTTGTTTCAATCAAAAGCACGATCTTATTAAATCGACTCAAAATTGATGACAGTTTTCTTAACGATTGTCCTACTTCATGGTCAAATAATGCTTCATTTCAACACGCTAAAAAGAAGGTGCAGACACTTAGAGCAGTTAACGATACGAGTGAAACAGCGGTTAAGTTAACGAAGACTTTCATGACTTAATCACTGTTGAAGAGGAACAAAAACAATTTTTATTACATTGCGTACAAGAACACAGGCAGATATATCCTGACTGTAAAAAGCAAACTTTGAAAAGAAAATTTAATAAATAATGTCCTTTTAATTATAAATGCTTAATAAATATAAGGTACATGTAAAATAGTGTTTTATTTACCGAATAAACATTGAATTCTAAAATCCCTCTATGGCTTCCATACTAACTTTTCTGTTAGAAGTTTAACGTCAAGTCGGCACGGGTTATCGTTATCCGATTGCAATAATATTTATTATTTCAGTTATTAGAGTCAAATGGAAAAAAATTAGAGGGTATGCGTACCAAAACTTAAAAAAAAAATGCGCCCATATAGCCTGGGACACTCTAATGGCCAGATACAGGTATATGTGACAGAGAGCATAAAAAGCTATATTACGCAGGCAGCAACAGAAATGATCAATATTATGGAATTGATAAAGCAGTATTTGTGGAATCGGAATATACCAACTATGTAGAAAGTTTTATCCCAATTTCAGATAAATTTATGTTACCACAGCTACGAG
The DNA here is from genome assembly GCA_036346155.1 of Sinelater perroti. Taxonomy (NCBI): domain Eukaryota; kingdom Metazoa; phylum Arthropoda; class Insecta; order Coleoptera; family Elateridae; genus Sinelater; species Sinelater perroti. The sequence goes on from JARFIY010000001.1 coordinate 19,819,240, forward strand.
GTTAGCCTTTTCAATATAAACATTTTACAAGTATACGCTCCGACGGCAGATAAGAGGTATGATGAGGAAATAGAACATTTGTACGACAACATCGAGAAAGAATTAAAAGCAACAAAAAGTTATGATATAACTTATATATTTATTATGGGTGATTTCAATGCCAAAATAGGACCAAGACGGCGAAAAGATTTAGTTGGCAACTATAGCGTGGGCGAGAGTAATGACATAAGAAAAATGCTTTTTTAGTTTTGCCAGGAACAACATATGGTAATTACAAATACTTAGTATAAGTTTTATAAGAGAACATTATACACGTAAATATGTTCGCAAAACAATAAAAGAAACCTACAACCCATAAAGATTCAGATCAACTAGATTTGCTTCAACAAGCGCTACAGGAACTGCATCAAACTGGTATACCCAAGTAGAGTCATATGATGTATTACATGGTGTGAAAATAATTTGTAAATAAAAAAGAGACGTACTAATAAATGTAATCAAAATAAAAAATAATAACGTCAAAGAGAAAACTACAAATAAGATCTCACGTATTACACAAAAATATTATTCAAAAAGTTTATAATAGAAATATTAAACCAGATGGAAGAACGATAAAAAGGAACGAAAGAAAGTTAAACGCAATGCTATTGAATATAAAAGAAAGCAATGAGAAATAAAGAGCGAAATAATTGTAGAAAAGAAGAAATGGATAAGAAAGAATGTGAAAAAATAGAGGAACTAAAAAAAACACGATACAAGCGGAATGCACAAAAAGTTGAAAAAAATTGCAGGATTGCACAAAAAACACACACGCTAGTGTTGGAAGTAACAGATAAACGGAACATGTGGTTAAATTACATCCGAGAACTATTTCAAGGTAAACGTACTGACATTCATATGGGGAAAATTGGAAGATCGACAGATATTAAAAGTAGAGTTAGAATATGCATTAAAGATTTCAAATAATAAAAGAACAACAGGGCCAAACAAAATTCTACCGGAATTCTAAAGCTTAGGAATGGAGAAAATTTGAATGGAGTAGAAGAATTATTTAATAAGATATATAACTCAGGAGAACTGACAGAAGGCTGGTTAAAGTCAGTATTATTTGTATACTAAAAAACCGATGGCTAGAAAATGTAGCGATTAACGAAAAATTTGCGTAATGGGCCACCTCTTCAAGGTCTTGCTACGACCGTAACACATGCACGAATTAGACGAAAATGTAAAGAACATTTTGATAATATTCAGTTTGGATTCAGGTATGGTTTTAGCACACGTGAAGCATTATTGGCAATTATAGTTCTTTTACCAAAATGCCGAGACCAATAAAAAGACTTGTTTGCTTGTTTCAGTGATTATGAAAAAGTGTTTTCGAATTATCAAAAAAACTAATTTGGAACAAAGAACATCAATACGACTAAAAAAAGATTGGCAAACGAAGTGGAAATTGCTAGAGGAGTGCGATAGTGCTGCATCCTTTTCTCCTTGCTGTCCAATTTATATTCTAATGCTAGATTTAAGGCAGCATTAGGTGGTGAAAAATTGGACGTGAAAATTAATGTGTACCTATTAACAGCATTAGATATCCGGTGCTACTAGCAGATGTCATTAAAGATTTACAAAAACTCTAAACAATATTTATACAAAGTTTCTACATGGGGTTAAGCATTAATATTGACAAAACTAAATTTATAGTGTTCAGTAGACAACAGTATTTAAACGTCAATTTACACACACATAGAACAAGTTAGTGCTTTTAGATATCTAGGTTGTAATCTTTGAGAAGACCTCAGTCCAGATTGCAAAATTAAGAAAAGAATAGATATAGCTTGCACCACCTCTAATTCGATGGAAAGAGTATTATGTAATAATATAGTGAATCTGAAACTTCAACAACACATGACAAAATGCTACATATGGTATAGTTTTATTATCCGGGATGGAATATTGGACATTAAAAATAAACACGATAAATAGAATAGAGGCCTTCAAAATGTGGTTACACAGAAAAATGCTAAAAATTCCATGAACCAATCATGTGTCGAATGTACAAATATTAAGGAGAGCTAACTCAGGCAAAGAATTACTTACCTCTATAAAGCAAAAAAAAAATGGCCTATTCGGATCAGAAATATGAAGTGCTACAACTAATTATGAAAGGAAAATCCAACGTCGCAGAGAAATTGGAAGAAAGTTTAAGAATTATAGAGCAAATTTCTCGCAGGGCAGAGGACCGTAAAGCATGGATCACAGTGATCACTAATGTCTAGAAGACCAGACATTGCACTTAAAAGAAGAACATATAAAAATATGCATAAGTCGAATTATATTAGTGGTAAAGTTTGACTAATCTGCTGTTGTGCTATTGTTGGGTAATCCAATTAGTTACAATTCTGTTGGAATATTATCGCACAATAAGTGCTGATAGGTATCCCACTATCGTAGCCATATAATGGTACATAATGCAGTTATATGCATCTAAAATATAAAACATGTATTGCAATTTAGTGTAAGTATGCCTTAACTATTTAGCAATAAATATCTTTTTCTAACATTTTAAGGCAATTGTAATTCTTGTTAAATTACAAATTTTTAATCATAATAAGCGTTTACTTATGACTGTACAATCTAATAGTTATGTTAGAAGATTTTAAAATCTTATTTAAAGATGGCTGTTACATTTCATGAATATTTGCAAGGATTGATCAATACAATACCTATACAGACTACTATAAGTTTCATACAGCTTATCCCTGATAGATAGCGCTACCTATATGAACTCATAAGAAATACATAATATAATAGTGCATATTTAATGCTAAAGGGAATATTTTGTTATTTTCTGCAGAATTTAACATATTTTTTGTTTTCAAAAGTTTTATTTTGGAATTTCCCAAATCAAATAGTTTTATTGTGGTTTCTTAAGAAGGCGGACAAAAGAAGAATTAAAACCCCTACTAATTATCTAAGGTTGTAATTATGTACATTGCTTTTAGTAAGAATATTCGTAAAAGGTATTATAACATATCTGTGAATTTACACACTAAATAGTTTTATCATGATTTCCCAAAAATTTGAGGACATTAAATAGAAGGATTTAAAATCATCACTGATTATTTTAGGTTCCTTTAGCAGGCATATTTATGACGGTATTATTAAATATATAGTTAGCGTTTTGCATCGAAGCAGAGCAGACGTGGATGGGCTGACTTTACCTTCGTTATCGTGGCGGTGCAGCTGCAGGCTTGCATAAGGTTTAACAACATAACATTTAACAACAGCAATGTCCATCACCGGGAAACCAATCACCTACACAATTGATGCTTCAGCCGAATTTTGGAATCACGCCAGTATATAGCCAGGTAACACCCCAATCTTCTATTCCATATTTATGTAATAACCAACAATATATACCTAATATACAAATCCCGAATGTACTAACTTAGATACCTATCCAAGCACCCAATATTACTACAGCAATGCAAACAAATAGAGTGCCAGTCAATAACTCAACAAATAATATGAGCATGCCTAATTATGAAACTGATAATGAATCTTCTTCTACAACTCAAAATAATGAATGGCAAAGCCAAAGAGTGGAAGCCAGAAAAAGGCAGAGAACATCAAATCAGTCAACACAGAGCGATACAGAGCATGTCTCGCAAGATAACAGATACTCTGTCCTCTCTAATGTTAATGAAGATATTACTGACAACACAAATAATGCACAACAACAAACTAACGTTCCTAAACCACCACCAATATTTATACACGGATTGATACGGAAATGATAAATGCACTAACAACTGTTGTAGAAGCAAAACAATACAAAACAAAGACATTGACTGATAATGTAGTTAAAATAACCCCTTCTACTGCTGACACATATCGTAAACTGATCACATTTATGAAAGACTCTAATGTAATATATTACAAGTACCAGATGAAGGAAAGTAAAGCATATCGAGTGGTAATCCGCAATTTACACCACACTGTAATCACAGAAGAAATAGCTGAGTCATTAGAAGAGAAGGAATTCAAAGTGAGTACTATAAAAATCATTAAGCACATAATTGATAATACCCCTCTCCCAATGTTCTTTGTGGACTTGAAACCTGCACTAAATAATAAAAATATTTATAATCTACAGTACATAAATAATCAAGTAATAAAGGTTGAACTGCCACACAGAAATACAACCATTGCACAGTGCATCAGGTGTCAACAATACGACACCAAAGCGTATTGTAATCGCCCGTACGTATGCGTAAAATGTGAAGATTTTCATGACACTAAAACCTGCAAGAAGACCAAAGAAACTCCAGCTAGATGCGCATTATGCGGTGGTGTTCATCCGGCAAATTATCAAGGTTGTACTGTACATAAAGAACTTCAAAAGAAATTAAGATAACCATGCACTCACAAAATTGTCATGCACATATAAATACATCTCAACCACAACCCCATCAAAGTAAAACAACACATTGCAAGTTCAAAACCAGGATGTAACATTACAAAAGTTCCTAGAAGAATTTAAAGTCATGTTTGCTCAATGAATGCAACAAAACAAGATGGTAATAAATATGTTGTCCACAGTCATCAGTAAACTAGTCCAATAATGTCTAAATCGTTACATATATCTTTATGGAATGCTAGTTGCATCCTATCAAAAATATATAAAGTCGAGTCATTTTTAAAACTGAATAATATAGATTTATTATTTATAGCTGAAACACACTTTACTGACAAATCTTACTTAAGAATACCCTATTATACTTGTTATCATACAGAGCATTCTGACGGTACAGCTCATGGAGGCACAGCTATTGTAATAAGATTCAATTGTTCATCATGAATTAGAAAAGCACGAAGAACGATTTCTATAAGCAACCACTATTCAAGTTTGCAAATTACCAAATCCGATCACAATATCAGCTGTATACTGTTCAGCGAAACATAAAATTATCACAGAAGACCTTAAACCATTCTTTCAGTCACTTGGTAGCAATTTCATATGTGATGGCGACTACAACTGCAAACATACATACTGGGGTTCACAACTAATCACCACAAGGGGTCGAGTACTATATAAAATTTTACGTGAAAAACTATGGTTATCTATTAACTGGGGAGCCTACATATTGGCCCACGGACCCTGATAAGGTGCCAGACCTGTTAGACTCTTTTGTAACACATGATATTTTATCTAACTATATGAGTATAGCTAGTAGCTTGGATCTGTCATCTGAGCATACGCTAGTCATCTCCACATTAAGCACCACGATTATCAAAAGACAACCTAGGCGATCACTGTACAACACAAAAACAGACTGGGAGGCATATAGATGTTTTCTGTCAGGGGGCTTACAAATTAGTATTAATCTACATACCCCTTAACAAATAGAGGATGCGACGAACCACTTTATCACAACTGCGCAATATGCAGCTTGACACTCAACGCCGAAGATTACAAATATGGTACGTAAGGATGTAAATATTCCTAAAGGAATACTTGGGCTAATACGGCTAAAGCGTCAGGCAAGATCCAAATGGCACAGAATGCACAATCCTGCTGATAAAAACATATATAACAGGTTAGCCAACACCATAAAGAAAAAAATTAAAATGTTGAAGCAAGAAACTTTTCAACACTACTGAACTACACTCTCCCGCGCAGATAATGGTATCTGGAAAATTTATAAAGCAAATAAGAGGCCACAGACCGTGAATCCGCTAATAAGAAAACAAAATAATGAATGGGCAAGAACAGACCAGGAAAAGGCTGATCGGTTCGTGCAACATTTTACTGACTCTTTACTCCCCATTCCAGTGAACCAGATGATAAGATTCAAACCTTTCTTTAGACACCCCTACAATTGTCACTGCCCATCAAAAGCTTTACCTATACCGAGGCTCTTGAAGAAATTTGGCATTTAAACAATAAGAAAGACTCTGGTTACGACTTAATAATGGCAAAGGTGCTTATTGAACTACCCAAAAGCGGCGTACTGTTTTTACGAAATTTTTTAATTCTATACCGCGACTTCATTATTGACCATTATCACTAAAATTTTCACAAATTATTCTAATATTAAAACCTGGAAAACCCGCTGAAGAAGTTTCATCTAACAGGCCCATAAGTTTATTGCCTCTGTTGTCTAAACTATTAGAAAAGCTTATAATTAGAAGATTATATAATACCGATATATGGAAAAATTGCGTCCCAGACCATCAGTTTGGGTTCAGGAGATACCATTCTACCATATAACAATGTTATCATTAACACGGCTCTCGATTCTAAATCCTATTGTCCAGCAGTATTTATTGATATAAAACAAGCTTTTGATAAAGTATGGCATGATTTCCCACTGTACAAGATCAAGATCTTGCTTCCTAGTGAATACTACCTTCTTTTTAGATCTTACTTGTCAGATCTCTACTTTCAAATAAAATACGGACAGGAGTATTCTAACCTCCACCCAATCAAATCTGGAGTGCCACAAGGAAGTGTCCTTGGACCTGTGCTCTATATATTATGCACTGCAGATATATCTACAACATCAGATACATACATTGCAACTTTTGCTGACGACACTGTTCTCCTCTCTAGCCACACCAATCCTAACACACCCTCCTTAAAACTGCAAAACCAATTAACTATCTTACAGACCTGGCTAAATAAATGGCGAATCAAAGTAAACCAAACGAAAAGCACTCATGTTAACTTTACTCAAAATCGTGCAGAGTACCGCCCACCAGTGTATCTGAATAATACACCTTTCCCACAAGCAAACGAGGTCCATTACCTAGGTTTTCACTTAGATTAAACGACTCACGTGGAAGTCCCATATACTAAAGAAGAGAAAGGAAATTGAAGATTTGCAAATCGATAAAAATGTACTGGTCACTAGGCCGATGACTTCAAGTCTCCTCCGAAAACAAGTCTCTCTCAGGAAAGTATCGGAATAACATTTGGACTTACTGAAATTGAACTCTGGGTTTGTTAGGTCAAATGTCAACGTAGTTATCCAATTGTAGCGGAAGTCCAAATGACATTCTACGAATCTTGACAAGTGACCGTAGGTATGTCTGCAATATTGACATAGAAATACCTATAGTGTGCTTTAACATAATGTTCCAATAGCATCTGAGACGCACGATAAGAAGTATCACTATCCTATGACTCTCAAGTCGTCACAAATAGTCTGTCTCCAGGAAATATTGAGAAACATTGTTTCTGTAATTATATATTGTTTTGCTCGAAAAACGTAGTTACAATTGTTAGCGGAAGTAAAATGACATTCTCAAGTTTGACAATACCGTAGTTAACGTTGATATTGACATAAAATACCTTTAATGTTTGTTTAATAAATGTTCCAATAGCTTACACTTTATGAAAGTTTTTTCTGTACAAACGATATATTACTCTCAAGCGTTATAATTTCTTAACAGAAAATACTGAAACACTTTTATATATTGTTTTTGTAAATGAAAATAATTTTAATAATAATGCATTTAAGTTTGGTTTTAACGTAATTGCCTAAACTTTAATGCATATGTTTAATTACATTTTAGTGCTTACACTTTATGAAATTCATATTTTGAAACGAAAATTAGTGTTAAAATCAGACTCATTTGTTATTTACAGTAACAATAATAATAATTAGGATAAACATTTTTAATAATGCCTACGTTATTTGCATATTTTAATTACATTTTAGTTGCATATAATATTACAAATATAATAACTTAAGTGCATAAAATCCGCTTTGTTATCAAGTAACAATATGTTATTAGGATAAACATGTGGCAAGAGATTAGCTCTGTAAGCAATTACATTTATTGATTAATATTACAAATACTAATTCGACTATAAAACGATAAAATTCGCAATTTCAAAAAAAGCAAGAAAACATGGCGAGAATTGCTCTGTAAGCAATCCCAGAACGAACTTAAAAGACTTTTCGACTTCGATTTCGTATTTCGGGAAAATTCGAAATCGAATATCTCGAAAATTATTCGACATAGAATTTTTTCGACTTCATTTTCGAATTCAGCGTAAAATTTCCTATAAGAATCACATTTAAAATCGTAATGTCGAAAATTTTCCCGAAATTCGAAGTCGAATATCTCGAAAACTATTCGAGATAGAAACTTTTTGATTTCGATTTTGAAATTAGCGTAAAATTTCCTATAAGAATCCATTTTAAAATTTTAAAAAATCCATAATTTTGTGACAGCGACAGACAGACCAACAGACATATAGAATTCAGTAACGAACTTTTTAAGTTCGTTGAATATACAAATGCAGAATATAAATCTTGTAAATACAACCACTCCAACTATTATACAATCTGCCCTGTAGAATTGGGCAATAAGTATTTTATAGGGATTAAAATGTAAATGCAATATAACTGGTGATAACCATTAGACATGTGAGATAGAGATCCAGCGAACCCTCGCTTGACAGTGTCTTAACACTATATGACATAAGATAAATGAATTACAGTTTAAACATTTGTTATCTTTTTGGTTCCTTGTTTTCATTGTCCATTAGGTGATACCCAGTATTATTATATGGGTGAGAATTGAATCTGTTTTTATACCGCGTGCTGCAGTTTTGAATTTCGCATTTCACTGTGACTACTTAATAGGTGTATAAATAAGTTCTCAGCTTTTTTCTGCAAAATTAAAGTTTTATTTAAAAACAAACAAAAATAGCTTAAGTATCAAAGTATTCTCCGTTGGCATCGATGACCTTTTGCCATCTTTCGGGTAGCTTGCGAATTCCCTGGTGATAGAAGCTCACCGGCTTCGAGACGATAAAGTTATCGATGCATTTTCGGACTTCTTCTTCTGTTTTGAAGTGCATATCAGCCAAGTGATGCTGTAACGACCGGAATAAATGATAATCGGAAGGGGCCATGTCTGGGCTACACGCCGCATGTGGGAGAAGTTCTCAGCCTAACGCGTCTGCCGCTCATCCGTGTCAAATGTTTGAGGGCGTCCAGCGCGTGGTTGATCTCCAAGACTAAACTCTCCTCTGCGAAATATTTGGCACCACTTTTTGCACGTTGCATGACTTACAGCATTCTCACCATATGCAGCAGAAATCATTTCGGTGGCTTCAGCAGCGTTTTTCTTAAGATGAAACGCGAAGTGGAAGGAAAATCGAATATGCTCTTTTGTGATTGCCATCGTGAACACAGCTGATTATTGAGGTTATGTGCATCAAACGCCAAATCACATGATGTTTCGAAAGACTAAATGTCATTGCTTTAAAACCACAAGAGGGCGGACTAATACGTTACATGTAAACGGTGATTTGCGTCCTGTGAAATCTAAAACTGAGAACTTATTTATACACCTATTAAAATTATTCTAACGGGGCCGTACCACGGTGTGTTGACGATCGTTCGTAGCACATTATTTGAAATCTTTCAAATATTTTCAAGTTTGATATAGTTGGAGTTTTCCACAGAGAAATTCTACAAGTTCATATTGGTTGTAAGACTATTTTAAAGATTAATAGTTTATTTTTAAATGATAGTCTGGATTTTCTTTCAATTAGCTAATATAATTTACAAAGTTGTAGTCCAAGTTAAATACAACCTGAACACTTTTTATTTAAATTTTTATTTTTATTTAAATAAAAAATAAACCGTTAGGATCACCACACGAGACATACAAAACATCGAAAAGGTATCTATACAAGGTAGCAAAAACGTTTTACGAGAAGATATAGTAAAATAAATTAACTAAACTCCTGGTGGAATAAAGAACTGGATGGTTTAGTAAAACAAAAAAAACAACAACAATATAGTAAATAGCTAACCACTAAAGATCCAGAGGACAAATAAATAAAAGAACTACGATAGATCCAACTGGACACGAAAAATAAAAATATTGTTATACGAAATTATCAACAGAATCTAGAGATAAATTTAGAAACATAAATTATGAACCACAACCGTTTCAGATGAAATGTGAAAATTTTACAAATGAACAAAAAAGAAAAACATTATCAAGAATAATAAAGCTCCTGGTCCAGTTGTACCCGTGGAATTCTTAGTTTGCTCCTGAAATAGTATTAGAAAATTTAACACGTATATTTAATAAATGTCTGAATGGAGAGGACATACCATCTGAATGGAAGTATACGTACATTAGTTCCTTATATAACAAAGAGAATAAAAAAATAAGTAGTTAGTGTTAGTCTCCGCAGGTAAATTGTATGGTAGGGTTTTACAAAATAAAATTAAAAAAGTCAGTTAGAGAAGTGGAAAGAACTAAGTAGTTTCAAATAAAGAATATCGTGTATTGAGAACTTGTTTTACGTAAAATCTACAGCATACGAAAGTTAACTACATCTAGTATTTGTTGATCTAAAAAAAGCCTATAAGATATTCTCGTAAATAAATTTAAGGAATCATTGTTAGTAGTATACATCTTCAATAGATCAACCAAGTAAAAAAATATATATATAAAATACTAGTTGCGTTAAAACAAGTCAAAGATATTCAGAATACTTTAAAATTGATAAAGTTCTAAGACAAAGATACTGTTTTAGCTATAGGCTTTTTAAAATTTATTTAAATTTAACCTTGACACAACGGATTAGGAAATGTAAGAAAATGGGATTTCAAATTAGGGATAAACATATCACTACTACTTTGTTATTTGCTGATAACCAATATTGGCTGAAGACGTTGAAGACTTCACATACATAATTAGAAAACTAGTGGAAGAATTTAGAAACGGGGGTTGGAAATCAAAATAGAAAAAACTGAATATTTCAAAATTGGTGGAATATAAAAAGATCTGGATATAGAAGGAAAGATAATACAGAACACCAAAGAATACAAATACCCAAGAACAGGAAATGAAAACGACGACGCAGATATATTACAAAAAGTAGGTAGAGGAAAAGCCATTACGAGTCAGCTAAACTCACTTAGAGAGATATACGAAAAGAAACAAAAACGAAACACTTATTTAAAACACTAATTGACGTTGCATACGGTTCAGAGATTTGGACGATAAACAAGAGTATGCAATCACGAATAAACGCTGTAGAAAATAGCTTTTGGCGAGGATGCTGTAGATATACGCTAAAAGACTATAATAAGAACAGAAGAAATTAAAACAAAAATTAATGTTGAATTTGTACTAAGAGACGTTATATAGAGAAAATAATTATCCTCGTTTGATGTATGACAGACAACAGACTACCAAACAAAACTTGGAATTGCAACCCGAAAAGAAAAAAAGAAAACCGAGAAAATCCTGGGAAAAGGAATAAACAGAGCCATAACTAAAAGACTCATTGAACAAAGTTTGTGGCAAAACAAAAAACAATAGCGTTCGAATGCCGAAAACGGCCATTGCTGTAAAAAAGTTATTGTATGTGTATGTTTTTTTTTGAGTATTTGAACGATGAACACGAAGACGCGAGTAGCCGTGCGCCGTACTATTGGAAAGCTGAGAAAAAAATAAGATTGTGTTCTCAAATCATTATATATATATATATATATATATATATATATATATATATATATATATATATTTCCGATCAGGCTGATTTTGGCGTCTATCACAGATCAAAAATTATGAGGCTTGACAGTCAAAAATGACAGAAAGAGAAACTTGTCTCCAGATTGAAAGCCGCCTTGATCAAAAGTTGAAAAATAAAAGTACGGACGGACGGACAGACAGACGACATAACTCTCTACATAAGACTTATCATTTTAATGTATAGAAGCCTAAAAAGGGAACTACAGAAGAAACACAAAATATACCTACTGCAAAATGACAAACATTTATACCAAACACGTTTAACAAGCTACATATCTCAAGAAGAAGCAAAAAATATATAGATAAATAATGGAAAGTCATAAAAACACATTGTACACAAACTAGCAGCAGAAGTATTAAGGACAAAACAAAAGAACTACAGGAGAAAAGAACCCAAGATATGGATAACAAACTACTATAATTAATAGATAACAAACACAGAGCATACCAACAATACTTAACATCAAGAACAGAACAAAACCAACTACAAAAACGAAGTGCCAAAAGAGCCATAAAAAAGCCTATCATAATAGCTGGGATAGTTAAACAGCACGTATAGAAGATGTACACGGATGATAAGAATTGGTATATAAAATTATGAAGCACCTCAAAAAAGGAAAAAAAAGATACTGCAACGTTAAATATTATAGAAACTGAAGAGTGCGAAGAACCTTACAAGGAACTGTGGTAACATTCGAAAGAAGAAAAAGACGAGGCTAATAATAGCGAATATATAAATTTATAAAAGACAAATTTAAACGTAGACGATATAGCTATACAAGAATTAGAAAATGCAATAAAGAAGTTAATAATAGGAAAGCCATGGGAACTGATAAAATTAAAACTGAACTACTTAAATACGGAGGTCTCTTTCTAAAATTAAGACTACTATATTTCATTAATATGTGCTGGAAGCAAATAAAAATTCCTCAAGAATGGGCCATAGGTAAAATAAAATTACTCTTTAAAAAAGACTGTAGAAGAGATTGCAGCAATTATAGGGGCATCAGTTTACTAAATTCAGGATATAAGTTATATTAGAAAATCATAACAGCGAGAACACAAACAATAGCCAAAGTAATCCTAGAAGAAGAGCAGAATGGCTTTTGCAAAGGACGATCCTGTATAGACTCTGTTCTCAATTAAAACAAAAACAAGGAACATGCAGACAGAATGATTCTAGAAAAACTTCCAAAGTTAGCAATTCAGTACTAACCAAGAGAAACCCTAGATGTAGGAAGACCTCGGAAACGATGCAATATTGAACGACGACAACGAACTTGTAAAAAGGTTTTCTACCAGTTTTGATAACATCATGTGATTTCATTCGACCTCACAACTTATTATTGTTAATTATGGGCTTTTAGAGAAACAGTCATGAAGGTTAGTATTAATTGGTTTATTTGAATTAGTTCTGGATCTAATGTTAATTTTATATAAAACAGATCTGAGCACAAATATCAAGGAAAATGAGCATGGGTTGGATTAAGACATTCAAGTGATACGAAAAAATAGTCTTGCTTAAAAACTCACTTATTATATCATTATACATAGTAATTAAGAAAACCATAATAAAGTTATTATATTAAAAAAAACTTTTACTGTAAATATATAGAGGCATTAAATCAAACAACTTCTCCACATTCTTTAAAATTATATCAGAAAATGATAGTTGATATTTTTAATATTAAACATTGCATTTTATATTTTATATTAAGAGAAATGTAGAGTACGTATTGTTTACAAAAATAAGGAGCAAATATTATAAACAAATAAATTTTATATTAATTTTTAGGCTTGTATGCAATGAATTGAAAGATTTATATTGGGTGTTATCAGTATATAGCTATTTAGGTAAAATAAAGAATATCCGATAATTTTTAAAATAATTTATAACCCGCTTTTAGATTCAAGAATTTCTCTCTTCCTTAGAACAAAAAAAAACATATACGAATATAGTTGAAACTAGCTTTGTAGGTATGGTTTATTTTAGGGCATATTGAAGTATCTGTCGTCATCCCGATTCCCGTTACTTCAATGGCTTGATCAGATGAATCTAGCAAATAGGTATGTTGATAAAAACCAAAATAAATTTTGTTTTATGTTTTTGCAGTTATCAGAAGGTGCATACGTTTTAAAAATTAGTACAGCACCTTTTTTACAAAATTTTAATCAAAAGTCCTTCAGAACTACAATATGAGTAAAATATCTATATCTAAGATACTGATATAAAATATTGTCTGTAATTTTTTAACAGTGCATGCTATAGGTGATATTCAAAATGGATCTAAATTTTTTATTGTCAAACCTGTCGTGTTTGTTCTCTTTCGTACCAGACATTGTTGCCCTTGAAAAATATTTTATAAACACTTTATTAAATCAGAAGATATAAAACAGATGAATCTAGAAAGAAATATACCAAATAGCACAATCAATAAAGCTATTGCTAAGCCATTAACATGCTAAAACAAATTCAGTTATAAGAGTAGAAAAAACAAACCTAATGAAATCTTGTAAAAGTGATACTTTATAATGTTATGCTTCGTAATAGAGAACCAGATACCTTAATAATTGAGACTGAATATGTCAGTAATCTGTATTTACTCAAAGAGTAAAAAAACAAAAATCAAATAAATAAATTAAATTAAATTGAATCTATCTACATATAGGTTATTTCCGCTCTTTTTGTTTTAAATAAAATCAAAATTTTATTATTTTATAATAAATTGCAACATTTTTATTTCTGGTGCCAACAGTTTTATGAAGAAAATCATTTTGGTTTCAGATTATTGATTTTAATTTTTTTATGATTGTTTCTTTAATTTCTACATCTACGTATTTAATCAAAAAATTTTTTTTATTACCAAATCATATAAAGTTATTTCTTTCAATTATTTTAATACTTTAAAACACATAGGTTTTGGTCGCCTAATCTCTATCACAATTTTAAACAGGATATTTGTTTATAATTATATCAAGTGATTTGCAAATAAAGAATTTGTTTTTTACTTTCCTTATTCTATAATAAAGAAAGTAATGTAATAGGCGGAAATTTGACTTACCCAGTTTTTCACATTTCTGGACGAATTATAGCCTCAGGACACCAAAAAAGTTGATTTGGGCCATTGGTTCGTGTATGTGTGTGTGTGTGTGTGTGTCGGTCTGTCAGTAAACAGGATATCTCGAGAACCGTAAGAGCTAGAGACTTGAAATTTAGTATGCTAGTTATGTGTAGGTAGGGGACGCAGCTTTTGGTAAAAATCGACCGAGCAGTTTGGTCGCAAGGTCGCAAAATCGGTCGCAAAGCGGTCGCGAGTTTAAACGGTTGAAGATACAAAAAATTTATGAGAATAAAAATGATTTGTTATCACGAGATAAACATGAATTTAAAGTAAAAGTTGGTAAAATAGGAACTAGAAAAAAAATTGAAGACCAGGATTTTTGCCAGAATTACCAAAATAATAGGATAAGGAAAGTCGCCTGATGTTCACACCAGATTTTTCTATTTCGTTTCACTTGTTAGTTTTTAATATTGAATGTTTTTATGTAGTTCTTGATTGTTCTTACAGACTGTTTTTTTGTTTTATAACTTTGTTTTTTCTTTCTATATATATTCTAAAAATTCTCACCTGAAAGAGGTGGAAAATGTTGATTAGAGCCAAGTTCTTGGATACCATCGGTATGTTGTTGAATTATATAATAAGTTAAACAAATTTTGGTAAACACAACTATGGTTGCGTACCTTCTGCGGTTACGTGTAAGATAATATGTTTTATATTGTTTTGTATCCTCTTTACAAGCTGTTACAGTACAACCATAATTAATAATAAAAAATATAATCTACTTGCAAACTAGCATAAAATTATGTAATTAATTGTTTGGTTACATATTAGTCTTGGGTACCAAGAATACATAAAAATGCATTTAATCCAGCGGTTCCTAACCTTTTTAATCTTGTTACCCCTATGACCTATTAGGGAAACTGATTTCACCCTCCTTTTAAAATGTTACCAAAGAAAATAATATATGCAAATATAACTTGTCCTTATTAATCATAATAAATTGCATAAAAATATACGTTCTTACAATTTCAATGTAGTTTATATAATAATTTATAATAATGAATTAATGATATTCACTGTGAAGGTTGGTATTGTTTTGCATCTACAATTTTTTTAATGTTAGGTTTATTTTCACTTAATACACATCTCAAATCATGTTCCACATTCTGGCCTTTGTTTTTACTTTTACTAAAGTTGAGAAACCACTATCACATCTATAAGTGGTAGCAAATGGTATTAAGATTTTTAAAGCTCTGTCAGCTATAATAGGATACTTGGTATGTACTTTTCGCTAAAATGTACCGAGGTCATAATTTTTAAATTTCACTTAGTAGTAGTCCACGCAGTCCGAGAAATTCTATTTTGGCTGACACATCTTCGTTTTTAAAAATTTCATCATCAGTAGAAAATGGTTTTAATATCCAAGAGTTGGACTTGCGATTATCCATGTCCGGAAAATATTCCTTCGGTGAATCTATTACTGCAGTTAAAGGTTAAACCACGGAGTTTTCAAACGTGATTTTGTCAAGTTCGTCATTTACCAATTGCTCACACAGTTGTATAAATGTTGACACATTGCTAACTTGAACTCTGCGTTGGTAAAGTTACAATTTACGCATAAAATTTGCAACTTTGTCTTGCGCTGTCAAGAAAAATGTAGAAATGTAGAAATGCTTCTTTATAAAAGCAAGAGGGCAGGAAGAAATAATCATAAAACACATATATAAAAAAGACACAGTGAATTATTTATTCTTATAAACAAATATACAGATGCTTCTACGCACCAGTACACACATTTTCTCTCGTGGCTCTTTCTCCCGTGATGTGATTATAATGGTCTGTCAGTAACATAACCAAAACGGTACGCTAACAAAGACAAATGGAGACATTGGTCTCAGTCACGTTGTTGGTTAGAAATAATTTTGACAAATAATTTTCCATTCTCATATTTATGGGCTCAATCATTCCTTCTAACTGTGGATGTAACTAAGTTGTTCGATTCAAAATTTTGATCTTGGTTTGAATGTAGCTCTAGCGGCACCCCAAATCTGTTGATCATTTTTTTTTACTAACATCTCAGCGATGGTTGTAGCTCCTTGATTTGGTAATATTTAGGACTTAAGCCTTTTGCTGAAAGAATTCATAGCCACTATACCTAATAAATTTATTTCCACTGTCACTTGTAGGACCAGCTATGTCAATAGCAATTCACATATGATACATTTTCGGCACAAATTCTTAACATCTTTTTTGCAGTTCACCCCGTAAGACTTTCGCAAACCTCCAAATTTTTGCAATTCCTAGATACCCCATAATGAAGTTGTTGCAATACTTCTGGGACCCTATTCTTTGGAACCAATAACTTCAGTTTTCTTTGAAGTTTATTTTTGCTCTCGAGCCCGTGGTTTAAGACATCGTCTTCTATTGTGATGAAATCTTATTTCGCCCAACATAATTCTATTGTTAACGAACACTCAGCCACTTCTGCCCAGTTAGGTTTCCTTCCAGCTTTTTTTCATTTCGGGACATATTTCAAATTTGGGTCTTTTTTGCTACTCCCCAGCTCTATGTTCCATCTAAAAGTCTTTTTGTTATAGCTTTTAGATCTATCCTGCTATTCCGCCTTTCAAATTTTTAAAATTCACACGTCACTCTAATGTATAGCATGATCAATTCTCAAAAGGAAATTTTCTTTTTTTTTATGTTTATTATGCAATCTGTTACAAAATTAACAATAAGCATTTATGTGGATTGACAACATTGACTTGAATAGAGATATGCTCCAATGAACAATAATCTTTATATGAAAATTAATTTAAATTTGTTTGTAAACTTAACTAAACTCTTAAATAGGATATTTATCGGTCATGAACTAAATCGAGTGGCGTTTTACGCTTAAGTCTCTTTGTCTGTTCACTGTTATCAAGCAAATTTACTGCCAGTACATTTGGATGATTTTCCAATCGTTGAATGTATTTAACACTGCACTGCACAATCGTTTCACTTACTGTCAGCACTTGCAGATCATTGTAGATGTCTTTATTTGTTACAAACCATGGGGCGTCTACAAGAGCACGCAGCACTTTAGACTGGAATCTCTCGATGATGGCGATGTTCGATTTCGATGCTGTTCCCCAAAGCTGTAGCCCATATTTCCATACTGGCCTGATGATGACATTGTATGCAAGTAATTTGTTTTGAAGTGTAAGTTGAGACTGTCGTCCCAGCAGCCAATAATGGTTTCGAAATTTAGTACCTAGTTGTTTGCGTTTTTTCCAAATATGTGTACGCCAGGTCAATCCCTTGTCTAAGTGTATACCGAGGTAAATTACACTGTCTGTGGTAGGTATAAACTGATTTCCTATCATTACTTGTGGTGAATCGCCTCGGCATTTAGTGAAGACAATGTGGTTGGACTTAGCCTCGTTTATTTTAATCCTCCACTTCTGGGTCCATTTATGGATTTCATTAATACTGTTTTGTAGTGTGTTGCTTGCTTCAATTGGTTGTGAGCGCTTCGTTATTGGTTGGAAGATCAGCAGTGAATAAGAGGTACAATAAAGGACCCAGTATACTACCTTGTGGCACGCCAGACGTTATGGGGTGCAGTGTTGTTATTTCACTTTCATATCTAACTCGGAAGTACCTCTCAGTTAGATATGATTTAAGGAGGATGTAGAATTTTTCTGGAAGTATCTTTCTGAGCTTATAGAGAAGTCCCTGGTGCCATACCCGATCGAAAGCCTGGCTAATGTCCAAGAATACTGCGGCGCAATAATTTTTATTTTCAAACCTCTTATTAATGGTATCGACTACACGATGCACCTGTTCAATTGTAGAATCTTGCTGTCTAAACCCAAATTGGTGATCAGGTATCAGAAAATTTTCTGCCAGACAAATATTTGTAACAGTGCTCCACAGATTTGACGACAGCGAGTAGTTTTCTCCTGGTTACGCAATAATTGCGTTTAGGTTTAATAAGGCTTTACTGAAATAAACGAAGATTTTTTCTTTTATAATTGTAACAACACGCTTACAATTCCGACATTACTCACCCCTGTGTCCAAAATATGTTTTCTTCTGGCTGTGAGTAACTCAGTATTGGTACATTTACCAAGATATGTTTTAGGTTCTCAAAAGCTTCTTGACACTCTTCGTTCCACTGGAAACTTCGAGCATTTTTCGTTAGTTGTATGAGAGGTTTCGCAATTTTGACAAATCCAAATACATATCTTATGTAGTAAGGACACAAAATTTGCTTTGCACTTCTTTTGGATTAGCTGCTATACCGTCATCATCGACTATATATCCAAGTTAGTTCCCTTGCTTTCTAAACCCAGAACACTTTTTCGGACTTAATTTCCGGTTTACTGAGTCGTTGGAATAACTACTCTAAGTTCTTCAAATGCCCTTTGAACGTCTTTTAGCCATTATTACGTCATTCAAATATATCAAAAATGTTTTTCAGAATAGCTTATTAAACACTGCCTCCATTAATCTTTTAAAGGTCGAAGAAGTATTGAAAAGTCTAAATGGCACCAATATGAATTGCCGTAGCCCAAACCCAATAGAAAAAGTTTTATTTTTTTGTCGTTATAATTTATTTTGATTTGCCAGCATCCGCTTTACAGATATAATATTAAGAAACATTTTGATCCGGCCAGGACGGTGAACGTGTTATAAATGCGTGGTAGCGAGGTAACTATCTTTCTTCGTGACATCGTTGAGCCGATGGTAGTTAACACAAAATTTGGTAGACCCGTTTTTCTTCTTAACTTGTCGAAGGTTCGATCGCATTCACATTTCACATCCAACATTTTTTGCTCGACTTTTTCTTATTTGGCTAGTGTCAATCGTCTGGCACTATGTTGTATGGGAGTAGCATTGTTAATGTCTATTTTGTGACGGGCAATATTTGTCTTGCCTTTTAAATCTTTTTCGTACCGGAATACGTCGTAATTCCGGTGCAACAATCTTTAACTTTTGTCTGCTGGTCAAGGCTTAAACCACTGCAGGATGTGGCGATTTCAATTCATTGAGTACTTTATTTGATCTTTACTGCTGTTGACTTAATGAACCACTGAGAAAACTAAAGTACAATGCTGAGGATTGTGCCTTCTTTCAGCTTCCAAGAATACCTATTGACATTTACCATGCGAACCGGTACCACGCTGCCAATTTGGACTAATGTTTTTGAACCAGTACCCTTTTTCTGTTTTTTTCTCTCATCATTACTAAGATTTATCAGCATGACTTTTCTCGTCGATAGATAGTAGTCCAAAACTGCATCCACACCAATTAATTTAGTTTTAGGAGGATGGTATTATGAGCTACTCTCACTCGTGCTGTGACTCCGTCTCGTTCATGGAGAACAACTTCTGCACTCATTATCTTAAGTATCCCATGTTCCAAGTTCACTTTACACCCATAAGTTTCTAAAATGGCTATTCCAAGTATTGCTTTGTTTTTAATGCACCAATATACGATGTTAAAGGTTGTATTTTTGATGGTTATTTGGTCTTTTAACTCTCCATAGACCATAAGCATTTGCTGAAACCCCAATTGCCGTCCGAGTCTTGATAACATTGAGTTCGGTAATAGTATTCGTCGCGCCTGTATCTAATAGTAAAGTATGCAGTTTTACATTTATTCGTTCATCGATATAAACGTTATTGAAATTATGGTTGAAAATCGCAATCTGCATTTTTGTGGCTGTATTCTTTGGGCATTTTGATAGTCGTCCCTTTCCATCAATCCGATGTAGTCTATCTCACCGTAATTTCAACAGCGTAATCGCCTTAATTCTTTTCCCAATAATTTCGCAACCTTTTCTGCTACGTCTTCTACGAGCTCACACTGACACGTCTGCTGGGGGCTTCTTTTGTTGCGCGTTAATCTATGTTATTGTTTTAGCCGACCGCATTGCTTGTTGGGTCTTCCAATCGTTAATGCCATTAATAAATATTCGCACAGGTAATACCTTTAAGAAGTCATCTGGAGCTATTAGGTATAAAACGCAAAGAAGATGGGCTTCAAATTCTTGAAGAGTTTTCCCGATTTTTGTACTCGATTCTAAAGTAGTGTGCGGCAAACCTTTTCCAGATGCGCATGGCCGTAACGCATTTCAAGAGATTAAAAATCTGCTTGTAACTTTCGTCTTCGTTAATGGGTACAGTTTGTAGTATATCGGGAGCATCGCCAAGCATAGTAACAGAGTAACAGATGATTTTTCAGTTTCTGACTATCCATTCGCTCTAGTAGTCGTCTCAAACGGTTTTTGATAATTTGCCCAAGAAGACTTACATCAAACGTTAGAGGCTAGACTTTAGTCTTTATCAAGTCGACGCTTAATAACTGCCCTTGCATCTACCGCCTTTCTTGACTGCCCTCGTTAGGCTCGCCAGGCACTCTACTAGTAGTGATCATGATCGGAGCGCTAAACGTACCTTCAATTTATTTTATTTTTGATTTGATACCAAGGCAATCCAGTATGGTGACTCTACTAGCTTGCCAGTAATATTTTTTATATTGTTCCTCCACGTGGTTTTTCGCTGGGACTTATTGTATAATAAAAACGATGGTTTATGTTTCAAGTATTAACATAATGCCGATTTTTCTTCAACTTGCCCAATGCTCGAATTCCATATTACAACTCTAAGTAGCGATTAGGCCGGTGTATTGACAATTGCAGTTAACATATTTAGTTTCGTACTTATCTGTTCCCTTAATTCATTTATCACAATCTGAAGTTTAAGAAAATTTACTTGTTGAGATATGTTCGTTTCATTTTGAGTGGTGTTGTTAGTCTATTATAGCCCAATGTGATTACTTACTGCTTGAGAGTACGTTATTCCTTATTAAACTTGTCTTCTTAGTATTTTATTAATTTTTTTATGTAGTGCCAAGTAGAGATTTTTTTGCGATTGTTATAAACCATCTGCAATTAACAGGATTACAATTTGCACACGTAACATTTATTTTTCTTTGATAGTATTTTATTCTACTTAAGCGCATTAAGGGATCTTTTCTTTTACACGGGGTATTTCAACTTTACTTTACTTTTTTAAAACAATTTTTAATATTATGTATTATTTTACATAAACTAAAAATCTAAAAAAAACATGAGTAGAAGGTCTTTTGTAACATGTTATAATTCAATATCGATTTTCTCTTTCAATTTGTAGATAAACTCATCACTTCTCTTACAATCAGATTTATTGCTATAAGTTCTGACTTTGGTCTTTTCGTAGCCAAACTATTCTGGTTTAAAAGAATTCCAATATAGTTGCTCTACGATGTTATTCTCGCCTTATTGTGTTAGTAATCGTAGGTTGTTAATTGTGTAAAGCTAACTTTGTTAACTGTACTACTTAACAAGAGATTGCGCATGCGCATAAGCAGCTTCTCGACTTTTTCGTGATGCAACCTAAAAAAATTTCGGATTTACCTTGACGACCCCGTGTATACCTTTGTACACCTTACAACTTGTCAAATTTTGCTGTTTTGCTTTTTTATTATATAGTTAATTAAGCAAGCGCCAGCGTGGTAGCGTGGTTGAGGCGCGTGCTATGGTGCGGATGGATTTGTGTTTATTCGTAGAGCTCTCTGATATCGGGCGAGTGACCTATCAATCACTAAAACTAATTGAGTACCTGAGTTCACTTCAAACGAGGGGTAATAATGGCGGCCGTCTAAAGCGCGTCGCTTGCCACATCGTTCTGCATCAGAGATGGTGCGCGACGACCGGGCACAGTGGGCGAACACATGAGAATCTCAACCTTCTCAGTTCTCAGGACGTACAATTATTAATTAATTATAGTTTTATGGTGTGTATATAAATTGTATTGTAAATAATATATGATTATAAATTTCCACATTTTTTTCTTTGTATTTCAGTTTTATATTTTAAGATTTTGTTGACAGCAACAAACATTACACTAAATAATAATACAAAAGTATAACATTTCTTTCTTACATCAATTTTATAACTTTAGTTTGTTAGTAGTCTTGCTTTATATTTAAACTAATTTAATTACGTCATTAAGAGAATTTTGCTATGACAAATATATAAGCACTTTATTCCAATAAATGACTAGATTTTCGTATTTCCCATAGCAATTTTATGAAAGTTGCAAGCTAGACGCACGAAATATTTATATGTAGAAAGCCCAGCATCAATCAATATTTCATAGCGCCTACGTCGATTTACAAAGTTTTGTTGTCCAAGTTTATATTGTGGTGATATCTTTAAAAAAATTGTTTAGCAGTCGCTAGCTATTATGATTGTAAGGTTATTAAAAAATATATATAAATCATGATTGGAACAAAATTAATTGTTTTGAACTTTTAACTATTACTATAAATTGTTTTTAACTTTTAAGTATTACTATAATTAATTTACCTATGATTTTACGAATTTTGTGATAATATATAATGTTAAAATTTTACATGAAACTTCCTAAAATATAATTCGTAGAGAAAGCGTTACACGATTTATTTTTTTCTGATAAATTATGTGTAGAAGTTGAAAATTCTTTTATATAAAACTTTTCCAACTTTGATAGGACTAAAACCAACTTGCAGAATTGTCTGCAACATCAAAAGTCATATTAAAACTTCCGCAACTTTTAGTAGACGGTAAAGTAACGGATTTCTTGTAGATGCTGAGGTTTTTTTGGAGTTTTAATGAAATTGTAAGTTTTTTTTTTATTACCAAGTAACTTGTGAAGTTAACTACTTTCATTATAAAAAATAATGTATATGTTGATTTATAAATTAAACAATTTTTGCTGCAATTTATTTTAAAATTATATTTTTATAGAGTATGTGTATGTATATATATATACATATATAAAAGCCGTATCACTATTTTTGTTACTACAGTTTATTTTGTGTTGAAGGAAATACTTACATTCAGATTAGCAAATTTTACTTTTTAGTAGTAAAATGAGTACATTTATTTCTAAAACAATTGATTTAATATTGATCATAATTAACTAAGGCTTGTATCAGAAGGTCTAAGAAAGCAATTCTACATACTACAACAGTTTATGCCAGATCTTTTTATATGGTTAATTATTGTTTCAGAATTTTATATACGATAATAGATTTATAAAAAAGCTGTAAGCGTAAGCGGCAACTACTAGAAAAGATTACAAATATAAATTTATAACGCTGGAAACTTATAGACTTCACTTAAATTAGTCTCTAACAAACTAATAACAATAAATTATAGTTTTCATATGTCATTTCTACTCTTTTTCTATTTGTAATTGATTGGATATAAGTTTTTTCAATTTCATGTATGATGTGCTTCTTAATGACCATGTGCGGTGATGTAGTTAAAATTAGATGAATAAAAGCATTTATACATGACTACATGGGCAAGTCTGTTGCAAGTTTGTTGTAATGCTTTAATTAAGTGAAATGTGGTAATGCAACACACATATTACTTTTTAATATATTTATTGTCTTCCCCAAAAGTATGTTTGATCCAACGAATGAGTAACATCCGGATGATACAAAGCACCACCATCAACATTCGAAGAACAATAACTCATCACAAACTATCAAAATTTGAAAAAGTTTCCTACAAACTACAGTGATAGAGATAATAAACTACCGAGTTCAGTTACAATAGCGGCAATTTATTGTCTCCCTTGGCGCAATACAGCCAAGTGTACAGTCATTTCTTGACTTATTATAAATGGCAGGGACTTTAAAGCAAAGCACACTCGATAGAATAATAGACTGATTACCACAAAAGGTAGATAATTTAATAAACTCACAACTGACAATAATTATACATAATTTTTTTACAGATAATCCAACGTACTGGCCAACCGACCTAGACAAAATTCCGGATTTGTTAGATTTCTTCGTCGCTAAAGAAATTTTGTCTAATTACATAGACGTTACATCAAAGTATGATACTTCATCTGACCACGTTCCTATCATACTATTAGTACTACAGTAATTAGAAGAGAACCTAAACCGAAATGTTATGCAACATACTAACAGATTGGGGTAAGTCTAAAAGCCATCAAAAAGCTGGACGGTAGGAATAATAAATTCGCAACTACTGTACCAGAGACAGCATGGTATGCTACATCACGCATAAAAAAGTTTCGTATGTTAGGTTTTTGCTAATGTACAAATTCATCTAGGGAAGTAATGGAACTGGTTAAAGAAAAAATAAAAACTAGGACAATCTGGCAACGAACCCATACACAATAGAAAAAAGATTTAACCAAATTGCTAATAAACTTAAACGAAAACTAAACGAGACAAAAAATTATACATTCTCACAATATGTAACCTTTCTTTCCAAGAATGATCACAGCAAATGAAAGGCCACAAAAAGTTTCAAGAAACTGCAGATGCATATACCACCAATACGTAACACAGACGGTATGTGGTTCAGATCTGAACAAGAAAAAGTGGACCTATTCGGGCAATATTTGGCTGGAATATTTAGATCCAACTCAAAAGACACATTTTTCGGAGCCCCATTACAACTTTCATCCTCAATACGGAATCTTAAAATCAGTCAGCTACGTCGGAAGATAAAATTACTGAACAATAGAAAGCACCTGGCTACGTTCTCATAATTAGTCCCATTTTTAAACAGCTACCAGAAAAGAGGAAACGCAATTATCTGTTTGGCTTGTTGGCCGCCGAAACTGAAGATAGTGCAAATAATAATAATACTAAAACCCGGCAAGCTGCCAAACAAAGTACAATCTCATGGCTCAATTAGTCTGTTATCAACAATATCTAAACTTTTAAAAAAACTAATTTTAAACTGCTTAGATAAAAACACACCTAGACGATTGGATTCCAAAACACCAGTTCGAATTCAGACAGCATCACTCCACTAACCAACAGTGCCACAGTATGTTTAATGTAATACAGAAATCTTTTGAAAGTAAGCAATACTGCACAGTGATATTTTGGATGTCCGACAAGTGTTTGATAAAGTGTGGCATAAAGAGCTATTGGCAAAAATAAATGCATTATTTCCGCACCAATATTATCTCCTCATTTAATTCTATCTCCCTAACCGTCACTTCCTAGTTAAATTCTGAGACAAAACCTGGACGCTACAGACAATCACTACAGGGGTTCTCAAAGCCAGTATTTTGGGCTTCCCAATCTTATATTTGCTTTTCACTGCTAATATGCCAACTACACCATACAATAAAACGGGAACATTCGTAGATGATACTGCCGTCCTCGCGTGCAACGAAGACACTTTAGCTTTATTAGAAGAATGGTTAGAGAAATAGAGAATTAAGGTAAATGAAACTAAATCAGTGCATATAACTTTTACAATGCAAAAGAACACATGCCCTCCTGTTATTATAAACAACATTGTTGTGCTCAAATTTAAAGGAGTAAAGTATCTGGGATTATACCAGGACAAAAGGTTAACTTGGAAATGACATATGAAAAAAAAAGCGCAGGGCAATAGACCTAAAGGTAAAAAAAATGTTCTAGCTAGTAGGTCGAAAATCACCCTTAGCAACGAAGAGTAAACTTCTTGTATATAAAACCATCATACGCCCTATTTATCTGTTCCAACGTAGACATTATTCAAAGGTTTCAACAAAGACACTAAGAAATCTTACAAACGTTTTATGGTTTGTGACGAACTTCACTTTACATACCGTCTCTATCACCCTATACGTTCGTGATGTAATTACAGAACCGGCAACCAGACAAGCTACAACTGAACTATCGGCAATTAAAGCGGAAATGGCCTTAAAAGCTACAAACTAACGTGAATCATTTAGCGTAGGCCCATCATCCTTAATGGAACGACAAGGAAGCATTAGTGCGTACCAAGTTTTTTTAAAAATTAGTTCATAAAATTCTTTGTAATTCAGATTGGTAATGTGCTTTTTCGATAAAAAATATATTTAGAACTAACCTCCTACACAAAAAAGTAAATGTGTAAGGATTACATGTAGGGCAGAATAATCCTTCCCTTTTTGATTTGACCAACGAAACCTTAAACAGCACAAGGCTTTTTTGGTGCCCATCTTAAAGTGGATTGGTGAACACCGTGCGTATGTGTTAAAAAGTTTCTTAAAACTGGTAATAATGTGATTGTGGAATTTGGAATAGGGGTCGTTACGGAAGAGTTTTGACTAAAAAAATCATAATATTGTGGATATACGATTTTCGATAGACTAGTTCAGCATGCTAACGGAAATCACCTTGTAGATCTCGTAGCGTTCAGACACCCGATAATAATCGCATCTTGAGAATATCGGACCGGAGCCTGCGGAGAATTCTACACCACAATCTTATGTTACATCCATACAAACTGATGGTGTTACAGGAACTTAAAAATGTTATTGATACGTCCGGTAGGCTGCTTACGAGAATATGTTGGTAAATATTTCAGGAGATGCTGTTGCGCTCAGTGGTGAAGAAACTCACTTTCATTTATTGGGCGGCGTTATTAAGTACTTTAGAATTTTTCGTGTTAGGCACCACAAGATTCTTGACAACACCATGAGCGACCTTTCACAGTCAGCGTATAACTGACAGGTGTGCTGTTACGGAATTTGGCCGTATTTTTTTTGGAGGGGGGGAAGCAGGATGCGCGGTGACTGTCACCCGTTATGTTGAGGTGTTATGTCATTTCTTGGAGTCCAAACTCAACGAACATAAATATGCACCACTGTGGTTCCAACAAGACAGTATTACCGCGCATCGGTAAAAATTTCTCAAGAAATTCTGGTGCAAATGTTTCCAGGTCACCTTATCTTATTACATTATGATATTTTATAGCCCAAATCTGTCCCCTTGTAATTTCTTTCTGTGAGAACACCTAAAGTCTAAAGTCTTTCAACGCCGTCCGCAGACTATTCAAGAATTAAAGGATGCTATTTGCAACGTGATCGCAGCAGTGCCTGGGAAAATAATTCAGCAAACAACGCTTAACTTTAAGGTAAACCTGAATGAGTGCATCACTCGTAGAGGCAAATATTTATGCGATATCATTTTCAAAACCGGTTGATGACTAAGTGGCAAACATTGTTCTGTATAATGGTACAATAAAACATTGAACAAAATCTGTGTTGTTCTTTTTAATGTTATTTTTAAAAGAAGAGCTTATTCTACCAAATGTTGAGGAGTTAGGAGTGAGGAGTTAGAATCTGGCAGTGGTTTACTAATAATTACATTACAGAGAAAAATTATTGACCTACCCACTTTCCTGTTTTCTCTAACATTACACAATAAATGAATAAATTTGTAAAAGGAGTTGGTAACCTGTATATGGAGAAAAACGCCAAGAGTTTAGAGGTATGTGGGAGGTATCATATTAAAGGGCATGATGAGGTCACATTAAGATTTAAAACGTATTAGTTAATGAGATAATTAATGATTTTTAATTAAATGAAAAATTCATATCTTATGTGATAGGGAAACGTGTAAGGTGTCAATTTGAAGCTCTTGGCAAGTACAATCAGAATAAATAAACACATGACTTTATGTTAGGTTAAATAGACAAAAAATTTAAGAAACTGTATAAAATCGTTTTGTTTTAGTTTTCTATTATTTTCCTATCCGATGACTGCGTCATGCCTTTGACATCTACAATTTAATTTTATAATTTAACAATTGGTCGTCGCTATTATCATCGGCTTCTATTGCTTTGGACGCACTACGTCGCTAGCTGGTAAAGGAATAATGCATTCTTCTGGTTGTACAAAGACATTCCATCCCAAATTGCGATAGCGACTGTTCAAGCAATTTCCGGGCATATGATGTGATATTTGATTATTGAAAATCTTTTGTCTTAAACCTGAGCCATTACTGTTTCCCAAGTACTGGGGAACAAATGTCGATTTCAGAGCATTTCACGCGCATCAGATGTGCTTTAAAGCATTCTGGTGTGAGAATCCTAATATGCTGTGACATTCATGACTACAAGTATGCCATATAAGTATGTCCATATAAAGGACAGATAGGAAATCCGAATTAAGTTTTGAGATGTGCAATCTTTTCCGCTATCCGAGACGTTAATGTTTTTATTTCTGCATTGTCCTCGTGCTTCTTAAAAGAGTAGTTACCTTAAGACCAGATGATTCAATATCATCTTCCACGAGATGCGTACCAGAAGCTCAATGAAATTATTTGCCATTTGGTGATCATTATCGCACATCCGAGTCTTATACGGGACTAGTATGTCCAGTGTCAGTATTACTTGAGCTCGCATAGCAGGTGTCACATTCAGCAGGCTGGCAGGTGGGAAGCCAAAGATGCATTTTTAGGAGCTGCTGATCATACGAGGAAGGAATACGACTATTGACCTTTTGTCCATGTTGATAAGAGCAGCACGGGAGCGAATTAACTATATTTCTCAGCTGTAAAAGAATGAGAACAGTAGGAATTAACGAGCAGTCTTAACCACTACATCAGTAGACCCGCAGGCATTTGTTTTGTGTTAACTATGCTATTTACAAAGTTTGCATAAAAAGTATCGGAAACAATTTTTTTCTGACGTGACTGTACGTCGGAGCACATGCTCGGTGATGGGAGATGTAACCTTCAAGACGCGCTAAGCGCCAGTCGCCTGCGAGCGTTCGTTCAAATTAGATCGTGTTTTTAGTGGACTCCGGTCCAGTGACTAAATGCAGCAAACGATTGAACAGCAGTACGCCATCAAATTGGGGAAATAGAGTACGGAGACGTTGGGTATGATTCGCCAAGTGTTCAAGGGTAAAAGGATGTTACAAACTGCAGTTTTTAAGTGGCATAATAAGATGGCCTAGAGAGTGTGGAGGACAAACCCCACGTTGGACGGCCGTCAATCACAAGAACCGACGACAATATGCAACATGTACATGAAGTGCTGAATTAAGACCGTCGGTTAAGTATGCTCATGGTCGCAGATGAAATTAGCATTAATAAGACAGTGCACAGCATTATCACTGAAAATTTGGCGATGTAAAATATATGTACTAAACTCGTCCCGAAGGTCTTGACGGACGACCAAAGGCAAAGGCGTGTGTCTGCTTATGAAGATCTTCTGCAACTCAGAAGACCCCGTTTTTTTTTTGGACGATTTTCCAACCCCCCCTACAGTGCCGACTTGAGACCAGCAGACTATTTCCTGTTCCCAAAACTAAAATCCTCCTTCAAGGGATACCACCATGGGACCCTAAGTGCCGTCAAAGGAGCTTGCACGCGTACCCTTAAGGACGTTCCGGAATCCGCCTACCAGGAAACCTTCGAGTCGTGGAAAAATCACTGACAAAAAGTGTGTCGACGCTCAAGGGATGTACTTTAAAGACTTTTGAGGTATTGTAGCAATATCTCAAATAAATCTATTTTTCAGAAACTTTTTCTGATACTTTTTATACAAACCCTCTATGTTTTGTTCTAATGCATTTGCTAAGAAACAATCACATTTGGCAAATGCTACGTACGTGATAACGTATCCAGGAAAGCAATTTCTTTTCCAAGATCTTTTTGTACTTAAAACGGTTTATTGTGTCTTCAATGCATACTAGAAGGTCCATTTGCTTAGAGAAGAGGCAACTCCATACCACGACACTCTCATTTCCACATTTGACGGTGAGAATCTGGTACTTAAAGTCGTCATGAATGCCCTCAGGACGTCGGATTCGTGTCACTCCATCACTCTCAAACATCATATACTCACTATCGTCCGACTAAATAATCTTATCCCACTCCGCATAGATCTGTTTTTCTCATTTACGGAGAGTTTGTGCAAGAAGAGTCTGCTATGGAGTTACCTAGAACATAAACGACTGCGGATATCACAAACATATAGTTGAAAACTTCTACAACGTAATAGATTTACTCGGTTATGGAAGAGAGACCTATTTTCACTAAAGCCAATATAATTTTGTTTTGTTTATAAATTGCTGTTAATTAATAATAGTACATGATTATTAGCTAATTAATTTATTTAAAAATTTTTATTTTATTTCACCGTTTCATGAAGACTTTGTTGTCGAGTACACTAGTACCTATGGCAGTGAGGTGAATACTGATTCTTTCGATATATCTATTGACGTAGGTTTTAATTACATTCATAACCTAGAAAATCTTGACATCGTTATACAGTGTATAATAGCTGATATACTATTTAATATGTATTAGCAATTTTTCGAAGAGTCTTGATTTAAAAACTTTCAAGTATTTCAATATTTGAGGCGTAGCCCAAAAACTGCACTGCATAAAACCAGGCAAGAACTAATATTGCTCTATATAATAGCACCTTGTTTACGTCCTAATAGCCAATGCACTTTTAAATTCTAATGTTGAGTTCCTTTATTTTAATTACAATGTATGGTATTTAACATCTAGTTTTTTGGTATAGGAATACAATTTAAACTCACTGGAGTAGCATTAACTTGTCTCGATATAGAAATACGCCATGTTTTAAGCAAGAATTCTATTGTATCTAGAGAGTTTGTCCATTTTAAATGAGTGTTAAAGTATAGTAAAGTCATTGACAAAGGTAGGTGTTATTATGGGTTCTTGACCAGAAAGGTATGAAGTACATATCTGATATAGCACAAAACCCAAAACACTGCTTTCTGTTCTAGTTTTAATGTCATAGAAAGACTCAATTTTCCCTTTCAATATTGTTATTCCAGGTATATAGAAAATCCTGGAAAACAGCCGAACATACCCTTTTCTCGTCAAAATCTTTCTAAATGATTTCAACAACTCTATGAATTTGTTCAAGAATAAAATACTTCTTATAAAAATCAAATTTATGTTTTGAAACTATCTTCTTTTCTTCTAGTACGGGTTTTGGTTTTGTTAATATTGTTTTTGCCAGAAGTTTAGAAACACTGCAAAGGTATTAGGCTTTAAGATGCTGGTTCGTTGGGCGGTTTTCGAAGTTTTTAAATTAAAATAGCTTCCACTAGAAGACGGAGTTGGCGATCTCTATTAGAGCAGAAATGAGAAAAGAAAGCTTAGTGGATGAGCAATTTGTAGTGGAGAATCCAAAGCGTGTAGGATATTTTTAGCATAGTTTGGCGTTCTTTGCAAGTTATATGGCCAAAATATATTGGAAAGTTTTTCACTAAAACATTCTGGTTTTGCTTCATCACTGAGAGCCTACGTTCCATTGGTTTTACATGTAAGAGAAATGGGAGCTTTTTTATCGCTTTTCACAAAATATATTCGATGTGATGAGTAGATGATAGATTTTCACATATTTATTAAAATTTTTGTTTTTCTAATAATTTATTATTTAATTAAAATACTCATTTTCTCATTACTAAGAGAGTGAGCTGTTACATTCATAGAAATTTCCTTGGTTTTTCTATTTCACTTAGTGAATTTAATGGAATTTTGATTATTGTATTTTTGTTTAGATATTCTGTGTATTTGTTCGGTTGGTATGTTTTTTAGATAGACAATTTCCAATAAGCGATAGAAATTTATATATATATATATATATATATATATATATATATATATATATATATATATATAAATGGAGAAATTAGAGCATCTAATTCAAATATTTGGGATGCATAATGAATTCGAAGGCAAAACGAAACATAGAAATAAATGAGTGAATAGAAGCTACAGCAAAATTATTCTATGCACTAAAGAAATGTTTTATAGTCAAGAAGGAAATTACAGCACAAACAAAAAAAAATAATTAAATAATTTAATATAATCTATGAAGATGAAGTACCTCAGAAGAGTGAAGGGAGTCACTAGAGCTAACAAAATATAAAACCAATATATGAGAAAATAATTAGGAGTAGATCCAATAAAAAAAAGTCATTGAGCCAAACCAACTGAAATAGCTAGGACATTTTAACCGATTAAACTAAGAACGGCAAGTGAAAAAAATATGGGAAGCAAAGGTATTAGTTTTGATAGTGCTTGGTCAATCTCATAAGGGTATTAAGATTTTTAAAAGTGTCAAACATAAGGTTATGTAATTGCAAATCTTTAAAAAGTCTTTTTCATTATAAGAAAAAAGGATAAGGATTTTTGCATTTGCACTGATGTGTAATGAGACTTTAGTCAATCATAGCGCGGCCAAGCTAAGCGACTAAAAACAAAGTGGTAAAAAAAGAAACGTGCCCACACCACAGCTATCTTTTCAACGTTTGGGACTATAAAGATTAAACAAAACTTAATTAAAGCTCATTACCAATGGCGATAAAGGTAAAATTCGATTACTACCCAAAAAGTTGAAATCAAAAGTTTGCTTTTTCTTCAAGGCAGCGCTTGCTTTCACACCGTTGCCATAACTCAAGTCAAATTAAAGTCAATTAATTGGATAATAGTGAATCATCATGATTTCGAGCATCGGTAGGGCAGTAGTCTACTAGAGGAATTCGTGTTCAAATGGCTTCAGCTTAAGCTCACATTTTTACGAAAGCAACATAAAAATGTTACTCATTCGTTGGAACAGACGCACTTTTGGGGAAGACAATAAATATATTAAAAAGTAATATGTGTGTTGCATTACCACATTGCACTTAATTAAAGCATTACAACAAACTTGCAACAGACTTGCCCATGTAGTCATGTATAAATGCTTTATTCATCTAATTTTAACTACATCACCGCACATGGTCATTAAGAAGCACATCATACATGAAATTGAAAAAACTTAGATCCAATCAATTACAAATAGAAAAAGAGTAGAAATGACATATGAAAACTATAATTTATCGTGAGCTGTTACATTCATAGAAATTTCCTATTTTCTGCAATTTTAATCTTGATATTAAAAAGGTAATTGTTTTAAAAAGAAAATTCAGTTGTGATTCTAGAGGTGTTACATTCCATGTTGCATGTTGAAGAGTGGTAGTTAGGTTTTTTTTTTACTGATTTTTCTATTTCACTTAGTGTATTACAGTACGGCCCGTGCATTGAAACAGAGTGGACGTGTGCGAGCCAAATTTTTACCTGCGATATCGCCGCGCCCGAGTCGCAGCCTTAAGGTCAGGCGTACTTATTTATTTAATAATTTAATACCCATGTAATCAACTTTAATATTAATGTTTCCCACTGGCAATGGGAATAATCCGCCATCACAAAATAACTCCAATATGTATCAACAATATGGTTACCCACCCTCCTATCAACAGCAACAGTATACTGTAAGTAACAGTATACATTCAACACCACCACTCTTCGAACAAACACCATTAAAGCAGTATGCAGTGCCATCAATCCCACCGGTTCAACCCTCTCCGTATTATACAATGCCCGTAATGCAATATCCAAGGTTGTCTCCAGTGCAATTACCTCCCCGCAAACCTTGCCGCAAAATAATCAAATAGAAAAAGACCAGCAAGAAATTTGAAGTAATGTCGGCGAAGACGAAAACATGGCTGATAATAATAACACTTGGCAAGTGGTTCCTGGCAATAAAAGGAAAAGACGGAAATATAACCCACAATTAACTCAAACATTCAACTTAACATAGACAAACCAATACTCTACGTTAACAGAGGAAACAGATGTACCAGGGGCTAGCAGCAACACTAATACTGCGGGTCAAACTGTTCAACTGCCAAAACCACCGCCAATCTTTGTTCAAGGTGTCGAAAACTATCAACAAATGGTAGCTAGCATCACGCACATAGTCGAAAAGGAACAATATACCTCTAAATGTATGGCCAATAATGTCGTTAAAATCAAAGTTCACACGCCTGACTCATACAGGAAATTGACCGCCCATTTTTTAGATACCAACGTTATATTTCACACATATCAAAACAAGCAGGAGAGGGCGTATAGAGTAGTTGTACGGCATCTACACCCCACAATCCCGATAAATGTAATAATAGCAGAATTGGCAGCAAAAATCATAAAGTTCGAAATATTAGCAACATCAAACACAAACAAACTAAAGAAGCCCTGCCGTTATTCTTCGTGGACTTGGAACCGGCCGATAACAACAAAGATATTTATAAATTGCAGTATCTGCAGAACCTAAAGATAACGGTTGAACCACCTAAGCAAAATAAAAATATAGTACAATGTACAAGATGCCAAAACTTTAACCACACGAAATCATACTGCAATCGCCCATATGCGTGTGTCAAATGCAGCGGTAACCATGATACAAGAACGTGCACCAAAAATAGGGATACGCCGGCAACGTGTATCTTATGCAATGGACCACATCCTGCCAACTACAAAGGATGTATGGTCTATAGAGAATTACAAAACAAGACCTACCCAAATACACAGCAACCAAAGAAACAACCTGCACAGTATAAGCCAGATATAAGAAATTTTCCTCCTCTGCCAAAACCTAATGTTTACGCTGATATGCCGATGCATACCTATAGCCACGTTACAGCAAATAAACCAGACTCATCTAATTACCTCACCCTCGCACAATTCCTTGCCGAGTTTAAGGAATGTTCAATCAACTGCTACAACAAAATAGCATGATCCTCAACATGCTCACAACAGTAATTGCCAAATTAGTTAAATAATGTCTAAATTCATACGTATTGCATTATGGAATGCCAACGGCCTCCAATCTAAAAATTGGAGGTAGAAGTCTTCCTTCAAATGAACAAAATTGATGTACTACTCATAAGTGAAACACACTTTACAACAAGAACGTTTATAAAAATACCTCAGTACAGCATCTACCACATTGTACACCCAGATAATACAGCCCATGGTGGCGCAGCTATTATTATTCGAAACTCGATAGTTCATCATGAATTACCAAAATACGAAGAACCGTTCCTGCAAGCTGCCGTTATCGAAATCAGTAAACTTCCTAGCCCAATCAGACTAGCCGCTGTATATTGCCCTCCAAGACATAGACTAACCACGAACATACTACAACCATTCTTCAACACCCTTGGAGGGAGATTTATAGTAGGTGGCGACTTTAATTGTAAACATACAAGGTGGGGTCTCGATTAATAACTACAAGGGTAGAGAACTTGAAAAATTCTTACTAACAACAATTACATGCATTTATCAACCGGTACTCCAACATACTGGCCGACCGACGTGAACAAGATTCCAGATTTATTAGATTTTTATATAGCCTCGGGCATTTCAAGAAATTATGTGGACGTCACCCTAGTTTCGATCTATCTTCGGACCACAGCCCTGTGTTAGCTGTCATTAGCGCTACAGTTATCCAAAAGCAGCCTAAGCCAGTACTCTGCAATAGACGAACTGACTGGGACAAATTTAAAGTACACGTCCACCGACATATAAATATTAATATAAGCTTAAAACACCGAAAGAAATAGAGATCGCAGTTAATCACTTTATAACAACAGTCCAAGAGGCAGCCTGGAATGCTACACCAATGAATATCCAGAAAATCGAGTCATTTAATGTTTCTAGAGATATAAGTGAATTAATAAAAGAAAAAGGAGAGCAAGGTCAATCTGGCAACGTACACACAACGTTAATGATAAAACCACATACAATCGACTTACTAATAAACTTAGGAAGAAGATGTTAGAGGCGCGTAATGAAACATTCCATAACTACATAACCAACTTATCCAAAGAAGATCACAGTATATGGAAAGCCACTAAAGGATTTAAGAGACCCCAACAACAAGTCCCGCCGTTACGCAAAAACGATGGCTCCTGGGCAAGATCAGACAAAGAAAAGTTGAACTTTTGCCCAACATCTGGCAGACGTATTCACACCTCACTCTAATGAAATTGATGAAGATGTTAACAACTTTCTCGAAGCACCACTACAACTATCACCCCTATAAAAAATTCACAATTGGTGAATTACAAAATGAAATAAAATGGTTAAATAATAAGAAAGCGCCGGGCTATGATCTCGTTACAGGCCTTGTACTTAAACAATTACCACGACAAGGAGAACAATTCTTATTGGCACTCTTTAATGCAATCCTACGCTTAACATACTGGCCTTACAATTAAAGTTTGCACAGGTCATCCTAATATTAAAACCTGGCAAACCACCAAATGAAGCTCAGTCTTATCGCCCAATTAGTCTACTGCCTGTCGTGTCAAAACTCCTAGAAAAATTAATATTAAAGCGAATAAACGAAAATAGTCTACTTGAAGAATGGATTCCAAATCACCAGTTTGGATTTCGCAAAGGACACTCGACCATAGAGCAATGCCACCGAATAACCAATATTATTCAGCAATCATTTCATAGTAAGAAATATTGCTCTGCTGTATTTTTAGATGTGCGGCAAGCGTTTGACCGTGTTTGGCACAATGGGCTACTATTTAAAATTAAACACATCTTTCCACATCAATACTATCTCCTGCTTAAATCTTATCTAACTAATCGACACTTTCAAACCAAAGTTGGTATGGAATATTCACAACTGTATCCAATCACGGCTGGTGTTCCCCAAGGAAGTGTGTTGGGGCCACTCTTATATCTGATTTTACTGCAGATATACCGTCGACACCAACCATAACATTGGGGACATTTGCAGATGACACTGCAATCCTGGCATGTCATGAAGATCCACAAATCACAACTAATATCTTGCAAGAGGCACTAAGTACAATAGAGGGTTGGCTGGAAAATGGAGAATTAAGGTCAATGAGACGAAGTCCAATCATATAACATTTACCACAAGACGATCACAATGCCCACCTGTAAGCTTGAATAACGTACCCATCCCGCAAGCAAATGCAATTAGATACTTAGGTCTCCATATGGACACAAGATTAACGTGGAAACCACATATAATAAAAAAACGCAAAGAAATGGACATCAAAATTAAAAAAATGTATTGGCTCATAGGAAGAAACTCTTAACTCTCAACAGAAAACAAATTACTGGTGTACAAATCTATCATACGACCAATATGGACATATGGTTGTGAACTCTGGGGTTGTGCCAGCTACTCAAATATTGACATAATACAACGTTTCCAGTCTAAGACATTAAGAAGTATATTCAATGCTCCCTGGTATGTTTCAAACCGTATCCTCCACTTTGACTACAACGTACAATATGTGCGGGACATAATCAGACAACGGGTTACAAGCCACCATGCTCGGCTAGTGGGACACACTAATAACGAGATTACACCGCTAACACAGCAGCCAGTAATGAGACGACTTAAACGGAAGTGGCCATGGGACTTGACAGAATAAAGAAATCATTTACACCATCCCCTAAGCCTTCAAATGGAGGTAACGAGACTGCACCACTGGGTGCACCTCTCTTCAAATCTATTCCAAACTTCACGCAATTAGCTCATAGAATTTATTGTAATTAATTCTGATTGCTAATGTACACGAATTCAATAAAAAAAAACTTAGTGTATTTAATGGAATTTTGATTATTGTATTTTTGTTTAGATATTCTGCGTATTTGTTCGATTGATATGTTTTTTAGATAGACAATTTCCAATAAGCTATAGAAATTTATATATATATATAAATGGAGAAATTAGAGCAACTAATTCAAATATTTGGGATGCACAATGAATTCGAAGGCAAAACGAAACATAGAAATAAATGAGTGAATAGAAGCTACAGCAAAATTATTCTATGCACTAAACAAATGTTTTATAGTCAAGAAGGAAATTACAGCACAAACAAAAAAAATTAAATAGTTTAATATAATCTATGAAGATGAAATACCTCAGAAGAGTGAAGGGGGTCACTAGAGCTAACAAAATATAAAACCAAGATATGAGAAAATAATTAGGAGTAGATCCAATAAAAAAAAGTCATTGAGCCAAACCAACTGAAATAGCTAGGACATTTTAACCGATTAAACTAAGAACGGCAAGTGAAAAAAATATGGGAAGCAAAGGTATTAGTTTTGATAGTGCTTGGTCAATCTCATAAGGGTATTAAGATTTTTAAAAGTGTCAAACAAAAGGTTATGTAATTGCGAATCTTTAAAAAGTCTTTTTCATTACAAGAAAAAAGGATAAGGATTTTTGCATTTGCACTGGCGTGCAATGAGACTTTAGTCAATCATAGCACGGCCAAGCTAAGCGACTAAAAACAAAGTGGTAAAAAAAGAAACGTGCGCACACCACAGCTATCTTTTCAACGTTTGGGACTATAAAGATTAAACAAAACTTAATTAAAGCTCATTACCAATGGCGATAAAGGTAAAATTCGATTATTACCCAAAAAGTTGAAATCAAAAGTATGCTTTTTCTTCAAGGCAGCGCTTGCTTTCACACCGTTGCCATAACTCAAGTCAAATTAAAGTCAATTAATTGGATAATAGTGAATCATCATGATTTCGAGCATCGGTAGGGCAGTAGTCTACTAGAGGAATTCGTGTTCAAATGGCTTCAGCTTAAGCTCACATTTTTACGAAAGCAACATAAAAATGTTACTCATTCGTTGGATCAGACGCACTTTTGGGGAAGACAATAAATATATTAAAAAGTAATATGTGTGTTGCATTACCACATTCCACTTAATTAAAGCATTACAACAAACTTGCAACAGACTTGCCCATGTAATCATGTATAAATGCTTTATTCATCTAATTTTAACTACATCACCGCACATGGTCATTAAGAAGCACATCATACATGAAATTGAAAAAACTTAGATCCAATCAATTACAAATAGAAAAAGAGTAGAAATGACATATGAAAACTATAATTTATTGTTATTAGTTTGTTAGAGACTAATTTAAGTAAAATCTATAAGTTTTAAGCATTATAAATTTATATTTGTGATCTTTTCTAGTAGTTGCCGCTTACGCTTACAGCTTTTTTTATAAATCTATTATCGTATATAAAATTCTGAAACAATAATTAACCATATAAAAAAATCTGGCATAAACTGTTTTAGTATGTAGAATTGCTTTCTTACACCTTCTGATACAAGCCTTAGTTAATTATGTTAATTAGTTAATTAATAAATGTACTCATTTTACTACTAAAAAGTAAAATTTGCTAATCTAAATGTAAGTATTTCCTTCAACACAAAATAAACTGTAGTAGCAAAAATTGTGATACGGCTTTTATATATGTATATATACATACACATACTCTATAAAAATATAATTTTAAAATAAATTGCAGCAAAAATTGTTTAATTTGATTTATAAACCAACATATACATTATTTTTTATAATGAAAGTAGTTAACTTCACAAGTTACTTGGTAATAAAAAAAACTTACAATTTCATTAAAACTCCAAAAAAACCTCAGCGTCTACAAGAAATCCGTTACTTTACCGTCTACTAAAAGTTGCGGAAGTTTTAATATGACTTTTGATGTTGCAGACAATTCTGCAAGTTGGTTTTAGTCCTATCAAAGTTGGAAAAGTTTTATATAAAAGAATTTTCAACTTCTACACATAATTTATCAGAAAAAAATAAATCGTGTAACGCTTTCTCTACGAATTATATTTTAGGGAGTTTCATGTAAAATTTTAACATTATATATTATCACAAAATTCGTAAAATCATAGGTAAATTAATTATGATATTACTTAAAAGTTAAAAACAATTTATAGTAACAGTTAAAAGTTAAAAACAATTAAATTTTGTTCCAATCATGATTTATATATATTTTTTAATAACATTACAATCATAATAGCTAGCGACTGCTAAACAATTTTTTTAAAGATACTCATCACCACAATGTAAACTTGGACAACAAAACTTTGTAAATCGACGTAGGCGCTATGAAATATTGATTGATGCTGGGCTTTGTACAAATAAATATTTCGTGAGTTTAGTTTGCAACTTTCATAAAATTGCTATGGGAAATACGAAAGTTAGTCATTTATTGAAATAAAGTGCTTATATGTTTTGTCATAGTAAAATTCTTTCAATGACGTAATTAAATTAGTTTAAATATAAAGCAAGACTACTAACAAACTAAAGTTATAAATTGATGTAAGAAAGAAATGTTATACTTTTGTATTATTGTTTAGTGTAATGTTTGTTGCTGTCAACAAAATCGTGCGTACCTTCTGCGGTTACGTGTAAGATGATATGTTTTATATTGTTTTGTATCCTCTTTACAAGCTGTTACAGTACAACCATAATTAATAATAAAAAATATAATCTACTTGCAAACTAGCATAAAACTATGTAATTAATTGTTTGGTTACATATTAGTTTTGTGTACCAAGAATACATAAAAATACATCTAATTCAATGGTTCCTAACCTTTTTAGTCTTGTTACCCTTATGACCTATTAGGAAAACTGATTTCACCCTCTTTTTATAATGTTATCAAAGAAAATAATATATGCAAATATAACTTGCCTTTATTAATCATAATAAATTGCACAAAAATATACAATTTCAATTTCAATGTAGTTTATAAATAATGAATTAATGATATTTACTGTGAAGGTTGGTATTGTTTTGCATTTACAATTTTTTTAATGTTAGGTTTATTTTCACTTAATACACATC
Source organism: Sinelater perroti (assembly GCA_036346155.1). NCBI lineage: Eukaryota > Metazoa > Arthropoda > Insecta > Coleoptera > Elateridae > Sinelater > Sinelater perroti. The sequence goes on from JARFIY010000001.1 coordinate 19,860,261, forward strand.
TCGAATCATGTTCCACATTGAGACAATTTCTGGCCTTTGTTTTTATTGTTACTAAAGTTGAGAAACCACTATCACATCTATAAGTGGTAGCAAATGGTATTAAGATTTTTAAAGCTCTGTCAGCTATAATAGGATACTTGGTATGTACTTTTCGCTAAAATATATATTGTTGGTAAAAAGATGTATTTTGTTTGTACGTCGGCTTAAGACCATTGCCAAATGGCAACATGCTTATAATTAATTTTACTTGCATGCACTTAATATGTAAATAATCAATGCAAAAATGAAAAATAGTTTATTTCCGATATCACTCTGCTCGAGCCTAACTATTTTTTTTTATCGTCAGATTATTAGTATTACAATCTGCTCGTAGAGCAATAAGTAAATACTTAAATGAAAGTGGTGTGGGTGACAATGGAAGCAAATGTTCTCAACATCGCTTCAGATGCAACTAATGCGACTTACAAAAGCAACATATAACATATAATATAATCTAGAGAGTGTAAACTAAAATCTAAACGGCAAGTCAAGAGTGTACTGCCTCTTATGTCTCCGATTATGAACAATGTTGTCCAATAAGTTTAGTGTTAGACTATTAGGGTGAAGTTCTAGCTTTGAGGTCACTATAGCTATCAGCGTTGGTTATGTAGTATGGTGCGTTGACAATGGTTCAAAGGGATTTTGTTTGGAACCTTTTTATTATAACTAGGTTAGCGGGTGGCGCGGTTCCCCAGAGTTTGTTGTGGTCTGCTCAGTAACCAATAGTGCTTGCTAAACTTCAGGCTGAGTTGCTTACGTTTGGTCCATATATGCGTCCTTCAGGTTAGGCCTCGATCGAGGTGGATACCTAGGTATCTTGCATTGTCGGATTGTGGTATTATTGTTCCGTTGATAGAGATAGGTTGGCAAGTATCTCTTCTTTTTGTAATATGACGTGGGCTGACTTGGCTTGATTAATTTTAATTCGGCATCCTTGAAACAGATCTTGAATGACATCGAGACGGGTTTGTAGTTTGATGGAGGCTCTTGCTGGATCTTCTTCTGTAGCCAGCAACGCAGTATCGTCAGCAAACGTTGCGATTAAGACTTCCGTACAAGTTGGTAGGTCTTCTGTGTAGAATAGGTACAATACTGGTCTTAAAACACTACCTTGGTGTACTACAGAGCCTATAGGGATCAGGTTGGTAAGTTCTTCTTTATATCTTACTTGGAAGAGTTTCTTTTGTAGATAAGATCGTAATATAAGGTACATATTAACGGGCAACCAATTTTTTAACTTATACTAGGCTAACTGTACGATAATAACATGCAGCGCACACGAATTATGTATGTGCTCGGGTTGAGTGCTCAGACCGTATTTTGTTTTTGTAAATATCAGTTAAAATAAAATAAAAATAATTATAGAGGTATATAGTAACAGCACGATGTCATGCTTTATATTTGAAAAAATGATCTGCTTCTCAGGCAACTTGCAACCACTATATAATAAGGGGTGAAATAAATAAAATCATTCTTACCACCCACCCCGTTAAAATTAAAAAAAATTAAATAAACATTTATTTAAACTGCTTTAAGAGAAACTGAACAAAATTTGAACCATGTAGAATCAACTTCCAGATCACATCTAAAAAAATATTTTAAAAACCTAACTACTACGTTCAAAAGTTATAAATTGTTCATACTTTTTTGTCTAATAGAAACAAAATTAATACTTTATATGCGGAAATGTACAACTTCCAATTTAATTTAAGATCTTATTTTTTATTGCATAATATTAAATACTAATGCAGAATGAAACGAAACAGTAACGGCAATATCAAACAAAAGTTAACCTTAAAGGTATTAATGAAAACGATATGCAAAGAAAAGATTTAGACCGTTGATCAATAATCCGAATGAAAAATAAAACAGAGCCAAAGTGGAACTAAACTTTAATTAGATATTCTAACAAAAAACCTAAATAATTTCATAACTAAGAACAGTCAAGACTAAATATATAAATATTTAATAATTTATTTTACAAAGCACTTTGTATACTAAATGAAATTTGGTAGAAAACATTTATTTCCAAGAATAAAAAAATAAGAAAGTAGCAAAAGAGATCGTCACATTTTCAAGATGTTCTTACAAGACTTTTTATTTATTTTTTGTATATTACTTATTTATATTTTTTTAATATATATATATATATATATATATATATATATATATATTATATATATTATATATATACTATATTGTTTTAATAATAAGAATTAGTATAAATTGTAAGTTACAATTAACTATAGCAGTAAAATAGTAAACTAAACAAATAATTTAAATTGTGTTGCAACATAACCTTTCCATTATTTATTTTTACATATACACATTGGCTTAATTAAATTTTACCACAAAAATAAACAAAATTAATGTATGTTAATGTTTATTTGGTCTGACTTACATTAATTAATCCCAAAATATAGGAAGTTTATAAACATTGTTCCACTATTTATAACGTCATATAATATTATAGCAGAACACCCCTCGGCATCTACCAGACATGAAAACCTCGCAAACGGAGCAACAAAGTCTTATGTATTTTAACTGCCAGATCGCGAGTTCGAAAATAATTAAAGCACGTCCGTTTTGCTTCTATCGCGCAGCACCCTAAAATCTACAGACTTCAGGAAATATAATGCAACTCAACCACTCATAATCTCGCATTTTTCAGCTCACGTCCTAGTAGTAATGTTCCAGGTGATACATAAAAACTGACAGCCGAGAGAAACTTTTGCAAAGAGCTTAAATAAAGTTTGAGCGGGAGAATATGAGAGTGCAGCGCGCGTTTCGATTCCAGACCGAGGTTTTGCCTTTATTCGAACCCACGTCTCAAGGGAGGAGCAGCAGTTCAATAATTCGTCCTTACCATTAAAAATAATTAATAGAAAAATATTACGTTACGCAGGTTGAAATATGATAACAATTGTCTGAGTATGTTACGAAGACAATATTATTAATTATTCTATTTCAATATTAAATTCTTCTTTAGAGGCACAACAAGAGTATCTGAAGTGTTGTATAAATAGGGAAATTGAACGTAAGATATTAAAAAGCACAATAACAACTTTGCTACGCTCGTACGTACTAGCTACTATTTTAAAATTACCTCGTAAGCAGCACTAAACTTTTAGAATGTAGTTACAATGAAACCGAACTAACAATAAAATGCTAGCAATCTCTGCGAAGCGCTTCAGTAGGTTCTCAGTTGAATCTGAAATATTGGATGCAATTTGGGTTTTTCTAGAGGACGACCTGTAATATTCTGCCTTCATATTAAGACATTAGGTAGAACGAAAGACACTTGGGAGCTACTTAATGAGCTTATATTGAACTGTTAGCACGATGCAAGCTTTTATTACAGCCTAAGTTTCCTCGTTTATGATACGGTAATAGAGAGAGGCAGCGTACTTAGTGCAGAGACGGCTGTTTGCAGTTAAAATTAACTAGCGCTATTACTGAGATGGTAGCATGACACTACCAAAGGATATAAAACAATACCGCACTATTATCTAAATTTTGCTGTGGCCGTGTTTACGTTAAAAGCTGCATGGGGCCTCAGCTTGGAGCCATTCATGTACCGTTAACTTCGACACGACTCTTCCACGTCTGTTGCTTACAACAAATTCGCCCGTCACGTATTTTTCCTGCACTTGCTGCTAAACTTTCATATTATTGCGTTGTACACGCGAATAAGAAATAAAGCTCTATATCAAAATGGCAACAGCAAAAAACAATTGAAAGTTAATGCTATCCACAGCTATGCGAACTATCCCATTCAAACAGATTCCAAGGTGCGAAACGAATTGGATAATAGCGATCTTCCCACCCTTAACAACAAGTCGGGCTCATATATCACCAAGACGAATGGGCACTAAATCCAATTCCTGTCTTCCAAATCTTTTCCTACTACTTATATCGTACACGAAATGCAGCCGAATCCGCTCCGGTTGTTACAAAATGCAGTTAAAATATTTTTAAATTTATTCAAGACAATTTGATGCTTTAAAATTTGTATATCTTATATTTTGACTTATGATTAATTTTTGACATTAATAATATCTGTTTGTTTTAATTAAATAAAAATATTAGTACTATAAATTATAAAATGTTATATATAATCATTTTTATAATTGTTGTTGGGTAAAGCTTAATTATTTTTTAAAATTAAATTTTTTTTGCGATAAATGAAATATAAATTAATAATACAGTCATAAACATTTAAAAAAGTATAATAATAGAATAGCACAATAATAATTAATAAATAATAATAATTAACAGCTTTGTAAAATTTCGTAGGTATATCTCTTTTTTCAATACAGAACCAAGACGTTAAAAGAAGAATAGAGATCCAGCAAGTGAGTTATCTTGCTTGTATACGTGCATAATCACAATGGTAGTTCGATAAATAACACTCTTGCAGCAATTAATACAAATGAAGAGAAAAACAGTCTATTATAAAAAACAAGCCAAATTAAATTATTGGTGATAAAAAATGTAAAACTGGTACTTGTTTACAAACTATTGTTTTGTCTATCGAAGCGTTGCACTCTGTAGAGGTATGGGTGGATGACAGGCTAACCGAATTAAAATGTCCCGATTACGTGAGCTGCACGATATCTGTTGAGAATTGGCGAGCCTGCGTGTGCTAGGTGTATCATATAATTTAATATTTTTGATGGCATACGTACTCGGAGCGTTTTTTTGTACGGACATTATTTGTTTTGTTGTCATTAAATTGAAAATTTGTTCTCGTGAACATTTTTGTGCGACGATTATTTACAACTTTCGATGTGGATTATTTCGACAACAGTGTGTCGATTAACTTACTTCGACTTTTGGTGATGCTTCCCCACATTTACTGTAAACCGTTGATTCAACGAATTTAATCGTGGTCATAGTTCGCTGGCGAATTGATGCCGTATGTCAACTGATAAAGCAAGATCGTCATGTGACTTATTGTAATATTCAGGCATCTTTAGGCATTAGTAAGACTAGCATACATTTCATACTTTATCAAAATTGAACCGTAAAAAAGCGTTGGATCCCGCATAAGTTAACTATTGCTTAAAAATAGGCTACTGTCGAAATAAATGCTCAAGAAGTACGGTCGCGGTGTTTCAAAAACCGTTTACATCACCACAGGTGATAAATCTTGGATTTATGTGTATGAGCCCGAAACTAAACGGCAGTCGACTGTATGGGTCTTCAACAAAAGTCATTCGTGCTCGAAGCGCTTTAAAGCAAATGGTTACCTGTTTCTTTTTTTTGAAAAAACTTAACATGCCGCAACCGTGGTTTTAGAAGATCGTAAAACGGTCAATTCTGAATGGTACACAACCATTTGTTTGCCAGAAGTCTTCAGAAAAATAAGAAAAACCAACGCGCAACGCGTCTTTACCATGACACTGTCATGAACCGGAAGAGGCGGTTGATTCATTGAATACCCGAGTTTAGGAGATACCTGGTTCGCTATGGAAAAATGCTATAAAAATTTGTTTCAGTGTATGCAATAATGAATTTGCTATTGGGGAAAATATTTTGAACAACGATTAAAACATACATTTTTCTTAATTTTTTGCAGTGGATATTGCGCAGCCCACGTAGAATGTCCGTTCACGGCAACTAGTGATTACATTGTGTAAATACAATATTATTTGTCGTAATGATGTTAGCTAGTAAAGTACACTTTTGCTGTGTGTAAATGTTGTTTCTATTAAAGAAATGTTATCTTTTTATTACCTGTATAATTTATATAATTTTGTAAAATTTGTAAAACAAACAGTTCTAGTGATATACGGCGTACCCAAATATATCAAAATTGGAAAATTAATATCATGAATTAGTACTGCGAAAGTGTAGTAAAGAATATGCACATTCAAATGTCACTTCAAAGAGTTCAAGTAATACATTAGCTTATAAGCAAGCTTATGTAAAGAATCATACAGACAAAAACAATTCTTCACTCCTTAGGTAGAAATCTGATCATACAGAGTATTGTAAATAATATTAGCACTAAAAATAACCAAAATAAAAATATGGGGTGTATCAATAACAAATAACATATGGTCCATCAATACTTCATTAGTTTATTGTTTGACTGGATGGTAAGTAGAATGGAGGCAATCAGGATAGTCCGATATATTACTAAATAAATATAAATATTTGTAGACAAACGTCTTCTAAATTAAACCATTAATTTGTTTTATATTATTAACTAAATCAGTAAAGTTTTAAATTTATATTTTTTCTGGTACTGCAATTTCAACCAACTGTGGTATATATTCTAATTAGAATGTTTTGTTGTATTGGTTGATTAAAAATTGCTATAAATTTGTCTAAAAAGGGTACTACTGGGATTGATTGGGTTGGGAGACACCTGGCTTGTTCCGTTGCTTGTTGCTTGATCATACACTCCTTGTTACTGCTGGTGTTACTGTGACTTGTCTACCTTGTGGGATTAAAACAGTAGTCTATTTAAAATATTTCTAGTTTGTGATTTTTCAATATTATATGGACGTTTCGTTTTTCGTAGATCTACAATGTAGACTTTGTAATATGTCTAATATTTTCAAGTTTTTTCATAAATTGTTATGTTATGAAATCCCTCACATTTCACGCAACAATATGGTAGTTTGTAATGGGTTTTTGTGTGACCATATAATTGACAACGCATATACCGAAACATAATGTGTTTTTCGTAGTGATTCTGTATTTATACGCAATCTTTGGATTTTGCAAATATCCTTATTATTAGGAGTTGGTTTAAGGTTTACAAGCGGTGCTTTTGTAGTACGATGTTTGATATTATTTATGACCCAACTATAATAATTAGACTTTATAGCTTTTGTAGTAAGATAATGTTGAAAAGTCTGATAACTATTCACATAAAATGTGCGTTCTTCTTTTAACTGTTAAGTACAGTAAATTATTATTTTATCCATCATATGTTGTATAATTAGAATTATTGTTAATTTTAACAACTTTGTTGATCATGCTTTTAGTGTTATAGTGTTTATCAGCAATAATATGGCTTAGGTTTCCAATCTTATCCGAATAATTGACTACACCATAACAAAATATTGGTAGCAATTTTAATATGGGTGGAGATAAAGTATTGTTACGTAACATTGTCGTTATCATTTAATTGTAATCCATATCTACTGCTTTAGTTTAGGTCGATCGGCGAAGTGGTACTAAAAAATCTTGATGTACGTATTTTTTTTATTTTGGTTTATCATAGAAATAATTTTTGATCAGCTATTGGTTTGTATTTCTTTTTGTGGGGAAGATTGTCTTATTAAGAATAAACAAACGGAGTCGGATAGTTGTTGGGTCAGTGAAGTACTATATTAAGCTTTATATTTTAAACCTTGAGTAGAATCTTTATTACTATGTACAGATGATTGAAATTTGCTGTTTATTGCCACTGCATTGGTGACTGTAAATTTTGTAAATTTGCAAAACCAATTATACTACTACCAAATCTGTTACCGGATGACATTCAAAATGTTTTCTTTTAGTAGTTGTTAACTGTACTATTGACGAGGGTAAATATAAATAAAATTTGGAAGTTTAACTAATTGACAGTTATACAGATGCTTAATGATCAGAACCGTACTGCAGCCCAATGCAAATTATATTTTATTCTTTTTTATTAGCTGACAGTAACTATAGAATCTATCTGTAGCATATATAATAAGTACGCACAACATTTATTTGATGTTAATTTGTAAAGTACATTTTACGTTAATAAATTGTTGTAATATCAGCAAGTATAAGTTTTAGCGGTACGGAAATATTAATCAAACAAAATATTTTGGAATATGAAGAAATACATCTACAAGCAACTACTATCGAAGTAGCCAAATTAGTTAATTCTTTATCATCTTCTTCAATTTATTGCTTCCGACGTTAAAATAAAAAGAAAGAAAAATTTTATATGCTGAGGTGACCATAATTATTAGAAATCAATGTTAACGACTCTTAAATAAAGTCAATTGTTTAAGATAATGGCAGAAAAAGTATTGTATTATACTAAAAGTACCACTGTATTAGCCTATTGGCTGAAATAAATTTTTTATTGTTACATACCGATGTAGAAAGCAATAAAAACTTATCATCAAACAATTATCGTATAATTGCTACAATTAGTCTCACTGTAGTTAAAAATAAGCAAAATCTACTTTACATAATAATAAAACTGATTCAGAGTAGTTTCAAAACAAATTTCTAGAAATACCAGTCTCAGAGCATACTATCTTATCACTATTGTACCATATAGAAATGATCGGTAGCGTTGAGTAAAATACTATGTATGCTTATTGAATGACTACGTCATTAACTCAGTCATATCTTCAAATAGTTCGGGGGTCTTTTTTATAGTATATACAGCAAAAATTCCTACATGTTCTGCAATGCTTTATTTCACCAAAAAATTAAAGTTTGTGCATTAGATAGATTTTAAAAAATGAGAAACGTATTTTAGTATATTATAAAAAAATTAAAAAGCGGTTGTTCAACTAAAGTGACGTAATAGAATTAAGAATTATACGCCCCATAAGTTGCAAAAGGAAAACAAAAATAGCTGAAACCAATAATGCACGCTCTCATCATATTATGCCATTAGCAACTAATGTATTATAAAATTGAATTAGTAGATTGTCCAAAATTTTTTAAGCATTTTACTTTTTTCTTATTTTTTGCATTGTTGTTACATAATTTTAGTATCATTTGAAAGCTCGCAATCTCTCGTGTATTTTGATATATAATACTTACATATTTGTTTCAGTATGGAGCTTGCGCGCGACCAAAAAAATTGTTAATGCTGCACGAGTACAAAATGACCAAAACCAAATGCTGCTGAAACCGCGTTGATCATCCGGCTTACTCTCTTGATTTGGCGCCATCAGACTTTTATTTGTTCCGTTCGTTGCAACACTTTTTGAAAGGTGAACGCTTTGAAAACATTGGTGAAATGAGAGAATTGCGGAATCATGAAGCTGCCGGAAAAGTAGGAGAAAGTGATTAGTGTTGACGGAAAATACTTGGATTAGTTGTTATAAGTTGTATTTTGTTTAAAATTATTAAAAACTGTGTAACATATAACTCCATCTTGTTCAAAACTCAAGCCACTCAAGTGAAAATCGCTGGTTTTTTTTAAAAGAAGTTGTTTATCCTTCCCCGATAGCGTCCACTGTTGCCAGCTTCGTTCTCAAAAAAGTACGATCAAAAGATTTCTCCAGTCTACTAGAAACATTGGATTTGTGTAGATGCATTGAATTTTTGTGAATAGCACACAAATTTTCATTATTTCAGAATCGACAGTTACATCGATTCACAAAGCCATTAAAAATAAGTTTTATCGCTCAATACGATGTGTTTGCCAGCATCAACTATTGTGTTTTCTAAAATTTAGTTTACAAATATACATTTCTGATGATCCGTTTCTTTAAGTTCTTGGAAAATTAAATTTTATACATCTGTAGATGAAGATGCTTTGTTAAAATGCGCAGTGTCCTTGTTTCTTCGTATACATCATCGCTTACACGAGCCACCTAAACAACTGTTGTGCTGATAAACACACCCTTCCCTTGTCACCACTTGTTTCAAAATTTTTTACTAGATCATGAAGTGCACACTTACTTAACACATTGATTGACAGTTTTTATTATTACTTGCATAATATAAATGCGTCGCTCCACAGCATACTGTGCCATGGCTTTGCTCTATGTTTAGATATCAACTCTAAAAATTCAAACTTTTAATGTTCGCAAAATCTTAAAGTTTAATTTGGATTATTCACACAATTTTAGTGTTACATTTTGTACTAGTAAAAAGGGTCGTTCCAATAACGGGCAACTCACGCTAAATATTTGGTTCAAAGATTTGTCGACAATTGAGGAAAAAATGAACCAATAATCGTTTTATAAGTCATATCTAAGCATGATGACATTTATTCGTCTATATTCGGTTTCCTGTAAATTAAAATTGTGCAGCATGTGGCTACTAACGGCAAGAATTGGCCACGTGGTGCATGAAATAGCGATAAGTGGCGCAAACTGTCTAACTACATCATGATAATTTATATTTTGATCTATAACAGGTCAACCGTGACCTAGACGAAAAAACTAAAACCTGTATGTGAGATTTCGCAATAAAGCGGTTCGAATAAAATATTGCAATATTAGTTACAAACATAATTGCATTTTTGCAGTTTTATAGAATAGGATTTTATTTTAATTTTTCACTTCTAATGCGCACTAATTTCTTAAATTTTGTTTTTCTTTACATGTTTTTCTTACATCATAATCATTGCCCATGCGTTAATTAATTGAAAATGTTTATTTTTCATCACTTGTTCCTGAATCGTAAATAGATATGTAACTTTAAACTCATAAATTTCCAGTTCTTGCAAATTAAATGGCACCACGCATATTAAGGTATTTCTAAAGTGAATTATTAAAAGATTTATAAATAATTTAACTATTTTATAGTTTTCTATTAATTACAAAAATGTTAATCAAAATATTTAAAGTCGCATAATTGTTTGTAAATTATATAAAATATTTTAACTGTTACTAAAATCGTTTTGATTTATTTTAATATGCAAGAAATATTTTTAGTAGCTATGTATTTTATAACAATATTTCAATATAAATTAATAATTTTATGTGTACTTTAGTATACTATACAATAACTAAAAATATTACATGCGGTAATTAAGGTTTCTTAATTTTTATCTTCGTTTCAGTTTCTGCCAACGTCATTTCAAGTCGCTTACATCTTTATGGGCCAAATGCAGAAAATTACGTGCCAATAAACCCGAGCTCGCAAAAGTTATCACCTTTTTCATATCCAACCCCGTTCCAAATGGCTAGGAAATTGTTTTACAAATTTTGGTACCATCAAGTGCGCGAGCGCAGGCCATCCTTTCGTCCTCCGAGTAGTTATCACACAGAATACCGCGAGGGTAGAGCGCGAATAGCCAGCAGATCCTGCCGACGCCGCGATCGGGGTGCACGATGAACCGCACCACGAGCAGCAACATCGTGTCGGAGTGGTTGCGATCTCTGCATCTTGCACATTATGCCGATAGCTTTATTGACAACGGCTACGATGATCTGGAAATATGCAAGCAGGTGGGAGACCCCGACTTGGACGCTATCGGCGTCTTCAACCCCTTGCACCGGAGCGTGCTCCTGCAATCGGTGCGGAGCCTCCGCGAGGAAGGCGCCGCGTCCGTCTACTTCACCCTCGAGGAGTCCGGCGCCATCCACGACGAGTGCGTGTGTGACAGTGGGAGCCTTCGCTCTAAACAATCTGCGTCGCAATGGGAAGACGAGCGCGACGATTTTGGTTCGTTCCGCATTCCTCCATCTCCGGCCGTTTCTATAAGTAGCCGCGAGAAGGACATCTCTTTGTACTACGACGATTATGAAGAGGGCAAAACCGAGCTGGTGAAGATCCCCAGAGTCCAGCTGAGGATGCTGCTGAGGGATAAGCTGGATCAGGATGGTATTCGTTTAAGCTGCCAGCCATACTCGAACAAGGTTAGTAAAGTCTTGTTACTTTAACAGATTTTATAGTGTTAAAAGAAAAATTAAAAAGTAAAAATGATTCTAATGAAATCTATTCAAACTTTTGAATACTGAAATAATGGTTGATGACTATGTATTTACCTAATAATACAAATATCTGTTAGTTATTTATTACAATACATTTACAAATTATTTTTTGGTATAATACACGTTAATTCAAAAAATTTAAAAAATTTAAAGAATAAATTTTTTTGAATTTATTATCATAATTGTTTTAAATCATTTATGGTTTTTTTGTAGTGTATATATTGTTTTAAATAAAAGTGTTTAAGTAGAGACTTATTTTAAAAAATAATATATTTACATTGTTCATGGTGTTGTCACATATAAATGAATTATAAAGATAATTAACGTCGCAGGTATTTAAAACATGCAGATCTAATTAAAATCTATGTGGTATATTAGCATTATAAATTTAAAATAAAATATCTAAGATGAGATTATTTTCATTTTAATAAATTTTTAAAATAGATTTTTTTGTATATGAGCGAGTATACGTTTTAGTATTACAAAATTTGTGCTGTTATTTTATATTTTGTTATATTAAGTGATAACGTTTGTTTAATATTTAAATATCAGTAAAACGAAATAAACTGTTAATAACGATCAACGTGGTATTAAATCATATACAAACTTTGGGTTCTTTTCCGTGTACATAAGGAAGTTAAGTTACTTGGAGAAGTTATATCAAAACATACTAAAAGTTTGTAATATTCTCTACTTCCAAATAAAGTGGTTTTATAAGATAAACATAATTTATAATTATGTAGCACAACTGTAATATTAATAATTGCAGCAAATTGTAATACTTTATTTAAAAATGTATCGCTCATTTTTATAATATTAACAATATATATAGTAAAACGGATTTATGTCATTATTCTCCGTAATACAAATTGATTTATTTTTACAGTTTTTCTTTAGCTTGTGATTTATTCTTGTAGCTTAGCCTCTAAGATAACCCTACAAAAAGAAGTCGTACGGGTTAAGATTCTAGGAATAGGATGGTCGAGACTACTCACTAACAAATTCGGTAGCGTTCGGTAGCAAGTTATTGCTAAGTGTTATTGTAAATTTTATTTTTAGATAAAAAATACTTTTATGCTTGTTGAAGAAAGTATATTCATTTTTTATAAAATGGTTTCAAAGTTCAGCTTTAAACAAAGCATTTAAATCTTGTCGAATTATGTTTTGTGTAGATTTAAAATTTATTACTGAAGATGTAGACCCAATAGCAAAATTAAAATATGTATGGAATTTTTCTTTTTGAAAAATTTGCTTAATTATTATTTATGAAGATGTGCAAATAAACTACAAAAACAAGGAAAAAATATTTCAGTTAAGCAACTAAAGCATATTATGCTTTAAAATGACTATTGTTATAAGCGTAATTGAACATTTATTTATAAAAAAGAAGATTAGAATATTTTAATATAAATCGTACATTCAATGCTATAATAGAATATTTCGTAGTGCAATTAATGTTTTTGTTTTTATTCATTTGAATTAAAAAGTGCAACGTAAAATTTTTATTTTGAATTGTTTCTCTTGGCAGAAATCTCCAAAATGTTATATTTTTATTTAATAATAACCGAAGCACCTTTTTCTTTGTGCATAAAGAAGTGAAGATTGGCTCTTTCGATAAAAAAATTGCGGAGGCGGAATTTTCAAATAATTACGTCACTTTTATGCGAAACGCTCTTAAAATATTTTCTGAATAAATTTCTAGCTTTTAGGCTTTTGCTTGCTTCATCTTCTTTGTTAAATCAAAAACTAATATCGTGATGTATATTATTTAGATGAGAGTTATTACATAGATTATACTTTTATGTAGATTCTAATTTGGGTTTTGTAGAAATTGATTTAGTATATAAGCATGTGTCGTACTTTGCTATAGATCAATAGATAAATTTAATTTTATCTCAGTTGTTAACTCACATGTTGAATATATAATGCAAAACGTTCTTTACAGGATAATAGTGCAAGACATCTTTTGTTTAATATTATTCACTAAAGATTAAACAATATTTGTATATGTAGTAATTAAAATAACGTTAATGATATTATTTATATTGCTGTGGTTTTTTATTTTAGCTCTTTTAGTTGTTGGTTAATACCAGTAGTGCTTATATTAATCTAAAGTTTAATGTCTGTGTTAATTTTTGGTATAACAGTATGTTTTTATAATTAACTTTGTATAACAAAAAATATAGCTTGAGGCCCACTTTATCTTACTTACAAGTTCATTAAAATCTACAAAAAGTAAATTCTTTCAGGGTAATGCCGAATAATCGCAAAGTTTGTTGTAAATAAATTGTGGATTCTATAAAACCATCCTACAATAAATATTATTTAAAAAGCTGATTTGTTATACACTGGCATATATAAGTAACTAAAATTATTTACACAATGTGTAGACTTGTGATAATTAGTGTAAATATTGGAGTGGTAGTGAAAACTAAAAATTAAAGAGATTTAAGGGTAATTATACATAAAAATGTGGTTTAAAATTATAAAATTACAATTTTCTTGTAATGTATAATATGGCGCAGCAATATTCTAAATGTAAAAAAACATACACTGCGATTATAATAATTTCATGCAAAATAAGAACTACACGAGCCAGACTAACCAAGTAAAAAAATGTTGGTTTGCCATTTTATCATTTGTAAGATCAATTTTCGGGATATAATTGACGTAGTACGCTCTCCGGCAATCTTACAATTGTTGGTAGTGATACATATAGCAGAAAATTTCTCTTTACAAATGCAAAAAGTCAGGTTGGTCTGTCTACTGCTCGGAATACAAAATGGCTTAAAGAAAAAACATCTGTTGTTCAATTTAACAGAGGGAAATGCGATTTTTAAATTTACACCACTTTACTGAAACACTGACTTACAAATTATATCTTTTATATATTAAATTTTTTGAGTAGATTTTAGACCTATAATTAAAAATAAATTAATTTTAGGCATAGGAAAGAAGGAAAGCGTAATGATATATTATTTATTATAAATGATGTCTTTCTTCGATTAAAATACAAAGCATGTTAATGAAAAAAGTATAGGCTTAAGTAATTGCTGCATATAAAACAAAATTGTTCTTGACAAAAATTGTAAAAAGCGTTATTAATATATTGTTTTGAATTATGTAAATAATTGTATACACATTTATTTTTACTTGAGGTTTTAGCTAGTTTTTCATGAAAAGAATTTGTTACATTTAGAAAAAATATATTCTCATCAAATAAAAATTTTATGGAAAAAATATTTGAAGAACTATTGGCATAAATGTGAAAATTTTTAGATAAATATTTGTTATATTTTTAACTTTTTTGTTAACATTCTGTAATATATTAAAAGTTATTGCGTTTTTAGATGAGTTTCTTAAATGGCAATGAGCTAAATACTAAAATGTATATCTAAAAAACGATAAGTAATTCTCAGTGACTGAAAAAAATGATAAGATACATTATGCTATAGAATTTAATAAGAAGCTGATGTGCTAGGTATTTTCTTTTTTTTCAAGGGCTAAAGACGCTTAGCAAATGTTGACTGATATGCTGGTTACTTTAACTTTATTCACTGCTGTTCGGTATAGGAAAGATGTTAATTTACCGAACCATTCTGAAAGATTCTTCAGCCAAGAATTTTTGTTCTATCCGAGCTTGTCTTTCCTAGTATCTTGCCTTGCTTGTGAGGTATAGGATGTTGTACCTCTAGAGATGTCGCATTACGTGTACAAGCTAGTTTACGCATTTTCATTGTTTAGATAACTTCCAACCCATTCAGTATTTCTTTGTTTTTGCTCTGCCCATTCAATCAATGCGAAGAACCCTCCTGTAAACATATATTTCAATTAATTATAATCATTTTAGCTTTTCAGTTTTCAAAATCATACAGAAAAATTAAAAATATGTAACATTTTACTAATCTAATTTTTAGTTGAAAACATATATTTCTATTTATTAGCACCTTTTTCATTTGAAGAACGCCGATCTTGTCTGTTCTATCAGAATTCTACTTTGATTTAAACTGCATCCTGTTCGCTTTTCTGTGATATATGCTATAATAGACGTATTTATTGCTAGTTTCTTGCTAACAGCTATTATTTGGTATTCTAATGATTGAAGTTCAGTTCTTAATCAATGAATGTATTCGTTACGTTATCAATAAGTTGCTGTAGTTCTTCTGCATTGCTGGCTATTGGCATATCTAGGATTATTGATTGAAATGCCATTGATCTTAGTAGCGTCCGACAAACCATTGAGCGTTTTTCGAAAAATAGCCTCTAAATAGAAAAAAAAATAATAAAGATGGTATGTAACCCTGTCTTGTACCAAGTTGATTTCAACATGTTCTGAAAAATTTTGCCCTACTTTGACGTTAGCTGTTTGCTGCCGATACATATTTTTGATTATACATAGATTTTTATTATCAATTCCGGTGTTCTAAAGATTCATCATTTTGTTACGTTTTACTTTGTCAAATGCTTTCTTCAAATCCATAAAGCACAAACATACATTTCTATTTATGTTTCTAAAGCCTTGTACTAAAACTTAGATATTAAACAAGATCAGGGGGCGAAACGGTAATATATACAAATGTTGAAACTCATAAACACCTTGGAAACTCAAACTTAGACCAACCAATCTACTATGAAGGTCTCAGCACTCTATATATTGTCGTTCATGAGATATGTCACTTTAAAATAAAAAAAGGGGGAAAACCCCCCTTAGGGGTGTTTCAATGGATCGGGTTTATGAGACATTCCTATTCTACTTTTTAATGAGGAGTTCAAAAAAGGTGGTCAGTAGTTTCGACCTAATTGTACAGTTGACCACTATACTCAATTGTATATATTAATTATATATATAAAAAAAAATTATGAGTGCTGCTGTCACACAGGTCAAAGGTCAAAGATCAAAGTTCAACTCTAACTGGGTTTACGTAAATGCGTTGTCATGGCAACGGCGTACGCCAATTATGTCAAACAGAGCTTTTTAATCGTGTTTTTATTTATTTTAAAACTATGAAGGCTCAAGCATGTCGAGTTGGACAAGCTCTTGCTCAGACCTCGTTCTAATAAAGGAGATTTCAGATTTTTCAGTTTTTGCGGAATCCACATTCGCTGGTCTTTTCGTGCAATTTTCGATATAACTTATAATAAATTATATACAAAGAATTCTTAAGGCATGACCCATTAAGCTAGTTGTTCAATATGTATTACATTTTTTTGGTATATGGCTATTTGGCATTATTGTAGGGGTCGATTACAGCCAGTCTGCTGGAATGTTTCTTTGGTTATAAATTTCGTTGAATAGCCTTTCTATGGTATTTTTTCCTAACCCTTAAAAAGTTGCAGCGTTTCTATCAGAATTCGGTTAGGTGCAGGTACTTTTATGTTGCTTGCTATCGTAATCGTTCTTTTTACTTCTTCTGATGTTATGAATAGTCCATTTGAAGTGGTAGCTAATTCAACTGTTGGTTTTATATGCTTGAACATTTGCTGTATATATTTATTCCAGGTATTTGATTTCTCATTTTCGTTAGTTATCAGCTTACCATGTTTTTGTTAGAAACATATTAGATTTATTATTGGTTGTACCTACCGCTTCTTTATACATGTTAAAGTTGTCATGTTTTGGTTGTAGTTCTTCAATATCTTAGATCTATTTTTATAGCGATTGTCATTTTAAATTTTCTTTCTTATTATTTTGTTGATTTTGTCATATTTCTCTTTACTATGATTTAAATGTTGTTTTCGTTCCTGAATTAATTCTAAATTTTGATCACTTTTGCATTAATGCTTTTTTTATTTTTTCCTAGTTTGGTTTTTATTGCGTTGCAAAGTTATTTTGAATTTGTATTAGCAATGCATATTGATAAAATTTACATTGAATTTATTGGGTACGTTTGCTTTCTTCTATTTTTTAATCTAAGAGTTATTTCACTAAGAAGCAATATGATTTGAAGGAATCTCTGGTTCTGAGTATTGCTTAACGCTTTATGATCAAGTAATCTATCTGGTTTCATACTATGAGTATTTTAGGTAACTTAAAGAATTTACTTATTATACAAAGTTAATTTTTTTGGATAATTTAACTAATTGATCTTTCTTTATATTCCTTATACCTAGTTCAAAGTTATCTATTACGTTGTTTTTCTTATCTTTAACAACCTTGGCACTTAGGTTGACTATCAATATTTTTATATCAATTTTTCTTGAGTTTGTCGTAAGACTGTTAATATCATTCTGGAATTTGCTAGGTAATTTTGTTTGTAAGAACTTATTATAATTTACTATTGAATTTGTTTATATGGTGTATTAAAATATCCGTAGATACTGACACACCAAATCTTAAAACATTTCTTGGTGATAAAGTTGTAGACCAAATTCAAAATTAATATACAGTATACATTAACTACTTTCTAGATGTATTATCATTGGTGGTTAAGTTCTCTTACATATTTTAAGATACGTCAGACTTAGTACATATATTCTCTTTATTACAAAGGAACATACATTTTTTAGCATTGATTATTTTATATTGATTATTTATATCATGAGGAGATATAGAGAATAAGTTTTTAAATTTGCAACCATATCTCAAAAGAAAGTATTATGTACTGAATTTCCATCAAAAACTTGAATTATATTTCTACGTTTAATAATATTTCTTTCTTTCTATGTGTGTTCAATCAAAACACATTTTTGTGTGTTCTTGAAGTTTATCGCAATGAACATTGATTGATAATCATAGTGGTCGTTTTAACACACATTATTAATTGTGATAATTAAGTGGTTTTTAAGAATAGTACAGTAGCTTAAATAGCATTCATTAGTGAAAATTACTAATCGAATGACGCTCCGCACTACTCTTATATGTTATGACGTGACAAAAATGGTCACTCGGTTGCTATATCACAACGTAATCCTACAATCAACATTTTTTATTTTTATTGTATTGTGGTGGGATAAGGAAATTAACCACTTGGTGTACTTACGGTCTTTCTTCAGTCAATTGTTTGTTGAAATATACGCTGAAATAGAAAACAAGGGTTTTATCTTTAATAGAAGCTATCTAACACGTTTCAGAAAAGCTGTTATACATATTTACACTATAGATTATATATGAAAGCAGAACATTGATGCTGATCAGTTAAATCAAATTGTGATATTTCCATTTTCTATTTTTGCAAAATTCTATTACATGTATAAAAGAATTGAGCTTGTTATACGGCACTATAGACGCTCTGCCATTTACATGCATTCAGCGGTTGAATAAAATTATACAGATGCATTGCTATTTGATTAGAAGTTTCATAACTATTATAACAATAAAGTATGTTATTTAAAAATTAAAAGGTTTTAGCTCTTTTACATAAAAAATCATTTGGTAAAATTTGATAGTATATGTTATCTGCAGAAGAGGGATCTGTTCTACATACGACGTTTTGTTATGGTTAAAACAACGCATTTTACCGATAAGTTTAAAGATAACCAACTAAAATGTTTAATTATAAAAAGACAACTACCTCTACGATATCGTCTAGTTCAACGTAACATTTAGACCCCGCAACTTGCTTTGCATAAACAAAGACTGTTGCACCAAAAGTTATTTTTTGATAACCAAGTAACTAGCTTGTAACATGTATACTTTTATTTGACATTTTCGGTGGATGTATAAAAAACTTCCTCATTAACTTACTTTTGGTGAATATTAGTAATGATATAATTTTGGTTGTTCTGTCTATCGGTATTGCGTTGTTGATGGATAGAAAGACCGCCCAAGCTGCTTTTAAACACTCTTTACTTCGTTACCTCTCTCCTTCCTAATCCTTTTCATCTTTCTCTCTCTCTCTCCCTCTAACTTTCTCCCTCTTTCTCCTCAACCTATTTCATACGGAAACTGCGCTGTAAAAATCGCAAAACAATGTGATGGACCCCAAGTAATGCAAGATTCAAAATTTATTAATTGTAACGAAAGCATCGTGATGTATAAATGGGGATTACATGTTTCTATCAGGACCGTTTAAGACATCAGGTGATACGGCGATGTGGTACAAAAATTACTATATTATTAACTAGAGGATATTAGCAACATATTATTACGTTACGATGCAAACATAAATTGCTAAACTGGAGGTATGTTAGTTTGCACAAAAAAATTATTTTTTTAAATATTTGTAAAATTCGACATATGGGCAAGCAAATATGCAAACAACAATTGGTGTACTAATAAATCTTACAAAATAGACAACAAAAGGAATAGACATATTAATGTCTGTTAAAATAATTTATTTAATATTTTGTAATTATTTATTGCAAGTCGCTTTTGAACATTTGTAATTACATAATTTGGGTAATATGTGCTTGATCAATAATACCAATTTATAATAATATTAGAAGTATTTAAAATAAAATTTGTTAGTGATTTTAGGAAAACTAGAATTGATTGTATCAAATTTTAAAAACAATAAACTACATAAGCAGTAATCTGCCACTAAACTAGTGAACGTTATGCCTACTTACAATTTGTATTCAACAAAAACGTTTTATTTAGAGAAGCGCAAAATCTCGACGCATTTATTTTGCTTACATTCACTTAGTAATTAATTAGATTTTCATTGTCGGATTATATTCGACTCAGTACATCTATTATAACAAATGCTTTCACAAAACCCTAGTTTGCTGCGTCTGCCAATTATTCGAAGTTGATGGCAGGCTACATTGTTTTACTGAAGTAAATTAATTTATTTAATGCTACTAAAAACGCAGCCGGTATAAAGCTAGATCGCACTTAAACATAAATAAGCATGAATAATATTATTTCAGAAGATCAAAATTTTATGTTTTCATTATAAGCCAACATTTCTGTGCGCCAAACGTTTGGTCTTAATAATTATCTTGCATAAGGTTTTTAATTTCCTTATTTATAGTATTTATACTTTCTATTTTTTTTGAATCATTATGTGCGTGCTTAATACAGTACTATAATTTTGCCCTACTAATTTGTGTAATTTGGTAGTTCCATTTATTTATTCCAAATTTCGTGGTTTATCACTTAAACAAATCTAGTTTTACGTTAACACAGTTGGGTTTTACTTAATTTTAGGTTAAGACTGTATTTTTATAAGCAATAACTTATTTTTTACGCTATTCGTTTAAACCTTGATCAATTTGATTAAACGTTCACAACATGATTTATGCGTTTTCCCATTGAATTGTATCCCTTTTTTTTCAAATAATTCTTAAAAGGAATTAAAAAAGTTTGTTTTAATGAAACTCGGCTATTCTGTTTAACAAAAATATATTTAAATAGATACGGGACAGGAGATTACAAAAATGAATTATAATCTACTGCTGTGTAACTAAAAGTGGGACGAAGTGGAATAAAAGCAACCTTTTACCTCGCTTGCTGGTTAGCCATAATGGCACGATGTTAAGTTGATGCCTTTTAGAAATTGTCATAAAATTAATCTTTTTATATTTATTGCATCAATTTATTATGATATTGCTATTCTTATTATTTTCTTAGAATATATATACAAAAGTATCAAACAAATATATTCATTTTAGCTCTTGATGTAATTGTTAAATATAATAAAATTATTGAATCATTATGCCTTTGCGTTGTATAAAATTAATTTTACCACCGTATTATAGCCAAAAGTATCCGACAGCCCTCTAAAGAAGTTTATTTGGCTATTACGCATACTGAAACTTCATAGAACAAGATAAAAGAGCAGGTAGTAAGCACGCTCAATAGCTAAACGTCCATTGGCCATTGGCCATTGGACTGTGGAACAATGGACACAAGTTCTATAGACTGATGAGTCTGGTAATCTTATGGACATGTCCGGATTTAGCGGATGGCAAGAGAACGCTTCTTATTTCAATGTATTGTGCTAACAGTCAAGTTTGATTCCGGATGTATTATGATTTGAAACTAGGTTTTTTAGCATCTGTAGTTGTAACGCAGATTACATACTAAGTCAACTTGCCTATCTTCAGCAGTTAGATTTATGTAAGAGTGGACGTCAATTATTGCGGACAAATAATAGTCTTCCCAGATGAGTGCAGTGATGCTAAAAGTGGATCTACATTTCATTAACACAGGGTTTGATAAAATTATTTCTCCTTTTCGAAACAGCAATAAAAAGAACAACATAGGGTTGGTTCAATGTTTTATTGGACCATTATACAGAACAGTGCTTGCCATTTAGTCACCAACCAGTTTTAGATTCCGCAGCAGCACGCCAATCACGCTGACTGTAAAGAGGTCGCTCATGGAGTTGTAGAGAATTTTGTAGGGCTCATTACCAAATATTCTACCTATACAGTAGCTGCTGCGCTACAATGATAGAATCATAATTTTTGAAATAGGTCTCCAACACAATCCAATGGTGTTCACCACTCCACACCATGATGGATAATAAAATGACTTATCTTGTGCTGCTCAAGAATGTACTACTCGAGCATATTATATGGTGGAACTTCATTGATACTCTCTTGTTTTCATCACCTGTCACAATGTTGTTAAGAAACCCATCACCCTCACGCTCAAAACGCAAAAGAAATTGTTGACAGATGTCCAATCTTCTCTGTTTCATGTCAGGACTGAGCCTTCAAAGCACCCATCGTGCACACAGTTTTCTGTGGACCGAGTAATATGCATGACATGTAATATCTCAACCGATATTGAGAACATAATACAAAATTCGGAGGCATTACTTTTCACCAAAGTTCAGATAGAATATTTTCTAAGAAATAAAATTATGCAGAACCTATTCAAAATAACTGGTCCTAACAACCTATCCCATATCATGCCTAACCATATATTTAAACTAAAACGCTTTTGATGATTGCGATGGTTGAGGATTGTCGTCAGAACAAATTTACTTATTGTGGAAATTAAAAATTCCATTAGTAACGAAGTTGTTAGCAACGAAGTCTGGGCGTTCAACACATTTCCGTAAAAATCGTTGAGGGACCGTCATTCTCGCTTAATAATTAAGAGCAGTAACTACTTGTATGCCTTGGATATGGCAGGAGTCTAAGAGTTGCTCATGAAGAGTATTCTGAACAAAATTTCTGCTTGTGCTCTTGTTTAAGGGTTTTCAATAACAGTATTCAAATTTGTTCTTTTACCTCCGGTGAACATACTGATCTGTACCGTTTTCTTATTATAAAACCTTTTTCCAACAAGCCAGTTTCTCTTAGTTCCTGAAAAACCGTTTGTAACATTGCATGCGAAGGCAGTTGCCGATTGGAAAACGCTTCCGTATAGAGGCAATATGCACTTAAAGCATTCCCATCGGCATAACTGTACGTGAACACTAGATAGGTCATTTCACCATTAAACACGCAACTGTTGTAATCGGTAAAAATTACACTATTCGGACAAAACTTGTAATTAAAATAAGTTATGTGATTCAATATCAAATATACTCCGTAAATAAACCTATTTAATACACATAGAGATTCTCGATAAGCACATGTGCAAAATTTATGATTTAAATACAACTTTTATTTTCTATTTTGTTTGTTACAATGTGCTGTTAAACAGTTAAAGTATCTACTGGAAAAATTGCCTTTACTCGGAAACGGTTGATTTGGGGACCTATGAGCAT
The DNA here is from genome assembly GCA_036346155.1 of Sinelater perroti. NCBI lineage: Eukaryota > Metazoa > Arthropoda > Insecta > Coleoptera > Elateridae > Sinelater > Sinelater perroti. The sequence continues at coordinate 19,883,533 of JARFIY010000001.1, forward strand.
CGAGACTTTTTAGCTTGTCTTCGACCGTAATACATGTCTTGTAATTTATCAAACGTTGTTTTGCGACATATTATATTAACAATATAAAAAACAGAACAACAAAATAACCGTAGTCAATATCTATCATCTAATTGTCTTATCTCCCTAAACTTTTCCTTGAAACTTGCACACCACATTCACAACTATATTTGCTAATTCGGCGCAAAAATCAGCCTTCTAACTTTAACCGTTTTTGAATTATTTAAATATTTTGATTATTGTCGCAGAAACATGTGGAATGTTCTACACGACTGACTGGCGTCTAGATCAGGCTTCGTCGACGAAGCCTGCGGGGTCCCAGCTGGTTTTACATAAGCCTAGAACGAAATTAAAACAATAAGGAGATTTATGCAATAAATAGTTCACACAATTGCAAAGTGACGGTACTGTATTACTAAACTTATTACTCTAAAAGAAAAGGTCTACATAAGTGATAACTTAGGTTTTATAACTAGTGGTCAATTAACCAGCTGCTCAATTGAGAAAAATAAAATGCTTAATTTATTAGATATTAGTATTATAAAAAAACTAGAGCAAGATTACATCAGGTCAAACTGATGCCTTGGTTTATCACACTACACTCCATTATTTATAACAATAAGCACAACGGTATTAGATGTAGAAAAACCACCATTCGGACATGTTTTAAAGAATAACATAGAGTAACTCTAACTATACAGATCTCTTTGTAAACTGAAGCATACACAATTAACTATTCCATATTTTAATTTGCAGCTAAAAATTCTACAACGGCATTAGTTAGACAAGAATAAGTCTTTTACATTTATACAGATGTTGTACACAAAATGGTAGAGAAGAAAAAGCTTATAAAAGCATTGCATTTAATATGAAATCTGCAAGCTAAGAATAAATTTAACCAAATTACATAAGAGATTACCAGACAAACTAAAAAACGGATTTATTTAAAGTTACCTACAAAATATGTTAACGTCAAAAGATAGCGGCTAATCAAATCATACAAACTTATAAATCTTCTTCCAATATTATCAATAATGTCCCAAGTACTTTTGCAAAAAAAAAACCATAATAATCAAAAATAAATTAATACCTTGACGCCAGTTGGATTTCCAAAAAAATATGTATCGACGTTGCTAGAGCATTCATCTATATATCACATGCTTTTAATGAAGTTTGGTATGATATCTCTTGATATTGTACCTGATAGAAGTAAAAATATGTCGAGGAAATTAGAACCTACATGCCACAAGCTACAGTTTTCTAGAGAAGTGTTTTAAATCTAGTGTTTTACACATTACACACTTAACAAAGAACTTTAAAACTGCTTTAGCAACTTTCGCAGCTGTTACTCCTCACACAAAAATCCTCTAATCATCACAAATACTACGGACGATGTACAAGTAGGTTGAAAAATGTAGTATTCAGGCTAGTAAAATCAAATCGTCACCAACCGAAAAGGAGTACGTTTACAGGCTAGACTAGCCATACCACAAGCTACGTCAATTAAATATCTAGCTATGCTCTTATACAAGCATCTTACTTGACCAACACACATTTTGAACAAAAGTAAGTTGAGAAAAGTGAGTAAATACTACTAGCTCATAAAAAATTTAAAATACTTGTATAGAAATTCGCTATAAAATCAATAAGGACGTACAGTTTTTAACTACGGAGCAGAGTAAGTACCTATAATTCTAAAATCCTGAGAAGGTTCCAGACAAAGCCTCTTTTGATGATCACTAATTTCCCATGGTACGTTCGTAATTATGTTACTTAAAAAGAAATATGGATTCTATTAAGAAAGTAACCAGTTCTACTAATGCAAATTATGCAAATCGTTTAGCTATAAATGTACTGGACAACAGAAACAACAAAATTGCGAAGAATCTAACCATTAGATTTACCTTATAGGTTCTTCAAACAATCCTGAAGTCGCGACAGTGCTAGTCCCAGTGCCACTATACTGGTAAATAAGTGTTGCACTTTCTATTTCAGTAGTTAAGCCTATGGTGTGTTGTTAAAAGACAACACGCTATACACGTCACATTTACTGTTACGCCAATTAATCAATGTTCATATTGTAATGTTACTTATAAATTAAAAAAGACACACTGTGTATTATGTAAAATATATATGCCTCTAAATTTTCACGTTTTACTTTAAAAATTGCAGCATTATTTTTCGAATCACGTAACAGCAACAAAATACCCTTTCAGTAAATGTATCTTATTTTACAGTCATGGCCCAACAACGCCACGTATACATTAACCTTTAACTTTTATTTTATAGACTTATTGAAACTGCGTAACTTTATAGCCAGCATTAATTTTAAAATCGGCGCTTAAAGTTCGCTGTTATAACACACACACATCACGTTTAGTTTATATTGGGCACTTTAAAGGTAACAAGCTCTGGCAGTCAAATTTAACGTTATAGCAAGGCAATGCTTTACTTCGGATAATGTATTTTTCAGCTCATTGTACCTCTATAGAATGAAAACTTTGATATCTTTTCGAAAACTTTCTGATACGTTGTCATCTAAGAAATAATGTATTTAAAAAGTATGCTTTACCACTGGAAATACGAGATGCATGCTTATTAAATATTTGAAAATGTTCACGGAAGCCGCAGTTTCTAAAAACGGCCATAAATCACTATCTGCCAAGTTTGCTTACCCAAGTAATAACTTCAGACAGGAACTGAAAAAGGTCCGCTTGCTCCTTCAGTTTCAAATTAGGCATTAAATAAGGCTGTTATCTGTGGCCTTGCGTATTTCAAGAAAAGCTCCTGCATCGTAATATTGTAAATAACAACATTCCCACTGTATTAATATCTTTTACTCACTGAAAGAAATTTATTCCCTTGGCCAAATTATTTTCTTCCTTATGCCTTTGAAGGTTACCTGCGCCTGCTTCTATAAACTTGCTAACAAATCCACCCGAAGCATTACTTTTTTATTCACTTCTAACGTTTAATTCGGGGGAATTTATAACACACTCTGGAAAATGTCCAACGAAATTAAAGCGGAATTTTTATAATTGCTTTATGAAATTTACTTTTCATTTCTAGAAAGGAATTTTCTTTTAAGTGAGTAATCTAAAAATTTTATTCTTTAACGACGACAGTTATATCCTCAGGGCGTAACGGCGAAACCAAGAGCAATAATAACCACCCCGAAAATTTGTCTGCTTAACGGTCTGAAATACCTCGTTTTGATTATAGCCGTGGGATAAATGAAGGAAATAAGAGAAAGTTTGGTTTTTATTATCCACCACGAGATTAAAGTTCCTTCCCAAATAATGGTACCTAGGCAAGCAGTACCTATAACATTTAAAATGGGGCTTCAAAAATATTCATTAAAAGAAGACATTTAATTAATAATAAATACTTAGATTTTTTAATTATAAAAAACTCAAAGTTAGGTTTTGCTAAAAATAACAATTTTATTTAAAAAATATATTCAGATCATTTAAATGTTCGGTTATACGAAAACATTTTGATTAAGTAGATCTGAGCACAATCAGTCTTTAGTTTCATAGACATGTCTTGATGTAATTTAACAATAAATACGTTAGCAACAAATTAAAGATAAATTACAATACGATCTAATTTTAGATATTCTATATATGCGAAAACTTAAAAAAGGAGTTATGATGTATATACCTATACAACATACCTCATAGAACAGCTTACCAGATAAAACAATAACGAACTAAAAAATTAATAAAAATAATTTGCGTTTGTGTATTTTAGAGGATTTTAAAAATCCCAGGGTATTTAGAAGATTAATAAACATGGAACATTAACTATTTTAATTATTATAAATTATATATACGACTGAGTTAGTAATTGCCATTAATACAAACTAAAAATTAAACATTTAAAATTGAATGTTGATCACTAATGCAATAACTAAATTATCTTAAATGTTAATATTTTGTTATACAGTTCAATTCTACTGGATGGGTATCTTGTAAGGTTTTTATTTTACTAAATCTAAATTATCGGATTTTTTAAAAAATATATTAGAAAATAAGCTGTTTAATAGAAATGTTTATCCTTATGATAAACACTTACCGAGCTGTTGTCTCAAACCACTCAAAATTTTAAATATTACAAAATTTTTTGAGTAAGACTTCTTTTAATGTTATCTTTTTTTTAAATTAAAATTTATTCATAATACTTTTTTTGAAAGTTTTATTTATTTCATCTAGTAGATCATTTATGTTTATTTATTGCCACATCACTAAATGTGTCTAAACATGGTACTGTGATATTTGAGTTTTATTCAAGACATACATAAAAACTGTGATTTTTGAAGTACTTCAATAAATATTGGTGTATAAAGTATATAAAAATGCCCTAGATATGTACTGAAGTAAGATATAAAATTATTTTTCAACAGAAAAAGGCCTAAGTGAAAGAAAAATTGCGATCACACCAGTGTTTCAAATATATATATATATATATATATATATATATATATATATATATATATATATATATATATATATATATATATATATATATATATATATATGGAGAGGCAGGCGTGTAAATAGCCGTGCTCTCGTGGTGCGCAATGGAGAACTAAGTACGGCCCGTTTTGAAAAGTAAAACGTTGAGGCCCAAATCGTCCCTTACACGGCCAGCGCGAAAGCGGATGGGGGCGGCTACCGATATCAACCGATGAGTAATAGCCAAATCGCTCACCTGCAATTGGCTTCAGCTTCGGCGGCGTTGGTTTCACGGTGGCCACCTTGTTGCGATGTCTTCGTGCCTGGAACACGATCGCACTGGCCGGGGTGCGATGCGAAAGTCTTGCGGGGTGGTTAAATGTGGATAAAATAAACACTACCGAATTGGCCGCGATGCGGATCGAGTATGTCTTGCGGGTTGGTTAAGCACGACCGAATTGGCCGCGTTGTGGATCGAATATTTTTTGAGGGTTGGTTAAACACGACCGAATTGGCCGCGTTGCGGATCGAATATGTCGCCGGACTTCGCGCTTGGCTTAGCGGTAGATCATTTGCGGGAAATTTTAATTCGACAGCACAGGCGGTTCAAGGGCGAAAAGGCCGCCACACCAATATATATATATATATATATATATATATATGAGGAAAAAGGAACGGGGATACAACTTTGGATCAATTTAATCCCCGGGACATGACTATGGCAAGAAAGCTAAGAATAATAGCTTCTAGTTCCGGGCAGCTCTTAGATGGGCAAGGAGTGATAGGAATTTATTTTTCAGAATTACTACATGAATTGTGATAAGTTTGTATACAGCTGGGAAAGTAGACAACGCAAAGGAAAAATGGAACAATTGAACATCGATTTAATTAGAATAAATGAACTAAGGTAATCCTGAGAAAGCATCTGTACTAAAGAACCAAACCACACTTTACTATTCTGAAAGTAAAGCGGAACATCTATATCATAAAAACGGAGTTAGCATACTGATAAGGAAAAAATGCAACAAATTTGTAAATACTATTATATCACTTTCAGGTATTCAGGTATTATAATACAATTAAATAGTAGATCTTTTAAAACAAACATTCTACAAATATACGCCCCAACAACAGATAAAAAATATAACAATGAAATGTAAGTATTGTACGATCAGATTGCCAATATTTTAAAAAGTCTAAAAACTAACAAAATTACATACATAATGGGGGATTTTAATGCTAAAATAGGAAAAAAGTCAGTCCGCAGTCCGAGAATGACATAATTATCACTAATATTTAGTTTCAGCTTCCAAAACGCAGATTATACAAGTAGAAAGCACGAAAAGACTATTCTACGAAACCCAACTCTACTATAAACTATAGATAGACTACATTATCATCAACAAACGCCAGATAAATGCTGTTAAACGACTTTCCGCTTATCCAGGGGTAGACATTGGCTCGGACCATAACCTTTCTGTTAAAAAAGATTTACGGTAAAAAAGAGTGAAATAAAAAACAAATATACATAATCTTGTAACTAACGAAAGTAATGAACAAATTACTCAAGAAATAAACGCAAACTTAAATAACATTAAAAAAAACTGCAAAAACTTAGAAGAGTTTTGGAAGCAAGTAAGAAGCAAACTGAGTAAAGTGATCAAAAACCATAATAACAAATATAATAGTTGCAAGAGAAAAAAGTGAATTACAGACAATATACTAAATGTAATGGAACAAAGAAGACTTATGAGAAACAACACGGAGAAATATAGATAATTATAACAAATGAACAGAAAAATTTGCCGTGCAAAGGGAAAATGGATGAGAGAAATATGTGTGAAAATGGAGAACTTAATAACAAAACATGATTCGTTTAACATACACAGAAAAGTGAGAGATATCTGGGGTTTTAAAAAAAACAAGTTTCTCAAATAGTGACACACAATGTAAGTCAAGTTATAATTGACAAAAACGAATCAACAAATACATGCGAAATCTATATATTAGAACTATTCGGAGAAAATAGAGATAATGATGGGCCAGATGATGAATACTGTGTGGAAGGCCAAGGGACCATGGAATCAGAAATATAATATTCCATAAAAAACGCACCAGGCTTTGCCAAAATCCCTGTAGGACTATTAAAATTAATGCACGAAAATAATATGCAATTATTAGTCAAGTGATTTAATACAGTCAACAATATAGAAAAAATACATTCAGACTGACTCAAATTAATTTTCTTAGCAACCTTGAATAATATAAAGCTAGGAAGTATTATTGAATGATTAATTTAAAGAGCCAAACACTAACAGTAATACTAAAGATAATGCACAACCAAATCAGAAGCAACTGTGAATAAAATTTAGAAGAAGCATAGTTTGGATTTCTTTTAGGACTAAAAAGGCGTTATTTACTTCCACAGTATTATTACAGAAGTGCAAAGACAAAAGAAAAGATTTATTTTCTTGCTTCGTGGGTTTCGATTGATAAGGTACAACAGAGAAAGTTAACCGACGATAAAGATATTCCCATTATCAAACATTTGTGTTATATTGGAATCAAAACACAAGGGTTAAGATTTGAAACAAGTACATCAGTAAAATAATGTACAACAGGGTGTGAGAGACGGCTGCATTTTATCTCAAACGTTATTTAACTTATACTAAGATCACATCTTTAAAGTAACACTTGTTAAATTTTATTAGGTATTATTAGATATTCTGACAAGACAGTCATTCTAACCGACACCATGGAAGGTCTACAGGAACTTCTTACTAGAATAAGCAAAGCAAGCGCAAACATGGGTATAACAAAAAACGTGAAAAAACTAAATTCATTGTTTTCAGTAGAGATAAGTATTATAGAGTTGAATAACAGTTTAACAACTATAAGTTTGAAATGTTACACATTTGGATATGATAATTAATCAACTTGTTCCAGACGTAGAAATAAAAAGGAGAATTACATTGTCCCGAGCAACAGTTTTCAAAATAAAGACCTTTTTTGCAACGTCAATGTCAACCTCAAACTTAGACTACGCATGGTAAAATATTATATTTGGTCATTATTATTATTATACATTAACATATTATATTATTATACATTAATAATATTAACAATAAACAATATCGAGGCGTTCAGGATGCGTATTCACCATCGTACGCTCAAAATCCCTGAGACTGCTTGTCAAACCAACGAAGTCCTGCAAGGAGCTTTAGTTTGAGGAGAATTGCTTAGAACTGTAAAAACACGGTAATCTTATCTAGGGCATATTTTAAAAAGCACCAAATATCAGACACTTCAATTAGTACTAAAGAGTAAAATAGAAGGTCGAAGAGAACTGGGAAAAAGGCGGGCTTTATGGATAGGGAATATTCGGGAATGGACAAGGATTTGAAACACCGGAGAACTATTTAGAGTAACAGAAGGCTGAAACCGATTCGCTGAAGTGATCGCCAATGTTTAGGAGACCGAACATGACGCATAATAATGATGATTATGAGAAATATTTGCTTATGCAATGTTCACAAAATAGGCAGTAACTTTACGTTATCTAACTCAAGAACATAATCAAGTAACTGGAATTAAATTAGATATTCAACTATCAGTTGTATCTTATAAAAGTTTAGTTCAAAAGTCGGTGCTGGCCTATGAAAACCATTAGTTCACAAAATAAACCAAAATAATACACTTTCAAATACCAGATGTAAAAGAATAATAATGTCTTGTACTATGGTTAGAAAAATCAAAATTTGAATTTTTTGAAAACAAGAAAAGACAATGTATACGAGGAAGAGAATAAGAGACATTAAATTCAGTTTATAATAAACCTACCATAAAGCATAGTAGAGAATATGTTTTTGTTTGAGGTCGACTTTCTTCAAGTGGAGTTGGAAATTTGATACAAACTAAAGGCAAACCGGCAACATATCGGTGCAATAAAATATTTAAAAGCCACATATAGCCCTGGCCAAAGTTACGAGATACCCTCATATTTGCATGTTATTTTAACAATGTTGTCAATAAATATATTTTAATTTACAAACAATTATTTCAATGTAAGCACGTATTTTGTTATTGTAAATGGAGTTTGAAATTCCGGTTCTTACAGCTAAAAAAAAGGAAACTTAGTGTGCAGGAATATTATGGATTCGATTTTTGTACTAATACTCAGTTTGAAATCACAAATTACGTTAAATATTTTCATTGCTCTGTTAAAATTGCTATAAATGATTTTAAGGACACTGGATCCGACGTAAACCGGAAGAAAAAATGAAAAATAATAACTTCTAAATGTAAAAATTGAAAATTGATTCTAGAGTCGCTTAAAAACCGAAAAAAGCTCTTTTTTACGATGTTCACAGAAATTGGCTGGGCTCTTAAAGCTAGAATCGTAAGAAAAAGGTCGGAAAGACTGTAAGGCAAGGGAAAAGCCATGGTTTTGGGAAAAGAACAAAAAGCTTGTTAATGGTGAGCTCTATAACATCAACATGTAATAGAGCGAAATTGGGAAAAATGTTTTGTAGTCAGACGAGTCTAACTTTCAAGTAAGATTATTGGGGTACTTTACTATTATTCTCAATGTTTCTCAATCATAATGATAGACCCGTTACATGTACACATACAAGATCTTTCAGGTGTTTGCCACTTTTTGTATTACTTACATGAGGGGATAAGTAGGTGAGATTATCTTTCCCAATATATGATGCTTAAATTCAAGCACAGAGGGGGCATCGTAATGATCTGATGACCGTTGGCTGCGTAGGAGAAATGAATGTTTGCGAAGGACAATATATTGCTGTGGTGGCAACGGTTTTGCCTAAATCTGTAATTTCAATACGATCAGCTACTAAACTAATTAGCCCAATCACTAGATTTAAACTTCTGAGGCGCACCAAAGTGAAAGATAAGAAAACATAACGAGACATAAAAAATAACAAAAAGTTTTTATCAAAAGATTTTAATGCTATTATTCCTAAGAAGTGACGAAAGCTAGTTAGGGGTTTACCAAAAAGAATTGTTGCTATCAATATTGTTCAAGATAGAAATATAATATGCTCTGAGTTGTGTGCGAAAGATACCGGAAGCTAACGTCAGAAAAGATGTGAAATGGTATCAAACCTTTCGTGAGAAATCGTTGTGTATTTAGTGTTAGTGATAGAGCCGAAGCAAAACAGGCTGTAGTAGGGCGCAAAATCAGCTAAACATTTGTTTTTTAGTTCATTCGACAAACAGAAAGCATATTGACTTCAATTGAAAAATTTGCAAAAGATCATCACATCAAAGAATGTCATCATTCATAAAAATTTGTATTATAAATGAGATAACAATAAAAACAAGAGCAAAGAACCCCAAGAAACCGTCACTGAAGAAAGTGAATATTTAAACATCAAAGAACGAACACAAACTGAATTTTCAAAAAAGAATTGTAATCGTGTGTGTATTTGCACTATGGTAGCCCATGTAGACGAACCTCAGAGTCTGAAACATGAGGTGGATTTTTCAGAAGTGGAAAACTGGCGCATAACGATGAAAGAGAAGATGAAATCTCATGAAGTAAACCAAATGTGAGAATTAGTCGAGAAAATTAGTGCAAAGGGTTGTTTAAAATGATGAGAAAACAGGCAGATTTATTAAACGCTTCAAAGCTAGATTAATCTTGTGCGGATGTATTTATAGAAAAACCATCAAATGTGAGGTAACAATTTTATCAGTGGTGAAATACGACTCAGATCAAACACTATTTTGCGACACAGATGGATATGTTATTATCAATTCAACGTGAAACTCGAAAAAAATATATGTGTGCAACAACCCGAAACATTTCAAAATAACGAGCACTTATGAAAACTAAAGTACTAATCTACGGCCCGAAGCAAACGCCAAAACAGTGAAACCAAAAGTTAAATTTATATCTGACGTTACGCGGATTCACACAAACGGATGTCGATTAATGTGTGTATCGTTGGAGTCTAATGGTGAAGCATCAGAAACACGTGATAGCCAAAAGTTGGATAATCATTATAGAATTTGAACAAATTGAAACAACGGATTGCAGTGCACAAACGGATGTCGATTAATGTGTTATTCAGTTGAGTCTAAATGCGTGAATCATTTGTTTATATGAGACTGACGTTGATAGCCGCCTGCGTCTCAACGTCAAAACCCATAGACAGAACTGTAACAATGTCTAAAGAAGACTCACCGGCGGCCGAAGAAGAGAAGTAGGAGACGAATAATATACCATATAGACAAGCCGGGGGGGGGAGCAATTTTTCTCTTAGCCACAGGATCACGAGCAGATACACCGTTTAGTGTCGTATTTCTCGCAAAATTTTTAAAAAATCCACGGCCAGTGCATTGGCGTGGAGTAAAGCAAGTACTGAATTATTTGAGAGGGATTACAGACCTATCGTTTTACTACCAAAGAATACATCGGCGATCAAATTTACACATTGGCATATGTAACCGCGTGTCAGATCACGAAGGACATAATATGGTTGAGAAAACTGGTCAAAAATATGAGTGTTTGTGATATGGGTCGACACAATTCTATTGTAACAACTAAAGCGCTGTGCGATTGGTTGTAAACCCGGAATTTTACAAAAGGACCAAACATATCCCTATTTGGTGGCTTTTCATCAGATGATCTTGTTTCGGTCCAATACATCGCAAGAAAAGTCCAGTTAGCTGATCTCCTGATCAAAAAATTGCCAATGGATTCTTTAGTATGCTTTAAACTTGGTCTTGAATATTATAGAAGTGATCTAGACCACTGTCTGCATGGGCATGTTAAGAATAGGAACATAAAGTGCTCCGACATTAACAGTTACTGAACACTGGCGTTAAAGTTGTGATATCACTTTGCTAATTAATTGCCTAAAGGATGATGTATATAACTATTAATTGTAATGATTTTTAATTATTATTAACAAATTGTACTTATTATCAAACACTTTAATAATTAGAAATATAAAGATGGTTTATCGGAACAATCAATATCTAACAATTGCTAGTAAGTAATAAAACAAAACTGTTGTATTTTACTCCAATCAATCATAAATGAATTCTAGATTGACTTTTGTAGGGCACCTCAGCAACTACGGTTGTAGTTTAAATATATTGGAAGAAAATAAGTTATTGTCTACTAAGAAGTTGTCGCTGCAAAACCCAGATTTATGAAGCAACCCAGGTTGAATTAATCATGTTTTAAAAGTTGCATAACGTAGTAATTAGTAATAATGCCAAGTGGTTTTGATTATTCTCATTGTGATCTTTTTTATGTACAGCAGCTTGAAAAACATCTTTATGCTATGTGCTACGTTATTATATCTGTGTTAGAAGCACGTTTTTAGATGATTTAATAATAAGACTTTTTAACAACAGTTTTCAAAGTTCAACATAAAAAGTATAAGGTGTATCTAGCAAACAAGTTAAATTGCCGTTAAGAATGTTCTACATTATTCGGTACAATTAGAACGGCTGGAAAAATTAAAAACTTCATTTTCTTATATTGTACTTAAAAAGTTTGCAAATCAGAGTAATCTATTTTGTTAATTTTAAGTAATTTTAAATTTAAAAAAGCCCGTTTTTGAGGTTATCGTTTAACTCATACATTTAATATTTGTATTGAGTAAACTTCTATTAGAAAGTGTTATCTACAATCAATATTTTTATGCGAATAACAAATTAAACAACAAAAAACTTAGGGTGACCAATTTTATCTTATGCAACATGTCCCAATTCGCATTAGTGGTACTAAATAATACGATTGCCTTGGTCTTGACTTTTATTAAGATAAGCTTAGAATTTCTGTCTCCGCTCATGATGAATGTTACATAGTTTTGGCCATTTTTCAAAAGGTCAAAACGATACAAGTATGTCTTAAAGCGAACACAACTTTTATCTCCCCTAGTAGTGGCTGGTCTAATATGAATTATGTATGTGGCACTGTTTAGAAGTTATGGTCCCTTTATGCAGCAGAAAAGGAATTTTAAACTAAATAATGAAATATTTAGTCGACACTCTGCTGCAACCATGCCTTTTTCACGACCTAGGGACTGGCTTTATTAGCTGCGAGGCGGAACTACATTTACTTAGCTTTAAACACGTTTGCATTTTACTTGACAATAAAAATAAAACAATGTATTTAACATGCATTTTTTAAATAATGTTTATTGCTTGCGCCTGACTTAAAACACTCACTGGTTAGTTATTATAAAGTTAATATATTAGAACTACGTGTCATTGAAATGGAACTGACAAAGGTAAAACTTTGTGTAATCCAATTATATTCATTGCGGATTCATACAAAGTTATATTGGATATGACAATTGTTAGCAGATTTATTACTGTAATACAAGAGTCTTTAGAAAAGTTAACATGGAAATTAAGAATCTGAGCTTTTGTTTGAATGCTAGATTTAATAAATACGTATATTAATTAAGAGAACAAACATTTTTTAATATGTAGTAGTATTTTCTTCAAATTAATTGTATTATGTATAATTCTTATCAGTTGTATTCAACGTGAGTAAAGTACAATTTTAATTAAATCCGAACCTATTGTCTAACACTGAAAGGAACAAGTACTCAATATTCTGAAACATAATTACTATATCCCGCATCAGTACTCATTAAAATAGAACGATGTGGTATTTACTTACTTATATTTTCTACAAAATAATTTTTTTGCATTATATTTTTACAATGTATTAAATGGTTATTGGTAAGTATAATTACAATGGAAAGGTATTGAGTGTAGCTGATTCAAATAATCATAAACTTTCGGATTCCGTTTTGAGCATAACCATAACCTCTAAAACTGCTCATAATTTGAAATCTAATAAATTGAGATCTGAGCTACTAGAAGGCCAATCCTCTATTGGGAAAGGGGACACCTTTTTGTTAGCAAAGTTTTGCTAAAAGATCTAAGACTCATTTCAAAAAAGAATGTGATTCAGAGGTTTTACTACACCGTTCAAAACATTCTGTTAATACACAGCGGCCAAAGTTTTGACTGCCTTTTATAACAATAAATGTCAATTACTCCATCACTTCCCACCAAACTATTACAGCTGCTGGATGATGGTTTTTTGAACCCTTGGCACTAGCTGACCTAACATATCTCCTGATATTTTGATTATTTAAATAATCCTCTACTGTAAAAATGTTTTTATCCGTATTTTTAAATATATTTAAATTCCCCTGAGATCAATATATGTATTATGAGACACTCTAGACTACGTTTGGATGGTTAAAATATCCAAGAAATTTTAGTGTGTTGTTTAGCTTGTAAGGTAATGTAGAACATGCAGAAAGTACTATTTGAAGGTATAAAAGTACAAACACACTACACAGCTTTGACGATAACAAACGGTAAAAATAACTCGCAGCTACTTCCAACATCGGAGCACAGCTCTAGGAAAGTATGCCAATTTTTTCACAAATAACAAAAACCATCCCGATTCTAGAACAGAAAAGATTAAAGAAAAGAGTAGTGTAACGGTTGATTCTAATAATCAGAACTCTGAAAGGGCTGTGGGACAGGTATGGTATATATTCCAAGAAAATACAGCTTCTGATGGTTTGAGATAATTAAAGCAAGTTGATGTACGGCCAGTACATAAGTTGATAAAATTCTAGAAATTTGAACGGCTAAGTTATTTAAGTGCACGTACGTGGGCTGCACAATATATATTTCTAATCAGTGACCCTGCGTGTGCTATGTACGATCTGAGGTTTGTATCATACAATTTTACATTTTCGACGGCATATATACTAGGAACGTTTTGTCATACAAACGCTATTTGTTTTGTTGTCATTAAGTTAATAATTTCCTCTGGGCCAAAAAATAAAATTAACCTATGCGATGATTTTTTACAACTTTCGGCGTGCGATTAGTTAAGTAGTCGTCAGTCCGTCGTCCTTCGTCTGTCATGTTGTCCGTCTGTCCGTCTGTCCGTCTGTCCGTCTGTCCGTCTGTCCGTCTGTCCGTCTGTCCGTCTGTCCGTCTGTCCGTCTGTCCGTCTGTCCGTCTGTCCGTCTGTCCGTCTGTCCGTCCGCCCGTCCGAGCAAAAACTCGAGAACGGTTGGGAATTTCCAAATTCTGTTTTCACCAATCGACAGGTGACTAAAAAGGCTTGTTTGCTAGTGTTTTTGAAAGTGACCTAACTGGAGGGTTCTCAAATTTGGGAGACTGCTTTGCCACTTCGCTATGGGTTGCAAGCTTTGCAGGTTTATTTTAACAGTGCGTTTATCAACTCACTTTGACTTTTATATATTTTTTTATCGTTGGTTCAATAAATTTAATCGCGGTCGTAGTTTGCTGGCGGATGAATTTAAAGAAGGCCTTTCAAGATCGTCATGTAACTTATAGTGAACTTTGGGCATCCTTAGGCTATGACTAGCATTCGATATTTAATAAAAATTTAACCGTGAAAATGCTGTGTGCGTGTTGGATACAGCATAAGTTAGGAATCGCTCAAAAACAGGGTCGTGTCGATTGGTCGAAAGAAATGCTCAAGAAATACAATTGCCGTGTTTCAAAAGATGGTTTACGACATCAGCATAGGTGCGAATCTTAGATTTATACGTATGCGTATAGAGCCGACGGTATGGGTCTTTCAAGATGACCTAACAAAAGTCGTTCGCTCTTGAAGCACTTACAAGAAGCAAATTGTAGTCTGTCTTTTTGGGAATAACTGGTCATGTCAATTTTAGAGGATAATAAAACGGTCAATTCATCACGAATGTGATGCAACCATTTGTTTGCCAGAAGTCTTCAGAGAAATAAGAAAAACCAACGCGCGATTCTCACCATTGCAATGCGATTTCACACACATCTACGCAAACAACTAGATTTTTAAAAACTCAAAACGTAGAATTGATGGGTTATCTGCTTTACAGTCCTGATTTGGCCCTTAACAATTTTTTTTTACTCCCACTACGTGAACAACGATTTTTGACACCGGAAGAGGCGACTTATGCGTTAAAAACCCATGTTTCAGAGGTACCCGATTTGGTATAGAAAATATGTCTGAAAATTGGTTCTAGTGTATGCAACAATCTATTGATCATCAGGGAGAATATTTTGAAAGACAATTAAACATTAAACATTTGTTTTTGTTAGTATTTTGCAATAGATATTGTGCAACCCACGTATAAGCTATGACCATGGCAGTAATGAAAACAAGCAGAAAAAGCTTAATCTAAGATGCTTCTTAGCAAATTGTATCGATTGTATTGATAAAATATTTTTATAACGCTTTCCTTTCAGCGGCGTTTGAACACGCGGAGATAGATCGGACAAATACTAGGGATGTAGTAAAACAGGGATACGATGTTTTGACAAATATTCCAGGCCTGATATAGCAGTACGGGGTCTTAAACTGACACGTAATAAAAACCACTGTTCAAATGTACACAAATCAAAATGGTGCCACCAAACTGCTTGATGCTAATGATTCAGCACGTATTTCTAAAAATTGTGGTTTATCGTTTGCCCTTTAAGTATTTATGGTCCACCAAACTTCTAAAATAAAAAAATTTGATTACCACTTAATTTTGCTTTTCATGGTTGTCGCTAACTTTTTTAGAGGTTGATAAGCTTCTTTGCCATTTGACGCTTCGTTTGCGAGCCATACTAGTAACATTAACTTTCATTAGTGACAATAATGTCTGACACAAATATGGCATCAATTTTGACCCTTTTCAATAGTTCGTCAATAATTGTTCGTCTAGTTTCTTTCTGTTCCTTTGTCAGCGAATTATTTTTCCGTTTTCCTAAATCGTTGGTGACACTTTTGTATTCAGTTTCAATTCTTCTGATATCATACGCATAGTAGCACAGCCGTCTTCTTGTAATACTGCTTAACACATTTCACATATGTGATATTGACGGGCGGCTGACTCTAGAATCATTTTGCACTGAATCTCTGTTCTTGGAACCTTTTGCGCCATTCAAAAATGCAGCTTGTGTATAACATCTTGTCACTATATGCTTGATATATTATACTCCATGTTTCATTAGGTGGTTTCCGTAGTTTAACGCAGAACTTATGTTAACTCACGTCCATCACATTGCTTGTGTAATGAAATTATCCAACAAGCCGAATAGTAGGTTGCTGAGCTCATTCTTGTCACCGAAGCTCTAGATTGATAACTATAAGGGGTAGGCAACTTGATTAACATATCACAGTAACAGTTATGCATATTTCTCAACCGGCACTCTGTTTATTAAATTTTTATATAGCTGCAGGCATCTCAAGGAATTATATAGTTACGATCTAACTTTTGGCTACTGTAATAATAAATTAAGTACCTAAACCAATACTCCATAATAGATGAATTAATTGGAATAAGTTTAAACTACAAGTAAATAAACATGTAAATACTAATGTAAGTTTAAAAACACCAAAAAATCTAGAGCGTTCACTTTAACGACAATTCAAGGGGCAATGTAGAGTACTACCACCACTAATTGATCAAAAACCAGATTCTATTAATGTTCCGAAAGAAGTAATTAAACTGGTAAAAGAAAAACCAAAATCCAAAGCAATCTGATAACTCACTCACAATATACGTGATAAAACTGAATACAACTAACTTACTATCAAGCTTAGGAAAAAACTATAAAAGTTCGGAATAAAACTTTTTAGAACGATATAATCCGACTGTCTAAAGATGATTATAACATTTGGAAAGCTATCAAAGGATTTAAAAAACCCAGTAACAAATTCCCTAATACGTCACAATGATAGCTTTATGTCCAAAGTCAGAAAAAAAGTTGATTTATTAGCCCAACACCTAGCAGAAGTATTTACACCTAACTAACAAGATTGATAAACTTCGTCAACTTCCTCAATGTACCTTTGCAGTTAGCTAACAAAAAAAAATTACAAATGATGAGCTATGACACTAGATAAAACTGTTAACTAATAAAAAGCACCAGGTTTGACCTAATTACGGATCTTATATAATACAGTTACCATAAAGAGGGGAGCAATTTTTACTAATGCTATTCAATGCAGTGTTACGATTAACATATTGGTCCTTGCAACTAAATTTTCCTCAAATTATCTTAATCCAAAAATCTGGAAACCACCAAACGAAGTCCAATCTTACTACCCAATCAGCTTATTTTCTATTGTCTGCAAACTTTTCTAAAAGCTAATACTAAAGTAAATTAACGAAAATAATTTGTTAGACAACATTATTTTGGATTTCTGGGAGGGCACTCCATTACGCAAAAATGACATAGAATAACCGATTTTATTGAACAATGATTTTAACAGTATTTTTGAATATTAAACATACTTTCCACCGTGTATGGCACAATGCGCTGCTGTTTAAAGTAAAACATATTTTTCAACGTCAATATTTCGTTTTGCATAAATTATATTTGTGAAATTTATAATTCCAAACTAAACTTGGAGATAAAATCTCCCCATTATATTCAATCTCTTCTGGTGTCTCTCGAGGCAGTGTTCTAGGTCCGCTTCTATATCTGCTATTTACTGCAGACCTACCGAATATGCCCAACACAACGCTAGAAACATTTGTTGATAACACTGCCACCCTTGCAAGCCGCAAATATCTTCAAACTACAACAAACTTCCTGATGGAAGGATGAGATGCAATAGAAGGTTGGTTGCAGAAATGAATGATCAAGGTCAATGAAAGAAAGTTAACCCATATAACGTTCACAACAAGACAGTCTCCACCTATAATCTTAAACAACGGTCCCTATTCCGCAACCAAATACTTGGACATTCATATAGACAAAAGGATAACAAGGAAAATGCATATCCTAAAACAACGTAATTAAAATTACATCAGTCTCAAAAAAATGCACTAGCTTGTAGGACGAAATTTACAACTATCATTAGAAAAAAATACTGATTTTCAAAACCATCATATGACATATGGATTTACTCGTTGCGCCAGCTACTGGGACATAGACATAATGTAACGATTTCAATAAAAGACTAAGGAACATCATTAGTACGCCTTAATAAGGAACAAACCGTACAGTTTAATCTGACTTAAACATACAATATGTGCGGGACATAATTAGAGAGCAAGCTACAAGGCATTACGACAGACTCTTAGGACACTATAGCGACCTTCTTACACCACAAATACAGCAACCATTTTTGTTTTTTTTATAATTCTAAATATTTGAAGAACTATAAAACTTATTAATATTTATGATCATGCAATTAAGGAACAAAAATATCTATATCATGTTTTACCAACATTATGTTCTTACAATTTTTTTTCATTTTTCTTTAAATTTTATTATCTAAATTTACATTATTTTGGTTATTACAATGCTTGGTATATATAAGAATGGGTAAGCATATAAATACAAATGAATTATTTATTTGATTTAATAAATTTCCATAACAGTTTCATACTTTCAAATCATTATGTGAAGGTATAAAATACGTCGGTAGTGGTTGGTATTATTTGATGTTTTACCAAAGATATTCTCAGTACGTAAACTCTGAGGATATTCGCTGCTGTTGTGCCGACCCTTCCTGAACATAGGTAACAAACGTAGATTAGGAATTAGCGGAGCCAGAAGAGTAAATAAAATGAAAGACGTTGATCAATTTACACTCGACTAAAATTGAATTTTAGAAGGGTGCATGAGGTCAAAAATACTCTCTTCCGAGCTGTAACGAAATTGACTTTAGTTTCGGGTTGCTCGTCACGTAAACCTTTCGAATGGTTCTCTAGAAGTCAACTAAAACGCCTAAGTTTCTGTTTCCTTGAGACCTGCCAAATAATTTTGTATAATTAATGGTATTAGGCCATACAGCTACGTGCTATTTTTAGTTGCGAGACCCCATTTAGTTCAAATGTAGTTGCCTTAATGTAAATTTAGCAAGTAAATTTATTAAATTATTTATTTAAGGTTCTTAACGTCGTGCAACTGTCTTTTTACTACGTACAAACAAATTTCTTATACCTTTTCTACATTAAAATTAATTCTGTAGATGTATATAAAATACTTTATAGGACAAAGATAAATTTCTCCAGTAATTACTCACATAACGCTTACCACATATATTTTTGACAGTCGCTTCATACAAAACCCTTCCTCTGTAAAGGGTGAAATTTATAGAACGAGCCGTACATAAAAACTGAATCAGAAATCTGGGGCTAATAAAACTCGGCGTTGTAGGAGAAATTTAGTGTCTCTATTAACTAACGTGCCCTAAGCCTATCCATTCGCTGAGTAAGCTGGCTCGTACTTCCTCCGCATCGCCTGCATTATAACACCTAAAGCTGCGTCCTAGTGAGTATCTTTTAATATCGCCTTATTTAATACTTGCGCTTATCACATATTTAGATGTTAAGTGGCGAACGTTAGACTTTTGTAATTTGAATGAATATACTCTTTTGTACTGTTAGGGGCTGTTAAGTTCTACATAAATTGTGATTTATATAAAATATTTTTTGGGATTACAGCCTCCTAAACTGTTATATACGGTCTTTGCCATAAAGTAGTTCACCTCGTCGCAGAAGCAACTTTCATACTTACACGTAATCTACTTACTTAGGCGTTTTTGAGAACTTCTCGGTGGTTTAAGATAAATATAACTTCTTATTAAGTAAATGGAAGCAGCGCGTAACCTCTCCGAGCGCGTCGTAAACTTCCTTGCCGGCATTATTTTTTGGAAGCCAACAAGGCGAGAAAATTCGCTTCGATTGCATAACATAAACTTCACTGGTCAGTAATAGGGGATGGAAAGGAATATATTTTAGCGTGGCAGTAGTCGGATACGGTTCAGTTTATTAATTAATTTAAAGCTAGGAGCTCTCAACTATGGAAGGGGTTAATTCCCACAGGATAAACTTTACGGTTTCAAGAGACTAAAGTAGCCACAGATTGATACAACTAAACTGTTAGAACATTTATATATATATATATATATATATATATATATATATATATATATATATAATTTAAGTTCCACAGGTCTTCAGTTAATATGTGTTGAATAATTCACAGTCAATCGATAATTAGCAAAAATAAAACCTTAATTTGTTACGAATAGAAATTTTTTGTTAAGTTAAGTATAAAATTAACGAAATTAACAAACTAAAAACTTATTAATTTTTATATTAAAAGAAAAAATAATTTTTAATAATGGGAATGTTGTCAAAAAAACCTTGATCCAGAAGGTATGACTAAATCTTGAAAAATGTGATGAAAAAACTGTAACCACCTTTGTAATAGTAAAATGTTTGTTGAAATAAAAAGTATTCTAGATATAATGCAGATACTCAGCTATTGTAGTGGTGTAGAATACAGAACTTAGTGTATTAAGAATTAAATTTTATTTGTGCAAATTGATGATTGTTCATGATATAAATTAAGTTTAAAAGTTATTAAGCATATTGTTTAAGCACTAATTAAAACTAACAAAGCTCACTTATATTTAAATGGACATTTAATAACTAAAACTTTCGCTATTAAGTCGCAGACAAATCATGAAATTTATAGTGACAGCAAGTATCTAGCACATCAAATTTATCAGTAATGAACCCTACTATTTATGAAAGAAAAATAAAAATGCTGTTGTTGCTAATTTAGTTTGCTACTCTGATATAGTCATATTTTTTCTATCATCCGAATTATGAAGCTGAGACTTATACAGCGAGAAGCTTAATATACGTCATATAAACATATAAATGTCTCTTTACCGCTACACTTAAGTTGCAAATTATAACATTCCTTTTTATATGGTAACAAAAATTGTAAAACACTTAGTATTCTTATAGCGACTTTTTGAATGCTTAAACGTTCTTCTGTCGCGGTGGCAGAATTTTTAATTGCAAAAGTAACTGTAATTTTTGTTTAAAAAATGCAATTACTTTGATAGATGTGTTGTGACGTACAATGATAAATGAATTAAGTATCAAACTTAATTAATTAATAATAATACGACAAGTGTAGAAATTCAATATTTGAATCTTAAATGTTAAAACACCGATGTTCATTGAATCATTCCTACAGATTACAGTTTTTAATGTTTTAAAGTTAAATACTTACTTAGAAAATTTAAATAAATTTTACTGTCACTAAACAATCTAAAAATAAAATTTGTGTCTCAACAAATGTGTGCATATATCATTTTTTTATTAAGATAAATATTTAAAACCTGCCAATGATGGCTATAAGTAAATGTTTAAAGTGCAATACAGGAGGGAAGATGGTATCCAGCAATAACACTCCCGATAAATTAACTATTGATTATTGTTGATTTAATATGTCTGTAGGCCACTGTTTTTAAGTCTTCTGATTTCAGGTTGGATGTATAGTTGCCCGGCTTCTTCATTGGGGTGATCAGGGAGCCGTTTGAGGTAGTTCCTTGTTAGATAATTTCTTCTTGTACAAACGGTATTCCAGAATCTTCGTGTAAGGTTTTATTACTAACGTACTATGGTGCATTGAAGATCATTCGAAGTATCTTAGATTGGGCTCTCTGCATAATTTTATTATTAGATGGCTTAGTACACCCCCAAAGCTGGACACCGTACGTCCAGATAGGTTTTATGATACACTTTTAGAAGAGTAATTTATTTTCTGTTGACAGTTGTGATTTGCGACCTAGAAGCCAGCTCATTTGACGAATTTTTAGGTTTATGTGGATTTTCTTAGCAGAAATGTGTGTCTTCCATATAAGTCTATGGTCAAGTGTTAATCCCAAGTATTTGAATTGAGTAGATACAGGTAACGGCTCGTCATTGATTAAGACTGCAGAGCAGATGGTGATCCTGTTCGTAAATGTGACTTGTGTAGACTTTGTATGGTTTACTATGACTTTCCATCGTTTCAGCCAAAACTTGCAATTGATTAAGATGCGTTTGCAGATTTTCAGATGCAATTTGTAGGTCTTCGCTTATGGATAATAGAGTGGTGTCGTCGGCAAACGTAGCGATTGTAGTAGTATTTGTATGGGGATGTCAGCCGCGAATATCAAATAAAGAAGTGGACCAAGGACCACTACCTTGAGGGACCCCTGAGCTTATGGGGTAATAGTTTGAGGTTGCTGTATTAATTCGTACTTGAAAGTATCTGTCTGTGAGGTAAGGAATTTAAGATACGATAACGAGGCGTGGGAAGGAAGGATTTAAGTTTGTATAGAAGTCCGTCACGCCATACACGGTCGAAGGCTTGTTCAATATCTAAGAATGCAGCTGTACATAGTTTTTTCTATTCAAGGGTTGTGAGAATAATTTTGACAATTCGATGGCATTGTTGCATTGTCGAATATCTTTCTCGAAAGAAAAATTGATGAGGTGGTATTAATGTGTGTATTTCAGTATCTTCAAAGATTCTTTTAAGTAGGAGCCTTTCAATGATTTGGACATGATCGAGAGCAAACTTATTGGCCGATACGAAGTAACTTTGTTTGGAGGTTTATTTGGTTTGTTGATAATAATCATTTGTGCAAATTTCCAGGTGATCGGGAAATATGCTAGTCTGAGGATACTATTATAAATTATGTTTAACAAAACAAATCCTTTTCTGGGTAGTTGTTTTAAGATCTGACCAGTAAACAGATCAAATCCAGGTGCTTTGTGATTGTTGCATCTTGAAATCATCCCTTTAACTTCTTTTGGAGTGAAGAATTTAATCGGCAGCATCATCGGGCAAGGAGCGTCCAAGGGTTTCTAACGAGGTCGTCATCATTATTATTATTATGTTCAGGTGCACTAAAAATATGTTCAGCAAACGTTAAAGCTTTTTGCTGCTTTGTTTTTCCCCAGATTTCGTCGTCTTCCTTAAAGGTGGAATGTGCTGAATCGGTATCTTAAATGATTTGGTTGCCTTCCAGATGCTGTGGTCGTCTGCTGATAACTTAGTGATGTACGATTCAAATGTGGCATTTCTGGTTTCGTGCAAAACTATTTTTAGTTGGCGTGTTAATCTATTATATTCATTTTTGTCTCTAGGGTTGCGGCTTCTTTGTCATATACACCGTGCTCTTCTTTTCTGGGCGACAAGCTGTTTTATATGCAAAGGTATGTTATTCTCTGGTTTCTGTCCCAGTTTTTCAGGGGGCGTGGCTATACGTGCTGCTGTCTGTATGGTTTGTGTGAGGTGATGTATTGCGTTATCAATATCTTCCGGTTGTTGTAAGCGAATATTCAGATTTAGGTTGTTATGTACATAGTTTTTAAATGTATACCAGTTGGTTTTTGATTATGTTAACTTTGGAACTTTAGGGCGGTTTATTATGTAAGTGTGGTGAATGATCAGTGTAAATATCCCAGGATATGGTGATATAATTAGGTGCTATACCTCGAAGGACAAGAAGTCAAGCAGGTCTGAAATTTTATTTGCGTCTGTTGGCCAATGGGTGGGTTGCCCTGTAGATAGATAAAAACAGTTTAAGTTTGTTATAGCTTGTCTTAAGTTTCTTCCTCTTGTGGTACATAATCTTGAATCCCAGCGTGTATGCTTAGCATTCCGGTCTCCTCCAATAATGAATTTACCTGCTAATTGCCTTAAGAAGTCTTTATATTCACGTGTGCTTATTCCGTACCTTGGTGGGCTGTATATTGCAGCAATGTTAAAGGACCATGGTTGAGCAGTAATATGGATTACTGTAGCTTGTATCTTGTCAGTTTGAAGGTTTATTTCCTTGTGGTATGGTATAGGGATTATTGGGTATATGGCGATAATCAAACGATTCAAGTAAGTTTTGACTTTTACCAATGTAATCTGATGTATTTAGAATCACTGTAGCGTTTTCTAGTTTGTCTGTAAAATTTTAATGTTATCATTTTGATTCAGAGCTTTTAAGGCACATAATTCAGAGTCTTTCATGTTTGGTTTTGGTAATACGTCTGTACGTATCACTTTGGCTACATCTTGCACTGGTTTTATTTGCCACGTTTTTAGGAAGAGTGGAATGGGGGATTCTATGTGGGACCTACTCATACTAACTGTTACCAAAATGCTACATCCCACCACTACCCAAATTCATTCAGTTGCAAAATCTCTTATCACTAGATCCATCAAACTGTCTGATATTAAAACCGCCAAACAAAAATTAAAATCATTACTACCACCCTACAACAAAATGGGTATTTCAATAAATCCTTATTCCATATAGTCAAAAATATAAATAAAAACATTCACTCTCAAACCCAAACCCTCCTGACCAACATAAAGCATTCTTACTTTATATCAGAGGATAGCCGGTAAAATAAGCTGCATATTAATGAGGCAAAACATACGTATGGTCTTCACGATTAATAACCAAATATCTGGATTTATTTACTTAGTAAAAAATCAATGCCCCAATGAATCCCAAGTAGTTTATGAAATACCTTGTGGAGACTGCCAAAGGATCTATATTAAGGAGCTAACGTATCGATGTGCTTATTATTGCTTGTTTATTTTATTAGTAAACGTATTGATTTCGTTCAGTCAACATGTCAGTGGAGTTACGCAGTTCTAAAAAGGGAATATTTTTAATAGGGGATGTAAAACACCAAATTACCGGTTCAAAACTTCCTTCTAATGGACAAGTATTGGCAGTTCTGTTCCATAATATTTGTGAAGTGAATTTAAGAGTCAATGAAATCGTAAATCTTACTATTTGTGAGTGCATTATTTATTGGAAAAAGGCACATATACGACTAAATCTTTACCTAACTGTGTTACGAAATTAGTTACCTTATACCAAGTTTGCAAAAATTTGCAAAAAATGCAAACAAAACACAAGACGTATTTGAACAGCGCCCACAAGAGTTTGTTACAAACTTAGACAATTTGTTTGACATTGCGCATGCCGATGCGCTCCAATTTATAAAGATAAATGCAGATGGAATCTTCTTGCAGTAACAGAGAAAGTCAGGTCGACCTAGTCACTTAGTTGGAGTGGACAAAAAACTGACTGAAAAAGAGAAAAAGGCGCGCTTTAGAAACATTAAGGAGTAAAAGCGGCGTGCTAAATATTTTTTATTCTTAACTCCTACATAATTTTATGAACCACTACAAGAAAATTCGTCTTCTGATTCTGAAATAAGAGATTTACAAAAAATTTGCCTGTCCCAACTGAGAGCTCACAACCCGATAATAAAAAAAACTTCTATGAGGAAAATTTCATCACTCCAAAATTAGTGGCAGCATTAGATAGGTGTCAGTTAAGTAAGAGAAACTCTTATTATTAAAGCAATTATTAAGGCACTTGGACATAACACTGACAAATTTCCTATAAGCAAGTCCTCCATTCAAAGAATTCGTACGAAAAAGCGAAAAGAGCGCGCACAAACTATAAAAGTTGATGTCCAAAAGGAGGTACCGAATAATGTAACTGTCTACTGGGATGGCAAACTGTTGCCAGCTTTAGATGCACCCGAATCTAAAGAAGAACGTCTACCTATAGTTATTTGGTATTATAATAAAGAGCAACTTATCGCTGTGCCAAAATTGGACAAATTTTCAGGAAGCGAACAGGTATAGGCAGTTTGGAACGCTATTATTGACTGGAGTCTTGGAGATAAAGCGCAGATTCTCTATTATGATACTATTGCTTCAAATGCAGGTCGTATTAATGGTTCCTGAGTGCTTCTCGAACAAAAAATGAATAGAGAAATGCTTATTTTCGCTTGCCGCCATCACGTCTACGTATTGGTATTAAAAGGCGTGTTTGAGGCAGAAATCAGCCAAGTGACTACAAGCCCTGATATTCCATTGTTCAAAAAGTTCTGAGAAAAGTGGAAAAATGTCGATCCTGAAAGAATACAGAGCTATACAGAAAAGCTATCATGACTGAATGTTTCAGAAATTGACAAACTGCTAGAATTTTACCGCACTGAATTGACTAAAGAAACTGCTAGAGATGACTATCGAGAATTAATAAAGCTTTCGATAATATTTCTTGGAGGAGATACAGAATAGAAATTTAAAATTCGGTGTCATGCACCAAGTTCGATGGATGGTGAGAACAATTTATTCATTAAAACTATCATTACTCTGTTTCATTGTTAGCTCAGAATTTCAAACAAAGATAAGGCAGCTCTGTTAGACGTCTGCTTGTTTATTGTGACATCCTACATCAAGCCTTGGTTGCAATGCACTTTAGCGGTAAAAGCACCTTACCAGGATTTGTGGTTTTTGACGGCCATGAAGGCTTACGAAACAATCGACAAAGGCGTCTCAAAAGTAGCTTTACAGAAGTTCTG
Organism: Sinelater perroti; assembly: GCA_036346155.1. Classification (NCBI taxonomy): domain Eukaryota; kingdom Metazoa; phylum Arthropoda; class Insecta; order Coleoptera; family Elateridae; genus Sinelater; species Sinelater perroti. Next base: position 19,910,231 of record JARFIY010000001.1, read on the forward strand.
CCAGGATTTATGCTATTTGACAGACGAAGTGTCTGCCTTGTCTCTATTTGACGATGATGTAGACTAAGAAACTAAAGTAAAAATGGTTGCTATCTTAGCCAAAGAAAATCCATCCGCCCACGGTAAATGCTACATCCCATCCAAAGAAGAACTTTGTGGCTCACTTTACGGTTAGTCCGACAAGTAAAAATATCAGTTTTCGTTTGTTTTATTTTATTACTTTGATATATGATAAGTGTTCTTTCTTTTTAATTCCAGAGAAAAACATCGATGACTATCTTTCAATCAAAAGCCTTGTTCAATTGACTCAAAATTGATGACAGCTTTCTCAACGAGTATCCTACTTCATGGTCAAATAATGCTTCGTTTCAATACGCTAAAAAGAAGGTACAGACACTGAAATCAGTTAACGATACGGCTGAAAGAGCGGTTAAGTTAATGAAAGACTTTCATGGCTTAATCATTCTAAAATCCCTTTAAGGCTTCCATACTAACTTTTCTGTTTAAAGTTTGAGGTCAAGTCGGCACGGGTTGTCGTTATCCGATCGCAATCATATTTATTATTTCAGTTATTAGAGTCAAATAGAAAAAAATTAGAGGGTATGCGTATTTCTATTTGAAAAAAAAATTTCGTCCTCATAGCCTGGGACACCCTAACCTATGTAGGTCAAACAAACCGGCAAATATCCAGCCTAATATTTGAGCACTCTCTAGCCGATAATGGTTCGGCAGTTGGCAAACGTAATAACGTAATAGGCCATAAAATAATTTTAGGCGGGAAAAAACCATTACTCCCATTTTACATCTCACTATCAGGATTGTACGAGAGGCAATTTTAATGGAAAAACGCCCACAATGCCTAAAGACAAAAGATGATTGCCAACGCTTACCCGTTGTATGGAAATACCTTATTACCCCGCACCGTGAATTACGCAATACCCTTGTATGGGTAAAGTAGATCAAAGAGGTGAGGAAAAACAGTCATTCTAGGTTTTGTTATTTTTTGTAACTTTCACAGGTCTTATCAAATTTAAATAAAACTTCCATGTACGTTCTTTAGCTACATAATTAGATATGGTCAAAAATAAGGGGGATGGCATAAGGAGTATGACTATGAGTATTTTGTTTTATTTTTGCGTGTAGCTTTACATTAAATGCTGATTATATTTGCAACAAATAGTTACATTACGAAATCTATCTACTTCTTGGGGGTTTTGCCAGAAAAGGTTTTATATTTTATTTTATATAGTTAGGAAATAACATACCTAGGAGAATAATATATGTAAACGGTAAATTGTGCAATTAACATATCTTGACTTTCAGATACATGCGGTTCAAAAGTCACAATATTAAATTAAAATTTACACTTTTTGTGTGCATAGCTGGGTGGTTGTCATTAGCTAGAGGATAGTTGATTTATGTATTGCTTGTGTAGGCATTATATACATAAATGATCTGAATAGAAATTGTTTTGTTAGTTAAAATTAAAACAAAAATCTACATTTATGTTTGCCTTTATTGAAATAAAAGTTTCTATTCGCTGGGCGTATTTTTAATTACTTACCTCCAAATGTAATCACATTTGGTTCCATTTGAGAACATTCCGCCAGAGTAGCTGTCAGTTTGATATATCACCACCAATAACTATCGGGTTTATTTGATGGGAATGTTCAAAAAACTGCGCTAGTGTAAGAAGCTCTATTACAAGAAATAGCTGCAACTCTTAATTAACTTTATGTAATCTTGTTTAGGATCATTACTTTAAACACAAAAAATTGGAATATTATATCTACTCAAAGTTTTTATATCTACGTAAATGGTTGATAGTTTATTAAAATTTATATAGTTTAATAAACTAAAATTTTAAACAACTAACAAGTTTAAAAATCATTAAACAGTTTGCCTTTTTTATTATTACTGTGGTCAATATAAAAGTAAACTTTAGTTGTAAAATTATTTCTGCTTTATAATAGGTGTATAAATAAGTTCTCAGTTTTAGATTTCACAGGACGCAAATCACCGTTTACATTTAACGTATTAGTCCGCCCTCTTGCGGTTTTAAAGCAATAACATTTGATCTTTCGAAACATCATGCGGTTTGGCGTTTGATGCACATAACCTCAATAATCAGCTGTGTTCAGGATGGCAATCACAAAAGAGCATATTCGATTTTCTATCCACTTCGCATTTCATCTTAAGAAAAACGCTGCTGAAGCCACCGAAATGATTTGTGCTGCAAATGGTAAGAATGCTGTAAGTCATGCAACGTGCAAAAAGTGGTACCAAAGATTTCGCGGAGGAGAGTTTAGTCTTGAAGATCAACCACGCGCTGGATGCCCTCAAACATTTGACACGGATGAGCTGCAGACGCGTTAGGCTAGGAACTTCTCCCACATGCGGCGTATAGCCCAAACATGGCCCCTTCTGATTATCATTTATTCCGATCGTTACAGCATCACTTGGCTGATACGCAGATCAAAGCAGAAGAAGTCCGAAAATGCATCGATAACTTTATCCGAAGCCGACGAGCTTCTATAACCAGGGAATTCGCAAGCTACCCAAAAGATGGCAAAAGGTCATCGATGCCAACGGAGAATACTTTGATAATTAAGCTTTTTTGTTTGTTTTTAAATAAAACTTTAATTTTGCAGAAAAAAGCTGAGAACTTATTTATACACCATATCATGAAATGTGACTTCAAAAAAATTCCTCATTATCTTAATTCTGGGTCGCACTTTTTTTCTATTATAGTAATCATTATTCTTAATCACTACTGCTTTTTTGCTATTTTGTAATAGGTAATTAAGTAATTGTATTGATCTTATTTTATTGATATTACACACAACTGTTATGTTAACTTTACGGCTGTAGACTGTCACCGTTTTTAACCCAACACTCAAACATACCGCGCCTAATCATTATTCGCTAATTTAATATTTTCTTTGTGCATTCCATTAGCTTGACTTAACACTGCTATGATTATCTCAAAAAAGGGCAAATAAATTTATATTGCAGCCTAATTTCTTGATCTACCTTTGTCTTGTCCGATAAAAGCATTAAATTTTTATCAGAAAAATTGTATGATCCAAATAGTTCTGTTCATTTTCATAACTTTATCAGATGTTCGAAACCTTTACAACTTCTTAGAAATTCTCAAATCTCTTTACATGCGCAAGGATGACATAATGGCCAACTTTGATGTCTCTCTGTTTACCAATATTTCCATCCCTTACCAATTTCTAAAAATAATCATAATCTGGAAAACGACATTCTCAAATTAATCCAATACCTATTCTACTTTCTAAAACAGATTTTATCGTCAAATTAGTAGTGCTCTTATGAGTTCCTATTTTACCTGTCATAGCAAATCTATTTCTGATCGATTTTTAAATAAAATCGCTTTTCCCTTGAAATATATCTATTAAATAAGATACGTTTGTTACTTAGCTTCATAGATAAGAAACGTTTTTCCAGTTCCTTTCCTATTTAAATAAATTTGAGACCTATATCACGTTTACAACGGAAATCGAATAAAATAATTCGCTACTTGCTAAACGTAATAAAGAAGCCAAATATAAAATTAATTTTGACAATTCAAAAGCACTTCCTTTTATTTTCCATCTCCAATCTCACTAACAGAATTGTTTGTGAGGCCACTGAAATAGAAAAACACCCTCACAGGTTCAATACTGGAGACGACGGTCAATGTTTATTTAATATTTGGAAATCCACATCACTACTTACATAACTTTCTTTCAAACTATCAAGTTGTCCTCAACCCAATGTATTTACTACCAAACGTGGTGCCCGCCAAATTTTCACTTCGGTTTTAATAAATAGCTGAGTAAAGCACATTCAAACCCAGATTTCTTTTGTAACTCATAGTTCTTCTTAAGTAGTATGTAGATTGAGATTCGAGTAAAGAATTAACTTCAAACTCTCGATAATAGCATCAAGGTGTATGTTGAAACATCGAATATTTTTCAAAAATCGACGTGAATCAACACGTGAACTTTATTATTCCTTTATGTTTATCCGTGGGAACATTTTTTCGAACACACATACTTATTAATAGTAACGGCAAATTTATGTGATAGTGTGTTATTCAAGTTAAAGTGAATTCTATCTACATTGACAAAAGATTAATTGCATGTATATGTTTAGCTTTTAACGAAATAATATACGCTACAAAAGAATTTGTCACCAACGCAGACATCATAGTGTTGGTGACAAAAAACCGTTCAATAATGAAAGAGATGTTAAAAGAAATAGTACAGGAGGGAGAAAAAATGGGACTAAGAATTAATGGTGAAAAAACAAAAATAATGAAAATTGGCAAACAAGTACAAATAAAAAAATATATATTAAGATGGAGGGATATAAATTTAAAATAGTGAATAAATTTAAATACTTGGGAGTAATGTTATCGAGCGATTGGAACAGAGAAATAGAAATCAAGGAAAGACTAATAACAGGTAATAGAGCATTTCAAGCAAACAAAAAAAATGCTAAAAAGTAAAATACTTGGAAAATGAATATAGAAGTAGGATGAATTTTGAGCTAAACAATTAATTAAAGAAGACATAGTCAAGAAAATTAAGCAGCAAAGGGTGAGATGGTTGGGTCACGTATGGAGAGCTGGCACAGATAAAACAATTTTCACAATGTTAGAATGGAACCCAGGCAGCAAGAGACGAAAGGGGAGACCAAAATCAAAATGGATACAGGAAGTGACAGAAGACCTTAGATATATATATATATATATATATACAAAAGAATTTGTAGCTACTTAATCTTTTTTCGTATACTTATTTACCACTTATATTAAAATTTAATAAATTATTTGATTACGATATTAACAGGAGGAAGCAATGCTCTCTGGAATTACATCTGTACGGTCCTACAAAGCATGTTCTATGTTAGCTTGAAAAGTTATTCTGAATTCTAAAAATTTTATTTTATTATAAATTGTTAACTAAATCTAGCAAATTTTTATTAGCTTGTACACTGAGTTTGGTTTGATAGTTTTCATTAATACTTTGAATTTTTTGCTGGATTGAAGGTCCCGTACCTCCAATCTAGCAAAAAATATCTTATTAGGATAGCCAATTCAAAACGTACCTCAAAAGCATTAACTATTGTCCCCAACTTTATGCACCACAGTCCATAATGATGTTATCGTTGCCTTAAACAGCAATATTTTGCTTTTCACTGACAACTTTCTCTATTTTAGTATATTAGTAAAATTAAATCTTTTTCTATTTTATGAGTTATCCAAGGATAGCCGTTGATCTAAATACATACCTAAATATCTAGCACTGTTCTATTGTGGTACATATGTGAAATTCAGTATGGCTAATGGAAAGTTCTTTTTGAGGGTAAGAGTTACTTGAACCGATTTCATTTTGTTTACCTGTGTGTGATATAATTGAAAGGTTCCGGTTTAATATTACTAATACAGTTCCGATATGTAGATATAATGTTTGTGGTGTTATTGTTAAGTCCACTAGATGTAGTAGGTATGAGAGGTTTCGGAACGGTATCCTGAGGTCAACTTTATTGAATTGTATTAATGGATCATTGTACATTTTTAATTTTACTTGAAAGCTTGTTTTTTACAGTTTCTACCCTTGGTCTTTTATGAACTTCTTTATGATGGGGAGTTTTACATGCTCATAGAGTACCGTCTTTCTAATGTATAAAGAAGTAGCAACCAAGACCAAGCTTGTGACGTTAAGCGCCTACACTTCCTCACAGATAAGAGAAAAGAAAGAGATCTAAGAAAATGTTGTGGTCGACACTATCAAGATTAGGAGAAATTGGTGTCATTGATTATAATAGGATTACCGGGGCGCACGAAGGTCTTACATTAACAACTCTGGTCAATGAAACAAAATGCTTAAACTCAATTAGTATCTTTTGTCTTTTGGAATATATTCTGCGATATGCCAACCGATAACATCCCGCCTTACATCTACGAATCATTTAGGAACATAATTTTCAGTTAGATTCATTGGCACACCCTGCAGTTAAGGCATCTATTAAAAATCTGAGCATTAGATTCATTTAGTCAGACAAACACAAACGTGTCTCGATTGCCAAAAAAGTAAGATCAATAAGAATACAAAATATTTTATTGGATCACATTCGGTTCAGGTTGTCAATAATAACAAGACAATTTTCATGTGCTACTAAATCAAAAAATCTAAACCTTCCTAGACCTCTTTTATTTTCTCTTATCCATAAGGCAGTGTAGGCGCTTAACGCCACAAGCTTATTTATGTGCGCTTTACAGCATATCTCCCAACAGTTGCCGCGTACGTCATATGGAACCTTATAACAGCTATGTAAATTGTCATTTTAGAGATAGTTTGCTTCCACGGTAAAATAGCGAGCCGAATATGCTTTTGCCGTTTTCGCTTTTCTTGCCACTTTTTTATGTCGGAGCTCCAGATGAGTTCGACATCGATGATGTCGTGAAGATATTTGATCTCATTTTCCCAAAAGTTTGTGCTACTAAAGATAGCGGTTGGATTCAGGTTTTTCCTTTGATTTTTTTTGCGAACAACCGCTGCACTTTTCTTGGGATTTATTAAAAAAAACCAACGTTGAAATTAATCTTTAAGGTTGTCAAGTTTTTGTAAAAGTCTTTTCACCGTTAGGTGAGACCTAATTGAACTAGATACCAATACCATGCCGTTTGAAAACTGGGCTAGCATTGTGGACAGTGCAGTCAGCATATCCTTGATGTGTTGAAAAAAGTCAGTAACAGCACAAATCCTTGAGATACATCTACGCGGAGTCACCTCCACGACGACCACACACTACCGATCTTGATCGGGAAACTTCTGCTCGACAGCCAGAACCGAATCACCAGGATGATCTGCGACACATCGTTACCACAACTTGTCGAAGACTTTGGCTACGTCTAGTAATATAACTCCTGTGACTTCCTTCTTATTATAACTCTTAGTGTTGCGTTCCACCACTCGTCGGAGTTGGAGTGTGGCAGAGTAGCCTGGACAAAACTCAAATTGACTTTTTTAAATTAGCTCAAACGTTGTCTTTTTTAGACGGTGGTAAATAATCCTCTCTACGATCTTCCTTAGAGTTGTTTGTAGACTGATGGGTCGATAATTCTTGGGGAAGGTACCCGCTGTTTTTGCTTTAAGGAGCAGATGAAGTGTTGTAATTTCAAAACAGGCCAAAATATTCTAGCAAGATTTAGTTTTTAAATAATTTTTTGGAATATCTTTTGTGAAAAAAACTCTAATCAGCCTATATCTTATTAAAATCTGGTGTCTAATGCGTAGGTTCAATTGTACTTTGATAGCATAAGTTACTCTATTCGATCACTTTGTACAGTTCTGTATAACGAGATAACGTTATTCATCATTCTTACGCTTGACTTTTAAAATTATAATCTCCACTCTTTATAAAATAGACTCCACGGATTTTCAAAAAAGATACAAATAATAGCTTTATAATAGCAACAAACACAATGTCTATTTTTCTGATAGTAGCTTGAAAGTAATTTAACTGATTTAGTATTTGTAAGCCCTTTGTGTTTCAGAAAGCTTTTTTTTATATGCACCATGATTTTTTTTAAATTAATAACTGGTAACAAATCGAACACTGTGTCCGGTTTTCCTATAGTTTTGTTATTGATGTATTTAACTTGTTACTGCGATACGTCTGGTGTAGCTTATTGATTGTTTAATGTAAATTTGATTTGATTTTTTCACTTATTTTTGGTTGTACGGTGTGGTGTGCCTTGCTGGAAAAATGTATGTTGATATTAATTATTTGAAAGTAAAGATATTATTTTTCATTAATTAGCTTCTAATTTGTTGAAAGATTGCAACGGCAACTGACCCAGTTCAAATCTTTGCTCTTAATTTTTTTAGGTTTTTGTTAAAATTAGTATTTTTATCATTTATGTTCTTAATTATTGTTCAGTAGTTGTTGGATTTATTTCGAATTTTTTGAATGTTTACTTTGTTGTTATTAATTAGAAGTTATTTTTGATATATTCAACCGTATTTTTTAAAGTTTTATATAATATAGGCAGTATTTTTATTTTTTCTGCGTCTTTTATTAAATCATAATCTGAGAGAGGTTGGTATCTATTGCCTGCATTGGTGCATTAAATTAACAGCCTGATAATTTTATTGGTTGTGGTTTGAAAGCATTACGTTTTTCTCCTTTTGTGTTTATGAATAGAGCATAGTTGTATTTTGAATTCTAACTAATTTCGTATAAGTTATTATTGTAATTGTTATTATCAGAAGAAATGTTAACACACATAAGAATTTGAGTGTTGTTCACTCATCTATAATTTACATCAAGCACGGTGGTCTTTTATATTTAATTTATTAACTCTTAAGAAGTTGTTAATTTACTTTCTAATAAAGTTTAAAAGTAAATTAATACTAATACTAAATGTGCAAACCTAACTGTTAACTGCATTCGGATGTGTTTTTTGTTTTCGAATAGAAGAGCGGAAAAGCTCTTAAAATTTAAGAAATACAGTTTAAATAAAAAACCTTGACCTTAACATTGGAATATAAACAGTTTTGTAGTATTTTCTAGGAATAACTTAACAGTAATATTTAAAATATAAAAGACTAGAAATGCAACATATAAAACATATTTACAGTATACTAGCAATAATTCGTTTAAAAGGTTTTGGATGTTTGTTGATTGAATTAAGGCTCACAGATAAACAAATTATTATACATGTCGTAAGACATACAGTTGATAATACTTTTACAAACTTTTATTTTGTACAAATAATAATAGATTAAAGCTTTTAGCCTATAAAGCACACTTTACAATAAACAAATTATTTGGCTTTGATAATCATAATAGCCTAAACATAAGAAGATAAGCGATGCGAAGGCAGACAGTAAATAGAGAGATTAGTTTCATAATAAAGTTACAAATAGTTTCAGAATTGATACAGTGCCATTACATTGATAGATATTATTTACGAGCGTTCGAGTGGGTAAACAATTTTTGCAGTTTATTAGGCGACGCATTTAGGGCTTAGTGAAAATGATAAATAATCATTCCTTCAAAATTGGGATGACGTAAAGCAGAAAATTTAAATGTGAATATTTTGAATTCTCATAAAGATATGCAGTTTAAACAATTCTATAATAAAATTTGTTCACGAATTTGTTAAATATGTTAAAATGTTAAAATAATTTAAAGCTTTTTATTAAACAAAAACATGGGAATTAGTGCTAGATAGTAAGAAATATTTCTAATAATGTTATAAGACTATAATTATAATGAAAACATTTATGAAACAATGCAATAATTACATAAGAAATCCAGTAAATAATAAGGGAAGATTTAATTATAGTTATAATACTTTATATAACTTTTCTAAAAGAGAGACATTACTGATAATTAAGAAGAAAATTAATAGGAATGAGAAAATAGTCTACGTTATCAGAATAAGGACATGAAAGCGCAAAAAAATAAAAATTACAAATGAAAACACCACCCAATAGACAGCAAAATAAGTAAAACAGAAAGAAGGGAAAACGAATAATTATATATAAAAAATAATTGAAGTAATTGTAATAGATGATACACTAAAAGTAAAAAGAAAGGCTGAATATTTATGACTAAAAAGATACTAAACTTTAAAATACTGTGACAAAATGGGGAAACCTAAATTCAAAGAAAAGTTAAATAAAAAACATATATACAAAAGAATAATTAGAAAATCAAAACGTTCAATATTAGAAACAGCTTGGCAACGATAAAGCATTTTAAATTAAATGCAAGAAATATAAATCGTATCTGACAAAAGAATATTGACTGCGATTGTAATATGGATTGCAAAAATGTCTATAAGCTTAACAAATAAGAACGAACAAAGAAAATTATAGGATAAATTAAATATATAATTCAAGAAATTAAAATACTATGAAAAACTATAATAAACACAAAAAAGATAAGTCGATACAAGAAGTGTAGTTTGTGTCACGAATGGTGACGGAGATCAGAGCAAATTTTATTTAACCAAGCAGCTCTGTGCCGAAAGTAAAGTTAAGATTCATTTAATGTAAAGTTTATACAAAGTTAAGAAGGTACTTATAGAATAATGAAAGTTTAACTTTGTTTCAATTTTTAGTCAGAAGCATAAAGTTTTATCTGTAGAAGCTTGTATATTTTAAGCTAAAATCAATACAAGTAACGCAGTATTTTTATATTAGATTAACATTTATGAAGCTTGCTAAAGTAGTGTTTTGTGCTAAATAACTGAGTTTTGATAAGGCAATAAAAAGTTTTGTGAGCATAAGTTCTTTAAATTAATTAATTGCTTTAGTATTTAAATTTATAGTGTATTTTTATTTTAAAATTACATATTGTTATATTAATATTATCTAAAAATGCCTACCTTTCAAAACTTTTATTTGTTAAATTAATTAATGATATAAAATTATAAAGTTAGGCTACCAAAAATAATTAATTTTGTATATGAAAAATATATATACTCTTAATAAACTTATAAAGTTAACATTAATACGTATGACTACAAGACAAGCTTAAAGGAAGGGTCCGGTAGAATGATCTCGCTTTTTTGAATTGACCGCTTCGCCCAATGTATTAACACACTTGCCTCCGACTTTTACGTCCTTGAGCAGCATAAGGCTTGCCATTTGAGTATCCGTCATGACGTGAAGTAGTAAACATCGTACGTTTGTGTTGAATCCTTTTTTTAAAAATAGTGATTCTGTGATTTTGATGCAGTGACTATTTCGTAGGAATTTTAGAATAGGTTGTCACTGAAGAATTTCGATCAAGAAAACCATACTGTTTCGGGCAAACAATTTCTGACAGACTGGTTCAGCATTCAAATGGGCTTCACCCTGTAGCGTTCGGATACCCCAGTGAGACAGGCTCTTGTCACATCATTGCAACGTTCCACCGCTAAGAATTATTTTTCCTTGGAAATGCCTTACTGGAGTGTGTGAAGAATTCTACAGTGCGATTTTATGTTCCATACATACAAACTGTTTGTGGTCCAGAAATTTAAAAATGTGAATCGTATGACCGGCAGGCCGCTTGCGTGGACATATTGGCAAATGTTCCAGCTGATGCTATGTTCAATAGTGACAAATCCCACTTTCATTTATGGAGCTGCGTCAATAAGCATAATTTTTGGCATTGGACTCTACAATATCTGCGTCAACTCCTCGAGTAACCTCTCCACAACCAACGTGTAACTGTTTGATGTGCTGTTACGGAATTTGGCATTATCGGGTCGTATTTTTCAAAAAAACAAAACGCGCGATGAATGTCACATCTACTTACCATGTTGCGATGTTATGCAATTTCCTAGAGCTCAGACTAGGTGAACATGGAAATGTACCACTATGATTCCAACAAGATGGCGTTACCGTACACATGACGAGAATTTTTCTAGAAGTTTATATCATTACATGGTAACGTCCCACGACCGGCTAGGTCACCAGATATGCACCCTTGCAATTTTTCAACGCAAGCCGCAGACTATTGAGAATACCATTCGCAGCGCAATCGCATCATTAACAGTGGAAATGACTCGGAAAATACCGCGGAACTTTAAAGTGAGGCTGAAGAAATGTATTGCTCTTGCGGAAAAATATTTGGCCGATATCATCGTCATAACTGGTTGATAACTAAATGGCAAGCAATGTTCTGTGTGATGGTACAATAAGATATTGTACAAAATATATGTTGCTTTTTTATTGCTGTTTTTAAAAAAGAGATTTTTTTAATAAGATAATATTATATACACAAACAGAGATCATTAGCATCTCAGTAGGCACGTAAATGACCTAAATAGTCTATTTTTTAACGCAAAATTTACGGTGCTTTTATTACAGTTGCCAAATTCAATCAAGATTACAAATAAAACAGTTATATCAGAATATATGTATCTATGTTTCCTAAAAATTACTATATAATTATTAACGAGCTAAAGAGCATATGTTACCTATCTCTTTCTTTACGAAGATGAAGAAGTAAAAAACTTAAAACAATTGCTTTTGCTTTTTTAACAGAAAAGTAAAATTTAAAAAAATGTATGCAACATGTAATAATATTTTTTCTCTAATATAAAGTATCCAAGTAAATTGACTTTTTATCAACAACAAAAGGAGAGTTAAAGTTATTACTTTGAGTACTATAATATGCAGCAGTGAAATTGTTATATGAATTTTGTTAGTTGGTATCTATTAAATAAGAGCAACAGTGAGGGAGAAGAAACATTGAAAATGTAATTATTTTTTAATTTATTAGTATAACCTGTCGAGATTTCTTTTTATTAAAATTTTTATTTGTGTAAAATAAGTTTCGTTAAGGTTTTTTAACGATTTTCTAAACGGATTTGGTAGCGATACCCATTTAAATTCCAACTGAACTATGGAATGCATTTTACAAGACGACAGCGAATTAAGATGATAGCGTTATAGTGTTGTATTGGTAATCTGCCCAATTAGCTTAACAGTCACATTTAAAATTATATATATTTGCTAACAACAATCTTAACTACATTTATTATATTATTATATTATATTATAGCTGCGTTCTACACGATTTTACCGCAAAAGTTTTAAACTCCGCCGTATAAAAACAACGATTTACCGAATGCTTTCTCTCCAGGATGCGGCTGTCACAATCGTGGCATTTCATACGCTATTTTATATTCCTGTGGTGTGCAAGCATTTCTTTAAAGCAACTCGGAGAAATCGTAAAGCAAATAATTTTATGGATCTCCCGAGATTTATTAATACAGTTCAAGCATTATCGTGTTGAACCGAAGGGCGCCTTAATAATTTCTACTCCATAAACCTCCTATTGTAGGTACCTTTGTCACCATTTGCGGCACATTTATTTGAAAATATGAAACTTCTAGACGCCACAACATACTCCAGTGCATTTTCACACAGGAATATATTTGCCGAAGTCTTACTGCTTCTTCTTTTACGTGTTTATTTGGTACGACAAAGACGTAAATTTGCACATCCTACAAAATAGGAGCTTGTGGTTTTCAGATAGTTCTATATTTCACGTATATTTTACTACAGCTAAGTATATTTAATGAAAATCTTAAAATTTTACATGTGAACATACATAATAGTTGAACATTATATTCTTAAATGCTTGTCTAAAATATTAAATATATTTATGTATAAGTACATTAATGGTTGTACAAATTAAAAAAACAACAAACTATTTAAATAGTGGTAGGAATGTGTGTATAAGAGGTGTACATAAATGTATTTAATATTTTATATAATACGTATTTAATACTATTACGCATTAATAAATTGTATAAAATTATTTTATAGATTTGATTATATAACTCAACATTTTGAACATTCCTCGGCCTTAGATAAAGCGTACGATATCGTTACAATTATTGTTTCTTAGTTACTTTAGATAAGAAATTAACCAAAATATGATTCTCTCAAAAACGAAAAAGATATTTAATTATAAATTTTTAAAGACTAAGTTTTATTACAGAAACCTTTTTTTCCATCTGCAAAATATCTAAAATACAAACTGATAATTTTACTTGTAATAACGATACTCTCAAAATGTTAAGATTTTAATTTTGTGTCGTCGATAAAGTAGCAATAGTTGTTTCCAAAATTTAAAAAAATTATTACACTCATTCCAAGAAAGTACCATTTAACTAGTTTTTTTCGGAAAAGATAAATTCAAAATTGAAAATTTCAATGTTAAACAAATTATATAGAAATCAGATATAATTTGGCCACCGAATCCATATTTATATTACAATAACTTTAAAATTAAACAATTAAAATTACTTGTTTAAATAAATGATTCAGAAGACATTAAGCAATTTAATTAAATATTTTATACGTATATTATTAAGAGGCATAGATCAGAGATTTCAAAATCTCTTGGTTTAGAGATGCATTTCAAGCTGTTAGTCTACTTTTTGTTTTATTCGAAGGCTAACTTATTTTGTTTCACTCGAAAATACTTTTAATTATTATAAAAATGATGTGTGTAAAGCATTTGCTTCGGAAGCACGGATAATTGCTTAGCGAAATAAATGAAAATTTTAGAAGTTCTAAATATTTTTTAATCTTGGCCTTTCAACTTTATTTGTCATAAATATTTTTGTGTGACTGAGATAAATCCTTAGCCGGTAATTTGAGCCCGTTCATAACAACGTAACAGATATACGCAAAAAGAGGCCAGCTGCGCTAAGCTTGCCCTGTGCTATATAAGTAAAGTAGATATTAACCGTTTTACTTATGGATTTGCACCTGGTTCAGTACCTGTGCAACCACAAAATCAAATAGTTTTCAACAATTAAGCCAAATGAACAATTTGACAGCCTTTTCACACCAATTTTCAATCAAACAGTAATATTACAACTCTCACAAATAACATGTAACAACCATAATTATGATCAAATTTGTAATGAAGATAAGATTGTAGTAATAGGCAAACATAACTAAAACACCGACAAATTGCAACACGGAAAATAGGTTTCATATATTAACACAAAACAACAAGGAATTGTGATAAAACTCCGCTAAAAACAATACACAACAAAATATGAATCAGCCGAAAGTACCTAACTAACTCTAATTTATGTTTATGGGGTAACTGGTCATAATGCAACGACTAATAGCTTGCAGAAGTTGTTGAAAATAAACGATATTACACTATACTTCTGAGTAATAGGAGAGTAAAAATAAACGCGTTTGCCATTAAAATTTATAAGAAACTAATTACTTAAAATAAAAAAAATTAATACATCATGCGTATTGGCTAGAATAGAATTGTGCTTATAAGATAGTAATCAAAAATTTACATCGCCCCATACCAATCGATAACATAATATCTGCGTTGGGAGAAAAAAATTAATAAGTACGGAACATCACCAATGGCAGCCAACATTTCTAAATGCTTGTTGCCTCTTTTATTTATGAACCTGGAAGCAAGTAGCAAAAACAAGAAAGTATTTGACTTCCGGTATCTTTGCAATATGCTCACTCAAAATTTTATTGCTACGAAACTTAATACTGCGCCAAATATGGGGAACGTCATAATACTAAAGTTGCGATAAATCAATTAATACTCCAACCAAGTGCTCGTTATGTATAGGGAAACGCCCAGCAAATTGTAAGATGTGTACCATTTATAAGATTTTTCAAAAAGCTAGATAAAATGCCAACCTTCAAATGGTTCAATATGCCAAATTTATTCGCTCATAATCAATGAAAGCTAGTAGCCAAATAAACTCTTTCCTAATTCGTAACTATAAGTACGCTAAAACAGTAAGATCAAATACAGAAAACAGCAATATAATTTTTTTTCCTTTGATAAATAAATTTGAGGTCATGTTTACGTAACTAAGAAACATAAACACTCTGATAATTAATCTACTGCCTCCTCTAGGCCACATAATAAATAAATTTATAAGAATAGCACTTTAAGACGGAAACGGTCTAGCCCAACATCGCCAGAAGGTCAAATTATTTGTAAAGCCCCATATAATCAACGTCTTATTAATATCCGAAACTTATTTCACCCAGAGAAGCTACTTTAAAACATACAACTTTAACGTTTATTACGCTCAGCAGCCTGATAGGACTACCCATGACGGAACAGCTGTAACAGTAAATAAAGAAATTGCACTTTAAAGTAGAAGATCATGAAAAAGTTTATATTTACTTAGTGGTGGCAGCCATCTTCTATCCTTCTACACATTTAGCCATCAAAGATTAATATTTCGATTATTTTACAACACTAGAAAACCTATTTGTTGTCAGAAGTAATTTTAGTTACCTTCAGTAACAATCTAAATATATAAATTAAAGATCATTAACTTCAAAAAGCAATGATCGTTAACAAGTGTAAACATTTATGTTACAATGAATCTACTTACTGTTTCTGTAATGATAACGAGACCCTTGACCTGTTTAATTCCTTTGTAGCCAAAGGTTTTTCGAACCAGAACCTGTGCAACCAGAAATTCCGGCAATTTAAGAGGCTGTTCTACAGGCTAATCCTCCTCTACTTTACAACAATAAACCATGCACAAGAAGTAAAAGATAAGATATTTGAAAAAAATATTAGAAAAGCAATGGTAATAGAATAAACTTCTTATTGACAAAACACGACTGAACAAGTTAATCAAACAGTTGAAAAACTTACTTCACAAGATTACATTAGTTATTTGTCTACTTATTTGGTCGTGGACGATTTTATATGGAAACAACACCTAAAATGGAGCTGTCCTGTCAATTCGTTTATCTCATTTGCAAAAATGATTAAGAATAAAACCAGGAGTAACTTTAACAGGGCTAATACGTTTTCTGAGTACATATATTTAATTGTTTAGCAAAAGTTTCTTCTCAAGAGTATACAAATCTTATTTGAGAGTTTTAAATATTTGCAATATTAATTCGGATTCAGAAAGAACCTCGAACTTGAAAAGAACTTTAAAGAAATAGTATTTTTAGATATATCCGGCAAGCCTTCGATCATGTTTGGCATAACGAGCTGCTAGATAAAATGAAACAAGTTCTAAGTCATCAATTCTATTTGTTGTTTAATTCGAACTGCGGTGAATACTTTTCTAATACTTATAAAGCGGGAGTTCTGCAAGGCAGCATGCTCGGTCAGGTGGTATTTTAATATATGCGACCGATCTATCTTTTAATGAAAATGTGATTGAAACATTTCCAATACTTTTTTTGCTAAGATGCAGCAGACATTTACAATCACTTGCAAACCTCACTTAACACTCTAACACCTCGGTTACACAACTGATAGATAAAAGTAGACGAAAATAAATCTGAACACGTTAACAGGACATACTACAACTTCGAATATAATTCTAAACATTAAATTGATACCAACTTAAGACTCTGACCAACGAAAAAGGAAAAGAACTTGACATGAAATTCTAAAAGTTTGGTTATTACGTTACAAATTCAAAATCTCACTTAACAGCAAATTTCTACTAGATGAAATCGCTTTTGTATTTATACAGACCTATAAAATAATGTTCTGGGTATATGCAAGAAAGTCAAATATTAACATTTTTTAATGATTTCTAAACAAAACGCTAAGAATAATAGTAACGTGGCATTACAGAAGGATCTAAAATAAGTTCAAGAGGAAATTAAAAACTAGGCCGCAAACTACGCAACGCGTTTGAGTATGCACCCTAACACCATGGTCGCAAATCTTTTCAATAATAAACACGTACATAAACGACCACTTGTTCCAAAGTGCTTGATCATAGAGTGAAATAAATTATTTGTGTTAATGTAGTCACTATTAAATGTTTACGTAATAGTTGTTATTTGTCATCCAATATATATTTATTATATATATAAGTATACGTATATCTGTTTAAACAGAAACATCAAAGAGACAACTTCTTTTATACAATGTATCTCAGATCAACTTTGCCTGTTAGTTTGTATTTAGAGTAGCTGTAAATAAAGTTATATAAAAAAAAAGTTTTCTTATATTCTGTGGATATTTACTCAATAGTTTTTGGCTACTTGGTTACTTATTTAAAACTAACTGTATCCGCCTCTGCTTTTACGTCCAACAGGTAGCGCTGTTTTTTTAAAAGAAAAGCATAATTTACCTGTCAGAGGTGTGAAATCTATATATAAAAACACGCGCATATTCAAATTCCACGTTGTGTCAAGATTTCAAAGCAATCGGTGAAGAACTTTCGGAGATTTAAGATTTTGAACAAATGAACATTTACATTTTTACTTATATAGATTAATATCAAAATTTGGAAAACTATTTCATGTCTTTCTTTTTATACTTTTTAACTATATTACTGCAACTATTTATTGGAAAAATTAAAAATTCTGAAATTTTTAACCCAGAATAATAAAAAATAAAGAATTACAAGATACATTGGTGTTAGACTGAAATGTTTTCAATGCAAAGAATTTAAAGCATGGTTTCAAGTTTATTTTTAAGGACCATTATAATTATATTGAGCAACCAAAGTATTTAAATCTGTATCTTACTTGAACATAAAGTTAACAATTAAAAATCAGAAATGCTGCTTATTAAACATTTCTGAAGTATTTCATTTCGCTTGCAACTATATTTTCGAACAAAATTTCAAGAGTTGATATCTATCATGTGTGTATTTTAGGCGTGATTTCAAATTTTTTTTATGTACCCGATGTTGACTTGCTGTTCAGGTTGCAGGTCTAAAGAAAAAAGGTTGTTTATTTGATATATACATTTTTTTAAAGACGGAAAAAAAACAAACTTTAACATAATTTTCAAGTATTAAAAGTTTCATATTTTACTACTTCAATATGTGACAATTACACGATTACTAAACATATTATGGTAGATTTAAATATTTTCTATTCAAAATCACAAACTTAAATAAAGATTAAAATCACCTAAAAATATATATAATAACAAATAGCATAATTTATACTAATGAAACCGACAATTGTTAGAACGAAATCAAGCTGTAAAAGACATATAGCATTAAAACCATTATTTTATTGTCAGTGAAGTGTTAAAGAGCATGTATATTAATAAATAACAGAATTCCATATGTACTGTTAATTTCCCATTGAATAGGTTTTTTTTAAATAACAAAAATAATGATATAGAGATAGATAAGTATTATAATATTATATAATAACTTTAAAAAACAGTGAAAAAATATTAAAATGAGAAAAAGTTAAGAATAAAATAATAAAATTATAAAAATAATGCAACTATACCAATAAAATATTTGCGTTGAGAAATAACAGATCAGGAAAAGTCAAATGCTTATCAAGATTCACTTATATTATAGCATTACTATAAGAGAATTATCAGGTCTTAAAAGATATATTTTACAAAATATTATGGATATTATATTAAATGGTTTATAAAAAAAGGGGAAAACGCCAAAGGGTTTATTCATACTATCAAAAATGTTTGATGGGCTCCTCGCGTTATATGCCAGTTCAGTGCACATGTACTGTAGTGCCTTTATTGATGCTCCTCACAGTAATGTGGCTTCGAAGTTTATCCAATATTACTGGCATCGGTGATACGTAAATCGGACTCCTAATATACCCTCGAAGAAAAAAATCGCAAATTCTAAGCTCGGAAGACCTGGAGGGCGAGCTGAATAATCAAATCGTCTCTATCATATGGCCTAATCGAGCTGTAAGGAAGCTGCTCATTTAGATAGTCACGCAATTCAGCATGCCAATGAGATGGAACCTCAGCTTTTTGGAATATTAAAATTGTTCGAGCAGCCATAACTGCAACAAAAGGGTCCGTACACTATCATTTTAGAGCCTGTTTAAAAACATACGTTTTGACAAATCTCATCCATGTTTTATAACGGCAAGAAGATTTTTTGTGCTACATGTCCAAAGATTATCACGATTTGCCTTTTCTTTGCATGAAATGTCAGCAAATTTGTTGTCTTCCATCTCTTCTTGCATGACCATTCAAAAATCGGTTTATTTGACATGGTCGTCGAGCCGTAAATTTTCCACTGTTTGTAAACGTTTTGCACGATTTGAGTCGCAATCGCTGCCGCAAAATTCCCCATGTATTCTTTGGAATGCCAAGTTCCCGCTTTGCTTTAATAGTGGACTATTGTGGACTACGCACAAAACTTTCTTTAACTTCTGCATCATCAAGAACGCCTAGTCTTCCGGTTCTACGTTATTTATAAAACCTCTATCATTGAATTGGCGATACTATCGCAGAAACTTTGATGACCTGGAACTTTTTATTGTATTGCCTTTTAAATACACGTTGCATCATCCGATAAACTATTTACATATCTGAGAATATCAAACGTTTTCTGTTGCCTTACACGGGAGTATCGTCATGTAAACTAAGTTGTTAAGGCTCTTATATGTTCATTCACTTTCCAATCGTCACGTATCATTTATGATACGGGGTGATAGCCTTTATTCTAAATTAACACAGGCATCTAGAGCTTAGGATTGAAACCGGATACTGCACGTCTCAACCGCTTGAATACACTAGCGTTAATATCTGTATTTTTTTTAAACCCCATGAGTCTTTTGTAGTAAACCTCTATTATTAAGTAGAAAATGATGTACAATTAAATGTGAGAGCATAATAGCTATATTCTAATGTATAAAAAATTTCTAAATATATCGCGTTCCATATATTTTAATTAATATATACATAACATTTAACGCTTTTCACTTTTTCTACATTATAAACAGATTTAAACAAATTGGATTTAATACATCATATTTCAACTTATCAGTAAAATCTCTGCAAGAAGAAATGCGAATTACATTTTAATAGTAGATGTAGATTATTATTTGTTCGCAAACCAGCAACGCAATGTGGTGTGTTCAAAATGGTAATTAATATGAAAATGTTGGAAAATGTGGCTAGATTAATAATCAGAATACTTCTAGGTAGGCGGTATTTCCATTTGCATATTTTAATATACGTTTTCTTAACCCCTCTATAATCAAAAAACAAATTTTCTTAATAAAGCAGCTTAAATAATAGACCCGCTTATTTACAACTTTATTGCAGTACAAGTAATTGTTTTAATTTCTTGTATTTTTAGTAAAACTAATTTACCATAATCCACCAGCAAGAAACAAGTAATATATACTCTAAAACAGTTTTCGGGGCCCCACACCTCTAAAACATTAATTAAAACAAAGGCTTTATAGGTGGGGCGGTATTTTACTTCCAGAGGATAATCCAAAGTCTGCTGTCGTATATTTGGTTGCCAGAAATATGCCCTGTTCTTCTTTCTCCGCCATAAATCCTGCAAAAGCTAGCTGGGACAATTGTGCTTGCGGCAACCCTGATGGCCCCAGGTCAGTAGCAAGTCAGGTCGACTATTTATTAGCGCATAGAGCGCACACGGCTGCGAAATAATCCTCTTATACTGCCCATGAAGTAATATGGTATGAAAATATAGCGCAGAACAGCTAGAAAGTTTCTGCAGCAAGGGATGTAACAGTACTTTAAATTCGCATTTGCAATTTAGTAGTGGGCGCCTTGCGACGGTTCAATATTTTTTAAAGCTTGTCGGACGCTATCGTCAAGCAAGTATTTCATTTTCCATTTATTCTCCTGTTAACCGGAAATCTCCCGAGATTTAACCCGCAGGTGTGTAGAGTTTAAGATACCGCCAAATTCTTTTGTTGGAAGTTGCTGGGAGGAGACTTACTGACAAATTTCCCAAGCGGATTTAGCGGAAAAACATCACGTCGGGGACGCTCTCATGAAAACTTTTCTTTGAGGAAAACTGTTTTGTGCGTTCGCACTACTTATTTTGATGAAAATAATTCGTGTAAAATATCGACATTAAGTTACTTACACTATTATAAATAAATTAATTTGTGGGCCCTTAAAAATGTTGTGCAATTTTATCTGATCGTTTCGTTATAATTGAAAATTGCTGTAAAAGTAGTAATATATTTGGACAAAAAGGTTTAAATATTTCTAGCGATAAACAGTAACTATATTTCAATATCCATTACGAAAGCCAAAAGCATTTTCCGTGTATAAAGGAAAGTACTCAACTTTTATCAAACCGCTTTGCTTGGGAATAGTACACGAACAAAATCGATCGCGGCTTCTAACCGAGCGGTCCTTAAAAAGCCTTCCGTACACAAACTTTGAGAATATTGGCGATTACTTTAAAGAATATGGTTAATTCAGATTCCGAGCCTTGTAGAGTAATTCCAAAGTGTCGTTTTACGTAATTGGGTGCGCAGTTTAATAATTTGGAAAGTTTTAATAAGTATTAGATGTATCACATTCCAGAGAATCTTTCAAAAAATTTTAAATTGCAAGTTGATACAATTTGGTAAATATTGATAATGAATAGTTTGATATTTATGTTGCAATTTTTTTCAAATATTGTTTCAAAATTTACTAACCGCAACATTACGTTTAAACATTATTTACGTGAAATTAATAATGCAGCCACAGATTATTCACACAATTATCTCAAGTACTTCAAATGCTTAGCCTACATGATAAAATATGTGTACATTGGTTGCAGATCCGTTCGGTTGTGCCGGGCCCAAAACTAAAAATTATATTTAAAGCACGAATTAAAGTAGGAGCTTGAAAGAAAACTTTTGGCCAAAGTTTATATAGGGGAATATGAGAGTAGCGCAATCCCAGAAGCCTAGCTCAGGGATTGAACCCGGATCCTTAGAGGGTCCAACAGGCCAGGGTTTTACGGCCTGCATTAAAACGTGCTAGTTCCTAAGTTAAAATAAATTATTCAGGACTGTGTGTTACGTGATGTACTTTCTCCATAAAACCTAGTAATAAAATCGCTTCAAGTTTGAATGTTCAAACTTTGTTACGATTACGCTTATTTTCATGCAAAAGTTGCTTTTGTATCTTTTTAATCCTTCAGCTACTGGTATGTATTCACAAATTTGTCTGTCTGCACGCAAAACAAAAGAAAAAGAAAAGTTCTACAAATGCCTTTTCTTTCATTTCTTATCTATATGTGATTATTTATTTACATAAGAATGACAAAATTGGTGGGGCTAAACGGGGTAATTACCTCCCCCTTTTGATATAGTTACACTTCCACATTATATAAAAAAAATGCTTTGCTAAGAAACTTAGTCTCTCCAACTCTCTGGGTCCCCTATTGGTACATATATATTTGTTTATTGCAATATGAACACCCTTTTTTATAAATAGGGGTTTGTTACATGGAGCAAAAGTAAAAAAATATAAATTTGAGTACAACATTCAAGCTATGCGTATATAGATCTCTCCTCCGATCCACAACTTGCTCTCCCTATCTCCACCTTTTATTCTCACTTTCGGTCCATTCTCATATATTCCGGCGAATTACACACAATACAATAAAAAATAAGATAATTATATACATGGAAAACATGTTTTCTGGATTTCTCCTGAAGATGACTCTCATGTCCGTCGAAACGTTTAGAGAAGATTTATTTATTTAGCTTACGACCTACAAATTATAGTGGGAGCTATAGAAATGTAAAAAATATGAAAATATACATGTTTTTATTTTACAAAATATCCACACTAAAACTCGTATCTAAAGTTATAATTACAAATATATGAAATCAATTTATGTAACAGTTTTATTACATCAAGATGTTCTGGTGTGATATATTTTGTAACATTCACCGATATAAAGTCCTACTTTGCATTTAGCGCACCATGTTGTAACATACTTCCGCTTTTTTTCACCTCGGGCAGTATTAGAACATATATGGCAAATTCTTTGCCCCTTTAGTCTACTTCCAGTAGATGGAACATTTGCGGGGTAGTGTCTTTCCATGAAATTCACTTCAGCTAAGTAATCTGTAGCTTCCATACTCTGTCTTCCCTGTCTAGCAGCAGTGAGAGTTCCGTGTTTTTCTAAAATTTGTTGCACAACTTTTCTTACGAAGATGTTTGCTTAGCGTATTGAAGTTTTTCCTGTTTTTACGAGGAACATATTATATGCATTTAGCATGGCAACATCATCTAGGTGAAAAATAGTTTTTTTGTACCACTTTATTGATTTTCGGACACACTCTACTGTGGCTAATTTCATGTCACATTTATCAATCATGCGCATGTTTTGAGTGTAATCTATCACACAGTCCGGTTTCCAGATATGTTCGCCAGTTCCAACGTCCAATTTTCCGCTATTTTTCATCACTCCTTGATGAAATGTCGAAAGCATTAGCACATCACGTTTGTCTCTCCACCTAAGAGCCAACACATTTTCGCACTTTTTGAGTTCACACTTTCCACGTTCCACCCTATGTAAAAATTTTGGAAAATGTTTTCGATTTTTTTTATTGTGCCACAAAACCGATGTTCTGCTGGTCTAAGTAAATTGCAAGTTTGGGACTAGTATACCAGTTATCTGTGTATAATAGATGCCCTTTTTGTTCAAAGTTCACCATTAGTTTTTTTATTACTGCACCCGAAACACCCAACGGTGTACAGTAATAACTTTAGAACAATTCCCGTCTCACAATCACACAACACAAAAATTTTAATTCCGAATCGATGTCTCTTGGATGGAATAAATTGTTTTAAATGCAGCCTGCCTTTGAATAATATCAGGGATTCATCGATAACCAGTTTTTGAAAAGGTTTGAAAAATGTCGAAAATCTTCTATTCCATTCTTCAAATATAGTTCGTATTTTCCACAATTTGTCATTGTGGTCATGGGCAGAGGGTTATTATTATCAGGGAAATGTATATAGCACAACAGTTGCGTGAATCTGTCTCTTGTCATATACTTGTTAATAAAATTACTACCAATAATCCGAAATTTTATGTTTTTTTTATGTGCGGCATCGATAAAATTATTGCTAAAAAGCTATACATTTCATGTACATTGGTGGGCACCCATGGTTTTCTTTTTAAGACCGGATCGTCTACGGCACTGTACTCATGGTATCTAATAGTTTCATTTACAATTGTCATCATCATATCCTCATCAAAATACTTTACAAAGTATTCGTACTCGTTATCTTCATTTTCTATTACAAACGCCTCCGAGATGCCACAATTTTCATCGTCAAAATTGTATATTGTGGGATTAAAAATATCGCAATTTTGCCAACGTCTCTTCATCACTGTCACTAATTGAGTCATTGTCCATTTCACTAAACTCACTTGCACTATCCAAGTCTCTAAGTGACAGAATTTCTTCTTGATCACTATAAGTGTCATTATCAATCAATTCGGTCCTCGGACGCTTTGAACCGCGCGTACCCCGAGATGTTGACCATTGTAAAATGTAAATGTAAATCCATTTTCGATATTATAATGAGGCAAATAAAAAAGATTTTTAGTGCAATAACAACTCGACACTTCAAATATTACTACCAAACTGACATTTCGTGCATGCGCTGTCGGAAATACTAATGTTCCGAAAGTTTACCAGTTTTGCAATAATGGGTAATTATGTTTGATCGAGTATACCTATTCCAATGCCATTCGTATTTGCTCACGCCGCCATATCCGGAAAGATGTAGCCTAAACAGAGTACTTAAATATCGCGATCATTTCACGATAAAACATTTTACAAATGAAACATAGAATTTTGATCCGTAGACATGTTATCCGTAACTAGTTTTGTCACGACGCCAAATTCCTGGGCAATGAATGATATAATACGGAGACTTATTACACCTAGTCATGTTGGCATCGCTGTCCATCGTTTTCATCCATTTGCAATCAAGCCACGTTACCTATGTTTGATCGATAACCTAATCCAATGCCATTATCGCATTTCATCGGCATATCCGGAAGATGTTAGCAAACTAGTCCAAATATGCAGAGCAATCACGAAATACATGGTATTCAGTGGACATACTTTTGATGAGACTCGTTATCGCAAAACATGTTGTACAAAACAAAGTTCCTGGACATAAATTGTAGCAAATTTCATCTAGTAACATTATGTGAAGATGTTACTTCATCGTCAAACAAGCCACGGAAATGCAGATATCGCTCAAAAATGCTAAGCATTTCAGGCGCCATTTGATTCTTGAAATAGTTGTCGGCGAATATGCAATAATGTATTTTTATTTTCGTCGTCGGCAAAACTATTGAAATTTACGGAAAAGAGTTATGATCATAAATTCTAGGAAATTTTACTCTAGTTTTATGTATAAACTCCCGGTAAACTTATTCAGGTGAAACTGAGCCGGAAGGCGATACTTGTCAATAAACTGCTTTTAGGCGCCATTTTCTAATATGGCAGCGAAATGGTAAAATACGATGGGCAAATTGAAATTCGGACAAGATATCGAAAATCTATAATTTTCTTACCAAACTCCCGGTAAACTTCATCAGAGTAAAATACCAATTGACTAAAATAAATGTAAAAAGTACAAAATTGCGTACGTTCTGGGTTCCTGATACCAAGAACGAAAATTAAACATCGCTTATTGACGCACATCGCTATCATCGAGAAATATCAGATAAAATAAATAAAAGTCATATTGACGACAGCCCGTTCAGTGTATAAGGGTCATTAAAATCGCTTATTGACGACACCCGTATCATACGAAAATTTCGCTCCGTCGTCTATTGACGACAGTCGTAGTTAAAGGGTTTAATGTATTATAAACACAAGCATAAATGTTGTAGGGCGTTAGATATACAGTAGTAAACTAACAGTAATAAAGATTATACCAACCTTACAAATATATTTGGTAAATAAGTACAATAAATTTTATATAAATCAAAATAAGAATAAAATAGTGCCATAGTATGTTATTGCGAATTATTTAAATTAAATTTTATTTCTACAAATAATTTATTTAAATAAATACAGAGGCTTTCAGGCTTTGTTTCTTTTTGAGTTGTTATAGTTCGAAATCTCTTAACGTTTTGTCCACAACTATGATGAACATCTTCAAAAGGAAACTTTTAGGACATTTAATTACTCTCTCATACACTTTAGCTTTTATACTCACATGCATGTGGTGATTGGAAACTGTTGTTGACGTCATCGGGTTCGCTGCTAACTTAACTGTGCCAGCTGCTGACATAAATTAGCTCATTGCAGGTACCAGCACGGTATTTGTTGACGTTTCTCTCTTTTTTATTGCGTGGTGGTCTGTTTGTTACTGTTTAAGTGCGGTAAACTAAGATTTAGGTAAATGAAGCCTGTCATTTCTTTTCAAATTATTTTTATATTTGTTTTTTTTTATTTAATTTATTTATCTACAATATGTCTCTCAGAGACATGCAGTAGACGATTTGACAATTATGTACGCGCAAAAAACAGAAATACATGAAAAACAAACCAATGAGAGTTTTGTCACAAACCAGGGGCGTTTACCATGGATCGTAATATTTTGGATTGAAAGCGTCTTAAAATGTCAGTATTGGAGTTGCTTGCTATTCTCCAGAATTGAGTGCCCTAACTCTACATTGGTTTTATGATGACTTTATAAAGTAAAATTTTGTTATTAATGGACATTTGAGATTTTCGGCCGAAAAGTCGATACATCTTTCGAATCTTAAGACCCAGCTGTTTTCTTTCCGTAAAAATATGCCTCTTCCATGTCAGTTATCTGTTAGGTCAAGAGTCCTAAGCATTTCACATGTTTGTCTTACGGTACTGGTGTGTCGTTAAGCAGTGCAAGACAAATATCTTACCTTTCAGAACGTAATATTTATTTCAGATCATTAAAGAAACATTTGTATTATTGTTAACATATCTTGAAATTGTTGCTTTATTGAAGAAAAGTAAATAAATTCACTAAAAGGTAAAAGAAAAAACGTCTGAGAGAAAATTCGATAAGACATTGCGAAAAATGGTCAACTTTGAAAAAGCAATCTTTTTGTTTTTTCAAGGGATTTCTTTCCTTTAAACATTTATATATACCTAGGAAGGTAAAAAGAGTTAAGGGCAAATTAGTAAAAAAAAAACAAAAACGTAATTTTTCGTAAATTTTTAATTATTTTTGATACTAAAAATGGGAAAAATTTTTTTAAAACATATTTTAATAGAAAATTTAATTTTCTACAAAAAAGTATTGTTGTAGAAATAGCCAAATTTGCATTGTTTTTGAGTTATTTTAAAAAAACTAAAATATGAGCTTTTTCGGTTAGTCCTGAAAAACGTACCCCGAAATTTAGTAGCACTTTGTGATTTTATCATATTTAGTTATCAAACTAACATATTAAACCAAAAAATCCTCTAATGCAATTGTTCCTTTCTACCTCTTAATTTTGGACATATTAAATAGCCTATATGTATGTTAATTTGCTATATGGGATTCAAGATTAGAAGAAAGTACTGCAGTGTCTTTTATAAATATTGCTACCATAGTAGAAGCAGCGGTGGAAATGTTCTTAAAAAGCAGGTATAATAATGGACCCAGTACCCTGTCTTCAGGTACACTTACGTATATAGGGAATAAAAGTGTGCGACTATCTCCACATTTGACGAGTTTATATTTTAAATTTTTCCACCGGCTTTCTGTATAATCTCGGGTAATAGTTTCTACAATTGGACAAAACTTGTGATTACACAAGCTCTATCTAGTGACTAGGATTTTTCGAGACATGTTCAGCAACAGCTGATATTTTAGGTTGATTGAGGAGTAGGTGCGGTTGGTATTCTTTGTTTGGCGGTAATTGAACCGCCCGTAGTCCCAATATAGACCAACTTATGCGAACATAGTATAAAATATATTTCTAGTGTATCCTGTGGATTTCTTGTGTCCTTGTCTGATTTAAGAAAGTACCGCACTTTAGTAGCAGTAGTGTAGATTTTTTTCTATCTTGTGTTTAAAACTATCTACACTACTACCACCAAAATACAGGATGCATAAAATGATAGCTTAAAGAGTCTTATAATAGATAGTTCTTTTGGGAGTTGGTTAAATATTCTAATATACAAATTTAATAAAATCGAGTGCTACGTAATCTTTTTCATTTATATTTTAATTTGTTTATTACTTTTCTATTTATAACCATTTTTTTGTACGGAGCATCTTTAATTATTTTCAAATTGCACATTTTAAATACTTACCTTGATTTAGTTATTATAAAAAATTTACTTAATTGCATTTTTAGCTCAATGTATATTTATTTGCCCAAAAGTATGAAATATTTTATAAAAATCACCTTCCAGAAGTTAACTGTTGCAGAAAAAGCACATTGTTCTTTTTTACTACTTGTTAGCTATTGTTAAGTATTTAATCTTTTGTTGATTTATTGTTAGTTATAATAGGGTAGCGATTTTTGAGCAAATTTCTAACAATGAGGGCTAGATCGGGCGATTGGGCTGTCCAGTTTAATAGTTGCTCTTAAGCTCTTTGCTTTCATTCACTGAAAGTATGCAAGTAGTAATTTGAAGATCTGTAATGGGACGCATTACATTTCTGAAATTTGATGTTATCCGTACTAGTGTCACAAAACCTTTTGTATAAGATCGATCCAGAACTTTAAATGTAATACTTGTTCTGCTTATATTAAAAGTGAATTCGTAAACGCTCTTGCATACTAAGTTGTTTTATTTTAGATATTTTTATTGTATATAATCGGCACTCAAACTCCATTTGTGTATAGATAATGAGACACGTATTTGCACTAAAAGCAATTTTTGTTATTTAAGGTATGGTAGCTGTTTACTCCCCAAAGAGAGCTACGAGTCTTTGAGTAAGACTGACCTTTTGTATGACCTACTATGTCATTTATATAGCTAGAAGTTGAAGTTTGGCGAATGCCCTTTGGCGGAGATGTATTGGCTTGGGGACAGTTTGTTAGTTTAAGAGTATTGCGTAATTGACGGTGCGGGGTAATAAGGAATTTCCATATGACGGGCGATCGTTGGCTATCATCTTGTGTTCAGGCATTGTGTGCGTTTTTGATTTCAATTGGAAAATGGGAGCAATGGTTTTAGCCCACAAAAAATTAATTTTGTGGCTTATTTCTTTGTTGTGTTTGCAAGTACTAAACCATTATCGCCTTTCCGTACGGCCAGAGAATATTCATATATTGTATAGATATTTGTCGATCTTTTAACCTGTATAGGTCCTTTGGTAGTCTCCACAAGGAATTTTATAAACTCCTTTGGATTCATTGGAACAGAAATCCTTTGCTGAGCGAATAAACCCAAATATTTGGTCATTGGTTGTATATTTTGCCTTATTGGTATGCGGCTTATTTTATCGGCGATACCTCTGATATAAGGTAGGAATGCTTTTTGTTGGCCATGTGAAAATCACTTATTACCCCACACCGTCTATTACGCAATACCTTGAAACTAACAAATTTTTTTTCAACCCAAGGCATCTCCCGCCAAACTTTAACTTCTAGCCATATAAATGACAAAGCAGGTTATACAAAAGGTCAGTCTTACTCAAAGACTCGTAGCTCTCTTTGGGGAGTAGGCAGCTTGAGACAGGAGTAAAGAGCCAAACTCTTGAAAAAGTTGTTTAAACATAGTTAACCGCATAAACCTATCCGAACTAATAAAAGGAGTACAAATAAGTTTCTGCCATATTTTATCAAAAATTGGGCATTTATTGTGAAAGAACGGAACATTATGTTGTATTCAAAGTATTGTCCATCGCTAGCCACTATTTTTCCCATCTTTCTAGCAGCATACGGATACCGCGTCGGAAGAATGCTTCATATTTTGAGACCTATCCACGAATCAACCCAATTTTTGGTATCTTTATATGATGTGACGTGCTGCTCAGAGGCCAAGTGCCATCGATCGGAACAAGTAATAATTGGAAGGGACAATGTCTAGTAAATATGGCTGGTAGGGTAGAAATTTCCAATTGAGTGTTTCCAAATATATTTTGCAGGAGAATAATTTTGTTGTGGCTGGAGTAGTAGTGGGCGCGTTTTCCTTTAATTGCTCGACTCAATCTCATTAATTGTGTACGGTAGAGAGCCCCAGTAATGATTTCGTTCGGTTTGTGCAACTCATAATATACGACACCACGCTGATCCCACCAAATACACAACATGACTTTTTTTCCATAAATATTCGGCTTGTCTGTCGATGTTGAAGCATGGTCACGTGGCTCCCATGATTTCCTTTTCTTTGGGTTATTGTAGTGGATCGATTTTTCATTATCAGTGACTATACGATGCAAAAAACCTTTTCGTTTATGCTTAGCAAGCAGCATTTTACATGTGCAAAATCGGCGTTCAACGTTTCAGTTCATGGAATCCAATTTCGTTGCTTTTGAATCATTCCCAATAATTTTAAACTATGTAAAATTGCTTGTTGAGTCACTCCTAATGTAAGCGCAAGTTATTCTTTTTAGACAACACTATTTTATATATATTTACTAGTTCAAGACAACCAACAGACAATAATTCCATTATAACAAATGAGCTACAGTAACACACCACAAATACAACAACAAACATTCCCCAGCGCTGCCGCTCAAATGGAACAAATTCAGCAATCACATTCTAAATTATCACAAATTGCAAATGGAAACTCAGTGCAGCACGAGTACTACAGTCAAAAGTTTCTGAGAATGTCATCAACTAGTGAAGGCTGACATTATGAAATGGATCGATCCACTAACACATCAAGACAAAAAGTAAGAAGCACTAAACGAAGAAAAGCAGAGAACTAAGTAATAAAAGCAAAGCGAACATACAAAATTGCTATTAAATATTAAATACATACATTACACGGTAAGCATAAAATACGTTACAGTAGAACTAATAAAACAAGAATTTTTTTAAATTTATTTATTGAAACTACAATCTCTCTTAAATGACATTTAGTAGTTTGTTTAATAAACGCGATAGTGATAGTAGTCGTGAAGGATGTGCATACAGTGATGACACCAAGTTAGACTTTAAAGTAGATTAACAGTACTATTTACAATACAACAAACATATAATATGTTAAGCACTGCTGAGGTGTTATTCAAATCTGTTTATGAGGTCAAGAGCTTTAAATAGTTTTAAGCTTCATCACTTTTTTTAAGTCACTCCACTGAGCTGTTTAGGTGACTACTAATTCTATCTCTATAACGCACACAAAACCGTTTCATTTCTTGATACATTGTCGGAATTTTAGAATGGTTTCGTTGAAGATGTACCATGAAGCGTTTACTACAGATCTTAAGATTTTTGACTGAAATCTTCTTAATATTTCTGTTGGATGTTGAGTGTTATTGATGCCATATACCATATTTGAATCATAAAGTAACTTGTCATATAGTTGTGACATACTCTGTTAGAGTATTTTATTAATCCCATTTGTTGAGCTTTGTCTAGACTATGTTCTTCCAGAGATATTTCGTTCAGATGTATACCAAGATACTACTGTTGCCAGGATCTGCTGATTTTATAAGTTTAGAGGTGAGCATTTGCTCTAATGTGCTTGTCTAAAACGGATATGTCTTCCGGTTAATTTCTGTTCAATGTATACCAAATACTTGACACTGTCGGCGGATCTGCTGAATCTTTAAGTGTTGAGAGGCTGAGCAGTTGAGACTTCTAAGTGTGTTAAATGTGATCTAAAACGGATTTGTTTTTAGGTATATTGAAATTCTGTCATAGGAGATTATTGGTCCTCAGTACTTGTGAACTAAATTGCATCTAAGTGAACTTGCAAGTGGTGTCAGAAGGCCTATGTTAAGAATGTCGATGTGCGATAAGTATGACTACTGTTCAAAATATCGTTGCAAATGTGACAACCATGTTTTTAGGTCTAGTTGGGAAATCTCGTCATGGAGATCTAGAATTGGTCCTCAGTACGCTTCACATTTGGATTTTACACTTTAAAATGGATTCCATATAGGAATATTGTTGAATTCAATAATGAAATGAAGTGCCAATACTGAAATGAAATGTCGATTGATAAGTATGTCTCAGGAGTTCAAAATAATCCGCGGGTAAGAATGTTTTAATTTTGCAGAGTGGACCTTGTCAAAGGCCTATTTTACATCTAGAAATACTTTTGCACAGTACCTGCAATCTTCGAAATCTTTAGTGATTTTGTCTACTACGCGATATACTTGCTCAGTTGTGTGATGCTTCCAAAAACCAAACTAGTGGTCAGGGATAGGTAATTATATAAAAGAATTGGGTATAACTTCTGTAAGAGCAATTTCTCAAATACTTTGGACAATGCTGTTAGTAGACTGACGGTCCTGTAAGAAGCTGGTTGATCAGTAGGTTTTCGGGCTTTGGAATTAGAGTTATTATAGCAGTTTTCCATTGTTTGGAAAAATAACGAAAAATAAGCTTTAGTATTGCCTTAAATAGTTGAGTTATAAATTGAAAACCTTTTTGGGGCAGATTTTAAAGAATTAAGCCAGTGATTAGGTCGTACCCCGATGCTTTGTAGGGATTTACATGTTAGAGAATGGTGTTTTCCCTTGGTAAACTTTTGTATTTATTTGGTGGCAGACTTATAGTAATACGGCATATTTAGAATGTTGTTCTTATTATTTAATTCCACAGAAAATGGTTTAAAGATAGTAACAAGGTGGTTAGCAAAATACCAATGCTTTTTGGGTTTGCTCAGGTATTGTAGACTGCACGAATCGGGGCTTTGTGTTTCTGTGGCTACTTAAGATACCATGTTGCCTTCTAGAACTTCGGATGGTGAGAGTTGTTTCAGATAGTGTTAAACATTTTGGTTTCTGATGATTGAGGGTAGGTTTTTGAGCTTTCTGGCGGCATGATTCAGTGCTTTTTCAATATTCGGTTGTCGTGTTTGGCAGATTCTTCTTAACCGGTGTTTCTCGGCAATTTTCTGTTTGACTATGATTGGGAAATGAACCGGACTAAATTGTTAGATTAATATCGGAGTAGCTTGGCGGGCTTCTTCTTTGACAATTTGAGTAAAATGTAGTATTGCTTCGTCTAAGTGCATGATTGTTTTTAAGGGTATGCCTGTGTGTAGTGATCTATCAATCAGCTCTTGAAAAAACAACCAATTTGTATGTTTATTGGTAAGTCTTAAGAGCTTTTCCTTGATGATTATGTTTGTACCTAAGGTCATTAATATCGGGGAGTGTTCAGTTGACAGATCAAAGCAGGAATTTGTACTGAAGAGGTTTGTGATGATTTATTTTACGAAACGTATGTCAAGTAAGACTCGCTGTTTATTGAGGTCTGAGAGCCTCCCGACACAACTCTGTGGTTTAATGTGGAAAAATAGTATTAGTACGTTTTTTTCTTGTTGTTATGTTTGGGTGGGCAATAGACCAAAGCTCTTGTGAGTGAGCTATGCCAGTCTTTAACAACTATAGATGTGGATTGTAGTTGTGGTTGACTGTAGTTAGGTAGTGGGTAATGTTTAATTGAGCTCTTGATGATTATGGCAGAGCTGTCATAAGCAGTGCCATCCGGGTGATGTCTTCCATAGATTGATAATTTATAGTATTGTGAAGTGGTTTCCGAGACTAGTACAATGCCTAGATAGTGATTTGTAATAAAGACGATAAGTTTATCTTTGTGGTGTGATAGCCCATTAGCGTTTCATACTGCTGTTTTAAGATAGTGATCTATGGGGTGTTCTAGTTACAATTGTGGTTAAAAAATTTAGCATCGTGGTTATCTACTCCATTAATTGTTTTAGCATGTGTATTAATTTAGCTATGTCAGTTGAGCTCTTTGGCGGTGCATAGTTATGTTGGGGGGGGGGGGGGGAGTACCTGTGTTGAATTCTTGATTATTGCTGTTTACTGCTTGCGGTATGGTAGTTCTAGTTGATTACATTTTGTGTTTGCAGAATTTTTTGTCCTAATAGGAAATACATTCTTTGTTGGAGTTTTTCTAGGCGGGGCATCCTTTGTAGCTGGCGGGATGATTCTCGCTACACTTGATGTACATGACATCTCAATTTTTTCTTTGTGTTGACAATTTGACGTATAATACAATCTAGTGCACTTCACACAGCGTGGAGATCTGTTGCAAAAATTCTTAATGTGGCCGTATTTCGGACATTTAGAGCATACCAGCGTATATTGCGTTTAGCGTGTGGGGGCTCAAACTTTATCACAGAATGCATATGTTTGTCAATGTTATATATTTTTTTATTGTTGTTAAAAGATGGGTATCTTTTTTTTTTGGTGCGCATTCTATACATTGGCTGCTTTATGATCAAGTGTTTATAGTTCTTTCTCAATTTCATTAAGGTTTGTGGATGGGTATAGGTTCCTAAGAAAAACTTGGAATCTGAGTTGTTGTTTAACCTAATATGTGTGAAATTCAGTTTTCTTTTGTATTAAGCCTTTTTTTAGTGAGTACTTTCGGTGTTTTAGGAAATATTTTAATTTTGTCGTATGTTAAGACCTTTAGTGAGTACTCATTCTTAGCTATTGAGTCTAAATATATGACTAGAGGTTTAGTGGTCTTGACATCCGAGACGAATATTGAAGCAGGTTTTAGATCTACTTTTTTAGCTGTTGGAGACCCTTGTCCTTGCGGAGTCTTATTAAGCGGGCTAAAACGATTATCTGGGTCCAGCCAATAGGTTGGAGCTTTTGGTCACTTGTCTTGTTTTGTTTGAGTATTAGTGTTTTCTAATTTGCTGCTGTTTTTGTGGTTTACTAGTTGCCATTCTGTATAGTGTAGTGATGGAGGAAATTGATGCGGATGATAAAGCAATTGTGGTTGATATGATGCTATGTTGAGAAATTTAAATGTATCTTGAACGGACATGTGTGTAATCATTTGTTAACTATTGGGGTACTGATAATTTTGTTGAGCCATCTGCACCGGCTAGAATTGTTCTTTTTGCATGGGTATATGGGTTTTGAAATATATAGAAAATGACTCGTAATACTAATATTTAAAAGGTATGTGCAGACCTGACTTTAACTGCACGTAGAGCGTTTTGGGTACTTATATATTAAAGGGCGGTACGCGACCGTCCGCTCCGAAACACAAGCGCGGAATAACAATAAAATAAATCCAAAAATATATTAAAAAAAGCATAGAATAATCAAAAAGTCATAAACCATGTTATTTGTGCATAATAAAGACGTGAACAAAATTAAAAGGCTTCAAAATAATGAAAAAAATAGAACCATAAAAAAATAAAAATAAAATCGTTTAATGCATGAGATGTACTCAAAAACCTGTTGTAATGGCCATGTCTATGCGTTACATGCGATGGAACGCATGATACCATCCGCTGTACAAAAGACGAGGGCACACCAGCTACTTTATGCGAAAGAGACCATTCAGCTAATTATAAAGGACGCGAGCTCTGTAAACAACTAATTTATAGAAATAACCATTTAAATAAGGCAAAAGCAAAAACATCATCAGATAACTTAAAATTATTTTTCGTTTCTATTTTTGGAAGTACGTTCTACTTTTAATTGTATTTGTTTGTCCCTCTTATGTGCGAAAAAAGAAGTAATAAATATTTATTATAGTTATTACGATTACAATACGTTTAACACCAGTAAAACATTGCTTTTTCAATATTTAAATCTTCTATGTGCAAGTAGCCACAAGGATTTAGGAGACCAAAAACGATTGGTCTTCGTAGATCGTAACCAAAGAACAAGGTAGCCAGTTGTAATAATGCAGCTTTCGTTCAAAAAGGAGTAGAATAATTTTCAAACAATAAGGGATACAAAAAATCTAAGCTAACTAATAAATTTCTGCGTATGGATATTTCTTCTTCTTCTTCTTCTTCTTCTTTGTCCATCCCTTATACCCTAAGGTGTCGGGTCCTCTATCCATTTTCGAAATCTCTTCCTGTCCCTAGCGATTTGTTTAGCTTCTGCCATGCTTTTCCCCCTCCTTTCCACTTCCTTCCTGATAGGTTCCATCCATGTTTGCCTTGGCCTTCCTCTTACTATTTTTCCTTCTCTTCTTGCCTCTAATACCCTTCTTGGCAGCCTTTCTTCGCCCATTCGTATCACGTGCCCAAACCACATTAGTTGTCTTTTCTGTAGTGTTTCCACTAGCGGTTCTAGGTCTAACTTCTCTCTTGTTGTGATGTTCCTCACTCTGTCCCTCTTTGTTCTTCCGACTATACGTCGCAGGTACTTCATTTCCGCAGCCGTTAATTTACTTTTGCTCATATCTTGTACCGGTATGCTTTCTATTCCGTATGTTAATGTAGGTAAGTATATTGTTTTATACAGGTGGAGCTTAGTCTCTTTGCTCAGCTATTTCTTGTTGATTAATGTTGAGTTGATCTGATAGTATACTCTAGTCGCCTTGGAGATCCGGTTCCTTAATTCATCTGTTACTGTTCCGTCTTGGCTTATTATTACTCCAAGGTACTCATAGCTCTCCACTTGTTCCAATTGCTCTCCTTCACATCTTACATTCAGGTTCCTTTGTTCTTCATCTGTGTTCTTACTTATTCTCATTATTTTGCTTTTCTTCGCATTTATTGTCATTCCTTTTATTTTAATTTCGTTGTTCCAATTATTTATTGCTTGTTGTAGTTTCCTTTGCCTATCGGCTACGAGTAGTATATCATCTGCGAAGACGAGGCTTTGTATATTGATTGCCCCCATGTTCCAGTGTCCTAGTTTAGTGTTCAGGTTTGGGTTCCTGCTGTTCTTAACTATTTCATTCATCATGATAATGAATAGTAGTGGACTGAGGAGTCTCCTGTTTTATCCCCTCTCCATCAAGAATTTCCCGATTCTTGTCCTTGTATTCTTACTATTCCTTTCGTTCTTCCGTATAGTCGTTTTGTGGCTTCTACAAGTTTTCTCGGGACGTCAATTCTTTCCATTGAATTCCACAGGGTTGCTCTTGGTACCGTGTCGAAGGCTGCTAGGAGGTCTATGAATGCCAGGTGTAGCTCTTTGTTTCCTTCAAGTGTCTTTTCTATTACTGTGCGAAGCGTAAATATGTGGTCTTGAGTCTGTCTGCCTTTTCTGTATGCAGCTTGTTCCTCTAATAGCTCGTCTTCTATGTGATGCCTTATCTTTTTTTCTAGTATCCTGGTGTAGATCTTTTGTACGCAGGATGCCAGGCATATTGCTCTGTAGTTTCCACAGTCGTTTGTGTTACCTTTTTGTGGATTGGTACTATTATGTTTTCTTCCCAATCCCTCGGTATTCCTTCTCCTTCGATACTTGCTGGCATATCTTGTGTGTCTATTTCTTTATACACTCCCCTCAGTATTTGATTAGTTCAGGGCTTATTCCGTCTTTTCCTGCAGATTTTCCTACTTTCATGTGTGCTATTGCTTCTTCTGTTTCCTCCAAAGTTATTGTTTCGTTTTCTGTCTCTTCTTGTTCTACTCTGATGGGGTTGTATTGTTCTTGTATGTTTGGTGCTTTAAATTTTGTGCTGTAATGTCTCTTCCATGTTTCTAATATTTGTGGCAGTTCTGTAACGACTTCTCCTTCTTCGTTCCTAATGCTCCACACCTTTTGTTTGTGCATTCCCCTTAGGCCTCTAACTGTTTTCCAGAAGTCCTTTTTGTTGTTTTTGTTGTCTTTGAATTTCTGCTCCATCTCTACCAAACTCTTCCCAAGCTTCCTCTTTGGCCCTCTTCACTACCTCTTTTGCCTCATTCCTCCTTGTTATATAATGTTGCCTGTCTTCTTCTCTCTTGGTCTGTAGGTATCTCTTCCAAGCTGTTTTCTTTTCCATTACTATCCTTTTACTTCCTCATTCCACCATTTCGTGGTTGGTATCGAGGTGATATTTTGCTTTTCCCACAGATTGTTGTTGCTGTCTCAAGTATTACTTCCTTAAGTCTTGTCCATCTTCCACGTTCCATTCTACCTCCTGATGGTGCTCTTGTTGTTCGTGTTCTAGTAATCTGCGCTCTACTTCTTGTGCGTATTCTGTTTTTTCTCGGCTTTCTTAGTTCAGTTATTTTTATTTTCTCGTAGCCTTTCTTCGCTACTTCCTTTCTTACATAGAATCTCGTGTCCGCTATTACTAGTTTGTGATTTGAGTGGATTTCTGCCCCTCGGATGACCTTCACGTCTAATACTGCGTACTTTGCTCCCTTTGTGTATGTGAAGTAGTCTATTTATTTTATGTATTAGTTTGTGATTGAAGAAACTATTTCCTATTAGCATTTCGTTACTTATGCAGAAGTCAATCATCCTATTGCCATTGTCGTTTAACACTCTGTCTGTACAGTATCTTCCTAGAACTCCATGTCCTTTGTCTGGGTTCTTTCCCACTCGGGCGTTCCAGTCTCCAAGTATAAATGTGTGTCTGCTTCTGTCTCTAGCTTTGTCGAGCACTTGTTGTAGGCTTGTGTAGAACTCTTCTTTTTCCAGTATGTTGTCATTTTCTGTTGGTGCATAAATCTGTATGAATGTAGTTCTTTCTTCTAGCTTGACATCTATTGTCATTATTCTTGAACTGCTACCTTCCCATCCTATCACCTTTCCGGTTAGGTCTTCGCTAATTATCACTCCTACTCCCTCCTTTGCTCTTATTCCTAACTGAACTCCAGAGTAGAACAATTTGTATCCTTTTTCGAGTGTTTGTTCTTTGATTCCTTTCTTTTTGATTTCTGAAAGTCCTAGGATTTTAACTTTATATCTCTCCATTTCTTCAACTAACTCTATCTCTTTCCCATTTAGTCCTGTCACGTTCCATATTCCAATTCTTGTCCTTTGTGCACGCTTAGGTCGTTTTCCATCTTTCCGTCCATGTCCGAGGCTTTCTGTGTTTCTCTGAATCTGTATACCTCGTATGGGTGATTAGCCTGACGACGAGGGCCCCGTTACCTCGGGACAACTGGTATCAGGTTATACCCCCCGATGCTGGGTCGTCAGAGCCCCGTTCGTTTTCTAGCAGAGGGCACCACGTGCAGATGGGGTTGACATTTGGGTGACTGGATGTTGGCGCCACCCCTTACCCTCCGGATATTTTTTATATGGTCTATTTTTTCATTTTTTTTTGATAATTTTTATAAGTAAAACTAAACTGCAAATAAGCGGAGTATATAGGTATCTGTAAACCTTTTAGAGCTTAACAAAATACTTTTATTTATGATATAGAAGAACCAGAGGATTATTTTTGATGCATCTACTTTTGGCTAAAAATATTCTAATTTATGTTTAACTTCTGAGGTCATCTTTGCTTTTCTTGTATAAAATATTTTATTAATATTTTATGATTTTATTTTTTTATTTTTTTATTTCAGCGGGTAAACAATTATAAGGATAAACATATTTGTAATTTTAAAACTACAATATTGGACGCAGTAGTTTTCGTTAACTTAAATATGTTTTTAATTTTTCTCGTTATGGAGGAAGAAATCAGAATTTGTGTTGGATATTTGTTAATAATTTTCTTATAAGGAACTTTCTATTCGATTATCGTTCAAAGTTGCTTGCTAACTTTTATATCTTGTTATTTCTGTAATCTTATTTTACGCTTTATAATCCACATTGTTTATAAAGTAATTAAAACTTTTTGACTTTATTTATTATTTTTCTACAATAATTTTTATGACTTACTTACATATATTTATGTTATTTTTATTTATATAAATATATCTAATTGTAAGCCCCAATTTTTACATACTACGTTTATGTCTTTTTCATCTATTATGCATACTCCAAAATTTGCTAATTATTTATTTGCTGTTGATAAACTATGTTAACGACATGTTATTTAAGTGTTTTCTATTAGCTATTGATTCTCTTTCCGTTGTGTTCATAGTTTTTAGTTTTACTTATTATTATCAATATTTACTGGAATATTTAACTATTGGCATTTTAAGCCCATTTTACTTTTTTCTCATTGGTAGTTAAATGTATATTTCATAATTTTATTTCTATAAGGTTTTAGCAGGTTATTTCATTCATTGTTTATATTAATCAATACTATTTCTTGTTTTTAAGTCGTATGTTAATTTTTTCTCTTTTCTTTTACTATTAACTCATTTTACTGATATTTTGTGTTTATTAGAATATATTATTTATTATCGCTTTTAATATCTGTTTATCTATTTTCTAATATGTCCTATAATTTTGATTAAATTTGGTTAATGTACTTACATGAAATTGGTTTTAGGTTTAATCCAAGCCCGGTTAATATACAAATA
Source organism: Sinelater perroti (assembly GCA_036346155.1). Lineage (NCBI taxonomy): Eukaryota > Metazoa > Arthropoda > Insecta > Coleoptera > Elateridae > Sinelater > Sinelater perroti. The sequence goes on from JARFIY010000001.1 coordinate 19,950,766, forward strand.
AACATACCAATAATAAAGTTGCATTATCTTTGGTGTACAACCAAAATATAAAATAATATGTTTTAAAAATAATTTTAAAAACATTGTTTACATTTGGCTGCTTTAATATAAAATCATTCCTAAGTCTTATAGTGGTAAGCTACAAAACTGAATAATTTATAAAAAACACTAACAATAACACAATAAACAGGAAGCAGTAAAATTTCAAAGTTTGAAAAATAAAGTTTAAATCCTGTTTTGTTTGATTTAATAAACCCCATATTTTTGTAGGCTAAAAAAATTTTAGTGAAAGGGAAGTGAAAGCGAAACAACAATAAATCTTACTACAGAAAAAAAAACCACTGGGAACTTTGGAACACAAACTGCTATGTAAATAAAAGTGTTTTTAAATTTACTGTAAAAATTGATAGATGGTGAAGAATGGACTTAGTTAATATTCAATCAAATGCATAATGCGTTTTTAATTTTATTTATTTATTTAGTCTAGTAATATAGGAATTTTCATGTAACAGACTGAAATTTTAAATGTATTTTAAAAGGCTTTTAAGACAACAAAACATTAATATTCTATTGGCAGTTATTAATGGGTTACTTTTGTTCGATTTCTGAAATTTTTAAATTATTGACCCAAAAATTTTTATTATTAAAAACAAGAAGAGGCACAATAACTGCCGGTTACAATTTTTTTAAAATTAGACACAAAAATGTAAAAAATTCACAAAAGTATATTGCATACTTGATAATATTTTTTAATTATTTTTCTAATTTTTCTTTTAACGCGCTAGTCATTTTTTTTGATTTGTAGTTAGTAACATCCCAGATCAAACTTGATTTAGACGGTTTGCCTAAGAACCTTCGTATAATTGTCTAGGTTGCGGTCTTCCATATTTAACGATTTCTTCTAATAAACCTGACAAACTTTCGATAAGCTGTTCTTTACTTTTTCCTCTGTATATAATTTGATCCTTTAGGGCTGTAATAATTGTAAAAATTATTTCTACTATAGATAAGATTTCTTCAGTTATTCATAGATACTTAACGTTTCGTCAGCAAAATTGACTTTATCGTAGGCTGTAATATTTGTTAGCCAAAAGTATTTTAATTTCATTTTACAACTACAATTATCACTAGAGTTAACACTTCTTTTGTATTTTACCATTTGATAAATATTACCTTATCTTCATCAAATAAAACTGTTGAAACTATATTTTATTTTTTGATGTGTTATCATTTCTATACAAGAATCTACAGCAGGAAATTCAATATCTTTCAGTAATCCAACAGAGAAAAAAATTAAAATTACAGGCTGATATCAGACTCTTTTGTTGATTTAGACAACTGTATTGTAACTATTTATTCGTATAACTGTTAAGTAATTCTGTCTTATGGTACTTGGGTATTTTGAAAAGTTTTGAGTTTAACATAGTAAAAAGGTGATTTTTCAGTCAAATTAACTGTATTTTTTAAAATAATTTTCTTTTCAGTCGATACATTTTTCAGCAACGCTTTAATCTCTTTAACTAGTCCAAATAGTAGTTGGCGTCTTACTCTGCAAAATAGGCGACTACCTCATCGCTTAATGAAAATCTCTGTTCTCGAGTCAAACCTTAAGCTTAGAAAACAGAAAAACTGCAATTCGTAAATCTTGGCCATGGCGATCTCCAAAGTGTGAGCGTTGTCTTGATGAAAAAGCCCTTTGTTTAGTTCCAAATAGTGCCGTTTTTCAGCAATTTCTGCTTTCAACTGGCCCAATAACGATACTTAATATGGCCCTGTTATTGTTTTCCTTCGTTGTAAATAGTCGTTGTCATTATCTTCCCGGCCGATGCAACCTTCTTTGACTTTTGCGGAGCAGGTTCACCCTTCGCAGACTACTGTTTTGACTGTTGCTTTTGTTTCAGGTGTGTAATGGTAGACCTAAGTTTTAACGACAGTGACAAATCTATGCAAAAATGTCCGTTTCGTTTCGCTGAAATCGCTTAAGCAGAGCTTGAAAATGTTCATTCGAATTAATTTTTTATTCAACGTGAGTAAGCACAGAAACTAACGCGCGGACAGTCTTCTTCTTTAGTCAACATTTGACAAATGCGTTCTTTCGATATGCCCACAGCCTTTGCTATCTCTCTAACAATGATTTGACGGTCGTCCAGTAGCATTTGATGAACTTTTTCGATGTTATCGGTGGAGGTCGCAGTTGTTGGTCATCCCGAGGGCGTAACATCAATTAAGCTGATATGACCACGTCTAAATTCATCTGCCCATCTTTTCACGGTGGCAACTGATAAAGTAGAGTCCCCGTAAACGGCGCGTCTAACTCAGTTTTATTTTGTAGAGACGTATTGCCTTTCAAATGCAAGTACTTAATTACGGCATGGTATTTGATTTTTTTAATTTTACAAAAACATTGACATCGACTGATACAAACGACTATCAAACAATAACTAAGAGTCTAAAATGGCTGAATTTGTTACAGTTATTTTTCGAAGCATGTAGACTGTAGTAGCAGAATGGTTTTGACGAGTAGAACCATCTTCATATTCAGGCTCAAAACTTTTCAGACCGCCCACGTATACTTAATAGGTTTTATTAATATGTATTCACTTAGAATCAAGTTATGCTTATACTGATGACCATTATCTTGTCTATATTTTGGCAAGGTATAGCTTAAATATTTAATAATCGTAACTGGTTAACAAGTATTGCAAACAAAATTAGGTTTATCTGATTTATTCTCATTTAGTTTGGATATTAAAGAATAAATCTGTTTTTTGAAGTTACCTTTTTATTTTCGGTATCACAATGAAACACATTACAAAATATATTGCCAGAACATAATAATCTCATTTGTAATGGCTTTTTGATTTTCTTTTCGTTCTCAAATAATATTAAATTTTTTAGTTGTATTTAGTAACAAACTGCAAGGACAAATTTCCTTAAAAACGATAAATAAAGCAATTAACTGTATTTGCATAATATTTTTAGGATTTCTTCAATGGTTAGAGATAAGTAATTATAATCGACTTATTTGAAATGGCCACCCTTAGCCTCTATACAATCTTTAAGACATTTGGACAACTCGTCTATGGCACCACACATTGCATCGATTAGAAAATTATTGACTCCAACCGTTAGGGCTCGCTTCAATTTAAATTAGAATTTCTTTTTGAGTAAACTCTAACTTTAATTTGCAATCTAATGGATTGAGATCTGGGCTACTAAAAGGCAAATGCTTTACTTTTAGAAAATGAGGCATATTGTTGCTTAAACAAGTTTGATTTAATCGTGTTTTGTGGGGGGTGAAGTCTTGCTTAAAGAGCCAAGACTGATCTAGAAAAATTGTATAATTCAGAGGTTTTACTACACCATTTTAAAACATTTTTTTCACAAAAATGAATAACGGTCATTCTATCATAACAGACCTCCTAACAAACTATTACAGTTGCTGAACGACGACCTCTCTGAACAAATTTTGGACGATATAGCATATATTTTGTCATTTTATTTTTTAAAAGATTAATCCATTGTAAAAATGATTTTATCCATAAATAAAGTTCTTTTGTAGCTATCAAGCGCTTATTCAGTCACCAACCTCTTTGCTTTCTCTTTTCTACTTATGTTTAATGCATATGTTAGCAAATGTCTCGTATCATTTTTGTAAATAGCTAGTCTTAGGTCTTGTTCAATAACACAAGACATTGAAGTTTTGGATATTTGCATCTCCCAGGACATACCCTTCTGCTTACGAAGAGATTTCATTAATTTGGACACTTAAGCTTTGACTGTCTGAACAGTCCGAAATAAACGTTCTTTACCAATATTTTGGGCAGTACTTGACACTTCTAGTCTTATTAAATAATTTTATGGCCTGATACACAAACATGCGGCTAATGCCGAGAGGATGTAAGGTTTTAAATATTGCACTTTTCTTAGTTCTATACTTACTTATGTAATACTATTAGAGCAATACGGTTTTCTTTGTCGCTTCACTCAATTAGTTAATAACCAAACTTCACAACAAACACAATGTAACTTACAACTTTAAGACATGATAATTGCAACTGTATGTGAATGTCATAGATACCTTGAAGCTGTGTAAAGCAAGAGTAGGTTTAATTTTGTAACCGTATTTATGTTTCAAGAACAATACCAAATTTTAGTTTAAAATTTTAAAGAAAATTCTATTTTGTATTTTAATTTGTTTAATTGCCATTTCAACATTACTGTACTGACGACAAATTTTTCTTTATTATGCTCACAAATCTCTTTGCTTTGTTTCATCGCTACTTTAGTACGTTTTTTTTGTCTGTCTCAGATAGATTGTTTTTGTAATTTGAATTGCGAGAGTCATTACTAGGGGTATATGTATAGGATTTATTGATTCTACATCGGGTGCATAATTAGCATAATATTATTTGATAACATATATATGACCCGCAATATAAAATGTAATTTTAATACAAAATGTTGATAATCATAATTTTGTTAAGTTAACTTAGTTCATGTTTCATAAATCAAAATTTTTACAAAAATATAATGTGGTCTAAAATAATACTGTTGATAAACAAATACAATAGACAATAAAATGAGTGAAACATATGTGTCTCTATGTTGCCAAATTAAACTTTATAAAATAGTTATTTTTCAGCTAACAAAATTCATGTCCTGAAGATTTCAAATATATCACAGAAGTAAAAACTTTCAAATATTAATATTTGTAACGTACGTTGCTGATATTAACTTATTTTAATGAAAGATTTAGTTAATGTTTGAATTCAGTCAGATCAGTTGACTTTGGAAATCTACATTTTGGAAACTTGAGTTGAAGTATCAACATAATATTTTTAATTAATGCAAACTTTTGTGTTTTTGGCTAGATAGTTTATAAATTATCAATGTTTAAAATGTTGGCGACTCTATACTTGATAACCTTCAAAAATTAAACTTTTTTTACATGTAATTTGTAATGATGATGGAGGGTATTACTCACTAACTTCAGGATGTATGTATGACTTAAAGATAAGGGACGAGCAAGTGTTGATAATTTAGAGAATAAAATTATGTTGCTAAAGTAGCACGTTCTATAACACTTTAGTTTCATACAAGTAGTTTGCTTATAAATCTATCTTAGTTTTTATTACACGTGCCCTACCGATGCTTATACTTGTTACTTACGCTTTTGGTATGTGTATTCTGGTGTTTTAGATATGCCAACATTTAAATGCATTTAAGTTAAATATGAGTTTTGTTATGCATTATAATATGAAAGATGTTTTCCTGGTTGTAGCATTCCTGAATTTTCAGTAATAATTATTGTCTCTCAGCTGCTAGCTGAATCGTATAGCTCTCCAATACAAATACTTTCCATAAAGGCCTAATTTTTGAAACCGACTTCTGGTAGAGATTTGGAATTTTATATTTTACTTTAAGAGCTTATTGAATATCTTTTTAAGTATGTACAGGAGCACGATCAGACTTGCGTAAGTACCCTACCAATTTGTTCAAATTGTCTACTAGTTGACGAATTGTTTTATCAGTTGATACGTAATTTTTGCTTTTTTAAAGTGTGAGTTATAACAAATTGTTCAGTTATGAATTGCTCACCGAATGCATAGTGTTCTTTACAAAAATCACCATTCTGGTTTAATCGCCTTATAATTAAATAATATTTGTAACACTGTTTTATAGTCAAGATTAAAGCTTTTAGTAAGATTTGTGTTTTAGAACTCAACAATGGTATGAGGTGAATTTAAAATTTGATTTTTCCTATGATTGACCACTGATCTTATCCTAATGTGAATTATCATTTGCACTTAAAGATATGATTCGCAAAACAAAATAGTCTATTACTGTAAAATTCAATTAACTTAAATATAAATTTTATAATTTCAAGTATTATACAAAAAAGTTAACTATTTTCTAAGGCCAATTTCCCGCATTTTATATTTTAATTTGGTGATGACATATTAACCAGAAGCAACGTGACACAGCAGCTAGCATATACCATATATTACGCATAATTTACGGAGACCCACCTGTGCGTGTGTATAGCATTGCGGCTATAATTATTATTACAATAGACTTGATAATACAGCGAGTATGTCATGGATATACATTACTGGAGGTGTTCTGTACAACCTGAATATGTTTTAGGACGCCGTTCAATTTAGAGCAACATAAACAAAGCTGTGTCTTGCTAAGCTGAGAGGATTTACTATCTAGACGCTACATAAAGACCAACGTTCTGTAATAACTCCGTAATAACAACCCTATAACTTATCCAAGAACACTAATGTCTGGAATACCCAGCAAAACTAAGACGTGTCACACATGTTTTAAGCGGCGCGGTGCTTGAGACGCAAAGCGGCATATTATTTATACCGAAAATATTTTTATAAGAACGATCCTTAATATTAAGTGCAACCAGGAGGTAATTTACAACTTGTCTTGAAGTTAATTTTACTTTTGGACTAAGAATCCATTGCTTATTATTTTATACATTACTAAACAAGAAATATAGTATAAGAAAACGTAATGTATTTAACGGAGAATATTAATCCATTTATTGTTATGGACTACTGAATGTAAGTAATATATTTATAAGCCAAAATAAGAGAAATAACGATTTACTAATTTTTTAATTTAATGCAAACGGTTATTTGGTTCAAAGTATAAACAAACAAAAATAGTTTGCTTTATATTCTTTATACTAGCTACTTTAAATTTTAAAATAAATATGTTACGTAAGTAATTAAAAGTATTCTAGATATATAAGAGAAGCTTTGGTTAAAATGCTTAAAAACGACATAAATACATGCACTAGTTATAAAAAATTTTGTAAATTTAATTTCTTAGAAATAAAAATTAGTAACAACAACAATTATTCATTAGAAGATATATATGTAATTGCTATAGAACACTCAATTAAAAACATATATAAATAATTTTGCAAAAATATAGTCAACAATTTTCATCAAGTTTATTTGCTGATAAATATATTGGAAGTTCTACGAGAAAAATGTTAAGATTAGTCTAAACACATACAAAATTAAGCGTTGAAACTTGTTGAAATGAATGATGTATTATTTTCCTGTGTATTTACTTATTGAAACTATAAAAGAGAAGAACCAAAGAATAGAACAAAATATTCCTATACGAATGTATTTTATAGATAATTTGTTTTGGCAGATAATGTTGGTCGTTAAATAGCTCTATTAAAATAATTAATAATTCTGAAAAAACTATAAAAAATTAAATTCTAAAGATATTTACTAACAAATGGAATAAAATGTCAAATAAGTTAAAATAAATAATAAATTTAAACTTTTGTTTTCAATGTAATGTCACTTACACATTTTGTATTAGCTATTTCGTACAAAACCTCCCTTAACAACTTCTATAATACATAATTCCTTTAAAAATAAATCAGTTCTTTCGTTGTTAAATTATTAATTATAATACATAATTATTTAAAAGCAATGACAAGTATTTAAGAAGTGTTATATAAAAACTTCTACCTTTTCAGTTTGCAGGCCGTGTTTCCAAGCGGGATGATAGAGCCTTACCATTATTATCCGACCCAAAAGTAATTTTGGATTTTTTGACGTTCTCGTTCAAAAAGAATCCTAGGAAGCCAGCGCAGTCGTGCGTGATGTGGTTCAGCACTTCCTATCCATTTTGTTTTTCTCAATTAACAATTGGCGGTTTCTCAGGTTAAAAGATTTGTAGCATAGGTCCTAGCTCACTACTAAACTAATCGTCGACCTCGCTATATCGATATTTTGCCAGGTCAGTTATGCCCCACCCAGTATCGAATCGATTTTCTTTTTTATTTTACAGTCGAATTCATCACTTCTTTTGCAAACAGAACGTTTCTTGTCGTTGCCCTATCTGCAGTTATCTCATCCTGGTGACTAGATTTCCTATTCTTCTTGGCTACGTCGTAAACTTGGATCTTTGTTGTACCCAAACCATCCAATAAATTCTCTCAATAATTTTTGAAGCAAAAGGATTCGAATATAATAGATCTGCGATCTTAAAACAACATTGAAGTTATTTGCATTTCGATCCTAATTTGTCTACCAATGTGCAATGTACACGTAAAATTTTAAAGGTATCCATTAGCAATTAGGGAGATTTAAATTCGTCTGCGCAGAATCCGTTCAGAAAAGCGTATGATTACGTTTATAATCCTGAGTAATCACAAAAATTTATGGACATACTTTTTGAAATATCTCTCTTTTATTAAACAGTTTTAAAAACTGGTTTTAAAGGTATCGATAAAAACGAGGCTTATAAAAGTAAAGGTCAAACTAGGAAGTGCAAATCCAACTAACCAGAAAAGTTTATTTTTACAGTCGATAAACGTATTATATATATGGAAATTCAAAACGCACCAAAAATTAAAAGATTTGTAATAAATGTTATTTTGTACGAACATCTGGAGCGAGCTACACGACTGCTTTTTATTTTATATTTGTTTCTATAGAATATAAATAAACTGGCGTAGACTGATAAAAATTTATGTTAAAGTAAATTGATAAAAGACTTTCAAAGTAGATGTTGCATAATAAAATAGATGGCAAATTCTGTATGTACATTATGGTTAAGAAATAAAATTAAAATTTATTATTATTATTATATGGGTTTTTCAAAACATAGTTTAATATAATAAACTTTAAATAGCTCTCTGCAGATATACACATCAGTTGTCTTAATATTTGTTTTTTTTTAATTACGAACATTATCTTAGCTTATCAATTCTGTTTGTTTTTCTCAGTTCCTGTTTCTCAGATTTCGATGCTCCAAAGTTGGTTTATAAATATTTTTAATTTTTATTTGTAAGGATTACCAGCGGTGGCTGCAGTTTATTCCTAGAGCTTTCTAATGCCTGGCAGGTGGTCTACTCAGTCACGAAAAATAATTGAGTACCTGCGTTTACTTCGAATAAGGGGTGTAATACAAGGTGGTTCAAATATAAGCGGGACTGATTTTATTACAAGAAAAAAACAATGTGCTAAACCCTTACTTGCACATGTAAGTCTTTAACGTACTCCCCTCCAGAGACACATTTTTTCCAACGTTCTCAAAAAAGGCTTTTGGTTGGCGACGTATCCACTCCCAAACAGCCTGGACGACGGCGTCGTTGTCCGCAAACCGCATGCTTTGCAATTTTTATTTGAGCCTTTCGAACAGGTATAAATCACTTGGAGCAAAATCAGGACTGTACGATAAATGTGTCAGAAAGTTGTTTTGGTCGTGAAGGAAGGCTACGCGCTTTCCACTTTTTCTTCAGATCTGTTGTGAGGAAATCTGAGTAATAAGCTGCATTGACTGTTCTGGCATTCAAAGTTTTTCACGATGTTTTTTACACTGATGAACAGCATCGCTTTAAGTCGCTTGATAGTGCTGCGATTATTCTCATGAATAAGTTGGTGACGGATGTTTGGGGCTGACTATCATGGGATTTATTTTCCACGCGTTCTCTGCTCTCTCTGAAATACTGACATCACTCAAACTTACGGGCCCGTGAGAGATGCTTTTTCCCATACTGTTGTTGTAGTACGTGGTGAACTTCAGCAGACGAGACGTTTTCCCCAACGAGGAATTTGATGACAATGCTTCACGGTGCCTTCTGTTCGTCTATGACTCTATAAACGTACAAACAGGACTGAAGAAGTCCCAACGAGGAATTTGATGACAATGCTTCGCGGTACCTTCTGTTCGTCTATTACCCTAGAAACGTCCCAACAGGACTGAACAAGTTCTAACCCAAACAGGAGAAGGGGTGCAGCTTGTAGCTCCACTCTTTTAAGGTCGCATAGCTGCTGCGCAGCGCGGCTTGATTGCACACAAATTAATCCCGGTCATATTTGAAGTGGACGAACATATAAAAGCCTCAACCTTCTCAGTTTGCAGGCCGTGCTACCTTGTGGGACATAAAAGCTTTACCATTTGTAAGAACTTACGATCCGAGCATGAGAGTTACTTAGATGCATGTTAATTTCTTGTCAATAATTATTTCGTTTACTGAAGGTTGTTTTGTTATTCCCGATTGACTTAATGACTGCTCCGATACTGCAATAATTTTACCATTAAATATATTATGTGATCTTTTCTAATACTGGCAAAGCGCCATCCGTTTAAAGTTTCTTTTTCTCTTGAGGTTTACTTGCGTCTTTGTTTTCCCAAAATTGTCTATTTTTTTAGACCTTATCACCTCTAGTTTCGCTTTTTTCGCACATTTCGAAGTTACGTTTCATATGTAACTTGATGTTGGTGTTTACCTTAGAGATTACTATTATCCGAAAAATAGTCCTTTTAGCTTCTAATATTGAGAAAAGCAAAGTTCGTTTTAGTCTCTCTTGATATCAGTAATATTCTATTTTAAAAACATTAAAATTTTAAAGTGTAAGGTCATAAAACAATAATTAATTTATACTTAGTGTTTGGTTTTTTGACCAAAACGTAATTTAAATTTTATTTGCAGAGCTTAGTATCCACTTAAATTTTGTACGGTATGGATATCAATTGTACTACCATTCTCATTGCGATATGAAAATGATTGCTATAAATATATTGGTATGGGTGTAGTTATAACAAGAAGAATTACACATTAATAAATTAAGCATAAATAACAGTTACAAATTCGACATTTCCTTTTAATTCATTTTTATTTGACTACAGTTATTCATTGTTTTCTGTGAATAATAATATACACGGTGTCTCATTATACAATACGCAAGTGTCTTAAGTATTTCCACAACCAACCAAGCGATATTAATCATTACTCACCACAACAGCAATACTACTATATTAGATGTCATCTACTAGCGATGAAAAATATGACCTAACTGAAAATGTAGAAAATAGAAATTCTTAACAGAAGGAAAAAGACACTAAAAGAATAAAAATAAAGAATATTTCCTATCGACTGAAAATGTTAAACAACGGATTCAGCGTTTTGTCTGAAGTAAATGAGGTAATCACACAAAAAATTCAAATAAAAATAAAATATTACAAACATCCACCAATTTATGTCTATAGGGTAACAATCAGCGGGGTTGCTAGATCCCCAACTGAGCGCCTCCCCAGGTGGCGGATAGGGGAACGCCTGCTAGATATAGCGGGTGCCGGGGAAATAAAATACTCGGGCGGACCAAAACTAGCAACAACAATGGCACCGATAACGCCGGTATAAGCGGTCTCCTCAGCAGCCAACGGTCTGACAAGAGCGGATGAGTAACTGAGGTCAGGGCACTCTCTTGTCCCAGGGAGAGAAATCGCCCTAAAGGCAGAAGAACCAAATAGGTCAATGGCAGGGGAATGCAGAAGGCAAGGGGAAACCACTGCATTAAAGATCCACAAGGATGTTCCTAGTACAATCATCATGGCAAAGTTCAAATCGAAATTTTCCGGAGTTAATAGTCTCCCAATCGGATCTCCGGGGGAGACAGTTTTGAATGAAGTTAAACAACATAAACAAGAGAAGAAAAAAGAACATCCTTAAAATCGGAACGTGGAATGTAACCAGTATGTACGAACCAGGTAAAGCCCACAATGTAGCGCAAGAGATGAACAGAATGGATATAGATGTTCTGGGCATCAGTGAAACAAGATGGACAAAGGAAGGAAGATGTCAAATTGGTAGCCAACATATAATTTACTACTCAGGTAGTAAGGACAATCAGCACAGACACAGAGTGGCAATCATGCTAAGGAAACACTTGTCCAACTCAGTCATAAACTTTATTCCGTTCTCTGAACGTGTGATGCTATTACAGATAAAATTAGAACACAGGAAACTAAATTTAATACAGGTTTATGCACCCACGGCGGACAAAGAGGACGAACAAATAGAAATATTCTATGAAGAAATCGACGATGCCATTAAGCAGACAAAAGTAGAGATATTACAGTTCTATTAGGCGACTTTAACGCCAAGGTTGGGACAGGCAGGGTGCAAAACGTTGTTGGAGATTATGCCTTAGGGGAACGAAATGAAAGAGGCCACCGACTTATTCAGTTCTGTCAAGAGCATGAAATGGTGATTACCAATACTTTATACAAATTACCGCCAAGAAGATTGTATACTTGGGTATCACCTCAAGACAATAAGGAAAAATTGTCCGTAACCAGATAGATTATCTACTAATTGACAACAGATACAAAAATAGTATAAAATCAATAAAGGCATACCCAGGCGCAGACGTGAACTCAAATCATAATCCTATAATTGCAAAAATGGAAGTTCGGCTTAAAAAATTGCCAGCAACATCAGTTCATACTCGTATTGACTATAAGTGCCTAGAAAATGAGGCGTACAAGGAAAAAGTGAAAAAGGATATCGATAGGAATTTGAAAAGCAGAAGAACTTCTCCAGATGATATCAACCTAAATTGGCTGTCATTCAAATCTTCTTTAGTAACACCAACAGAAAAACATTTACAGAAAAAGAAAAGAAATAAAAATAAGGGATGGATGACAGAAGAAATCTTGGCACTTATGGACAAACGAAGACATAACAAAAACAATAAGAACGAATACAAAAACACACAAAAAGAAATTCGCTATAAAATTCGACAGGCCAAGGAAGCTTGGTTTACAAAAAAATGCGAAGAGATCGAAAAACTAGAAAAAGATCACGACGCACATAATCTTCATAAAAAGATAAGGGAAGCAACAAGACTTACAAGAAAACAGGAAACCATGTATTTATTAGACGAAAATGGGAAAATAATAGCAGATGTTGAGAGAAAAATAAAATTGTGGAAGGAGTATATAGAAAAACTATTTCAAGACAATCGGGTGAAAGACGAAGGGAAGATAGAAGAAAGTGGCCCTGATATAACTGTAGAAGAAATAAAATATGCCATAAAAAATACGAAAACCGGAAAAGCACCTGGACCAGACAATCTCCCAAGTGAAATTCTTAAGCTGCTAGAAGAAGAACATATTAATACGCTACAAGAATTATTCAACAGTATATACACAACTGGCATTATTCCGGAAGAATGGTTGATCTCCACATTTGTAGCCATTCCAAAAAAATAACGCCCGACACTGCAACGAGTATAGGAAAATTAGCCTTATGTGTCACACACTAAAAGTATTTCTTAAAATTATCCACCACAGATTATATAGAAAACTAGAGGAGCACATAGGAACACACAATTCGGGTTTAGGAAGGACTGGGAACGAGAGAAGCACTTATGGCATATAATATATTAATCCAGCGGTGTCTTGACATGAACTAAGACGTCTTTGTCTGCTTTATAGATTACAATAAAGCATTTGACAAAGTAAAACATGACATCCTAATGAAATTGCTGAAAATAAGAATATAGATACAAGAGACCTCAGAATTATTGCCAATCTTTACTACAATCAAAAGCGACAATACGTATAGAAAACCGAACATCAGAAGAAATCGAGATCAAACGAGGGTCAGACAAGGGTGCGTCCTATCACCAGTTCTATTTAACTTCTATTCAGAACATGTAATAAACGAAGTATTAGAAAATGAAACGGCGGGCGTGAGAGTTAATGGAATTGCAATCAATAACATCAGATATGCGGATGATACCATCATAATCACAGAATCCCTCGAAGACCTGGAAAGAGTAATGAGAAGAATCGCGGTGGTTAGTGACGAAATGGGACTAAGCCTAAACACAAAGAAAACAAAATTCATGATTATATCTAAAAGAAACTATTATAACGTTAACTTAAATATTCAAGGAGAGCAAATTGAAAGAGTAAAGAAATACAGATATTTAGGCACTATAGTCAACGATAAAAATGATAATACCAGCGAAATAAACTCTAGGATAGAACAAGCAAGAAATGTATTCTTAAATATGAGAAATGTCCTATGCAGCAAAGACCTCTCCTAACACTTAAATTACGAATAGTAAATGTTATGTTCACTCCACACTTTTATATGGAATGGAAGCATGGACATTGAACAAACATCTTATGAAAAAATTAGAAGCATTAGAGATGTGGACATATAGGAGAATTCTGAGAATCTCATGGGTCGAAAAAATAAGGAATACGGATGTCTTAAACAGAGTGAATAAAAAGGAAACGGAAATATTGGATGAAATTAAACGGCGCAAACTTCAATATTTGGAACACGTGATGCGGGGGGAACATTATTATCTGTTGCAACTTATCATGCAGGGAAAAATCAAGGGCAAACGTAGTGTGGGAAGAAGAAGGATGTCGTGGCTGCGCAATCTTAGAGAATGGTATAACTGTAGCTCCAATCAACTCTGTAGAGCAGCAGTTTCAAAAGTGCAAATTGCTAGGATGATTTCCAAACTCCGTAGCGGAGATGGAACATAAAGAAGAGAAGGTAACAATCAAAATGATTAAAGAGTAGAGTGAAATGGTAGAGATATAGCAATATATTACTAAATGCCTAACAAACAATATCAAAAAATAAATTGTAAAATTCCTGATACTTACAAATAATTAGTAAAATTTCTAAAAGAAAACAGGATAAGCCATTACACGTATTAACTAAAAGAAGAGTCAACTCATAAAATAGTGATAAAACATTTACATCATACCACCGAAACAGAAGAAATTCAAAAAATTGACAAATAGAGGCCACAAAGTTGAGAAACTAGTTAATGGGAGAGACAGAGTGATGGAACAATTTCTAAAAACGTGTATAGGATAGAATATCTTCAAAATAAAGTAGTTTTCATAGAACCACCAATAAATATAAAAGAAGTTACATAAGAACTATGTACCAACAGTATGAACATTTCACAACATATTGCAATAGATTAGACGTTTGTGTAAAATGTGATGGTGTACACAATGTCATCACTTGTAAACAAATCTACGGATACTCTTGCCAAATGAGACTTATGTAATAGAATACACCCGCCAACTATAAACGCTTCAAACTTTACCACGGTCTTAAGTCCCATAATGCAAACAATAAATTAAATATCTAACAACAACCAAACAACGTATCAGTTATACTGATAAAATGTAACAAAAAAGAACACAAACCAAACAACAAGTGAAGACTAACTAAAATTCATTAAATTTCTCAAGATTGTTGTCACTGGTCTTCTATTATACAAAAATAAAGTAGAAGTATTTATTCACCATAATTCAATAAACATTATGTTAGTAAATGAAAAACAAAGCACAACCTCTGGGGTTCATGTTTTATTACAACAAAAGCAGAGCATTAACCAATATTATTTAAGAAAAAAATTAATTGTTCTGTCAACTAGTACTCAGACTTACTGGTAAACCGACCAGAACAAAATTTCTAACCTCCTGGTCTTTTCTAATACAAATGCTATTACGATATTAAACTTCCAATCGAGATCCAAAAAACTTATAGCGCTCATTAATAAAGGCAAGTGCTAAATTGCACCAAACACACGTTTGAGAAGATAACGACAGATCATTCTATGATTACATTATCACTGTAAACAGATCAGACAACTAGATTTGAAAACCAATTAAACACAAAAGAAAGTCTAATCAAGTAATTTCTAGATGTGACAAAACGGCACTCATAATGGGACAGAAGTCAATGATATTTGCTTAACATCTTAATAATTCATTTACACTAATCAACAATAAAATAGATAGTGAAGCAAAGGAACAACTGTCAAATAAAGCAAACACCTCAAGAAAAGTACAAAAAGACATTAGTTATCTGAACGGTCGAAAAGCTTAAGGTGTAGGCAGAGTTACACTAAAATAATTACCATGGAAAGATGGTATAATGAGTACTTGTATATTTAAATGCAATCCTTAAGGAGAAACATTGATTGAAACAACTAAAAAATGCTGATATTGTCTTAATACTTAAACCAAATAAATATTCATATATGTGAACCCGTCATTAAAAAATATATAATACTGTACCAGTTTGATATTATACCCGTAGAGAATATTAAGTTATAAACGAAGTTTCATACTCCAAGAGTATTAGATCTCAGTGTTCTTAGACGTTTATCAAGCTTTTGATAAGATTCGGCATAGAAGATTATTATTCAATGTCAAGTAGTATTACCTTCATCAGTTACTTTAGTCTAATGATGCCTTATCTAAGTAACATATAGAGTTGGGAGTAAATTTCAATCATGTAAATATACGTCATTGTTAAGCACAAATAGAAAAAATATTAGAATAAAAGTGTACAGAAAAATAATTTTTTAGAAGTTTATATTATATTAAAATCTAACCCAATATATCATTACTTTTTAAATTGCAATATGTACATCAGTTAATTAATTGGAGCAAAAAGAATCTATTGTTAATTATAGTTTTTCTAAAAAAATCTTAAAAAATTGTATGAAAAGTAATGATAATAAATAGAGATGCATAAATTCACATTAAAACATTAAAAATTATGTGAAAATTGCTTAAGTAATAAGAATAAATTTAAATTATAAGCGGCAAAGGAATTTGGTTTTTAATTATATATAATTATGCAGAGTTTGAGAACTTGCAATAATAAAAGTTGTTAATTTAAACCACTGTAAGTTATTTAAAACCAAAAGAAATAATAGAAAAGATGTAATTACACATTTTTATGGTACTACTATTTTATGTCAATTAATTTAAATTCCATGATACACTTATTATAATTTATTATTAACAGATACTTTAAAAATTCGTTTTTCAAGCTCTAAAGACGGAAATCACTTAACTCTGCTATAACAGCTGCAAGCGATCAACTCGGTGATACTGGTTTTGCAGGTATCTAAAATTAAAAACTTTATGGTCTCTTTCTGCGAGGTATAAATATAAAAGTTTAATTAAAGCTGCTGTCGGTGTTTTTAATATCGTTATTTTATGCTTCCAAGCACCCACTACCTTCACAAAACGCTTTAAAGCTTCCAAAGAGGTTAAGTATAGAAATACCACGATTTATGTTACTGTGGTCGATTTTTTAAACGAATGTATATATATATATATATATATATATATATATATATATATATATATATATATATATATATATATATATATATATATATATATTACTATATTAATTACATTTATACTTTATTATAATTATTAACCCTAAGTGATTTCATAAGCGATTTTAATACAAACATGAACAGTTAGAGTGATTTGATCGCATCGTAAACCTCAGTTGGGCGCTCTAAACAAATTTGAGAATCATACAATGAAAAACGGAGCCAATAAAGAAGACAGACAGAAGCAAGCCAGTTGAAAATTGGTTCGTTTATTTTCTGTTGGGTGCTGGTGCAGTCGACGTATTTTAAATTACATCTGTTAGTGTTCGAAACGAGTAATTCTAGTCACAGGGAACGACGGTTGAAGTTATTTGAAATAAAATAGTTTAATGTAAGGGTTTAAAAGCGATACGTGAGATGCTTGACGTATTTATAAAAACAGTTATAAATGTATCCACTCAGCTAGCAGTATACAGAGGATATATAAAACTAGCTTTTGTGATAATGTAAAATGTAATAAATAAACATTTATAGGCACAAAAAAGTATTAAATTTCCTTTTACGTTTTGAAAATTTAATATATTTTTTATTTGTAGCTTTCTCTACATTCTCCCTTATTCTTTTGCAAATTTTTTGCAGAATTTTTGTAAATATTCCTCGATTACAGTTTCATAATGCATTTCTGTATAAGAAATTTTAAAAATTATTTGTGTAGACTCTTTAATTATTTTCTAAGAAATGACTTTTTCTCACACTTTATTTTTTGAGAATATTAAGCCTAATCAACATGAATATCGTAATCAGAGAGGCATCGTCATTAAAATAAATAATTTGTAGTAAACTTTTGTAAATGCAAAATGTATGGGCAATATATAATTTTATAAAACAAAGTTTTATAGTTCCTTTAGTGGGATTTACGTAGACCCCATATAAGACATATTTTAGTGTCTATTGGTAGTTTAATACTATGAAGTGTTTATACTACAAGGTAATCAATAAAGTTCTTGCCGTTTTTAATGACTAAAAAGAAAATAATTTACAGAAAATGTAGCCTATTGTTAGTCCTCGAAGTAATCGCCATCGGCATCCAGCAATTTCTGCCAACGTGTCTCCAGCTGTGCAATCTTCTTGCGGTAATACTCGGGAACTTTGGACGTGAGTGGTTGGCGCAAGTTTGCTTCATTGGGGAAGGATTTTCCACGAAGACGATTATCCAGGGAGTGAAAGAGGTAGTAATCGGATGGCGCAAGGTCAGGTGAGTAAGGAGGATGGCACAAAATCTTCCAACCAAGTTGATGTATGGTATCCCTGACCACCCGCGCGACTTGCGGTCTAGCGTTGTCATGAAGGAAGAGTACACCTTTGCAATTCACAAATGCTGGCTCCTTCTGTTGCAATGCCTGTTGCATACGTTCCAATTGATGCGAGTACAGGTCCACAATGACCGTTTACCCCGTTGGTAGTAGCCCATAATGAACCACTTGACAACCTGTCCACCAGACACAAAGCATAATCTTGCGTGGATGCATAGGTGGTCTTGTGCTGTGAGGGACAGTATCTTGAGGTGACAACTAATGTTTGGAACGCTTGAGAGTGTCATAC
This sequence comes from Sinelater perroti, assembly GCA_036346155.1. Lineage (NCBI taxonomy): Eukaryota > Metazoa > Arthropoda > Insecta > Coleoptera > Elateridae > Sinelater > Sinelater perroti. The sequence goes on from JARFIY010000001.1 coordinate 19,969,332, forward strand.
AGGACTCACTTTTCGTCACTGGTAAGCACTCGATTGAATATGGATGCGATACGCTGACGAGAAAGCAACGACATACAGGCTGCCACTCGTTGTCTCTTGTGGACTTCCAACAGCGTGTGCGGAACCCACTTGCTCAGCTTGTATGTCTTACCTAAGCTAAACTGTTTTGCAAATTCACCACTCGTTAGACTACTGTCCTCCTCAATGGCCGCCTGCAGGGCTTCGTCATCCAAGGCCTGTGGTCGTCCACTGCGAGGTTCATTACAAAGGGACTCATTTTCCGACCTAATTTTTGAAACCAAAGCGTTGCAGTACGTTCATTCACAGCACTATCCCCAAACGCTTGACATATTCGGCGACTTGATGCAGCTGCTGATAGGCCCACTTTAAAGTCGTAAAGCAAACAACACCGAGCGAGATCCTTGGACACTTCCATTTGTCTTTGCTACTGTACGAGTTACGAATTATGAAAGTGCGCGGTGGACCTGTTTTTATAACGAATGATATTCCTACTCTCGCCCGACCGGTTTTTAAACCACGCGATACACTAATTGCATGCCTATTCTCTCTACATTCAATGGCAAAGCAAAAACGGAAAAAACTTTATTGGTCACTTTATATATAAGTAATTCTCTTACAACATTGTGTCTTACAATGTCTTACAATGCGGTTTCGCTCTAACAAGTTCAAACGTTTGCGGAAATCCCCGTGTAATACTGTAATTTTACTATATAACATAGGTATTTTTTTACAAATCTAAATTCCACATTATGGACGTACAATCTATATGTATAAACACAAAAATAAAATACAATTTGAATGTATCCAAAAAACTTACTTTCTGAGTTAAGTGCACATAATTCTGTTTAATGTTTGAAATGTTTAAAAAAATTCTAGTTTAAACTAATAATTCCCAAAAAGGATTTAATTAGACGCCAATACCATAAAAAACTCTTTAAACTTACAAACACGTTAAATAAGATAAAGAACCTTCTGCCAGTTTAGATTTTGTCGTACGAAAAGGTTAGTTCGAAAAATTACATAGCGTTATGCAATTTATAGCAAAAATTTAAGGCAAATCTATGTCGGCTGATTATAAAGCTAATAGGACACATCCAGAATTCCGAAAATTTTGGAAGAGCAAGGATGCACGATGATTCAAGTCTTTAATGCCGATAAAACTAGACGCTGATGGAAACAAAATTTCTAATAGAACATTTATACTGAAATAAAAAGAACTGCACTTAGATTTAAAGTATCTAAAGATTGTGTAACAATACTAATGCATGAGGATTCTTCGTGGCAAAATTTTTGCTTATTCATATATCCTTAAAACCCCGTTTACTTAAAGACCCTTAATCCAACAAACTCTTTCCAACCCAGCGCATCTCCCGCCAAACACACTTTTACTTATAGCCCTATAAAAAACAAATCAGGACACATGACAAGTCAGTCTTATACTCATAGCTCTCCTTGGGGAGTAGGCAGATTGAGACCCCGAGTGAAGAGCAAATAGAAAATAGCATCAAAGCCAATGCCGAAACGTCGAGAATTATCTCAAAATAGACGCAGATCAACCCGTGAACTAAGTTGTTTAAATATATATACATACAACTGGACAGCAATAAATGAACAGACAATTACATTAGAATTAAAATTATTAGGATATCTCATTTGTATCATAGATGTGTACGTTCTAAATAATAATGCTAATGTAGAATATAAAGAAGAATTCTTCGTACAACTGTCCGACTTAAGTAATTTGGGTAATAGAGAAGAAGTAATGATTTTAGACGATCTACGGACACGTTGGAAGAAAAGTAGATAACGAGGTAATTGGCTCATACGGGGAGGAAACAGTAAATGACAACGGAACACGGATAATAGAACTTTGTGTACAGTTTGCACCAAACATAACAAACCAAAATTGCATCTAAATCAAATGTTCCAAATATAATTTAAACAGTTTCCCAAACGAATCCACCCTGTTCTTATATAAGATGAGAATGACAAAAAAATATAAAATGGTACACATATATGACACCCTAAAAAAGTCTTGGGTTAAGCATATGAAGTTGAAAATTAACTAATGGGACAAAAAACTTGAAAAGCTCATTAGAGAAAAAAAGGGGCTGAATAGATGATAAATATGCTTACACAAGATTTTCTTAATTAGTTAAGAAAAAAAATTAAAAACTCTTGGGAAAAAATACAACGAAATAGACTGCTTATTAGAAAACAGTAAGTCAAGAGCAACATGAAAAGCAATCAAAAACGTAAATAAAAATGGAAATAAAAAGATGGCGATTGACCCAATTAGAGTATAAAACTAGAAATATTAAAAACACCTACTAATGGAGAAAAAACCACTTTTTCGAAATGTTGTATATAAAACGGAGAAAGTAGAAACCAAGTTCAATGAAATTTCAGTAGCAGTAGATAGACCACTTAACGAAATGAAAAATAACAAAATTTCCTGTACGAGGAGATACACCTGTGGAACTACTAAAGCAATCCTCTAAAGCTGTATTGGAATGTTTCAGTAAATTATTTCATAAATGCCTAAATGGTAAATCCGCATTCATTAATTCGCTACATAAAAAAGTGATAAAAAATCTACGCCAACTAGCGGGGCATTAGTGTTATGTAGACCGTACAGTAGAATATTACGTGAAAGAATCGAACAACTGACGGAAGAATTAGAAGAAGAAAGCAACCAAGGAGATCTTGTATTGATAAGCTATTTGTCTTAAAATAAATGATAGAAAAAAATTACAGCACATGGCAGTTAACTGCATCCAATTTTCGTTAATCTGAGAATAGCTTATGATAGCATACTAATTAATAAGCTGTGAAAACCAATAGTTGAGAGTAAAATACATACGCAATATGTAAATGCAGTAAAAAAGTTATACGAAGGTTAATAAAGGTTTCATGGGGTCACAATTGGGGAACGAAATGTGTATACATTATTATTTGCTGACGATCAGGTTGTCCTACATACTTTGAAGATATATCGTATATGTTTAAAAAGCTATTGGAAGAATATTACAATTGGGGCTGTTTGGGTTCCACTGACCACGATACAGTGAAAATTAAAAATGGTTAATTAGGATTACTGTAAGGGTGAGATTTAGTAAGGGTTGAGTGAGCGCAGATCCAATCAATAAAACACATAGGGTTACGCGAAAGTTACTACTTGCCTAGGCATAAAACCTCTCGCGATTAGAGAGGAAAGCCGGGGCAAGAGTAGGCTTTATTGGTAGTTGTAAACTTAAGCTAAATGCCATTCATACAAAAAACAATAGTAAACGACAATACAAATCATCGTGTCGCAACGTCGCTAGTGGCGCGAACGCAATTACGCAAGCCGCAAGGTACCTTTCCGCACGCAATGAGAGCTCTCTACCTGGGCGAGTGTATGCCGTCCCGTCCGCCGTCCACGGACATCGCTCCTGAGGATGACCAGCTAGGCGAACGGGCCCAACCCCACGGGGCTCCATAGAAGGAACACGGACCTCCGAGCTTCCTTACCCAGGAACACACACCGCCCTTACAACACAATAGGACGCATACGCAACAAACGTACAGAGTCCTCACTGAGCTGTGTCCTTGTCACGCAGGCTCGAGCAACACGGGGTTGCCGCAAAGCACTACGCCGCAAAAGGGGCCACGAACGCGCCGTGACTCCTTCCCCAAGGCGCACATACTGCCCTTACAACACAATAGGACGCATACGCAACAAGCGTGATCACGCAGGTTCCTCACGCAATGAGAGCTCTCTACCTGGGCGAGTGTATGCCGTCCCGTCCCGCCGTCCACGGACATCGCTCCCTGAGGATGACCAGCTAGGCGAACGGGCCCAACCCCACGGGGCTCCATAGAAGGAACACGGACCTCCGAGCTTACCCAGGAACACACACCGCCCTTACAACACAATAGGACGCATACGCGACAAACCTACAGATTCCTCACCGAGCTGTGTCCTTGTCACGCAGGCTCGAGCAACACGGGGTCGCCGCAAAGCACTACGCCGCAAAAGGGCCACGAACGCGCCGTGACTCCTTCCCCAAGGCACATACTGCCCTTACAACACAAGAGGACCCATACACATCAAACGTACAGATTTGGCTCTGAGCTGTGTCCTTGTCACGCAGGCTCGAGCAACACGGGGTTGCCGCAAAGCACTACGCCGCAGAAGGGCCACGAACGCGCCGTGACTCCTTCCCCAAGGCACACACCGCCCTTACAACACAAGAGGACGCATACACATCAATCATCACGATTACACACTGACCTGTTTCCCTGTCACGCAGTCCTCTATCCCTTGAAAGCAGCGTACTGGCGCTAACGTCTGGAAGGCTCAACGGGCTCGAGTCAAGTCTCTGCGCTGAATGTCGCGCGGCGCCACCCGCGAGCGCGTGCACCCCTTCTCGCTAAAGCCCAGTGGCGGCGCATCCGAGAGAGGGGTCCAGCGTCTCCGATACAGCGGCGGCGCCAAGTTAAGTATCTTTTGTAAAGGCGCACGGGCGCCCGGTAGTAAAGCCCGAACAGGGGCTTAAAAATAAATATAGATAAGACTTGGTCTAAATACGACAATTGAAAAGTCTAATGTGACATCAGCAAATGCCAAGATGTTTCCTGCAATAAGGCATCTACCATTGTTCATCCCACACGAATATAATTAACGAACATGTATGACAGAGTAACTTAATTTGTTATTAAATTGCAGTAGACAAAGCCTTTTTGCCTTATATTAACAGAGTTATGTACAATAGAAAATCTCAACAAACACACAAGGAAGAACTTTAAAAGACACGACAGGTTTCACTTACTTAAATCTTGGTTTACCTCACTTCTCTTTCTCTCTTTCTCGCCGGTTTCACAGGTTAAATCTGTCCTTCCAATCCTTAAAATATTTCTCCATTGTGCTCGGTTCTGCTATTTTACTTATTGTATATTTTTTCTTTCCATTGCCGTTTATATCCCTTTATACCATCTCTTTCTCGGCCTTCCCCTTTTCCTTCTTTCCGGAGATATCTTTTCCATAGCCATTTTTGGTATCCCTCCCTCGACCATTCTTTAAACATGCCTATACCAAATCAGTTGCCTCCTTTCTGTTTTTTCTACTAGTCGCTGTTGATTTTCACAATTTCACTTATTCTTTTGTTTCTCACTCTGACCATTCTTGATATCTCTGCTGCCCCTTTCAGGAAGTCCATTTCTAATATTCTCAGTTTATTTTGTTCTGTTCTGTCTTTTACCATACCTCCGCTCCATATAGTGCTACATTTTTTACCATTGTATTATATATTTCCTATCCCACAGTATGCTGTTTATTGCTCCAATTACTTTTTTACTTCTTTTAAGCCTTTCTTCTCCTGTCCTTGTTCCTAAGTATGTGTATTCTTCACGTTTATCTATTATTCCTTCTGTGTCTAATTGTAAATCTACTGATTGTATTTCTAACAGTAAATATTTTGTCCTGTTTATGTTTAGTGTTAATCCCAATTCTTCGTATTTCTCTCTTAGTTTCTAGTCATGTACTCCGTATCGTCTTTCTCTTGAGCAATAACTATTTGGTCATGCGCAAATTGTAATGTATATATAGTCCTTTTCCCTGCCCATTCCACTACGCTTTCTTTTCTACTTTAATCGGGTGTTGTGGCGTTAGAATTTAGAAACCTAACACATGCAAAAAAGAAAGAGAGAAAAGAAAAGCTAGCAGAATGAAAAGCAAGAAATGTGTATCAAATCCCCGTGTAGTATTACACACCTAACAAAGAGAGAGTCCTATAGGATAAGGGGAGGAGTATAGTTTTGTGTGGAACTCTAAGAACCCAGTTTATAAAACCCCAGAAGAAAAGAAGAGAAAAAAGCAAAACAAAATACACCGAAAGAGACGAACAATAACCGTTGGTACCTGGAATGTTTAAAGAAGCAGTGGGAGATCTAGAAAGTCATAAGTGAAATAAAGACAACAAATATAGACATTATAGTGTTTATGAAGACCAAAAAGAAAGGAAAAGTCATTGAAGATATGGGATCATATATACATACACATATGAAGTGGAGTGGAAAAATAGAAACGAGAAAAACGAGGTCTGTCTATAATAATTGAAAGAAAATATAGAAAACAAAAAAAAAGCTGAAAACTAATTGACGAAAACATGTTAAGGATCAATATAGAAATACAAAAGCAAAAGATGACAATCCTGGGCATATTCGTATCTAATGGTGACAAAGCAATAACAGAAAAAGGTGCCTTTATGGCAAAATAAATAACCTATTAAACGAACATGGAAAGAAAAAATAATTATTAGTAGTGAAAGATCTCAACGGAAGAGTAAGGAGGAAATACAACGATAAAGTGGTAGGACCATATAGAGAGGAGGAAAAAAATGATAACAAAAACAGTATCATAAGCATGTGCGAAGTGCACCAACTAAAGATATCAAATAGATACTAAAAACACAAAAACATACACAAATACACATGGCGAGTTTACCGATCTTAAGAGACAAAAAGAGAAACAAGAAGCGAGTAACGTCAACAAGTGCCAATACGTTAATGTCTTCCACTACTATCCCTGCTACACTCGTACGAGTATATAAAAAAAGCGCATAGGACAGTAACTTTATTTTAGAATAATTTCTTGTAAATTTGTTCGTCACAGTTGTAGACAACACAAAAATGAACAATATAATGGAATGCATAAATCAGATGAAAATGAGTGTTGAATCGTCAAATAAAGAAAATAATATTATATAATGTACATGTTGTCAGTTGTATGGTCATTTGAAGTCATATCAAAGTCCCCACAAGTGTATGAAATATGACGGGAAACCACGTCAGTTTCATGTTAGGAACCCAAAACCAAACTAACCAAATGTACTTTGTGTTTAAAAGGTCAACTATCAATCTCCAAAGAATGCGAAAACTACAGACATCTTAAAGGAACCAGAAACAACCTAAAATAATTCAAAACCAAATAGGAAGACGGATCTACATACTACCTGTACAACCACCTGTACAATATACGCTTTATAAATACAAAATAAAAAAGTCAAAATGGCAACTTCACTAATCAGTTAAATAATTTCCTCACTAAAATTATGTTTAACAAATAAGTCACATTTTCATTATATTAAACATGCTCTCATCTATCTTAAGTAAAATAGTTCAAACAATAGATATTTCCCCATGCGTTGATCTAGAAAACACTAACGGATTAAAGAACCATACAACTGAACTTATTTATTTTATTCCAACCAATGAAATAGATACAATTCTCATTTTTAAATATGTTTTACAAAACGCACAGAAAAAATACCTTGCTATATAAATACTCATCCCATGGTACAACCCACGATGAAGCAGCTGTAATAATTAACAAGCCAAATTTATTAACAATAACTGCAATTTACAATCTTCCTAGATACGCAAGTTCTTTTTATGGTGTGAAATGCAAAAAAGTGCTTCAGGCTGCCATAAGCAAGAACTATTCATGACAAACTTGCTGGCTCTCAAATCTAAATAAATTACCCGACCTTCTTAACTTTATCGTAGTCAATGGCTTAACATCTAACTATTTCCGAAATAAATTCAACAGAAAGTTGTCATAAAACTATACAATTTAGTAATTCTTAACTTCAATATCTATATTATTGTTAAAACGGATTTGTTATAACATACTTCTTTTATAACTAGTTCGTGGAGCTGTCAATGTTAAGTAGAGGATAATTAAAACTAAACATTAAAATAAAAAACCCAAAGATATTGATAATGATGTTGAATACTTCAGCATGCATAGTTATGTCTTCCACAAGTTTACCTAACAAATATACACTTTTTAGTATTGATGAATTAACAATTGACAAAAGATGAGCAAGACGTCTGTAGTATAAAACTAGGAACCCAAATGATAAGAATATCTGCAGCAGGAAACTATTACGAGATTTCAGAAACACAATATTTAAAACATAGCTAACTAGTTTATCCAAGAATGCTCCCTTAGCTTGGAAAACAATTAAAAAATTCAAGAAACCAACGAAGCACATATCATCATTAAAATCGAATAACAATAAATCAGAATAAAAAAGTCGCCATATTTGCTGAACGCCTTTCAAAAGCCTTTAGCTCATCAGACCTTAATTCGAATAACATTAACGATACGATTCAAAATTTCTTAGATACTCCTTGTCCGATGAGTCTCCCTGTTGATATATTTTTCTCAAAAAATAAAAAGAAATTTCTCCATAGAAAAATTATAAACTCGGTGAAGATCTTTACAGCCTAAATTCTTGAACAGGTACCACAGTAGAATACTAAAATTAACCTACTTTCCATCACTTAGATTTGCACACTATTATAACGAAACCTGGAAAACTCGCAGACTCATTGAATTAGTGTTGACGACTTATTAGTTTATTTTCTTTGTTATCAGAAATATTTGAGAACTTTTCGTTCAGAAGGCTACAAATTGAAGTTAACCTTCACGAATTCACCAATTTACTTTCCAATACTCCACTATACAATAGTGCTACAGTACAGTCAATATTGTTATAAAAAACCTAAAAGAGGAAAAGCTATGTATTGCAGTTTTTTTGACATTAAAAAAGCATTTGATCTTGGTTTGGTAATAACAATAATAATAGTATTTAAAATAAAATGTACCCTTCCTATAAATTACTAGCTCATTCTCAGCATATTCTTATGGGCAGCATTTTATATTCAAACTTAAAAAATTCTTAAGCTATTTTATTAAATATTGTTCAATTTATTTAGAAATATTCTGTGACACTTGAGATGCATTAACAAATTATTCTACCATATATCTATGCCACTTGAATAATTTTATGTAAAGTTTTATGCAATATTTTATTGTAAAAGATTATTTTAATTTTTCTTGGTGCATGTTTGGTAATATTCCATATATTAACACACTGATACAAATTGTTGTAGACTGATACACATAAATCTTATAAGTTAGCTTAAATTTTAATAGCGGAAACAATTGAGTTTGTAGTTTATATAAACATATTTATGTACACAGAGATTTAAACATTATATATTGGTTTAATTTATTGGATTTATAATCTTTTTCGAATATTTCATTTTGTATAGTAAAATATATGAAATTATATAATTTTATTATAAGTACCATATAAATATTTCCTAATTAATTGTTGTGTGTTCTTGTCTGTATTAAATAAGGCGAAACTATTAAAAATCAATTTTGTTTATAATGTAACATAAATTGAAAACAGGCCAATCATTCAATATGCGAAATATAACTTTTACACGAACATGCAAAACAAATGTAATAAAATAGCAAAAATTCAAAACATTCATAAGCATTTCTGTATTGATTCTGATGTATATTGTCTATAGCAGTGAGATATTTGAACATATCGAAATAAAATACATCTATTTTTATGGCAAACTGACTTTTTGATAGATCATTTGCATTTTAGCTATTTTCCTGACGTATTGCATGCCTATACTGAATTTTATCTTATAACAAATATTGATGATTCAACAAAATTTCGAATATATACAAAACGGATATGCATTTATATATTTAATTAAATAACACGTTTTACAATTACAAAGCAAATTGTGCGTAGTTTTTATTAAATAACATCAATTTGGACGTAAATAATATTTCTCGTTTTTTTGTGTTATTTTTTAGGAGCAGTAATTTTTGGTGTTCTGTGTAGTCACTATCGTGATTGAGCCATTGATGGAGACTTGTTCTATTAGTTCGTTTTCACGGTTTGCTATCTGATTGCGGTAAAATTCAATCACTCTCAATATTTCCATTTGTGACAAAGGAAATCTACAGACCGTTATGGAACATCTGGTGGTTCACGTACCATGGAACGTTTACAGTCATTCTTATTACTTTGGATTAAAATCTTTCAATTATATTGAAGGATACCAGCTTCGCTTGTCCCCAGAGATGGAGATGTTATTCAAAGAAAGCTTTGATTTCCTGCAGAGAAATCATTAGAAGACATTTTATGCCGGGTTTCTTTTAAATTAAAGTGTTTTTTTTAATTAAATCCTTGACCGAGAAGAAAGCGAGACTTTGTGCTTTGTTTTCTTGATACAGATATTCGTCCATTGTAAATTCGCCTTTTAGTAAATGTAACCTTAACAAATTTCATTTTAGTAATTTTATTTGCTATTTTGTGTGCCAGTACTTCTTGCTTAAGAAGATAACAGCCGCTTTATCAACAAAAGAGTCAATATTGGCATTTTAAGTTTTAGGTATATCGGCTATAAATTAGAAAAAGTAACATTTTTAAAACACTAGATTAACAGAAGAGTTTCTTTTAGATAAGTATGACTAATAGGAGATAGTAACTATCAAGTAATGAGTTTTTAATTTTAAAAATAAATCTTTAAGCCAAACCTTAGCAAAAAATGGAGAATGTCAAGTAACCCTGAGTTGCAAAATTTTTATTTTTAAGACTTCTGGAGATTGCGCTAACTGAAAGCTTATTTAGTTGTACAATAGTGTTCTCGATATCCGAATTCGTGATGAAAAGTAGTGCTAAAAACTCATGATTTGTGGTTCAAGCATGACTGGGACTGATTTGCGAGTAAACAAGCCGCATTGCGGAGCAGCTTTGCGATCTTGATATAAGGAGCAACAACCCCCACCCTCCCTACTTCTCGGGTTAAAATGTGTTTAGTCCTGTTTAGGAGTTGCTAGAGTGATGAGCGAACAGAAGGTACCGCGGAGCATGGTACATCCTTCTTGAAAAAAATGTTCCGTCCGCTGAAATTTACCACAGATTCCAACAATAGTATGGGGAAAAGTATTTCTTATCGACTCGTGTGTTTGAGTAGTGCAAGTGCTTCAGAGAGGACAAATAGCGCATGGAGAATAAACCGCATGATTGTGGACCGCAAACATCCGTCACCTAACCAAACATTGATCGTACAGACACGCTTATTTGTGAGATACAAAATAGAAACAATGCTGTCCAACATTGTTGGTAGTATAAAAGACATCGTGAAAAACCACCTGCACTATCATATGGTGGGTACCACGCACTTTGACGGACGTGAATAAAATGGTGCGCATGCAAACTGTAGTAACCACCGATAAAACGTAGGTGCACTACTTTATTCCCGAGTTTCAACAGTCATCACGCAAGTTGTAGTAACATATAGGTATATTAGTTCTCCCAAGACCAAGAGATCGCGGAGAAGCCATTCGACAGAAAAATTGATGGTAACGTTCTTTTGGGACTGGCAGCGGGTTATCTATGTAGACTTATTGACAAGTTTCCAAACAATACAGCTTGTTACTCATACCTAATAACACCAGAAATGAAAGAAAATATCTGATCCAAACAGAAGACAGGTGGAAAAACAATGTACACCCCCCATATGGCCAAAACAACAATGGCGGCATCTGCTATACAGTCCTGATTTCGTCTCAAGTAATTTCTACTTGTTCGGAAGGTGCAAATTAAACTTGCAAGGTATGCAGTTTGGAAATTTGGTTTTTTGTAAAACAATCAGTCCGGATCACATTTGAACTACATTGTATAGTCATTTTTAGCATGAGTTCTTTGAAAATTGCTTTTGGTGCATAGCAGACTAATGAGTATCAATATATTTTTAGATTGTAGAAAGTATGGTAGTATTAGTATGCTATTAAATATAAATGTTAGGAAAACCATGATCTTTTAGGCAAGGCATGTCTAGTTGTTCTATTTTTTCTTTACTTCTATAGGAAAGAAAGTTTTATAAATGGGGTTATCTAACAAGGTCTGGTTAAGTTTTGAGAACTTTAGTTAAATATATATTAAAGGTGTTTGCCATTTCTTTGTGTAAACAAACCAACTTACCATTAGTTTTGTCGATAAGAGTATTTGCATCTCGTGCATTAAATAATATTGTGATTCATTTTTGAAGCTTCGATAGTTATTTCTTTGTTGCGGACTTTATGATCTGCGATTTTCAGCATTTATTTTATGTTTTCAATTAGTATACAATGATAGAGATGACATGACAATATGACATGCTGGTTTTTAGTTAATTTGATACATGTGGTAAATGATATTTCTTTCTTTCAAATGTTATTAGTTTTCTCTGCGTATCAACCGTGGGGTTTTTTTACATTTCACTGGTAAGAAATTTGGCATGGTATGTTTTCTCTCCTATTACTTATAACGCATTTGAAATTTTTAACTTTATATATATAAATGTTGGTGGTTTTAGTCTTCTTTATTATCGTTTCCCAGCTTTATTGGAACGTTTAATTTTATATATTTTAGAATTTCTAAGGTAATACTTAGTTTGGTCGTTAAAAGTCTTGATAAACTGGTTGAAATGGTAAAGAACGTTATTGGGTTTGAACTGGTTATTGAGCTTGCAAACGCACTTCAATATGACACAGTAAATCCTAGTTGCTGCCAATATAAATGGTTTTGAAAATTAAGATTGGCATATCTTGGTAGCGGGTATTGCTGAGAATGGTTTGAAAGTTAGGTGCTGGGTAGCGTAATGATGAATATTACTGAGAATTGAAGAATACGCTTTCCAAAAAATATTTAGAACCAGCTAGTTACCTGGTTTCTTATTCTTGTTTACAGAGTTCTTTTTATAGTACGTCACTAATTGATGGAGTGTAACAAAGCTGTAGATTCATAACTGGTGGCATGCTATTAACTATACGACTATAAATAAAAATATAATATTGTATTTGATTTCAGTATATAACTATTTTAAAATTTCCGATTAAGCAAACTATAATTTAATAAGACTTACTTTTTGAAAACATGAAAACATAGTTATTTGAATATTCTAATATCTAATATTAATCTCCTATTGTTTACTGTTATTCATATTTTGAGAAGAACAAAAAAATATTAAAATTCTAGTAAAGTATATAAATGCACAAAAATAAGAAGAAAGCCATATTAAACGTTATGCTTATTATAATAGAATTACCTCATTTTATCCTAATAACGATTTTTTTAATTCAAATAAAAATAAACAAATGTATGTGTAATACAAAACACCATCCGTTTAATCAAGTAGTTATACAAACTCAGGTTGTTATTTAATGAGGTATGCAGTTTAAAGTTATTTTTCCAAAGGGAACCCGAAGAAGTAAAAATGTAATATGCTTTAAACTACCCTTTTTTCATTTAAACGTAATCTTCGCTGTCGGCAAATGTTCTCCTTGGGTAAGCTAACTGCGATGCAGAAACATAAAGTAATTTCAAACGAGTTTCCAACTAATAAAGCATCAGACCTTGGCTGACTGAATTTGCGAAAGGCAGTCTTCTTCAAAGCTGGAATTCAATTTAAAATTTTCCGCAGCGCCCAGATTACTGGCAGACATTAATATTTTTGCACAAAACCGATGCTCGAGCTCCTCTACTTATTTACAGCAAATACTAGGGGTTCTAAACGACCACCGCCGATAGCGTTCAACGCGCGACGAATCGAAGTAGCTGCAGTCTTCACTTAGAATGTTTACCGAAAGTTTGCAATTAGCGCTGCCCACTTTTGGAGTACGTAGAGACAGTTTGTATCGACCACCGAAACCAAACAACGGTGAGCACAGCTGGTTCGGAGCCAATAATTCAATCTGCCCTTGAGAGTAAACTAATTCAATCAAACTTTGTGAGAGAAAAGTTGCTCAAACAAAATTTACCCATTAGGACAAAGTCTAGCTTGTTTTAAATAAGAGTTAATTGCATTGCAATATATCCTAGCATGTATTGGGTGATGTAAGAAAACCGTGTTTTAGTAAGAAGTATATTTAACATTTATACAAAAGTTTATAGTACTATAAAGTACACAATGTAAGTTTAACTTTATTGCAAATAAATAATAATAGTTGCAATATTGGATTCTTTTAAATTTTAAGAAAATGTCATTCAGTTTATGAGTATTTTATTTGGTTTATAAATAAATTTTATATAACATACTAAATTATATATCTGCATAATTAGTTATATATTTATTAGATAATTCTAATTAGATAAAATACTTTTTGTGTCAAAACTGTCTTTTTTTAATTTATAATAAAAATGAGTAATTAGAATTGATTAGTACATTCAGTAATTAACATGGTAGTTGATCATTTGTAAATTTTGGCACAATTGATTTTAATAATTACACAAACAATTACTTTGAAACTATTTTACTATGACTACTCTTAGTTTTTTCCATGTTAACCTATTGCAAAGATTGTCGCTTTAAAGAAAATGCAAATGTAATAACAAATATTTTATTAAATTAAATGCAATTATCACTTATGTACCAACTCTGTAGGATTATATTTTTTTGCAACTGAGGTTTGTATAATAAATGTATAAAGTTTGAAAAATTTAAAATAACACTTAATAAATGATAAATCGAAAAATAAAAATTCATATTCAAACTTTTCTAAAATAATTATATAACAAATTATAATTTTTTTTGTTTTTTTATTACTTTAATAAAGTGATTTTAAAATCACAGACTGGGATGAGAAACTTAAAAGAAAATGTAAAAAATGTTAACTGACGAGGCTTAAGGTGCTAAGCAAAAGCTGAAATTAAGCCGAAACTAAGTAAATGAAATAAATTTAAGGAGGTAATTTTAATTTTAAACACAAATTTGTTGAAACACAGCATTCAAAAATTAAAGTTCTTTATCTATATATTTATCTGCTAATACATTTTAGGTCAGATAATACCATCAAATTTTCTTTGTCTAAAGCCTCTTTCCGAAGTAGTTCTTCTATGTCTTAATGGTTTATATTTTTAATTTTTTTAAATGTTTATTATTTTTACAACTGGAATCATTTTCTCTTTGGACCATTTTACATAAAAAAAGCTTTCCAACATGCACTAAGTATTTATCTGTTTCATTCAAACCCAAACTGGTGGCACAACTTTAATACAACGTAAAATAGAAAATTTTTTTCTTTTATTTGTTAATAAGGGCTTTATTTTTATTATTCTCTAATCTGTAAAAATTTGATTTAAAAAACTGGCGTATGCGGTACGTTTTAAAAGTTTTGATCCAGTTGTTGTATTAATGGCATGCATGTTTAGGGGAAGAAAACAATTTTTACATCAGGATGAGATATTTAAATAAGATTTTGAAACAGAACTTTTTACATTGTATGCCATTCTACTGTAGGCGCAAAATAGCCCTCATATGAATTTTGAGTCATCCACGGTTTTTTATTATATATCTAGAACACACGTAACTGGGACTTATCAATGTTTTTCATTACTCGAAGGGTTAAAGAATGATTTATAAACATTGGTTTTATTAGGACATTTAATAAATAGCTTTTTTACAAAAGAGTTATACGTTATTTAAATATCCTAGCTGTGTTGGGTATTTAAAAAACCGAATGTTATGAGATATTTAATTTTAAATTATAAGTACTATTAAATTCAATGCTAAAGTTTAACTTTATTAATAAATGATAATAGTTTTTAAATACTTGTTTTTTATCAATTTTAACTAAAATGATTTTTAAGCTATTTTGTCTTGGTTTAAAATAAATTTTATATAACATACTATATTGGTATTCGCAATAATTAACAGTTATATAATCTTATTAGATAATTCTAATTAGATAAATTCTTTAAATATAAATAATTTTAGAGATAATATCCATAAAATTATAATCTTTTAACGCTAGATAGTTTTAGTAAATTAGCTTGGCAATAAGGGACTTGCCGTTACTATATTCTATTTTTAAATGACCTTATTTTACCAACAAAATATAGTGGCTAATTCGCATATAAAATTGTCTACAGGCTGTCAATCCATTTACTCTTTAAGATTACTGCAGTTTTTACTTTTAGTAATATTCTTAGTCTACTAAACTTTTATATAATAATTTTCCAGTATTATGAGAAATTTAATTAATATTTTCCTCGAAAAAAAAACATTGTTTTCATTTATATTATATTCACAAAAAAATTTAAAATATGTTAAAAGAAAGAGTAAGAATAAAGCTGCACATAACACTGTTGAATAAATTAAATCAACAAGATATAAATTAATATATGCTGTTGCTCTGTTTGCTAGAAAAGTTTTAATGTTAATGCTGACAGTTTTTATTCAATACTATTAAGAAACATCTACTAGCATTTGAAAATAAAGAAGAAAGCATATTTAACTAAATATGATTTAAGAAACAAGCATGGAAAAGCAGTGAATATGAAAAAATACTGAATAAACAATGTAATATTAAAAGCTAAATGTAAGTAAACACATAAATTTACGATCTTTATTTTAAAATGATAGAATTACAATACAAATGCATAAAGGCCATTCACAAATTGTGCGTGTTTACTAGAGTTCATATTCCTGACACTAATATTGTGACAATGCTAATAATAAACAAGAAGAAGAAGAATAATAGAACGCAGTACAGGTGCAAAAATATACATTAAGTAAGAACAAAATTAAAATTCAAGACACAAAGATTATAAAACAATAACTATTATTAATATATGTGTGGGAGGGAGAGGCGTCAGTACATTAATGCACGAGTGTACAAAAAATTTCTTGTAGACGTCACCGAAATAGTAGATAACGTAAGCGGGCTAGTTGTTGACGTGAGTTGGGTCGCTGCAGGTAGCATTTGGGATTTCTTGACGTCACTCCATTTTTCACTGCATAGACGTCTGTTTTTGGCCCTTAATAGCGATAAACCAAAATTTAGGTAGATTGAATCCGTCGTCTTTTTTAAAATTATTTTTATGTTTATAAATCTCAATATAATTTCGGGTAATGGTTGTTATAATTGGATAAAATTTGTTTTGCCCGAATTTTATTTCGCAGTCAGCAACTAATGATTTTTTCGTTGATTGAGGAGTAGATGACGTTTATGTTCCTTTATTGTAGGGATAATCATTATGTCCATAGACCCAATGTAGACTACCGTGGCTGATTTCAGTTGTTTTTTGCGTGCGCATTTGTTAGGTTGAGTTGTTCTATTTATCTCCGTTCTTAAGTAGCCATTCTTTTGTAAGGTTTGTACCAAACGTTTTAATTCTCTATCCAAAAATTTTGGTAGATATATACGTTGTGATCGGTCTATCAATGTTTTTACAATTGTTATTTTTTGACTTGGGTAGTGATTCGAAAAAGCAATCTTATCGTTCGATTCCAGTTCCATGGTAAACTGTATGCTTGAGTGTACAGAATTCAAATGTTTAAGAAATTGTGTTAGAGTCTAATTTCGATCGACGTATCTTATTTGGATCGCGGGTTTTAATGGTGCTGTAATGATAGCGATCTCTTTAAATTATAAGAGTAATTGGCGATTACAGGGCAAATGTTCTTTAGGTGATCTAGGGCATCTTTTATCGGTACTTTCATAAGCAGGGATGTTACATTAAAACTCCTATAACTGGCTATCTTAAAGATGATTGACAAAATGTGCAGAGTCCTTGAAGTAACTGCTGTTATGACCAATGTACGGTTGAAAGAGATTGGGATAAGTATTTGGCCAGCTTGTAGGTAGGATCACCAATTACACGGACACTGGGTGGTAGCGGTACATTGTTCTTATGTATTTTGGATAGCCCCTATATTAGTGGGGGTAGCGCCTCCGATGTTATTAGTTTCTTTTTGAAGGTGTCATCCAAAGAGAAATTCTTTATTAGTTTCCTCGTGTCACCTAGTGAAATCACGTTTGAGCACGGTGTTAGTGTTCGTATCGAGCAGTTCGGTCATCTTCTCTGCGATAGTACAACTGTGGCATTACCTTTACCTGCTGATAAAACGGTGGTTATGTCATTTACCTAGAGCATTTAATTTCGTCCTGGATAAGTTCTTCTTAGGCGATTTAGCACGGCGCAAGATGTGCGAAATCTCGAATCGTACTTTCTCTGCTTCGTCCGTTGGAAGGTTTCGTATGGCTGCGTCTACGTTAGCTATGATGCCTTCAACCGAAATGGATTTAGAATGCAGTTTCTTCCGTAAACTCTAAAACTTAGAAAATTGTCTAATGGTGGCGGCCGCTCCGTGTTTCTCCGCAGAATGGAAATGATGCGGTCTACAGTATACCCGGTAATGTTTGTGGATTTTTGTGGCCAAGCTAACAGGAACCTGTATCAGTTCTAGTGGACGCAGGGCAAAGGTTTTCCTTGTAGTGTGCACTTGTTCTCTGACTAAGGCAGATTTGGTTTTTCAATAGATTCGTTGGGTTTGAGGAGTGCGCAAATAGTGTTTGACCTGTAAATACTTCGAAACTAGCTTTTGATTTCCACAACGCAGTAAGAAGGCAAAGTTGGACAGTAGCTGGAGTTTCGTTTGCGTAAGTTTTCGAGTTGTCTTGTAGACATGGAAACCTTCTCCCCGAAGAGGCGTATAGGTGCGAAGACTCTCGTGGAAGATGTTATGGTGCATTGTGTTGTTGGTTTTTAAGTTATTAGGTGGTGGTCGGAGTTCGAAAACTCTTGACGTTTCGTCCATATCTTCAGAAGATGTCCGCCGTAGTTGTGGACAAAACGTCAAAAGTTTCCGAACTCTGACTACGGCCTAATAACTAGAGAACTAACCATACGATGCACTAAAGTGCTAATATTTGCTAATCAAAATCATATAAACTCTTTCTCAAAAAGACAAAGCGATTGATTTAAAAATATTAAATGTTCTCTAAAAAATAGCTATTTTGTTATAAGAAAGATTGTATTGCATCCCACTTTATTATTTTTTAACCAATTAGGGCAAAAAAGTCTGACATTAAAATTTTCTATCTAGAAAGCTACTACGCAATACTAAGAGCAAATGAGGTGTTAAAAAACGAGTAACATTTAAAATTAAAATAGTAATCATTTGCATATAGATTCACTCATGTGACATATTTTAAATTTTACTTTAGCTGCTATTTTTAGCTGTGCCGTGTTTGTTGTTTTAAATATGTTCTATTCTAAAGTAGTAGTTGGTAGTAACAAAACCATTCTATCGATCATAAATTACAAAAATAAGATTATCAGGTAGACAAAATATAGAGCATAATAAACATTCTGTAGTAAAAGGAATTTCGAAATATGCAGTCTGAAGGATGTCTTATATAATATTACTTTAAGGAACGTTTCTTATGTGAGCTTCCTGGTAACGAGCAATACTATAAAATAGAGCAACATAGGAAATAAAATAAGTCTGGAAGATACCACTAAAAATATTTAATTTCTTCTCATACAACTTTGTTATTATTTTACTAACGCCTTTGGCTACTATTATTTTTTCTAAGAGTTTGTTTGACCTTGTGCAATTCCAAATCTAAAGCATCTTCCAAATCTCGTTTCAATTTCCTATTTACTTTTGTGGATTGCTTACGTTTTCGTAAACAATCTCTTAAAAGTTTTAGCAGTTTGTATATCTTAAGTCAGTAACCACCAATTTTACACCGTTAACACTATTGTATCATTTACCTTTCTCTTCTTTTACGTGACTCTAACGACCTTAACTTATTTTGTCTTATTCTTGCAAATTGATGTCCGGGTCTTTCCTTTTCTCTTTTAATTGTCACCCAGGCTTGCACTCGCGTATGTTTAGGACCGGTCTTAACCAGCCATGAACTTCCGACGTTGTTGGAACGAAATCTACTGCAAGGCGACTTCGGGGTATCTTGTGCTATTTGTGTTGTTTCTTTTCAATCCTAATTGAATGACCTCAGATAGGATATATTCGTCCTCTTCAACGGTTGATTATCAATAAAACAACTGCATCGCTGTTTGTCATTATTTGTCATTTCTTCTCATACAACTTTGTTATTATTTTATAAGCTTTGCGACTATGTGTATTTTTTCTAAGAGTTTGTTTGACTGTGCAATTCCAAAAATCTAAAGCATACCATTTTTAAATCTCTTTCAATTTTTTCCTATTTACTTTTTGATTGCTTACGTTTTAAAAGCATAAACAATTCTTAAAAAGTTTAATATATTTTACCAAGCAAAATTATTACACTACCGTTATTCTATTACTTTGCTCTACTTAACTTGGCTTTCGTTGTTCTTTGAATTATTTGCAGTTTTTATATTTGTAATCACTACCGAATTTATAGTAGCATTAATAAGGTCATATATATTTTATTTTTTCTTATATATTTTAAGACAGTTATAAACAGGTGTTTCTATGAAGTTGTTTTTCCTGTACAAATTTTTAATACTTTGGTTTGGCGTTTTTAGTATTCTTAAGGAGATAGAATTCTACGTAACCCATTTCAATTGAAATTTGTTATATCTATTACTAAAAATATTGTAAACCAGATACAACAGTTTTGATTATAAGTTTACAGTTTTAAACAAATGCACTGCTTTTGTAACATACCCTTTAAAATGTTTATTGTTACATTTCTAAATTGTGTTTGTTAATTAAATTGTTCTAAACATAAAAATATTGTAACAATTCTACTAAATAGAAATTTAACACAGTTCAAGAATATGCAGTGAATTATCCATATAACTATATAGTTTGGTTAATCTTACCTCTAGGAAAGTTTAGCAAGACGTCAAACAGTTGGTTTAGGGCGTTTACTAGTTTTTCACTTACTTATTCAAATTTTACTTAAACATTACAAAAAGTTCTTATTACAAAACTATGAATTATTTCCTGGTTATTTTTTTATTTTATATTTAAGTCAGTAACACCAATTTTACACGTTAACACTATTGCATCATTTACTTCTCTTCTTATTACGTGACCTAACGACCTTAACTTATTTTGTCTTATTCTCAAATTGATGTCCGGGTCTTTCCTTTTTTTCTCTTTGTTTAATTGTCACCCAGGCTTGACTCGCGTATGTTAGGACCGGTCTGAACCACTCCATAACTTCCACGTTGTTGGAACGAAACCATGCAGCGACGTCGCGGGACTTGTGCTTTTGGTCGTTGTATTACTTATACTTGAATCCTCTAGGAAATTCGTTCTTCGCCCATAGCAGTAGATCCTTGTCGAAAATATTGATGTACACAAAGCGGCCCATGATGTCATGAATACCTATGAGAGGGTTCTTTTTGTCGTGTGAGAAGCAGGCCCAGACCATGATGCTGCCTCCCCCGCGTTCTACCGTACTTGGCAATGCATTTGGAATCGTAGTGGGTTTCAGAGAAACGACGGATAAATCAATGACAGTCGTTTCCGAAGAAAAAGAGTCAATTGTTGTCACTCCAGATGACTTTATCCTACGGACGACGACTCCGTGCGCGGTGTTTCTTCGCCCACTCCACTCTGATCTGCTGATTTTTCGAATTGATGAAAAGTTTGCGGACCATTCGACGAGCACAAAGTCAGTTGTTGACGAGAGGTCTTCTGACTTAGCAGGGCTAATATGCACTTCATAGGAATCCAAAATGTACGTCTTAATCTCCATTGAAGTGATGCGGGCATGCAGTAATTTTTCTTTCTTGGTCTTCTGAGGTGGGGAGGTTTCTGCACAGATTCTCTATTACCGTACCTTTTTCATACAGCTGAAATTGTCTGCTTGGTGACTACGCTTTGAAGGGCGAGATCAGGCTGCTTGAGTCTTAAATAAAAATAACAAGTAAAATTAAATAATATATCACTCAAATAAAAAAAACAGGCTAAACCAAAAATTTAGAAAAATAAAAAATTTAAAATCAAGTGGGACTTCGAAAAAATAAATTTAACAGAAACTGAAAGTCTGAGGATACTGTAGGCTTGTGCGTCACCTTCGTTGAGAAAAAATTTCATACAATTTGGTTGCTTGCACTTTGAGATAAGCTTAAAAACCAAAAGTCTATATAATTATGAGCAGGAGTGCAGTTCTTTTGTACGAACTTATTTTTATTGTTCTTAAAACATTTTTATCTAACAATAGCTGATTTAAAGCACATTTTGAAGCACTTAGTGTTCTTTTGTTTATTTATTTTTCTTGATTTTCTCCGTCGTTTTTAGTCACCACTAAATATGTCACCTTATTTATTATGTAAAGGGTTAGTTTTTTGTTATTTTTGTTTTTATATTCAAATTTTGACTATTTTCTTGTTTCATATTTTCCATAATCAGTAATTGTAACTTTTTAGTGTTAATCTTTTGTACCTAGCTGTTACGCTTTGCTTTCAAAGTTCTTTACCAAATTTCTCAACTGCTCTTTTGTTTTGGGCATCAAAAGCAGATCATCCGAATACGCTAGGATTTGGTATAGGCTATTTAAAATACTTAAATTTTTGATCTCAATTTTTACCTCTTTCACGAAATACTTTAAGGTGGTGTTGAATATGTCTGACAATAGGGAGATATTCTGTTTTAGAGCTGTGTTGCTCTCGAATTGCGTAGACAGACTAATTCTGCAGATTATTTACTATAGTGTAGCTTTTTATCGCTTCTGTTATTTTGATTCGTATCACTTTGTCGGACGTTTTCTGTAAATTGATGAAGGCATACTTCTTCTTCATATGTCTGTCCAATAGTAAACATTTGGTCCACTGCTAATTTACCTTATCTAAAACCAGCTCGATACTGTCCTATCTTATCCTTTGATTTATTCCTGATTATTTTAGTTATTAAGAATATTAATACCTTACATATCGTATTCAGTTCTGTCATTTACCAACTGTTGTTTGTTTCCCTTTTTAAATATTGGACAAATTTTTTCCTTTTCCACTTCTTGGGCTTTACTTTTGCTATCTAAATCCGTATTATTAATTGAAAGATTTTCTTCCTAATCTCTCGTTGACATATTTTATTAATTTTATAGATATGGTGTTCGTTATCGAATTTCTATTATTCTCTTGTTTTATGAATTTTTGAAAAACCATAATAATTCTTTGAATTCTGTTATCTGTTTCTGTTTAATTTTCCCTGATTTTTTAAAATATTATTCCATTATTTAGGCTAACTGGTTTTCCATACATAGCTCTTCTTTTTGTTTCTTAGGCCCACTGTTCTGTTTTGATATATTGTCGTTTGTTATAGTCTTGCAGAATTTCCATTTTTTTGTTAATTTTATCTCTTTTCTTTTTCCTACATATTGTTTTGATTTTGTTTCTCACTATTATATACTAACGTTACTTTCAGGTGTTCTAACTTGTCCCTTATTTTTATTTTCTTCTTTCTTCTCTATAATCTTGCAGTTTAATAAGTTTGCTTTTAAAAACTTATATTTCTTTTATATCTCTTTTTTGCTACTATTGCTTACTAATTTTTGTTTTAATGTATTAGCACATTTTTTGTCTCTTTTTTTAAAGTTTCTGCAATACTCTTCTGTGACGTTTGATGGTTTGGTTAGCTTTCTTGTTATTTTATTTATTCTGCTCCCCTATAAAATCATATCTTTTTAATGGCGCCTATCATTTATTTTCTATTTTTTTTTTATTTGGGAAACACCACATTCCGTTTTATGTAATATTTTTTTTAAGCGCCGTACTTTTTATTACAATATTATACCTTACTATAAAATTGACTAGTTCTTCCCTATTAGATTGTTTTTTTGGTTGTTTTTCCTTGCTATTCCTTCAAGAACTTTTATGATTTTTGCGTTTGGTCATCTATAATAGTTTCTGTATCATAATTTTTTAGTTATACTAATTCTGTTCTTAAAATGTTCATAAATAAATAATTGTATCTTTAATATAATATTTGCTTTCTATATTAATATTTTTTTCTCTCAATGTGCTTATTTTTTTTACTTTTGTTTCCAGCCTACTATATTTCATTAATTCTTTTATATATTAGGAATCCTGTCAAACATCTTCTTTCTGTTCTGCCTCTATGAATCCATGTATACTCTTAAATCTTCAAATTTATTTACTCTTTGATATTTCTTGTATTTCTAAGATATATTTGTATACATATATATATATTTTTATTAATTGCTTTATTTTTATTCACTTATGTGTGCCTCGAATGTTTCAATATACTATTGTTAATCTATCTTTGCGTGTTTTTTATCGTGTTCTGATACTTTTTATCGGTTTTTTGTTTATTACTTCTTTTTTCTCTTTCCAGCTTTTTATTTCTACTAGTACTGGTTGTTTCTTCTGGTTATTCTCTATTTTATATGCAGCTTTATTTTAAACTCTTTTTATAGTTCCCGTTGTAAAAAAAAGTTGTGGAGATTTTGAGACTTTCTTTTACTTTTAATCCTGTAATTGCTATGTTGTTTTTCTAGTGACTTTGTCCACTAGCTTTTCTATTTTGTTCCATCACATGCTTTTTTTACTTTGCTTTAAGATTTTTAAATAGTTTATCCATTTTAAGACTTAATCCCGTTATTAATGATTCTAGCTCTTCATGCTTTTATCTATGTTACGTTTACTTGTCTCCCTTCTTATTGTTTTAGGTAGTTTTTCTTTATAAATAGATGTCTTTTTGTGGGTGAAAACTACTGCTTCTTCTTCTAAGTGTGGAAACTTTTCTTTTTTGCTATTTTATTAAATGTCTACAGTGGACTTCAAATCAAGAATTTGCTTTGGTTTTATTTTTTTAAATTACGTATTCGTTTAGTGTTTCTAATCTCAAAGTACGCCTTCTTTCGTAGTCATTCATTTGTTTCTTTCTTTCGGCCTAAATTTTTGCGCCTGACAACACTGCTTTTACCTACTACGTAAGGCACTACGTTTATATGTTATCAACTTATTCTGTTATCTCTTGTTAATTTGTATTTATCTGCTTTTCAGCGGGGAACAGGAAAGGGGTCACAGTATCATAAAAATTTAAATAACATTGTTAATATAGTTATTTTTTATTAAATTGTATAGAAATTGGAATTTATAATTTACTCTTTGGTTTGTTCAAATTTTTGAATTGCATAAAATAAAACGTAATGCATATAAACCCTAACAAAATGTGTTTTGATACTGAAAATAGCTGTTGAATTTTGCATCGTTGTTAAAAATTTTAAAGTAGTAGTTTTTTAAATGTTAATTTACTTTTGTGTTATTTTTTTTATTGTACACAATATCTGATACGTTATTGTATTTTGCGTAGACAAGTAATTTGTTTTAGTACTTTCGATCTTACACATTGAAGTCTTAAATGTTTTTCTAGCTCTTACCTTTTTACGTATTCCATGGTTTTTTATTAGAAAGAGATGAAAGCGTTTCCTTGCACGTACAAAACCGTAGGTGCTATTTAATCCAACAAAATAAACCGACTATATTAACAAGGACAATATCGCACGTAGTCAAGTGCTTCTAGCTCGACAGGCGGGGTAATGAGGCACTAAGGAATTTCCACTTACTTAGCGATCACATACATTATGAATAGCGAGCTTAAGGGTCGTCTGTCTTATTAATGCCTTACAGCTTACAGAAATATTTAATGTAAACAGTAGGCTAAGCTATTTTACAATATCACATTAAACCGTAAAGTCTGACGAGAGCTAAGCCTCCAGAATGTGACGTAATTAATTGGGGTAGCATTCTGCTGTTTGAATTTACCTAATTAATTACAACTGTTATAAAACTACAGCATTTTATAATAATTAATATAGATTCAAATAACTTAAATGTGATCATATTTAATTATATTCACATAAGTTAATTGAAATTTTGACCCTGCCTTTATCTACGGTTAAAAATAATAGAATGATAATACGCGATAAAAAAGCAGCCGACTGCTTAACGAGAAAAATAATTTGTTACATTTGCATTCGCTAATTTTGTCGGATTTCGTTATCTTTTATCCTACAGCAGATTATGGGCTTCCGTTTAAGAATCCTTTAATGCTCATTACAGCGCAGGGCCCCTCGTCTTTGAAACTCCAAGTTGGTGCAAGAGCTAGCCGCTGGCTGTGATCTCGGTTATTTTCCAAGGACTTCCCAAGTGCCGTCTCAAGTGACAACTTAACTGTGAGCACGGCTTTGTAAATTTCTTTTTCTTATCATCCTCCAGCCCGCCAAGATGCAGATATACACCAACACGGAGATTTTAGTTAATGACTTGGGATCCTTGATGTTTCTGGCGATAAGATTATAAAACCATTACTTTTATGATTATTTCACAGAATAAAGTATTTTTAACAATAATGTGGTTTTCCAGTATTTTGTACTATATACTTCCCATGCATTTGTTGTGATATGTTTTATTATTTTAAACAGCTTATCTACTTACTTTAGCAAAGTGTTGTATGTAATTTAATAAAAGATTTAAAACAGAGAAAAATAAATTAAATTTGGATATGTACTTGCATATTCTAAATTTTAAAATTAAAAAGTCGTCATAAATGTGCATATATTCTATAGTCTGAGATAGATATTTTAAGAAATATTTAAATAGCAAATTATTTGATAAGTTTACTCTTGTGTTTTACATATTTTTTTATTACAAAATTAATCCAAATGACTTGAAAAAATGAAAAATGCATTATCATGCAATTAATAACTGCCTAATTCTCAATATTCAGAGTGAACACAACGAATACGGCGTAACAAACGCTTCAAAACTAAGATAATACTTAGCGTTGACCATTATACCACTAAAAACAAATTCTTTGTAAATAATCTTTTTAAAATTATAAAATCAGTAAGCATTTTCTTGATTTTAGACTTCCCTAAATTAGATTTTTTAAATTTTATAAACATAGTAATTTTTATCCAGCACTTCAATGCTTCGTTTTGGATCATTTTGAAGACACAAAGTTTTATCAACAATTACAAGACTTTTTATGAAGTTCATGAAGTTTTTTGTTTAAAATACACTAAATTATTAATATAGGTATTCTAAATTTTGATTCCATAAATTTTACTAAAGATTTTCTCAAAATTATCACGAATTTCTTCGGTCATAGTTTCAGTTTATCGGCTTAAACATTTAACATTCTCTCCGTGTCCTCAAAATCGTCAATGTTACCCAAAAACTTATATTTGTGATAAAAAATCACCTTCATAAGCCATTTTCAGCATTTGGAGCGGTTAAGTAGCACTTTTGCCATTTCTGTCACAGAACCTTATGTTAGTTCTTTGTTTTTAATTTATTTTTGACCGACATATACAAACTGCTGTCACTTAATGGGTCGTGCCCATGTTTCTAGTAAACGAAATGTTACAAAATTGTTATAAATTATTAATCAAGGATGATACTTTATAAATAAATCTTTCATCAATAGGTGATGCCATTAGTTTTGTTTAAATAGAGCTAATTCGGTTATTTTTACGCCAGACGTGTACATGTAAAAGCACCTAATAAACTATAATGAATAGAAAGAAAGCTTGTACAGTTCTATTAAAAAAACAATATAAGTAAACACTAAAAGGTAGAAGTGTTTAATACAAAATAAAAGGTATGTGCAGAAAATAGTAACACGACAATAAAGCAAAAAATAAAATAGAAAATAAATAAGAAAAAAAAACATCAGTAAAAGTAGAAGATAATGAAATAAACATTAGTATAAAGCAAGAGTAAAACCTAAAAAAGGACAAAACCAACAATTATATTTAGAGGGGACTCCAGCATAATGTAATTAATAACTTAGGTATCTAAGAATATGACAAATAAAGAACACTGAATCAGTGTTCCTTTTTCCAGGCCATAAGTTCACTAGTTTATTGGGTGAGTTTGGGAATTTTAATGACTATACCACAACAAGCGTTCAAGGAATATCGCAGTCTTTTAAACTCGAAGGAACGAGTAATATAAACCCATACTCTTCTGAGCACAACCACTTTATTCTCCGTATCGTTTTTATAATTACCTTT
The DNA here is from genome assembly GCA_036346155.1 of Sinelater perroti. NCBI lineage: Eukaryota > Metazoa > Arthropoda > Insecta > Coleoptera > Elateridae > Sinelater > Sinelater perroti. The sequence goes on from JARFIY010000001.1 coordinate 19,996,987, forward strand.
GATGGCTAATAGATTTTGTTAACTATTTTAAATTTTTGTTTGTAAACCACAATACTCTTTTTGGAGATAATTAAACATCAAATTTTTAGATGATTTGTATGACTCCTGATGTAGTCTACTATTTTTTATAGTTGCTTAACGCATAGGTATTATTGATGTGAAAAGGGTGTTTTATTTCAAAATTACGTTTTTTGTTCTTGTTTGTAAAATAGCATTACACAAAATAGGCTTGCTATTGAGATATTGGTGGTAGACTTCTCATTATGAAATACGTTGATTCGATTAGCGCCGAATGATATCATGTGAAAACATATCTTTAAAGTTTCTTTAATCAGGTTCTTCATTTTGTCTCTTTTTCCAGTCTTTCTTTTCTGCATAGCTTCTTTCACTTTGTTTCCCTAAAATCTCTTTTGACTTGCATTCTCCCCATTTGTTATTCTATTCATTTTTGCCAAGTCACAGCAACTCCTCCAGTTTTTCATTTTAGTGGTCTGTACTTTTCTTTTATTTTTCTTGTTAATGATTTGTGTTTCTGTTACATATATCACATTGCTTTTCACTATGATCTTATATATTATTTTCTTTGTTTTTATTCAGATTTTTCTGTCCCATATTACCGAGTGTAGCTGTCTGACTAAGTCTGTTTTTAATCTCTTTCTTTGTTGTTATGTACTATGATATAGTAAATTCTAAATACTTAAATGTAGCCGTTTTTTTATTTTCAGTTTTTTTACTTCTTCATTTTTAGTCGTTAAATATTTTGTTTTTTTAATTAATTTTATTTTAGTTTTTCCGTATTATTCTTTCAGCTTTCTTATTATGTAGTTGAGATTATCTTTGTCCCGCATCACCAGCACCTGATCGTCTGCAAAACACAAAGTGTATAAATACTTATTCTCAGGCATATTCTCATTCTCTTACATTTTCTTCTAAATCTTTGAGTATCTTCTAGAAGTAGTTTAAACAGTGTTGGCGATGATGAATAATCTTGTAATAATCTCTTGGAGATTTGGAAGTTTGAGATGAGTCAATTTCAACTCTTGTGTATAATATGTTTATACATACAAGATTGTCAGAGCTCTCATCATCGTCGTTGGTAGTCCCGTCCTTGCCATAGCTTTCCAAAGTACGTTTTAAGGCACTGTGTTATAAGCTTTTTTGAGGTCGACAAAGGCCAAATAAATGTTTTTGTTTTTTCTTTTTTCCCCCGGCAGTTGTGTAGTGTAAATATGGTCTAAACAGCATTTACCTGCTGTAAACCCAGCTTGTTCTTTTCCCATTTTTTTTCGTAAATTTTTTTCCAGCTTACCTCTTATTATTCTGCCATAAATGCGTTCTACTGTTGAAATTACATTGATTCTGCTATAGTTTTCACATTTCTTTTCTCCCTTTTAAAAATAGATGTCAAATATGCTTCCTTCTATTCTTTTGGTGCACTTTGCCGTTAATTAATTTTTCAAATAGCTGTCAAAGAATTTTCAATAGTTTCTCCGTGCTGTACTTGAGTTCTGACGCTGTATCTCCTGGTCCCTCGGATTTGTTGTTTTTAATCGACATTATCGTACTACAAGTTTCATCCAGTGTTATTTCTAATATTTCATCCTCTAAATGTCGTATATCTTCTTCTATACTTTCTGATAACTTGACCTTTGTTCTGTTGGCAAGTTTTTGAAGTGTTTTATCCATTTTTGATTATCTGTATATGATATATGTGCTTCTTTGCTCCTATTTGTTCTCAATGATTTTAATAATTTCTAAGAATAGGAGCTCCTTGTTTTCCTAAGGTAGTGGTTGGTGTTACTCCTGTTCCCACATTCCATTCTTTTTTTGTATATTAAAATACTTTTCTAACTTGTTTATTTTTACTCTTATAATTCTAGAAGTTTTCTTCGTCTTGAATGTGTAGCCATTCATAGTATAGGTATTTCTTGTTCTTTAAATTATCTAGAGTGTTTTTTTAAATTTAAATATTGCTTCTTTTTTTGTTATTAAGTAATTGATTGTAAATTTTAAATTATTTTTCAGTTGTATCCATGTGTATTTGTAAATGTCTTTGTATTGATAAAAACCGTTTGCAATTCTCAGGTTAAATAATTGACAAAACTCTATTATCCTTTCTCCATTGTTTACTATTTTTTACCGTCTTTTCCTACTGTGTCGTTCTTTTCTTTGTGTTCTGTTCTTCCATTCGTACTTCCAGTTTGAGTTAATTTTTCATTTTTATTCATTTTCCCAACTTTGTCTTGTAATGTGTCTAAGAACCTTTTCTTTTCTATTATAAGACTCACCCGTTCGTCTATATACACTTAGTATGAATGGTTTATTTTTAGTACTCGTTTATTTAATATTTTCCATGCTTTAATGCTTCTTTTGTATTTCTTCTTTGTTGGAACACCTACGCTGGCTCTGGCTTGTTCTTCTTTGTTAACGCCACTAGGATACCACTGATTTTAATTGTCTTAATAGAACTGCCTCATGGATACATCTACAAAAGGGAGCCACAATGGTGTGGCTCCCTTTTGTAGATGTGTGGATTACCACCCAGGGATTAATATTTAAATTTTTTATTCTGCCATTTATCTCCAAATACTTTTGCTTCTTTATAACTTTCTCTAGCAAGATCTATATATTTAAGTCCATTTTGGATTAAACTTTGTTAGTAGCCGCCAACTATAGGTCAGACACTATTTTGCCGCGGGAGGTATTTGATTTTCTTCCTACTCCCCCATATCTGGGAGGCATTCCCTTATTCACCATCTGGGGCCGCGCCCTATAAGGGTCACAAGCTTCCCCGACGGGTATTCGTAAGTATGATTTATCAAAGTCATGCTTAGATTAGCATAAGAAGCTTGTTAAAATGATTAGGTGGAAGTTGAAATAATAGAAACCGCTTACTACTACTCATTTTGCATGTTACGAAATACTATCTGTCTCATAATACACATTAGATCACACACAGTACTTGAATAACCCTTATTTATTCACAAAAATTGTTGGTTTTGAGTTCCCAAATTATATTGCTCAAAGCAAGTATTTATCACTCTATATATACTGTGTTCCAATTAATTTGGCTGTTAGCAGGACAAGTGTCGATTTTGATCAAATCTTAAATAATATAAACTAAATAAGGAAAATAATATACACCTTCTTGGATAACAAATGTAAGATCAAATATGTTAAGTAATTGTAAATTTTTCACAATCAGAAGTTTTATAATCGCAAAAAATTATATATATTTATTTACAAAATTCAGATGGAATAATACTTTGTTATCAAGAATTTGTAACAATAATTGAAAATTTAGTGAGATGTAAAAAAAGAATACTACAAGGTTTAAGTTGTTACATTAAAATATAGATAAAGGCTACAATGCTAATAAAAATCCGTAGACAATAGTGGATAACTATAACGCAAAAATTATCGCCGATTGCAGTCTTATTTTAGGCAAATGCACTTTAACAAAAATAAAATACGGATTATAGATGACGTACTCTTAGAAAATTAAGTATTATTTTATTTTATACTTTGTTATAATCTATATTTTTTCAAAAGAATTTAAAAAACAAGAAAAATACTCGTTCTTTAATTTTGTGTAACATTTTTCATATTTAGAACTTGTTAAGTGGACTACAATTTGTTAAAATTAAACGAAATCTACTATATTTTAAAATAACACATTCATCTTTGAGGAATAAATTTAAATTTTTTTTTTATTTAGAACTCTAGACTTGGTGTATATATAATTCGAAAGTTATAATGATAAAATTTTTGGTTCTAATTTAATCCATCTGAAAGAAATGTTTGCTATCGTAGTTTTATATAATTAGTATTTTAATTAGCAAACTGGTTATTTGAACCCTAGAAAAATGTTGACAAAATAAATTCTACTCTTATTCCTCCTTATTCCTAATGTACGCTGCCAAATCCGATATCGCCTGTACCGGATAAGTTTTACGAATTTGAAGGCAAAATGGGAACGTTCTTACAGGTCATCAATTTCCAAGTAAATTGTTCTTGATATCCTAGTTGAAATGTCTTAAAATCTAAGTAAGTAAAACGTTCAACTCAATAAACTCACATATCAAAAAAAAAACATTACGATATTTTGAAGATTAGTCCTTTATCTATAAAAAAGTGTCCGTGTTGCATCAATTAAAAGAGACAGATGACTAACTTTATGTTAGCTACTATACCTTCTTAATAAAACTAAAATAATTTTTAATACAACTTTCTTCAGGTTATCTAAACGTTTAAAACATTCGCCCTTGAAGTACTGAAAATTCTTACGCATTTATGAATAAAATTGGATGCAATTGGGCCTACTTTCTTAAGGGGGACGCCTGATTTTTTGGGTGAAAGTTGGTCAAGATTCATAATTTTTTTATAGAAATTTATTTTATTTAGAGATATGAGATCTTGTGCATTTAAAAACATATATTAATAGGCATCGAAACATTTTTTTTTGAATTATATTATTTATTTCAACTACACCAGAGGGCGCCGAAGTCGTCCCCTGAAAAACCGTGCGTTGTGCGGTGGATAGGATATCTTTGCACCAGTATTGCCATAACAAAAAAATCAAACGGCATCTTACAGTAGACATATATATCTTGTCTGTATTCTACAACCAAGTTGTTAAGATCAGTAGAAAAAAATACCAGTCTGCAAAAAGAAATTCTCGGAAAAACGTCCTTTTACCCTCTTCTAAAGTAAAATAAAATATTATAGGTTCAATTTGGAGAATTGGTTGTAGAACACAGACAAGCTATTGCTTCAATAAATACACAAAAAAAAATTTAGGTCGATCGGATTAATGGTTTCCGAGAAATCGTGTCCACCGCGCGAAAAATCCTTATTTTGAGAAAAACGCATTTAGAGTTTTTTTCTGTTTCGCATTCAATTATAATAGACAAAATGCTTACCAATCATCATTCTACGATTCCTGCGCCATAAAGTAATCCTTGGGCCTCTTGAAAAAGTTCTACTTGCTAATCAAACTCCTTTTTTCTCTTGACTCTCGCAACTTTGGAAGATTGCTGAGATTTTTTATCAGCACATGAAACTTTCATTTTTATTCCTACCACACTTTGTTCTATTTGGATCTTTACAAGATCCTTTGTTTTGCGAACATTTAGACATAATGATATCAAATTCAACGTTCGTTCAAAGGTCACGACGTAACTGGCGAGAAAACTCGTTGAAACTTGTACCGCGGAAGAACTGGTGCGACGAGCATGCATGTATAGGCATAAAGATACGAATAAATTAATAAAAACGTTGGGTCGTTAGCCTTTCAAAAATATAAAAACCTGAAATTAATTCTTTGATCCAAAAAAACACGACGTTTCTTCCGAAGAAACAACTGGCTTGGCGCGCGTGGATATATATAGGTATATATACATGTATATCTTTGCGGTAAATTGAGATATAGAAAAAAAAAAAAAGCATTATAATTCTAAGGTTTCAGCTTTCTGAAAAAATAAAAATCTCAATATCGATTTTTTGGCCAAAAAAAACCAGACGTCCGTCCCCCTTAAAAGACATACAACAAAATGTATATTACAACTATATTGGAATTCCTTAATCCTTAGATTGTGATAACTATTAGAAATATACAGTTTTTTTTAAATATAAGGTTGTTTGATAATTAAGTTAAGTAACTCGATAAACAAAACAGAGCTGTGTAAACTATATATTGGGCAAAACGAAATTAATAACAAAGCAACAATTAAGCAAACAAAGAAATTAAGAAAAAACAATAAAACAACTATGATTAAATAATTTCAAGTATGATGGGCGGCAGGTCAGTTGTGCACTCTCGAAACTGCGGGAAAAAAGTGCTGTTGGGAACAAATGCACGACAGAACAACTAAAACGAGACTTACCGCAAGTAATGGTCTCTGGTAGCCTGGACGGCAGATTTGGGCTTGCTCTTTGTTGGCGGCTTCAACCCGGGGGTAGGTTTTCCTTGGCCAAATGTACTGGGGCTCCACGGACGGGACGGAACGTACAAAAGGCAGCGACAGCGTGCAAGCACAGCGCAATAGAACACCTGGTCGGCTGGCCGGCGGGTTCGTCGCTAACGAGGGTTCGAATCTGAATGCCGGGCGGCGGTAAAAATCCCGTTTAGTTGTGACAAATATATCTAAGACTTAATTTCTGTGGCGCCGGTAAGGGACATAGTTTAACTATGGGTCGCTTGACACACTCATTGGTCGTGCGCACAGTGGCAACACAAGCAATGCCGTCCCGACCAGGATGTGTAGTAATAAAGGTTTCGCCTGCGAAACACGGATTGCTGGCAAATTTCCCATTGGAGATTGTACCGGATGGGAATTAATTTTAAAGCAACGAATGCATTTTGCCAAATAACTTCGAACGACCTGACGTATTGAGGGTATCCAAAACCTTTGCCTTACTAAATGCAGGTGGTATTCACACCAGAATGCAAGTTTTTCTCATGGACATTTTTGACTATAAGCTCTGTTAGCTTATGTTTACGGGGGAGTAAAGCGGAATATTTTGTGTCGTACGGCAGCTTGGATTTTTAAGACGGCCACCCTCAACACACCATTTTGGTCCACGAACGGAGCTAATCTTTGTAAGGATTTGGCACACGGCAAATTGTTGCGTAGTTTATCTAATTCTTGGCGACAGAACTTGGCTTGAACCATTTTTATTATCATAAATAAGGCATTGAATAATTCTAACTCACTCAAGGCGCCCGTTTGAGGAAGGTTGCTTTTATGACAGATATTGAAAAATCTAAAACAGAACGCTACGATCCCCTGAATCTTTCGTAACGATCAAAATTGAGTCAGCAAGCTGTCAATTAACGAAGTTAATCGGAAGGATCCATTAACCAATGAGGGACCCGCCCACCATAAGGAACAGGGTGCGAGATCTTGAGGCAATAAACCCCGAGATGCAGGGTCAGCAGGGTTGTCATGGGAGCGAACGTGCTTCCACGAACTGGGTGGTACTTTTTCTTGTAGATGCGTGACTCTATTGCATACAAAAGTCTTCCACTCGTGAGAAGAAGAACAGATCCACGAAAGGGCAACGGTAGAATCACTCCAAGCAATGATTTTATCGAATACAATACATGACTTATAGGTTTCTAGTACTAATTCCACCAGATTGGAAAGCAACACGGCGGCACATAATTCCAACCTTGAAATTGACAATCGTTTTAAGGGAGCCACTTTCGACTTTGCCATTATTAGAAATGTTTTTATTGTCTGATCTTCATCGGTACACCAAACGTAAATTACACTTGCGTACCCCGCTTCAGAAGCATCGCAAAATGCATGTAATTGATAAGCTGATGTGGCAGACCCTTTCCAACAACGAGGAATTGAAATATTGCTTAATAACTACATGGATGCTTTAAAATTTTTCCATTTCGTATCGACGTCTGCAGGTACCTGGTCATCCCAAGCAAGACCCAAGGTCCACAAATACTGCATTAATCGTTTGGCAAAAAACGTTACATGAGCTAGGAAACCAAGTAAGTCATAGATTCTTGCTAGGTCGGACAAAATTGTTCTTTTACAACAGGACTTGTTAAGCAGCGTGATTGAAAATGAAAATGCATCTGACGAGGACAGCCATTGCAAACCTAAGACCTTTATAGAAACTTGGTCCGAACCAAAGGCGATGGAACTATTGAGGCAATGTTCGGGAGGCAACTCACTCAGTAGCGGGGGATAATTACTTGGCCATTTACGGAGCTCAAAATAACCCATCTTTAATAAATCGGTTAATTGTTGTTTCAACGTCTCGACTTCACATAAAGTATCCGCGCCAGTCGCGATGTCGTCTACGTACAAATCAGTACGCAGACATTGTGAGGCAAGAGGGAACTGATCATGCTCTACATCGGCTAATTGAAGAACACTTCTAATTGCTAGGAATAGTGATGTGAAAACTCCATACGTGACAGTATTCAATTCATAACTGCTGATTTGTTCTGAATCCGAAAATCTCCAGCGAATCAATTGAAATCGGCGATCTTCCTCGTGCATTACTATCTGCCTATACATTTGACGGATTTCACAGGTAAAAGCAAAGAGATGCCATCGACATCGAAGAAGAATGACGAAAATATCGTTCTGCAGCTTTGGACTGACGAAAATGGTATCGTTCAATGACACCCCGGCTGGGTCGGCCAGCTGTAGACCCTGTAGGTGAGGCCACTCAGAAGGGTTTATATTGTACGTGGGTAGGGGCGAGCAAATTTTAGGCAAAACGATAACTTCTAAATCCAGAGGGCAGTTGGTATCGATTGTTCTAATTATGCAAGAGATAGAGCTGTGAGAGTCTCTGACAGGTGCTTGACCTAAACCACGCACGACTGTGGTAGAAGATAATCGCGGGAGCTTTAAACGAGAAAACAGTTTTTACTGATGAAGCTGGATTGTGATCCAGTATCAACTCAAGCGCTCTTACCCTTTTGTAAGAGCCTGAATGATCCAGAATTTCTACTATCGCGGTAGACAATAGTACGGTTGCGGATTGATCGTTAGTTGAATTAATGCGAACGCAAGCATTGGTTGTATTGGTGACAGTGGCAGTTGAGAGCGCCGTGGTTTGAGGGGGATTAAGCGGCTCACTGCGATTTATCGGCTTGAGATGGAGCTAGGTATGATGTTTTTGATTACAATACTGGCAGGAATGTTTGGATCTACACTGTGGCACGCTATGCGTGCTTGTAAACAGTGAAAACACAAACGAAGACGCTTAGCGGCAGCAAAACGCTCTTGTGGACTGAGTGCAAGAAACGAATTGAACCGGTAAATGCTGTGAGTCGAAAGGAGAGGTAGTGGTAACGGTTTTGGTGACAAAGCTTCTAGTTTGTCTCATTGAAAAGTTTTGTGATTCAAAAATCGCTTTATCTGCTCTGCCGACAATACTGCTATTAGGGGGGTTTGATCTTTCTCTCGATCCCGACGAGATCGAACTTGGTTCAGGGAATATTTGCTCAAAAAATGACGTTGATATTAAAATATTGGTTATCTGTCTGTTTGCGTATTGTGTCCAAATCAATAAGCTCTTCTTCAGTTGCTTGGCTCATTAATTTCACGAGTGTTGCATTGAATTCGGCATATAAGCCGTCAAGCATCTTGTATTTTAATTTTAACAGAGTTTGCACCGATGCATCAATTGTGGCAGCTTACGCAAGGTCAGACAGTTCGCTAATTAGGCCAGCTATTAGCGTTTTGGTGGCCATTAATTTGCGTTTGTTAGACGGGGCCATTTTCAACAAAAATTGACAAAGAATTAATTCTAACAAAAGCGGATTTCCACAGGTAAAGCTAAGGCACAATATAAAACACGAGGGGTCGAGAGACAGGTACAATTGGGGTGCGAAGAGTTGACTTTGGACACAAAACAGCAAGGCTAACGCAGTATTTCGGGCCGCAGCAACATAGCTAAAACTAGCGAAAGAAATTTACACAGCTCGTTCTTAATTTTGTTCCTTTTTGTGTAATGCAAAATGATCTGGTTTTCCCGGACTAATTCGATCCGGCTCGAAAGACCAAAAAATGTTTGATAATTAAGCACAGTTAAGTAACATAGTAAATAAAACAGGAAAACAGCTGTGTAAACTATATGTTGGGCAAAACGAAATTAATAACAAAGCAACAATTAAGCAAACAAAGAAATTGAGAAAAAACAATAAAACAACTATGATTAAAAAACTTCAAATATGGTGGGCGGCAGGTCAGTTGTGTACTCTCCAGACTGTGGGAAATACATGTCTACTCTATACAAGTTTTTAAACTTTTTTTACACGTTGATATATAGGATCGACGGTTCTATTTCTTACACTAGAATCTAATCGTAATTTTTTTCTTGTCTCCACTACTCTTTTAAAAAGTTTTTTTGTCATTGTAATTACATGTTCTAGGCATTTTAATTGATTTTTTATTATTTGCTCTAATATTGATTGATATTTTATTTACAATTTCCTTGTTTGCTGGGTGGTCCCATTTTGTTTTTGTCACCCTTTTTTTAGGCATTTCATTCATATTGCATTTACTTTACGTTTATGTACTTTTTGGACCCAAAATTTATTTTAATGTATAATTGTAAGTAGGGGTATTGCATTGTACAAAGTGTCCCAGAGTTGATGGGACTTAAGGTGTCGTCTTGTTTAATTCCATTTTTTATTTCAAATTCTTCAGATTTTTCACTGTTTACTTATTTTGCTTATCACATTTATGTATATACTTTTTACTACATCTATTAGTTTACTACGTGCTTCTGATAATTTTATACATTCCCAGATGACTTCTTTTTGTACTGCATCGAAAGCAGATTATAAATCTGGGAAGGCCAACTACATATCTTTTCCTTTATTATTCTTTCCATAATTATATATATAAAAAAAATTATGAGTGCTGCTGCTGCTGCTGCTGTCACACAGGTGAAAGTCCATATATATCAAAAATTGTTCGTGCCTTTCCGTGCCGACCCGAACGCCTCCGAATGACAAATTCTGGCTTGGCGGCAGGCGCGGCCGAGGTATTATATTTCCGGAACCGCAAGCGATAGAAAATTTTCGTTTGAGAGCGGGTAATAAAGCACTCGTATATCTTAAAATAAATATGTTGTTTTTAGTTGTCCTGTTTTGTACGCTGCTTGCTTGTCTTCCAAGTGTAATTTTGTAATTTCTCTTATTCTTTTCTTATCAACTCTTGTGTACACGTCTTATTATTTCAGGGTCTATGTTGTCTTCTCTCACCTTTCCTATTTTAACTTTTGTGTATTCTATTTCCTTTTTGTTAGTTTGCCATCGATGAATTTCTCACTTTTATTATCTGTATTTGTATTTAGTTACTACTAACATATAAATTTTCCACATCCAATTTATTGTTAATGTCTCTAAAATTTTGTGTAATGTTATTACTGAAAAACAATGTGTATAACCGTTTATGTCAATATATTTATTAACTATTTCGAGGTACATAAGATTTGTTTCCTATTGGATAACTTTTTCATTTACTTACATCTAATAAATTCTGTTGGGGTGGTTATACATTTTGTCTTTTCTGAAGATATTATCTAGTTAAACTGTTTGGCAGTAGTATTAAAGATGTTTAGTAGCGTTTGTAAGTTATCTTCATTTTCTGCGATCAAGACAGCATCATCAGCATAGCATAATATGGTAATCTCAGAATCTCTAAGTTTACAGCGACTGCTCTTATACACTGGTGTACATTGGGTGAATGCGACAATCTCCGTTAGTCTGTTGCATCTGTAGCGCTTTTACTACAAAATCGATCACTATGAAATTTTCCACAATGATAGAATTCGAAGCTAGTGAGGAAATCTGATAAATTGTTTCGAAATCGGACAACTGGATTTAGAGCAATTAGCAAATTCAGTTCCCATAACCTTAACATGGAAAAGGTTAGGCGACTGTTTTGACAGTTTATGCAATAATACGTTCGCAATTTTAACAACTCGCTCCTGCAACTTCTCAAACAGCGTGCGAGAACATTACTAGTTAGTTCGTTCATTGCAAAGTTAAAAAGTAACGGACTTAAATAATCGCCTTGTCTTATTTCATTATTCACCGCTATTTGAGTTGTTAATTTGCTATTCAGTTTGGTTTGAATTTTATTGTCTTTGTAAATATTTTCGATGGTTTTTATGATTTTAAAAGAGATTCCTTGATTGTAAAGTAAGTGTATAAAGTCTTTGAGTTGCATACGATCAAATTATTTTTGCAGATCTATAAAACACATGTTTGCTGGTCTATTACATTCTACGGATTTTTCAACAGTTTGTCAAATTATGAATACGGCGTCCCGTTCTGAACCCTTATTGTTTTTATGAGAGAGTAATAAGTGAATTAATATGTTTTTTTATTATTTTAGTAGTTAGTTTGCGCAACAAGTTAGCAGGAAGTTTAAACAATACAACTTGGCGTAACAAACATCTATAACAACAGATGAAAGCAAGGATATATAAAGCCACAGTAAGACTGATTATGACCTACATGGCGCAAACGCGATCCGCTACAGTTAACACAAGCCGTTTAGTGGAAACAGCAGAAATAAAAAACCTGAGAAAATATAAGAGGAGCCTGTAACATAGAGAATATTAACAAATGGATCCATGGAAGAAAGAAAGAATGGAATGACCCCATTAACCGAATGACCGACAACAGAATCGTTAAGATTGCCAGAGATAAGTCGCCGGTAGGAAGACGTAGTGTGAGAAGACTTAGGAAGAGATGGTGTGACAACCTCAACGCAGAATAACAGAAAAGCCCAACCGAAGAAGGAACAGGCATTAGCCCATGATGATGAAGAAGAAGAATATTTATTTTAAAATTACATGTGATAAGATTCACTTATTAAGTGTACGATACTGGAAACATTCTATAATACACTTTTAATTTTCTTAATCTTCTAAAATACTTTCTACCATACTCTTTGTACTTCTGCATTCTTCAAAATCAGTTCTCGAACTAACATATCCACGGGCACGAAATCTAGGTACACTCGTTATCTTAAGCTGTTAAGATATTAAGATTTATGTTAAAAAATTCTATTTTAACCTATTCTTGCGTGATAATAAAAAATCTAGATTTCGGCACCTATTAGGATGCTGTTGGTAAAGTTAAATATTTCATTTTCAAATTTGTCTAATATTTTGCGGAACTACGATATATGCCATCTATTCGTCGATTAAAACACGGACTGTTCAAAGAGAAAAAACTTTCCTCACTTAAAAGTGGTTATGCAAAATGGTATAAATTTTCAGCGCAGGAATATTCAAATACTCTTTTACTGAGTAATAGATTATATACCTATCAGACTCAGCAACGTTCTCCTCTGTGCCAGACCAAATACATATTCTGTCCTCGGAAGTGTGAAATACCATTTTTGCAACACTTGATACAATCAAAATAAAATCGTACAATGAGGGTCATTATCTACCTGAATTTTGCAGTATGTGCTGGCGATTTACTTCAAACATTAATCAATAGTAAAACGGCATGCAACGTTGTGACTTAATATTTTAACTACAATATTAGTTTTTTCTTTATTTCTACAGTTTAGGGCCAGTGCAGATTTGAACCTATCTTAACACGCTTGCACTTAACAAAACGTACAGATATTGCTTGAGACATATTGAAAAACTTAATATTCTATATGTTTTTAAAGTAAAACTACACAATTTTTATTCTCTAGCTTCAAGCAGTTCTTTTTTATTATTAACATCCCAGATTGTAACTTTTTAAACTATAATTTAGTCTAAGGTATCGAAAAATAATAAATGATTTTTAAAATCATACGAAATATTTTATATTGTTCTGTATTTTTTGTTTCCTACGTTGCAATTAATATTTAATTTATATATTTTAAATATTTAATTCCCTACAATAATAAAAAAATTAAATAAATTTTGTCATATCATTTACTGCAAAATGGTTATCATAGTCACATACTTGTATTTGAAGATATGCTAAACTACATATTTCTGTATAAACTATATACCTGGACTTTACTTACAATTATATTGTATAATAATTAGAGCTTGGAATATATGCAAAATGCATATTTTAGTATGGATGAATATTTTTACATTTTTTTTTATAACTACACATGTAAAATATTATTTTGCCATCTTTAAGAGTACTCATGTTTATTTTATTAATTTTCTTGATCTTATTTACATAAAAAAATTGAAATCCCTGTTCTAGAGTCTTAAGTTCCTGGGTTGCTTTAATCAATTTTATTTTCAGTGAATACCTATAGGGGGTAGTTGAAATACCGTCATAATAGCTTCCAAAAAGGTTTATTCAATATCTATTTACACTTCCCTCTATTGTTAAGAGATTAGTAGTACCTTAAGGTGATCCCTGCTTACCTTTCGGCAAGTACACATTTTAAAATGCATTTAAAAGCAATTATGGAGCTCAACTTTCCAATTTATAGAAATGCGAAAACTATATAACAGCTTTTATATTTATTGTGTTTATTAAAATATATTTACCAAACCAAGTGAACAATCAACCGTGAGTTTTATTGAAAAAATGGTGTCAAAGTAATTCAAAGTCCATATTTCGTTGCCTGAGTCGTTTCCGATGTATCAATCCGTTCATCCGAGGCTTCTGCATAGGTTTCAGAACAGGTGTACCTAGTGGTACGTTTTACGGTTAGGGGTTATTAGCCCTTAGTCCAACCCCCCTTTTCGGAGGACTGACCCCATCTTCCACCGGGGTTGGTTACCCGATTTGTTATGGGGTTGCTCAGGTTCCCGGTGTTCGCCAACTTGGAGGTGAGAGTCGGAATTGGGTAGGAGAGGCTATGCGGTGCTAACTGGATGCGGCACCGTGCGGTACGCATGCACTACCCCATTTAAATAAAGTAATATGGACTTGAAAATTATTGACTTCTCTTATATTCTTTGCACAATTTCTAATAAAAAAACAAGTATTTTAATGCAATTTGATGTTAAAATTATAGCAGTACAATTTTGAATTTAAAATATACTTTTTTTATAGTATTTTTAATTTAATATGCAAGAAGTTTTAAAATCGCAAAAAAAAGGTTTGATTTTATAATCAAATTATGTTACACAACTTTGCATATATAAAAGAGGCTAATCGTTCGCGAAACATAGTGCAGCGGTTGTTAGTATCAAATGTCAACAATTCCGTACACGAGAAACAGACGAAATTTCCTGAATAGTTTGTTTATTTGTAGGTTGCAATATTCCACTTCATAAACTAGATCATGACTTTTTTCAAAATATTCATAAAAACACTGCACTTTTGAGCACACTGTTAATGTTCCTAGTTCTTCAATATTAATTATCACGACGCAATGGTTAAAATTAAAAGCACATTGGCTATGAATTTGTATGGTTTTCAGTAGATAAAACAGCTGATGTTAAAGGTCGGTATATAGCTAATCTTGTATTTGGTACGTGGAATGAAAATGTATCTGGAAGAGGTTATTTTATTAGTGTAAAAGCTCTAGAAAAAACAGTAATGTGACGATAGCTAAATTTGTTAATAAAATTAAGTGACCTTTATGTGCAGAATCAAATGCCAATTGATAAAATAGTGCTAATAGTTACAGATGCTGCACCATATAGGATAAAAGCATCACAAAATTTAAAAGTTTTTTTTCTAATTTAATTCATTCTATTTGTTTAGCTCACGATTTAAATTGCGTATCTGAAAATGTTAGACTTGAATATAATTTAATTAATAGTTTAGTTGCGTATGTTAAAAACATTTTTATTGAAGCACCTCTTAGAGTTCATGTGCAAGGAAATTACTCTGAACTTCCTTTACTTCCAGAGTCGATCTTAACAAGATAGAGTACCTGGTTAAAATGTATAGATTTTCTTGCAACGAATTATACTAAAAATAAAGGTGTCAAATAAATGTGAAGGCAACACGATGCACCACAATTGAAGATGTCGTATGTCAGTTTAATTCTCAAAGTTCAGCTGCAGTTAAAAAATGTGTTAAGTATTCTAGAGATCCAACAATTAAACAGCAGTTAGCTTACATTAAATCTAACTTTCTTTGCATCGCAACTGCCGGTAAAAAATTAGAGAAGCGAGAATTGTTACTACATAAAAATTTAAGCATGGTTAAAAACTTGAAAAGCACAATTGCTGAAGGTGGTGGTGAAATTCTAAAAGAAAAGTAAAACAAAGCTAAATTCTAATTTGATAAAAATTGAGGGCTACATTATGCTAAAAAAATTAATGATGTTTTAAACGATGAACAGAATGATGATCTAGAATTAGATCCAATTACAATATGTGCATTTAAGTATAATATTGTTACTTCTTGTGAATTGGAACACACATTTTCAAGCTACAAACATTTACTAAACTATCAAAGACAATGTTTAACTATTAACAATTTAGAAAAATATATAATAAGTTCCAGTGTAGAAACATATAATAACTATTTAGATTAATCATGTTTTTATGTATACAAAATATTCTTATACTTATTTTCTCATCAAAAATGCTTTATAACTTTTTTGTATAATTATACATGTAATGTAGGTGTTGTTATGGTAAAATTAAAGTAATTATTTAAAACACGTATTTCACACATATTTCAACTGTTTATATTTTAATTGTTTTATAGTGCATATTTGCATGTATATTTTATGTGCATATATATGTCAAGCTCTAGTAATAACACATAATATAAAATTTACATTTTTGTACTGCTTCATATGAGCAACTTTTTTGTACTCATTTATTATGATACTCTTTCTTACTGCTCATATAATAAAACCATGTTCAGATACTTTTATGTATATAATAAAAATGTATACACCAATTTTTGTTAATTCTGTTTTACAGTAAGTAAATATTGTTTTCTAATTACTAACGTATAATTTTGAAATAAAAAAGTTTCATAAATATAAGTTATACAAATGGTAATGTATAATGCAATTGAATTAAGTTTACGTTTTATGAATAAACATGAATTTGTATATTGTGTACAAATATACTTAGTTGTTCAATTCAGAAAATTTAATTTAAGTGATATCTGAGAAGTATGGTAAACACAAACATTATTTTAATTGCATTTAATTTGTTTTACATACATATGTGACAAGAAAGTGACTATCGTTATTTAGCAATTCAAAATATATGCGAAAGTTGGTGGCATTGGCAATAGCCTATAACAACGAAGAAGGATCAAGCGATCTTGTGTCTCTTTGAAGAATAGCAGGGCACAAATAAAACTCTGTAAGAAAAAAATTTAAATATCTATAAATACAATTTGAAGTCACCTGTGTAAAAAAGATTTCTTTTCGACAATCTTTAAAGAAACCTTTATTATCAGAAAAGCACTTAGAAAAACGCCTCGCATGGGCAAAGGGAAACTTGGATTAAGATTGAGACCACGGACAAATCTTTTTTCTGTGCATGATCTTTGTTATGAAAAGTGTGGTTAACGAAGAGTAAAAGAATTCTCAGCGCACAGTAAAACACCCTGTAAAAGTGCATGTTTAGAAATGCTTCCGTAAATGCGGTTTTGTTTCTATTGGAAATTATTGCTGAAGTCTGCTAAAAATTTATGGTCCGGACAGAACAAGTTGGATGCTGTCAGAAGACAATAACCCTAAATATAACAGCATAGAAAGAACAAAATAATGTCACTACTATGAAATGGCCGGCAATATCTCCCCAGATGTTAATCCCATTGAAAAAATATGTGATCGTATAAAGCTCGAAGAAAAACCAGTGTAAACGGTAAAGCAGTTGTTATTTAAAATTAAGAAAGTATGTCTATATTTGCCAACTGATTATGCAGATAACCTCGTCAAAAGTTTGGGAAAAAGATGTGAAGCTACAATGAAGACGATTGGGCCATATTAGGTAACTGTGCAATAAAAGAAGTTTATTCAAATTTTATTTTTTAAAATTAGATCGGTTAATTTATTATAGAACAGACTTCAAAATGGGCAGTGGCTTTACTATGCAATGCAATTGTTCTCTAAATTATTGACTTAGCAAACGTAATCGTAAAACCAGTATCTATAAATTACCGTTATTTGTTTTTAAAGTTTAACTTGTGTTTGCATTGAGCAAGGAAAATTCATACATTTTACGCGAGCTAGACGTTCCTGCTTGGGGATTTGGTTGCACCGGGTTCGCTGTCGCTTGTCGTATTTACATAACCGTATTTCCCTGCTGGCAAAATTGTGCCTTTATATTTGCCCCGGTTGTCCGCTGCATATATTTAACTCGTCCATTTTTTACTTCTCCTTCTTGGGCTTAAATAATGACGTAAGGAACGGGCTCCCGAATTTTTTATTACCGCAAGTATCGTAGCGCACGGCATGCCGCGGCTCGCAATTCCTACCATCTGTTTAAGAAACCAAAAGTCGCCATTTCGCAACGCCGAATTTGACATAAATTTCAATTAGGGGAGCTACAAATGAAACAAATGTGGGAACACGCCTAAGGTTTGCTCCAAACTGCATTCGCTGGCCGTAAAAATTCATTCTCCCGAAGCTTTATAATGATGTTTATTCCTTCCCCCAATAAATTGTTATAAGATTTCTGATAGAACAAATGTGCGCGTGTTGAAAGGAATTCTATAAGCGGCGTTCGCTGGAAATCTCATATATATTTTTCCTGACAGTTTTGTAGCTGTAGCTGAGGAAACCGAACCGAAATCGAACGGGGCTTTTAATGCGACTCCGGCAATTTTGAAATATGTAGGTATGTCGTAAAACCCAGGGGCGGCGTCATTTAGCTGTAATTGCCGAGAGCAACAACATTAACGAGAATTTGTTGACAGATTTTGATTTTTCTGTTATCCATGAATTTCTAATAACTTATTTATATTAATAGATAACTCGAAATCACTTGGTGGATACTTGCACAAGAACAGTTACTGACAATTATTATTTTATTGTTTATGTACGTTATTTTAAAGCAAATTACAATGTAGAAAAATTATTCCGTGAACTTAGCTTAAATCTATTCCTTTTTAACTCTACTCAAAAGTAATATTTGAACAAAGAGCACAAAGTCTGCTATTACTTTCTAAATTGTTTGTAGTATATTTCAACGAATTTAATACAATTTCGTTACTGAATAATCTTGCTCTCGGATTCTGTCTTGTCAGCTATCAAAATTATGGATTTTTAAAATTTTAAAATGGATTCTTATAGGAAATTTTACGCTGATTTAAAATCGAAATCAAAAGTTTCTATCTCCAATAGTTTTCGCGATATTCGACTTCGAATTTCGGGAAAATATCGATCATCGAGCAATTTTGTGAGTAATTCTTAAAGAAAATTTTACGCTGATTTCAATAATGAAATCAAAAATTCTATGTCGAATAGTTTTCGAGATATCGACTAAATTTCTGGAAAATTTTCGACATTACTATTTAAATGTGATTCTTATAGGAAATTTTACGCTGAATTCGAAAATGAAGAAAATATTCTATGTCGAATAATTTTCCAGATACTCAATTTCGAATATTCCCGAAATTCGAAATCGAAATCGAAAGGTTTTTTTAAGTTCGTTCTGGGATTGCTTATAGAGCAATCTCTTCGCCGGCCCCATGTTTTTAAATTAGAATTTAATACTATTATTCAATTACTACATAATTTGCTCTACGGATTCAAAAAGTAGGCTACTTATAACACAGCATAATTCAGAACATTAAGACACACGCGCTACGTCTATCTACCTTTAATGTTAAAATTATTGATTGTCCTACGTACTTAGTGCGCATTTTTTGAATTCTAATTTTTAATAATTGCAATTTCTAACGGAATGTTCCTTATGTAGTGCAAGTGTCTCGCAAGCATACTATTTTAACAACTTTGTAAAGCTGTTTGCGTAAACCAAAATAACCGATCGATGATGCAATTTACTCACTGAAGGAGATAACATAAGATAATAAATTATGAGAAGTGTACATTGTTCATAGAGTTCAAACATGCAAAGAATGTTTGATACAAGCATAAGAAATTTCTAGATACTGCAAAAGTACGCCTTGCGAAAATGAAAACTAACAATAATAGTTAAACTTGAAGAATAAATATTGTTTATTATTTATTTTATTGCAAACTTACAATCTAATCAAACTACAGAGTAATATGAAAATAGTAGGTTATTATTTGCTGATGTTCTGAGTTGAGCACCATGATTGATCAGGATCTAATTAATAAGGTTGTTCTAAGCCACTGAGCATTAGCTATTGATGACAGTATTGACGACTAAAATTGTTGCAGTATTTTGGTGCTTGAAGGTTTGCCAAAACCTTATGGCTCAAATCCATATGTCCGTAGGGGTTTTAGGGTTGCTTTATATAGTGATAGTTTATTATTTAAGGTCAGTTGAGATTTTTATTCTATTAATACATATATTTTATTGTTGACGTTCGGCTTTTATTTGGGCTTTCTATGTCAATTTTTGATCTAAGTAGAGTCTAAAGTATTTTACTTTGATTTTTATTGATATGCCCATATGTGGTAATTTGAAAATAGCCACATCCCCCAATAAATGTTATTTGTGCAGATTTGTTACTATTTAATTTTGTTCTCTTCTGATTCAGCCCGATTTGTAACAGGTTAAAAAGTATCTAATGGAATTAGTATCTATGGTAGTATCAAAGGTAGAAATTAAAATGGAATTAATATTTGGAAATCTGCAGTATAGATAAAGTATAGGAACAGTCCAAATACGGTACCCTGTGATACACCGGAATTAATAAAATAGTAGTTTCATAAAATCCCCAAGTTTAATTTGAAATGTCTTACTTAGCAATACTAACAATTAGATTTTGTAAAGCAGCTTCTTTTTTATTTGACACACTGGTTTTCTGTACCATACAAATTCCTACTGACAGTCCAAGAACATTAAAACATAGATTTGCTTTTCTTCGAGACTTTCTAATGAAGTTTATAATTCTATGGCGTTACTGGACGTTGTGGTGCCAATAGTTTTAGTAACAATATTTTTACTGCATGGAAAAGTGAAAAGTAAGTAGCATGCAATTAAATGTTGGTATGATGAGAATTATTGCTTTTTGAAAGCTGTGTCGGTACTTTTTTGACTATGAGGTCCTTATATGAGCTTTTCTCTTTACTTATTTTGTAGATTTGAATTAAAGGACATTATCTCAGGAGTAGTTTTATGTCGGTATTTAATATTTTAAGTTAATAGACGGATGTGGTATAAAGACTTCAGAAAAGTATTTTCTGTAAATATTTGCTTTATTAGCATTAGTACGGACCCAACTTCTATCCGTTTTTTAATAGCGGTACTGGTAATGTTGGCCTTTTAAATTTCTTAGTAGCTTTCCAAATAGTATGGTGTAACATTGCAAAGTCTATGTTTGCCATGTTTGCTCCGAGCTTTGAGCTTTTCTGCAACTAGTTGCCTTATATGTAGTAATTTATTGAGACTTTTGGTGTAGTAGTTCGTCTTATTGGAATATCCTGTCAGGCTGCCTAGTAATATATTCTACAGTTTTATCAATTTTATTAGAACTATGCGTTCTGTGGTTGAGTTTGATATTAGTAGCAATGATAGGTTTAAATTATTCCCAGTTGGTTTTTTTAACACATCGGTTTTGTAAAAGATTTTTTGATATTACCTTAGTACTCAAAGTGATTGTTATTGAGTTATGATCTGAGTTTAGGTGTAGAATACTTTCTATATATGATAGAAATACTTTTAGTGGCGGAAAAATCAAACAGATTTCGAAGCTTTTATAAATTTGCCAAAAGATTGCTTTATAGGTTAACAAGTGCGGGAGATCATTTTGCTGCATAGCTTGGAACATGTTTTGTCTTTTAGTTGTGATCGGCCTTAGAACCTCAGTTGGTGTACTGGAACCTAGTGGAAGAAAAAGTTCTTGGTATTCTGCAAATGATGTATTATGCCCAGGTGAACTATATATAGCTTTGATGGTTAATGTCCAAGTGACTAATTTTGTTCCTATTAAAGCACTTTGAATTTTGTCAGTCATGTATGGTCGTAGCACGCAGTGATTTATTGCTGATCTGAGATTGTCATCAAGATGGTTTGTATTGTATATACTGTAGTATAAAATTCTTATTACATTATTGATATTAAAATTGGTTTGAAAAATCAATAAAATATTAATAATTTTGTTTATTTTCAAGAAGAAACTTTGTGGGTAGAGTTTTTTAGTCTATTTGAGTTACAAGTTAGCACTATTATTCAGTTAGCCATTATTGGGCTAGCTTATTGATCGCTCTTGAAAGCAGCAATATGCTCATGCTGTTCCGACTAAGGAGTTGAGAGAATACATTTTTGAATTCACTAAAGAAGGTAATAAGTTTATCTCATTACGCACTTGTGCAAAAATTCTGATAGAAAGTGTGCGAAGATTGTTAGTTTCCTGTTATTTGTTACTAGGTTTGTTTTTTTCGACGTTCTTTGGGTTTGTTGTTTAGGCATTTTTCTAGTTTTAAAAGTTTCTATAATCAGTACATTCCTTATATTTAGTCAGATGGCTGCCGTCACATAGAACGCACTTAGTTAGAATTCCTCTTTCTTTGTGTGGGATTTGCTGTTATGTAAACCTCCGCATTTAACACAATTTATTAGAATTTTTCCATTTAGTAGATTGTTATGCAATTCAATAAAGTTTTATCTAAAGGATATTACTCCTGTCTATATTTTTCTGCAATAACAGAATTTCTGGTTATATTATTTTTGCACTTTCAATTGTGATGCAGTTTACTAGGCAGCTTGTTCGAGTATGTCGTCGAATCTTATTAATCTCACCTACTTTATTGAAAGTGTTGAAACGATCAGCAGACCAATAAGTTAAACCACTTGATAAAGTGAGTAATTTTGTTCTTAAACCAAATTCGACAATTATTTGCTTCTAACTGTTGTTAGTAGTGAGTCACATAGGGTTTGTTTACCGATGATATCACTTAATGCAATGAACTTTGTTCCTAATGTTTAGAAAAAATTTCTTTCTATCTTTAAATTGCGCTAAAAAGGGTAATACCCAGCAGCTATTTTTAGATTGTTAGGCAGCAGTTTGACTTTAAGCATTGTAACATGTAAAAAATGTTTCTTGTGTTTAGGCGTTTTATGATACCCAATAGTGTTTTAATAAGAATTTCTGTGCCGGTATGGGCAGTATTGCTATTCTGGTAAGCCTTGAAAGCTTCAAGATTATAATATTTTGTTGGACTTGTTTTTTGGTGAAATATCACCTCAGTTCTTCTATATTGTGGCCTAAAATAGAAAATTGTCTTCTTTGCTTCTTTTAGTGCATCTGCGTAATTGGTATTTTTTTGTACATATGCTGTTGTTTGTATTCTATGGTTGGTAGAGTAGGAGTTTATAAAATTATTTGTATTTTTCTAGAGTTTGCTATAGATATTGTTTGGTTGTTTTTTTTTTAAATATATTGATAGAGTTCGTAATATTTGTAATTTGCTGGATGCGGGCGCCCACATAAATTGCATTTTGCAAAAGTATCTTTATTTTTCATATAATTTTGATGTGCTGTGTGTTTTTCCATGTCTTACAGATACATATGGTTTATTGTAATACGACTTTATATTACGTACTATTGACAATGTATGCATTATAACGTATCTTTGTTCTGTTTTGGTTGTTACATTTGTATGATTTTCTTTTTCATATGCTTTGTGCCCTGTATCTTTTGTCACTTATTATCTTGCATTTAGAACCTCTAACTTAATGCTCTTTTTAAATTAAATCTCCTACAATTTCTTGTATATCAGTTATGTGGTCCTTAAACACCACTAGGTAAGCTCACTCATTTTTTGGTTCAATATTTATGATAGTAAATTTTGTCTTCTCTTTTAATTGTGTTATGGTTGGATCCCGGGTTAGAAGCCCACAACTGAAGATGTCTGCCGCAGTTGTGGACGAAACGTCAATAGTTTCTGAACTCTGACCACGGCCTTATAACCCGATAACCAACTACACGATGCACCATAACACCGGCCGCGAAAGCCTTCGCATGTATTATTGATATTTTAAAAAACAGATATGAGAAATAACAAATTAATTTTATTTTATGTTATTTTATTTACAAAAATGTGCAAACTATGACAGACATATTATTTAAAAAAAAAATACTATACACCAAATTAGTTTATCGTTCTACTCCCATATAGGTCAGATAACAATTTATTTAGGAAACTAAAATGCACAACAAATTAAGAAAAATAAACAACGTTTAGGTTAATTAATAATAAACTACAGACTTTTTAAAATTAAATTAAAACTTGCACACATATCTACAATTGTAGAACAACTTATATCTTAATATTTTAAACATATTAATTAATATTGGTATAGTTCTTGAAACAAAGTATTAACGAAACCTATGTAATATAAGTATAAACTTATCATTTTAGTTTATATATTAACTTACATAGTATAATTCGATTTTTCAATCTAATGATCGATAAAGTATTATTAATGTTAACACCGAATTGCGTTCACCTACGGTAGGTTAACCTCAATACCCTCAACAAGGGTCGATGCAAGTCCGCGGTTTACAATCTGCATCGCTCCCAGCAACAAACCCAGCCCATACATAGAACCAATTATTAGCTACACAACCTTTGGGTAATCACACAATTTCGACAACTACAACAAATTGAGCAATTCCATTAAGTTTGTTGAAAACGAGTTTAATATACAGAGCGTACGTTCGGGCTTATTTGCTTAATGCCTCCGCTAAATGGAATTTAGGGATTGTTCGAATCAAACAACGTGGAGAGTAGATCACATTCAAAATCTGTAGCTACTGAATGCAGAAGTAAATGGATAAACAATTTTGAACAATTACTGCCTATATAAATTTACTGCCTAATTAAATTTATATAAGTTTTTTACTTATCTGATAATTTCAAAAATATTTTTTCTTATTTATTATAAAAGCGTAATTATTTATATATACTACTTTGTCAAAAAAACAATTTGTTAACATAAATTTGATAGTTCCTTTGTTTACTATTACAAGAGATTATGTCAAACGTACTAACATAGCAATAAATTCAGATCAATATGCTAGTTATCTAGATACGATGTAAAACTCTCGGATAGGGTAATTTGATCACGCAGCCGGGATAAAAATGGGCCTTACATTATACGGTATAGGCATTGGATACTCACTGCTGGGCAACTCTAAATCTATTTAATTAACAGACGGTGTTATTGGTTGTATTTATAGTTTCCCATGTTAATCTGTTAAATGTTGCTGCTAAACATTGGACTACAGTTGTTAGCCTTAATTAAAAGTTAGCGACTGATTTATTACCAAGACTAGAAAGAATTCTAATTTAAAATTTTTACTTCAGTTGGTATTTCACGGGGCTCCCTAGTCTTGCAGGTGCTGAAGGATTTACGACTGCAAATTACATCTAAGCTACTAAAATTTAGGATCCTTGTTAAAGACGCCGGTGCTATAGAACAGAAAGTCATTTATAGACGCTAGTCTTGCTCCACTTGCATTCAAATTAGCGATTATCAAAATGACAGAATCACCTTGTATGATTGCTTATCAAAAATAAGTATTTAATTCTGTTTCAATTGGTATGTTGTGATTGGTTTCATTTAATTTTACTATGTTACAATACGTCTTATAACCTCACCAGTTGCATTACTTGATTAAAAACAATTTTTCAAATGACTTTAATTATTGTTTAGTAATAATTGTTACTATTAAATTGATTTTTAAGTTCAGTGCAATGCGTTTTGAATAACATTGTAAACCAATTTTAACTATGTCTACATATGTAAAAAGAAACCAAAATAATACGTAAAATTACACCAATAACACTTTTAATTAAGAATCACATAATTTATATATATATATATATATATATATATATATATATATATATATATATATATATATATATATATATATATATATATAAATTCATACCTATTGCAAGAAAGTTTGTAATTAAATTGTTATTGCAATGATAAAAAGGAGAAATGTTACTAAAACAAGAAAACCATGTCCTATACGAGGTGTGGTAGAAAAGTAATGAGACTTTTTTCAAACATCAATGTTATCCCCTTCAAAGTATTTCCCTTGGGCAGCTACACACCGATCGAGACGTTGTTCTCACTGTTGGTAGCAACGCTGGAAGTCTTCAACCGGTATGTCAACATGTCCGTTACACTCTTTTGGATGTTTTGTAAAGTCCCAAAATGACGTCTTTTGAAGACATTTTTCTATTTAGAAAAAAGGAAAAAGTAACAGGGACTGAGGTCAGGTGAATAGAGGGGCTGGGAAACCACAGGAATGCCTTTTGCGATCAAAAATTCTGTTATGGAGAGGGCGGTGTGACATGGGGCGTTGTCATGATAGAGCATCCATTTGTCTGCAATGTCTGGTCTCACGTGAATGACCCTTTTTCTGGGCCTTTCAAAGATGGTTTTATAAAAAAATATTTCCGCTGTTCCATTTGCGTGACGCACAACCAAAATACAACTTTACTAATAGCAGTCACAAAGACCACGTAGCTAACCGAACGAATTGAAACTCGCATAGAGCTATGGGAGGGTATTTATACACGTGCTCTATCAAGGACAACACCGTAGCGTTGCCAGATCGCTTGGAGTGTTGCCAGTCTCATTACTTTTCTGCCACACCTCGTAGATAAAAGGAACTTTACAAGAATAGAAATTTTAAATTTAATAAAATTACGAGATGTCACCGCCACATTTATTTTCTACTTTAGTTATTCTGTAAACATACAATTTTAGATAAATGAATTATAGGACATGAGCGGTATTATTATGATAATGAAAATTAAAATTCCACAATCTGTTCTTTAGCCTTGGGGCGCTCGGAAATTAGTCACATTTCTTCTAGACTATTCTTGAACTTGTTCTATTATATATGTTTATGAGCACTTTATGATAATATTAAAGCTCTTAAAAACCCGTTTTATAACCCTCTCTTTAAGGATGATTTGGTCTGGATAATTTTCTTTGATACATGAGTTATAGAGTACTTGAAGCCTTGCTTTTTTCTTGCACCATGAGGTCAAATAAAGATATTAGTAGGTTGTCTTCTGCAGGTTTATCGATTTCTAAGGATAATAATGGCAAACTAAAACATCGTTGTCATAGTCTCGGAACAGCACTTCTACTATATTTCTAATTATTCTCCACTCAAAGTTGTCTAATTCGTACACAAGTTTTGGTATTTCCAGGTTTCAAATATCCTCATTCAATAGATAACCACGTAGCTTCTTCAACACTTTCTAAAATGCACAATAAGTCTGTTCTGCAAGGATTATTTGGTCACATAATATTAGAAATATTCGTCACTCTGACTCAGTCGTAGCGTCTTTCCGACTTTCGGATGTTAGTTTCTTAATTATTTATCCGAATTACACTTTACTCAAAAGACATTTGTGTTCTTCCGGGCATCTTAAATCACGCGCCACACAATACAAAATTCTATAGAAATGAGCGCCTCTTGGAAACCATAAATTATTGAGCCGCTACAACCCTATATTGAAAATGCGTTTGGTGAAAGTACATCTATCATGTATCCAATTACAGATATATTTTTTTTAGTTGAAAGGCACATTTTTTGTACAATGTAGAGATAATGAAACAAAAGCAATTTTGAAAAAAAATGAAAAGTCAAACATTACTCGATAATAGTAGATCCAACTCCAGATTCGGCTCCATATTGCGCTATTTGCAAGTACTACTAGAAAATAGAAAATTAAAGAACGATTCTTAAAAAATGTCGAATACGAGCTATTGCCAATTTAATTTCAGGTGTCCTCAAGAAGTCAAAAATTGCTATTGCCAGGAATATGGCAACGGATCGAATATAAAAGTTTTATTTAAAAAAATTCCTTGAAAATGTTTTCCCCCCTGTGCTTGTCATCAGCTTAATCTTTGTGGCTTAGACACCGTAGAAGTTTGTTCTGAAGTACTCTTAATTTTTGAAAATTTTTAACGTTTATATAATATGTATAGTTTAAGTCCACAAAGATAAAATTTAAAAAAAAAAAGTTTTATTTACACACCTTTTCCAGTACATATAACTTGTAAAAATGCTATAAAACAATTTATAAATAATAAATAGATTAAGCACAGAAAATTTAAGAGACGTTCTATGTTTAAAACTACAATTAATCGAAAACATAAAATTTTACGATGTACTAACTGCAAAAATAGATTTAAAAAAATAGAGAAAACTTATTTTTGAATCTGAAAGGTATTAGAGAAAAGTAGAGTGACACCTTCAATTAATGTAAACTTGTTATTGACAATTGGGAAACTAAACGTTTTACAAATTAAACTAACAACAAATGTAAATTTAGAAAAAAGATTGGTAGTAGTTGCAACTACTAACGTAAGGTTTTCGTGTAAACGTCGCTTTGTTACTTCCTTGCGTCGTACAGGGCGGGAAAAATTTCGGCTGATTTGGTTATCGCTTTCAACATTTTTTTGTCTTACGCTGTCTTTACTCCATCCAGTAATCGTTTCAAACTCGACCGTTTTGGTGTCACTCATAATTGTAGAATGACATTCAGTATTCGTATCGAACTTAAAGATGTTTTCACATCAAAAGATTTGCTATCGGAAATTTGACATGGAAACATCAATTTATAAGTGAAATATGTACTTAAATACGGGTTGGTTGTTTATACAAAATAATTAATAAAATGTTTATATAAATAAAAATAAAAACTAATTTCCATTTAATCTAAAAACCTAGCAAATCTCTGGACTATGTCATCCAAAACACTCTGTAGAAACTCACAGTCAATAAATAAAAGTGTAAAACCTGCCATATTTTCTTGTTTTAACATTGAGCTTAATATTTCTTTCCTTTTTTAAGGATTGAAAAGGATCGTTCTCCAATGCAATTAATAGCTTTTATAGATAGAATTATTTTAGGATGCAGTATTAGAAAAAGAAGACTACGTCCCATGATTTTAAAAATGTTATGAAAAAGTCGTTGTGGTTCTAATTGTGTTTTTGGTTTGGTATTTTTACTTTCCTTATCCTATAATAAGGAAAGTAACGTAATCGGCGTAAAAAGTGGTTTGGGCCATTGGTTCGCGCGCGCGCGCGTGTGTATGTGCGCACGTGTGTGCGTGTGTGCGTGTGTGCGTGTGCGTGTGCGTGTGCGTGCGTGTGTGTGTGTGTGTGCGTGCGCGTGTGGTGTGTGTGTGTGTGTGTGTGTGTGTGTGTGTGTGTGTGTGTGTGTGTGTGTGTGTGTGTGTGTGTGTGTGTGTGTGTGTGTGTGTGCGTGTGTGCGTGTGTGTGTGTGTGTCTGTCGTTCTGTCAGTAAACAGGATATCTCGAGAACCGTAAGAGCTAGAGACTTGAAATTTGGTAAAATTTTTGCTAAAAATCGACCAAACCGTTTGGTCGCAAGCTAGAAAATCGGTCACAAAGCGGTCGCCAATCTAAACGGTTGAAGATACAAAAAATTCATGAGAATAAAAATGATTTGTTATCACGAGATAAACATGAATTTAAAGTAAAAGTTGGTAAAATAGAAACTCGAAAAAAATAGGAAGCCCAGGATTTTTGCCTGAATTACCCAAATAATAGGATAAGGAAGGTCATGTGATGTTCACACTATATTTTTTATCTTTTTGTCAATATTTTTATTAACTCTTAAAAATTCTGCTAAATGCATACATAGAGAATGGCTCGTGGTTTCAAACGGACATGTTGCTTGTTGCATCATCGGTTGGTTTCTGTGTTACAAGTGACATATGTGTTAGAGTACGCCGCCCGCATTGTGAAAACTGGATAGTTTCTGCGAGTGGAGACCTGCGACCTGCCGATATGTTGGTGGGGGGCCATGGCCGTCACCGATATGACCAGATTTGTCTGGCCTGCGGCTCCTCGCCGCTGTTGCTGCTGGCAGTCCAGAGAGTAGACAGCTAAAGCAGTGAAGTGTTCAATAAAGTCCGAAGGGTGCAAGTTTGTGAAAAGTGTTTATATATTACAGAAAACGTTTAAAGGAAACAAAACACTAGTGAATAGGGCCGCCATATTTGGCATGTTAAATTTTGGACCACAATATCCACCCAACAACCAAATCCTATGCAGTACCAGCGATCATCACAATTATCTGTACCACCAGTAGATGAAACTTTTCCGTCTCAAATACAAACTCTGTATCAAGCGCAATTTGTACACCCAACGCATTTCCCAAGTCAGCAAGAAGAAAACATTTCAATGCACATAAATAGAGAGCAAGATTGACAAATCTAAAATTCAAGAACGCAAAAACATGAAAAGCTAACTGACTATTGGTTAAAGCTCCCATAACATCTAAAGGTACGAAGCATTGTTAGACGACGAAGAAAATCAAGGAAACAGTAAAACAAAATAAAAAGTTAGACGACTCCCTATTTCTGTTTGTGGTGTCATCAATTTAAAATCGGTCATAGGCATGCTAAATATCCAAGACAAAGACTTTATCAAGTTAATAGGTAACACTCAAACTAATATTCAGTTGAGTAGAATTGGTGGAATTAAAACAAAACCAAAACAATCAAGTTATACGCAGCATAGAATTCTGTTAAAATTAAGAATTATTTTCAAACCCCCACACGTTAAGTATCATACAATGTCAAAACTTTCAAAGGTTTAGTAACTACAAAAACTATTGCCACAGGACGCCAAGGTGCGCCCAATGAACTGGAGATCATCTTACAAAAGAAAAGAAAGAGGTAAAAACGTCAAATCCGTAAATTGTCAGAAAAATAATCCCACAAACTACAGAGGTTGTCTAGTGTTTCCACCACTAAAGCATAAACAATTAAGTTCACAATTGGTTAAACTGGGTATATCCTATTCCCAAAAAGTTAACGAAACAATCCCACAACCGCAACAGGTAGACAGTCAACAACAAGTTTAAACATGGAATTAACAACAACCATATAAGAAAATGGAAACAATGATGATAAAATTAATGGATAGAATGGATTCTACGCTCAACTTGCTCACTATCATGATCTCTAAATTACTATAATAACTCAATTTCCAAGCTTTGCACTCTGGAATTCCATTGGCCTGGCACAGCATAGCCAGGAAATTAAAAATATTTATAACAAATAACAACAATAATATTATGCTGATTGTTTTATCCAACAATAATGCATAAAAACGCCTAAATATTTCATTTATACTGTAAGCCACCCACACATTGAAGCACACAGCTCATGTGAGCACAGCAGTAATAGTGAAAAACTCAATAACACATTACGTAAGCATCTTTAAGCTACAAGTATTGTAGTTGCATAAGTCAATAGAGACATAACATTCGCCGCAGTATACTGTCCACCAAATCATAAAATTAAAAAAGAAGATTTTAACCACTTTTTTAATACTCTTGGATCAAGTTTGCATCTCAGGTGGAGACTACAACGCAAAAAAAGAAAAATAGAGATCAAGACTAACTTTAACCAGAGGCAGGAAGCTACTTACAGCTGTGAATGAAAATTACCTAAACTACCTATCTACTGGAAAACCTACTTTACTGACCGTCAGATTTAAAAAACATTTCTAATCGGCTTAATTTCTGCATTATAAAAGGAATAGAAACAAGTAACATTAACGAACGCTACATTATGTTTAGCTCTATCCTTGAATCATTCTCCCGTATGTATCAGATACAGCAGCCGAGCATTGAAAATACTAAAACCTGTCTCACTTCACAATAACTGGAATAAATACATAGAACTAACTAATACTAATTCTTATCTAAATATATCTTTAAAAACAGAAAAGTACTGTAGAACATATCACTCATACAATCTTCTGCTCGGGTCGCAACTATTAATCAGAAAAATCAAAAAGACAGAAAACTGTTCACCGCTAGTAAAACAAAAATAACCCAAAAAAGAAGCTTATAAGAATTTGACAAATTACAAGACACCCAAGAGACACAAAAAAACTTAACAAGGCAACCCATAAATTTAAATCTTTCGTAAACAGTTAAAAAAAATTGACAATACAAGAATATCTGACTAAGCTAACCACTACCGAAGATACAAATTGCCCGTTATGGAAACCACTAAAAAGACAAAACGGTCACGGGCAACAATGATAGTGTCAGTGAAAAGGTAGCAGCATTTGCAGACCCAAGTATTTCAATTATATTCTCAGACGTACACTTTACAACAATAAAGGCAAATTCACGAATGTGTTGAAATAAATGTCATATCGTTTAAAGTGAAAGAAGTTGTAAAATTATAAAAAATTTAAAAGTAAATAAACCCCCAGATACAATTTAATCACTGCCAAAACACTGAAAGAGCTACCAAAAAAGGTGTAAAAATTATAACATTATATTTAATGCCATTATGAGGCTAATTGTTTCCCACAACAATAGAAAATTACCTCACATAATTCTAATCTCTAAACCAGAAAAGAAGCAGGAAGAAACTATATCATATAAGCTTATCAGGTTTCTTTCACTCATAGCCAAAGTTAGAGAAAATAATTCTAAAAAGAACGGAACCAATCCTCGAGCATAAAAACCTTATACTAGATCACTAGTTTGATTTCTAAAGTAAGGGCCTTTGGTCACAGAAAAAATGTACCAAAGAACACAAATTTTATTGTCATATTTAGTTAGGTACAATCTACTTTACTTCTAACATAATCGCCGTTCTCTTCTAAGCATTTTCGTACCGCTGCACCAGCTTTAACCCCTCTGCATAGAAGCTTGCCGCCTGAGAGTTGAACCAGTTGACAACGGCGTTTTGAGTCCGTCTTCGGTTTCAAAACGTTGTCCACCCAACCACCGTTTAAAATGCAAGAAGAGGAAGTAGTCGCTAGGTGCAAGGTCGGACTGTACGGTGGGTGGTCAAAAGTTCCCAACGAAAATCTTGAATTTTCTCAATGGTTTTGGCAGCAGTGTGAGGACGCGCGTTATCGTGGAGGAGGATTATGCCAGATGACAGTTTCCGCGGCGTTTGTTTTGATCGCACGTCTCAAGTGTTTGAGCGTTTCGCAGTACACGTCAGCTGTAATTGTTGTCCCACGTTCCATGAAATCAACCAAAAGAACACCGTCTTTGTCCCAAAAACTGTAGCCATCAATTTTCGACTTGTGTACTGAGTTTGTTTAAACTTTTCGGTTTTGGTGAGGATGAGTGTCGCCACTGCATCGATTGCAGTTTTGTTTCTGGGTTGGCGTAGGATACCCACGTCTCGTCCCCAGTAACAATGTGAGAAAACAAATCATCTCCATTTTGTTGATAACGGGCCAAAACTTTCGTCCACTAGACATTCTTTGCTCTTTGTGGTGGTCGGTGAGCATTTTGGTACCCACCTTGCACAATTTGCTGTATGCGAGGTTTTCTGTGACAATATTGTAAACAGTAGTGCGTCCAAGTTGAGGAAATTTGTCAGCCAGGCCACTAATCGTCAATCGACGATCAGATCGCAGTGCTTGGTCCACTTGTGAAACGATTTCATCAGTCTGGATACTGGGCCTGCCACTCCGCTCTTCGTCATGGACATTTGTTCGGCCATTTGTAAAATAACGGCACCATTGTCTAACCTTTCCTTCACTCATAACTGTAGGTCCGTAAACCAGGCATAACTCCCGATGAATTTCAGCAGCCGACGATCCTTTTGCACATAAGAAACGAATCACAGAACGCACTTCACACTTGGCGGGATCAACGATTTTCGCGGCCATTGTTCTTTGCATTCACTGACAACAATACAATTTCAGAATCAAAACAAATGACGCTGTAGCTTCGCAATGAGTCAGTAGATGGCGCTGCAGTGGTAAAACTGTGCTTCGAAGCGCCACTATTTATATACATGCAAACGGCCCTTACTTTATGAATGCGCCTCGTACTAGATCACTAGTTTGATTTTACTTACAGTAAAACAAGTACGCACAATAACCACAAAAATTAATCATGACCTACAGCTTAAAATACTAGTCTGCGGTCTTTCTAGATGTCAGCAAAGCGTTCGATAAGGTATGATATACAAAATCAAAAAGAAGCTTCCTAATTACTATAAAGTCTTCAAAATCGTACTTTGGAAAAAGCTTCTTTTAAGTCAAATATCAAGAACGACTGTCCCCGATCTACCCAATACAATCAGGAGTTCCGCAAAGCAGTATCCTGAGACCCTTTTATACTTACTGTATACCGCAGACCTGCCATCCATAGACAAGCAATTATAACCATTTGTACTGACGATACCAGTTAGCTTCATGACAAGCACAGCTTTAATACTTCAAAGAAGCTTCCAGAAGATCTGGTGCATAAAAGTGAACGAAAGTTAATCCGTTCATGTCACATTTACGTTACGAAAAGAAACGCATACCCCAGTCATATTAAACGGGGAAGCAATTTTCCAACACGATAGCGTTAAATACCTCGAGATGCATTTAGACCGACAACTTGCCTGAAAAACCCACAAGCTACAATTAAGATTAAAAGTTTGTTGTTTTTATTGGGAATCTTTTTTGCATGTCACATTTTATTGTTATCTATTTACTGAATGTTATTAATGTAACATATTGTAAATCAAATAATAATTCAAAATAAATGCATATATTTCTTAGGGAACATTTTATTTCAATCGGAAGCATAATTTTTCCAACAAATTATTTACCGTCAGCCATATTTTGTTATTTTCCATTTGTGTGATTTCCTATATCGCTGTTCTCTGTATGACTTCTATTTGACTATCGAGAATGCTCATCTGCGCTGCCTCATATTCAATGGCGTGGACGGTGATGGATTACTCTGGAAAATTCTTGAACAATTTCTTTGTTATATATGTTATTTCTGTTACAATATATGTTTTAAAAATCTATTATATGTCAATAAACGATCATTGTACTATTTCAAAGTTTAATAGTTATAACTTTCATCAAAGTTTCTCTAACTGACTACACTTTTTCGCATGCTTGATGCAAAATTTTGCGCCTTCCAAATCCTGGCGCCCTAAACTGCAACTTATTGAGCCTATGGATTAATACGGCCTGACTATTGTACGCGCTCGGTGATGAGAGCCGTCACATTTTCATAAACAACATTTAGCTTAACAAGAATTTTGTGCAGTCACATAATTTAATGTGATCCACCACGTTATTAAATAGTATCCAGTACCGTTATGCTAACTTCTCCTTATTTTACAGTCTACTGAAGAACTATAACACTCAGGTTCGATCACTGTTACTAAATTGGTATTTTGTTAGAAAAAATACTAACGGTAAACTAATCCGGTCTAGAATACATCTCTTTTGCATAATTTTGTCGACGTTTTTTCTGAGCAGTTTTTTTAATGGTGCGACCAATTTATACATCCCCAAATTATGCAAATAACGCTGAATAGTACTTCTCCCTTTTTCTGACATCTACGCTGGTTAGGTTACTGTTTTTCTTGGCACTGCTGGCTTAGCAGTATTCTGTGTTTATCGCTTTTTAAAATTGAGTAATAATCCTATTTGTGCAGACAAAAGTATTTTTAAAAACCCATTCCATTCTTTAGGTCCAGATAAGCGTGGTGTAATCAAATAACACTAAACTTTTTAGCGATATTTAAAAATATCACTTAGATGCAACCAGTTTACCATTTTTTTCTAATTTACTTTATTATTGTGAATAATCAACGTTCACTTAATGTATACTCTTCCACACCAGTGTAATTGTAATATTATAATTAAAATTTTTGGAAATTTTTACGATAATATTGTGTTTTTATGACTTTTTTGCTTGATTTTTCATATTAATTGTGCTATAAATATTTGCTACGTAATTTTTACTTTACTTGTTTGCTAGATATATAATAACGTAATTAGAAAAAATAAAGTTTCGTACCACGTGTGGCGAATATCCAGTAAAGCAATGCAGAAAAGTCGTTCCCTTGCATCTGCCCTGTAATCGCTGTGATAACATCTTGTAGAAAGGAAAATACTACTAGATAATCCTACCGAGAATGTTGCTGACTGAGCTAAGCGGAGCTC